>OX382311.1:21227640-22445281 GCA_947507805.1 Aporophyla nigra
TTCTGACGTTTCATAAAAGTGCCCATGTTGGTTTATGTGAAAAAAAAAAATTTGATTTGATTATATTTTATTCTGCAGTTACATTTTTTTTAATTTTTTTTTATTAAGTAGGAACAACAAACAGTTACATTATGTAATATTACACAAAGGAAAACACAATTTACATAAATAATAATGTAACCCACAGCGCTGTTCACAGATTACCATTAATAATTAAAACTTTAAACTCACTAGGAGGTGAACTGTACATGCATGACAGTTACACTAATGTTATAAAAATATTAAAAAAAAACAATGTTAAAGAAAAGAAAGTAAAAAATTGATAAGAAGTTTCTTATCTATTGTTACTAGTTAGTCTAAAAGTTTAAGTGTCTCATATGATAGACTACGAAACCTTTTCAAAGAGCATGTAAATATGTCAATGTGTTCGAATGTTTCATTGTAGGTTGCAGTCATTCGCCGAATCGGTGAACGTACACCAGTGTTAGATCGGCAGGTACCTACTGCAAATAGTTTGCCAGCACGCACCTTCCGTCTATGAACAGTTCTGGGGACTGCATAGCACAATACATTGTTCAAATGAATACAATCAAAATTGCCGTTAACAAGGTTATACAATGTTATTTTGATTTGACAATTTCCAATATTAAGTTATTTGTAATTGTAATAATTCTAACTGTGACATCTTAATTTGTAATTTAATTTTTAGCTATAAGTATATTGGATAGCTTGTAAATATTTTTTTTTTGTACATTTTTGCGTGCCTATTTCCAGGCAGAATGTTCAAAAATCAAAAAATCAAAAAAAAAAAAAAAACAAAAGTCATTTATTCAAACTAGGCTGAGAGTCAGCACTTTTTGAACGTCAAAGTTACATGAGACAGTCCCCCCAAAACGCCCGCCCTTCGACACTTCCTAGTGCTTTAGCTGGGAAGAAGAAGTGGCGGAATAAACTCCCCAGCAGCACAGCTGTCTGTTAAGTTAGAAGAACTTGATTCTATACAGTATTGTGTAAGTTATTAATATTATAAAACAAAACATACATTATTCGCCATATTATGTCAGCTAGCACACGCCAATATACCAACAAAACATTGAAAACTAAACTCAAGCTGAAATAATAATAAAACAAAATCGTAAACAGAACTTAAAACCTTAATAAAGCCAGGTATAAAGGGCGTGCCCGATTACATATACGATGTAAATGATACATATACACAATAAATGAAATGAAAAGAAAATAAAAATAAACTAACAAAAGCAGTTAAATAAAAAAAAATAAAAAAAAATTATATGAACTACCCATATAAACCGTCAGTAGGAAGACTAATTCTGGATTAAAAGAACATAAACGTTGTTGTTCATGACTCACTCCTATCTACTCCACCTGTCTTTTAATGTAACTTACATTCGTTGCAAATAAATGATGAACGAATGATGATTGATTGATTGTACTTTAAAAGAGCCCTCTGAGTTTGTGTCGGAATTCGGCATTTCCTAGCTAGGGACCAGTCGGCTAGGAAATGCCATCTAATTTTAAAATATTGACCAACAAAATATTGACGTGCAAAAGTAATTTAAAAAATCTACTCACATAAATAAACATTTTATTTCATTTCCTACCTCTATGATATTTCCCTATAAAAATCGCCCAAATTGACTGAAGAAGTTTTCATATCAAAATACTACGTATTTGTAACCTGAAAACTTTTAATTTTCTTCGTTAAACACGAACCAAATGAAGAAGGACTGATGCTATTACTAAATAATGAACCGCATACTGAGTGCTTTCAGTTTTGTTTGCGAACATATTTTAAAAGGTATCGATCGGTAACTTATAATTGAATCGAGTTCGTCGAAGGAGGTCGTTATGGCATCTAATAGCAGAGACTTATTAATATTGTGACCTCTGTCTTGGGGAGGCAAACAACAATGTTTGCTGACATATTGTTTAATATCCATCTTAAAAGTTTATTTTTGGTGTTGTTTTAACAAGAAACTTAATAACTGCTTTCGGGTTTTGAAAGTCAAAGCCATAAAAACTATACAGAGGTCACACTGAAAGTTTTAAGAAAAGTAGCCGATGAAACATTTATTTAAATTTCAAATTAGGAACTCTTTGGAAATCTGTAGATGTGTATTGAGTTTCTTATAGCAGCGCCCAAGAAACAGGATCCTCCTCCACCGCGACAACGCTCCAGGTCACTCCGCCAAACGGACTATCGAATATTTGTTTATCGATAGTGAGGAGTTAGTGAGTCAACCTCCTTAAAGTCCGGACCTGGCTCCTTTTGACTTTTATATATTTCCAAAAATAACAGATAAACTCAGAGAAATTCGTTTTATGAACCCTGAAGACGCCGTTTGAAAAAAGCATGGAAAAGATCCCCAAAGAAGAGTGGGTTCACTGTTTCAGTCAATGGTTCCATCGCATACAACGGTGCTAAGAAAGGAATGGAGACAACTTCGAAAAGCCTTAAAAATAATAACAGGCTTCTATATAATTTCGTTTTTATTAGTATCTTCTTAGTTAACACTGAAAACACGATCGCAGACTAGTGAATTGGCTTGCGTTGCTGGCAGCGCTGACATTTGCCGAAAGCGCAGCGTAGAACAATATAGCGCAGCTCCAGGGCAACAAAACACGATCAGCATTGCAGCCCTTGATGGACCGAAGGTAGACGCCTTTATAGCGCTGCAGGAAAATAATGACCACGTTACAAGCGTTTTTGAGAAAATCATATAATTAAGGGGCTGTTTTATGTGTAAGATTAAATAAAAAACAACAAACAAATAAGAAAACCATTATCTATATATTAATAAGTGAAGCAAAAACTTTATACCCGTTTTTACCGGTTATGGAATGCAGAAAGTTAATATTTGTATAATAATACGTTATTCCAACTTAAAATTTAAAATAATTAGGGTCGAATTTTCAGCACTAGGTGACCACTAGTTCAACTAATTTTGTAATCATCGTATTAAATCAATCGTATTAAATTTGAATTTTAGCAACTAAAACCACAAACTTTATTTTTTAATTTAATAACTTTCACGCCTTCTTTAGTCTAAAAATATATTAAAAAAGGATTTGAATATCAAATACTTACTAAGTATTTTTGCTTCCTATTACGTTGCCATTAGTATCGTAATAAACAGCAAAATCGCTTGCAGTTTCACACGGCTTAGATCGGAATGTTGCATATAATTGAGGATTGGAGCTGGTTGTAAAATCCATCAACTATGTGAATAGAGGCAGCACTCCGATATCAATTAATCCGTTTGCTATTAGTGTTGATGTATAGTGTCGATGGATCGACTGATTGAATGCAGTAAAATGTACCTAATTGTACCACGAAACAATCCTGACAAACCCGAAATAAGATCCTAAATAGAATCCATCATCATCATTTCAGCCATAAGACCTCCACTGCTGGACATAGGCCTACCCCAATTTGGGGGGCACTACCATAATCACCACGCTTGGCAGGTGGATTGGCGATCGCAGTATGGGGGTAAAATGTATAGAGTACACTGCTGCCCATTCTCTAGTAAGTCCCTGATTTTATCTATATGTATGTATTTAGAAATATATAAGTATATTTATCAGTTGTCTGGTTACCATAGTACAGGCTCTGCCTAGTTTGGGATCAGATAACGGTTTGTTGGTTGTCCTAAGATATATATATTAATTGGCGTTATACGACACTCACGGGAAGAAATAGGGATGGAGCTATTCTTTACATCCGTCACCACAAGGACGAATAAAACGAATAAATGAAATTGGTGGAAGAGAAATTAGATAAAAACGTAAGAATTTTGTTGGCAATCTGGCAGGGATAATGGGTGGACGAAATTGTTGAAAGGAGCGTGGAGGTTGGCACTAGGAAACAGAGGCCTATACCCGGTAGTAGGTAAAGTCAGGCAGTGTATGATTATGTTGAAGGATTCAGAAGAAAGTTAACACGAAATAAAGAACATGTTGGAGACAGAAATACGAAGTTACAAATAAAGGCAAAACAAAAAGTGAATTCGAAAACATGCATCTATTTTTTTTTCTTTTTGGAATGATATTTCGTATGTCAAATAGGCTAGCTATTTAACCGGACTTGCCAGTAGCTACTTTAATAAATTTAGGCCTCCAGCCAGGGCTTAACAACTTAAAAATAAAGAGACTACTCGCTAAAGGCACCCGATGTGTGATACGGACCTCGGCTTAGGGCATCGCTGGTAGAGGGCAGCAAGGGACGGGTTGGATCGAAATGAAATTACAGCTATAGGTTCAATGTCGGGGAGGAATCTGTTTCTTACCCAACTTTAACTATATCAGACGACCCTTATTACTTACTAAGCTCTATTTGTGCCTGTGCACCCACATTCCAGTTCCTTGTGGTGCCGAACGTAAAGAATAGCCTCAACCCTTCTCTTCCCGTGGGTGTCGTAAAAGGCGACTAAGGGACTTACTAGAGAATGGGCAGCAGCGTTCTCTATGCATTTTACCACCATACTGCGATCGCCAACCCGCCTGCCAAGCGTGGCGATTATGGCAAAGCCCCCCAAATTGGGGGAGGCCTAAGTCCAGCAGTGGACGTCTTACGGCTGAAGTGATGATGTGTGAGTGATGTTCAGCGGCGCGGGCTGGCTCGAACAAGGATCGGGGCGGAATCTATTTCTTACCCAACCTTAACTATATCAGACGACCCTGATTACTTAGCTCTATTTGTGCCTTTGCACAGTTTGCACCCACATTCCAGTTGCTTGTGGTGCCGAACGTTAAGAATAGCCTCATCCCTTCTCTTCTCGTGGGTTCCGAAAAAGGCGACTAAGGGATTTACTAGAGAATGGGCAGCAGCGTTCTCTATGCATTTTACCACCAAACTGCGATCGCTAACCCGCCTGCCCAGCGTGGCAATTATGGCAATCCCCCTCTCCCCCTAAATTGGGGGAGGCCTATGTCCAGCAGTGGACGTGTTGCGGCTGAAATGATGATGACATCCACATTTCGTCAGTGCTGATTAAATCGAAAAGACAACGTTATGAAAGACAATAGAAGACAGTAATAAAGGTGCGTCACTATAGAAAGAAAAGAACAAAGGCAAGCACAAAGAATATGAGATAATATTAGGTAATTCATCATAGCTATCTATATACTAATACATATTAAAAAGCTGAAGAGTTTGTTTGTTTATTTGTTTGGTTGGTTGAACGTGCTATTCTCAAGAACTACTCGTTCGAATTGACAAATTATTTTAGCGTTTGGTAGCTTTTTATACGCTTTATATTAGCTTCACTTGTATGTTTGTATATTTGTATGTTTGTATGTTTGTTTGTAACCGACTCCTTATAGCGCGATTTTGACCCACTTTAAACGACCAGATTTCATTCAAACTTTGCACACCTGTCAAGGACCGATGACAATGCAATAATTTCATAAATGTGTGCCATTATCCTTGCCAGGGTTACCAGGACAGCAAAAAAACTGTCACAAACTACTCTGACATACGTCTCAAAATTCGAAACACCCTAAAAAATAGAAAATAAATAATAGTTTTAAAAAAAAACTAAAAAACACGCTTCCATTGAAAACCAAACTAAAAAGTACTAAATAATGGAAAAAAAGCGTGGGGTGCCTGATATCAATAAAAAAATACCTTAAAAAGCACCCCACGCTTTTTTTCCATTATTTAGTACGTTTTAGTTTGGTTTTCAATGGAAGCGTGTTTTTTACCTTTTTTAAACTATTATTTTTTTATCGAGGATGGCTATAGGCTACACAACATCACGCTACAAGCAATAGGAGCGGATCATCAATGTAAAATGTTGTAAAAGCGGGGCTAAGTTATTCCTTTTGAGAGCTTCCGTTGCGTGCACAACAATTATGTATCACGAAATTGTTCCTCTTTAAAAGATCTAAAAAAGTCCGCGATAGCATATGTATATCTTTTAAGGTTGGCTCACTATAACTTTTTTATTTGTATTCAATACTAAATATTAAAAATCTGAAGAGTTTGAACGCACTAATCTCAGAAACTACGTTTAGTGTCAGATAGCTCATTTATCGAGGAAGGCTGTAGACTAATACCATAACGCTAGGACCCTTAGGAGCCCAGAAAAAAGAGAAAAAGTCACGAACATACGAACTTCGCACGGGCAGGCGATTCTATGCAACGGGGAGGGCTGAGGGAGCAAGAAATTTAACCCGTGTGAAGTCGCGAGCAGAAGCTAGTAGCATAATAATTCTTCAAAACACAACTTTGCCAAGAATGTAAACACGAATCTAACACAGATTCAAACACGCACAATAGCTGTTTACAACAAAAACACTACACTAATTATACCAAATAACGTCTATTGTTATATAAGTCTAAAGAATAATTTCAATTCACTCAGAATTCCTTGAATAACGGACGAGAACATAGAATATTTACAGCTTCAGATGTTAAATATTTTCTGTTAACCCCTAAAACAAGGCTCTATTTGGAAAATACTTACGTAATGAGATTACGTAAATTTTGAAAGAGATTACTCATTAAATTCTTTTGATGTAAGACTTACGTAGAATCCCTTTAGCTAATCGAATTACCTGGAAATACTGGCATCATTGGGCTTGCTTAGTGAACCTACTGAGCAGAAAATTATCCGTTCTCTCATGAATTATTATCTTTAGGACGCTATTCAGGCTGTCCCGTCTCGTACTCGTGGCACCACCGACGCAACTTTTTTACGCATAATTGCGTAGAAATCATCTACGTACCTGATACGTATTTCTGGAAGCTGGAATTGTCGATTCGCTCACAAAAAAACTTCGTGCGAGTCTCCTATAATAAAAAGTATATATCCATATGTCCATACTAATATTATAAATAGGAAAGTGTGTGTGTCTGTTTGTCCGTCTTTCACGGCAAAACGGAGCGACGAATTGACGTGATTTTTTAAGTGGAGTTAGTTGAAGAGATGGAGAGTGACATAGGCTACATTTTGTCTCTTTCTAACCCCCCACTTCCCTAAAATGGGGGGGGGGGATTTAACGCGGGCAAAAGCTAGTATATTTCATTTCAAAACATAATTTATTTGATTAGTTTATTTTTCCGATCCACACAAATATCTGTATTCACAAACGCTTACTCTATTGTTTATTTTCTCAGTTATTACTTTTTTACAGAATTTCGAAATTGGTCCAAACGCAGAATGTCCTAAATCTCAATTTGACCGTGGCATTAAAAGTGATTCGACGAAAAAACTAGGCGTCCTCGGTTGATACTATCGATAGGTTTTTTACCTGTACTTTTTACTCGTTATATTGGTGGTATATAAAGACACAGTACTTAAGTAATGTGGTCTTAGCACGAACGCGCGGAATATACCCTGGCTTCTAAGACGGAGGTCGTGGGTTCCATCCCCACCCAGAAAAAAATCTTTGTGTGATGAGCACAATTATTTGTTCTGTATCTGGGTGTAATTTATCTATAATATGTTTGTATTTAGACATATATAAGTACATTTATCAGTTGTCTGGTTACCATAGTACAGGCTCTGCCTAGTTTGGGATTAGATAACGTGGTGTTGGTTGTCCTAAGATATTATTATATCTATCATCTTCATCCCAGCCAAAAGGTGTCCACTGCTGAACATAGGCCTCCCCAAATTTGGGTGGTTTGCCTGCAATCAAGCTTGGCAAGTGGATTGGCGAACGCAGTATGGTGGTAAAATGCATAGAGAACGCTGCTGCCCATTCTCTAGTAAGTACCTAAATCGCCTCTTATGACATCCACGGGAAGAAATGGGGTGGTGTTATTATTTACAGCCGACAATTCACAGAACAAGGCCTGTTAAGTCGAATTAAAAGTAGTTAAGCCCTTAGTCCCAGCTGACATATGTGGATCTTTGACAGGCAACCAGTCTTACTAAGGTGACGTTTTACCCAGAACCTGGATTGTAAAATGGTTTTATTTGTTTAAGTAGATTTGTGGGAGGCCTTCCAACGCTCCGTCTTCCAGTACGCGGTCGCCACTCCAGAACCTTCCGACCCCATCGGCATGTCCATCAAGATGGACCGATGACCTGGTGAAGGCCGCAGGAATACGTTGGATGCGAGAAGCACAGAAAAGGTCGAAGTGGCGGTGCTTGGGGGAGGCCTATGTCCAGCAGTGGACGTCTTTCGGCTGAAATGATGAAGTAGATTTGTACAAACACTTTTACACGTCACTCATATTTTTAAAACTAGATGAGGTCGGCGTTTTTCCGACTACTCTGAGAAGAAAGGCCGAAACAAACTCAGAGGTTACAGTCTCTTTAAAGTCCAGACATAATTTTGGTTACGTCATGTAAAGACCATATACATTGATGTCTTTTTTTTTCTGGATGGGAAATCATCAAATGACTTCTCCCGCTCTGGGCGGAGCGGGAGGGCGTGTCAGACTTTTACTGACTAAGCCCCCCCCCGTGTTCCTTCAGTTGCCCATGTGCCAGGGTCACGGTATCTCTTTTGAACAATCTCGCGACCCTGGCAGGCATCGGTCCTAGCAGACCCCTTCAGTTTTGCTGACATCTCTATGAGGCGCGCGTGGAACACTTCGTGCCGTCGACCCGAGCCTGGTCCTTACCGGGCGGCGAGCTACCCATTGTTCGCCGCCCGCAAGCTCGCGCCTACGGTGGCCGGGAGTCCTACATTGATGTCTGAAGTGGTCTTTAGAGGAAAGAGCCACACAGACTGAGTGGACCTGTCCAGCCGGTGCTCGCATTTGATGTCTCTTGCGTCGGCGGCCAGCAGGCTCGCCAGCCGGGCCGCATCGCCGCGCGCAGCCGCCTCCAGCAGCGCCGCGGCCAGACCCATACGGTCTCACACCATCACTGTAACAATACAAACATGGAGTTTAATCCTGGGCCCTCTTAACTGTTAATGGTTAAGATTATCGATTACTTGTCCAGCAGAGGATTTGAATTGATAAAATATTATATAAGCGCCATTTAAGATAAAGATAAAGTAAGTCCTTACGCAGAATATTGTCTATCTGAGTGCCAAATTTCATCCGAATCCGTTCAGCAGTTTTAGCGTAAAAGCAAAATAAACAAAATTACTTTTGCATTTATAATAATAGAAATCGTTCGTCGCATGTTCCTGCTTAGGGCCTCTCTGGGCTATTTAATATTCATAAGGTTTACTGATAGGACAATCAAAGTACATCTACATAGTCTTTCTATCAATATCTTGTCCGCCCACACAAATTGTAGGTTAGTAATAATTAATGCTTGACGTGGTAATCAATCAAGTTCGAGTCAAAAACCTTTGTTTAAAATAGAGTAAACTTTACTTACGTCTTGTTAATATAATTGGACATATAATGTATAATGTAACATCACGCTTGCTTTATAGTCTTCGAAGGGATATGCAGAGGTCTATAAGGGGCCATCCATAAATTACGTCACACGTTAAGGGGGCGAGGTGGTCGACGAATTGTACATTGTGTGACAACGGGTGGGACCCTACATTTTGTGACGTTCATTTCAGAATTGAATATATATATTTAAAGTACTATTAAAACACGAAATATGAACTATTAAAGAAAAACTTTAAAAAAAATGTAAACGTCACACTAGGGTCTCACAAATGTGACCAGCTGTGACAAGGACGGGGGAGGGGGTCAAAAATCATGAAATTTGTGTGACGTAACTTATGGATTGCCTCTAATACACCCATATTTCGCCAGTTGTGTTTAAGTCCCATGTAAATAGGGGGCGAGCCTGTTGCCACCAACTAGGCATAAATCAAGTTTTCCGGCTGCTACACTGAGAAATTCCATATGGAAATACTGTTCCCAAACTAGGAATTGAACCCAGGCCCTCGTACTAGCAGTAGTGCTAGCGACAACTAGATCTATAAGGCAGTCACATTCACTCATTTGTTTGTTAAATCTGTTTATAAATACATTAGATAAGATTAGATGAGATAATTATTATTTATTTGCTCCAATATGACTCAACATGCATTGCATGCATTGTCAACATGCAACAGATTCTAGCTAAGGTTTTTGCTCATTTAGATTTAAAGGGTCATTTAAAAATCCTAAATGTAACAGAGAATTTGCTGACTAAAAACTAGCTTTAGCCAGCGGCTTCACCCAAGTGGACGTCGGAAATTACCCCGAGGGAACGCACTAACGAGATAAAAAGTACCCTATATGTTCATTCAGGTTGTACACTATCTGTGTGCCAATTCATCTAAATCCAATCAGTAGTTTTTCCGTGAAAGAGTAACAAACATCCATACATTAATACACCCTCACAAACATTTACATTAATAATAGTGGGATTTGTAAATCTTTTATGTACCAAAAGACTAAATCATTTTAAAAGAAATAAACCGAATATTTTGCAAACATTCTATATTTAAACGTTGACAGTTGCAAAGCAGTATATTGGCAACAAATTGGCAATATTGTTAACCTTACGTCATTCTCAGCAAAAGGTCGATAACATTATTACCATGACCTAACGACAGGAACCAAAATAAGCAAAGTGTAGACATATTCAATGAAGCATTGTTAGACAGTGCTAGGGAAGAATATCGTTTTCCGGGTCTAAAATCATTGGTGTTCTAATAAACCTTGTTATTAAAAAAAATTAACACAAAATATTTTTATTTCACATAAACCTACAAGGGGGTACTTATGAAACGTCAGAAGCTAAGTCCACGGTTCCAATTTGTTGATTCCTAAGGAGAAGAGCCGGCAAAAAACTCAATGGATACTTTTAAAAAAAAAATTGGTTCAGAAATTAATTGATTTATAAGTATCACTTTCATTCCATAAATAAACATATTAAATTTTGTACATTATCACCTTTCTCCTGCCCTTATACCAATTTATTTAAGGTCATCGCAGCATGTCTTGAGGAGCCACCTTTACGTCCTGTAACTTTATATGGGTTTTACTACAAATTCCAGGGTTGGGGCTACGAATTCGGCTAATTTACTCCAACATTTTGATTCCCACGGCTAAGGGGCAGGCGCCATCTAGTTTTTAAAATATTAATCAACAAAATATAGACGTGTAAAAGTGTCTTATGAATATGATATCTACTTACATAAACATTTCATTTCATTTGTGAAACAATTCATACGGACACGTTATTCACACGGATTCGATGCCACCAACTGTAGCAGACTACATTCAATTTGATGTATTGTATTTTAACTATGCACCAAACATACAATATGAATTTTGTATGCCTTAAATGATGGCGCAACGTGGTAGACTTACCTACCTCTAACTAACACAACATCTTATGAACATTGGAATTTGAACCTTATCTGGTTTTAAAAAAAGCCATTTTATTCCTGTAAATAGGTTTGTAGCAGCACTTTTACACTTCAATCAATATAAAAAGAATATGTTGTCAGAAATGGTCTTGCCAGGAAAGAACCACACAGGTTGAGTGGACCCGTCTAAACAGCCTACAGAACCTTTGTCGATAACGACGATAAAAAAATTCTATAGTTATTACCGTAATGATAATATTATGTACACTTTATAACATCGTCACCTACACACGCAGCATGTCACTATGTCAGTAGGTAAAGGTTGTACAATGACCATTGAAGTGTGTTTGAGTGTTAAACACTGTCTAATTATTTAATAATACGATAGCTTTTAAGTAACAGAGTTCATGTCTGTATCTATTGAGGACTAGAAATTAATAATAAAATAATGTTTGCTATAAATAACAACAAACTTCCAAAAATTAAAAAATTTACCACAACAATATAATTTTTGTAGTATATTGTTGTGGCAGTCGGTTAATTTTTAGCAATTCTTTTTAATCTTACTTTTAAGTGATAGTACCTACTTACACTAATTTGTATACCATTACTGGCCAGGTAATAACGTATTATGGATCTTAACGCAATAATTACCCAAGCAAGGTCACAGAAGAAAGCTGTAAAGAGAATTTTGAAAATAAGTCCCCATTGGCGGAGAAATCGGTGAACATAGATAAAAAATTATATCGACGGTTGAAATGCTATTTGATCTAAGCGACATTTTTTAAAAGTTGCAGAAGAGTGATTCAAAGTTTTATTTTTCGAAAAAAAAAAAAACATTATAAAAGAACAAGTGAGTGGATTTTGGTAAATATAATACAGTTTTTCCAAAATCCACTCACTAGTTCTTTTATAATGAATATTTTATTCGAAAAATAAAACTTTGAATCACTCTCCTGCAACTTTCAAAAAATGTCGCTTAGATCAAATAGCCTTTCAACCGTCGATATATATATGGACATAGAACCTCCTCCTTTTTTTTGAAGACGGTTACAAGCTACTGATTGTCAATAGCATTGGTTTCTTTGGAAAAGTTCTTCTGATCTACATCTATAATATGTATGTATTTAGAAATATATAAGTATGTTTATCAGTTGTCTAGTACCCATAACACAAGCTCTGCTTAGCTTGGGACTAGATGGCGTTGTGTGATAGTTGTGGAATATTATTATTATTTCTCATTGAGATTTCTCAGCACCCTAGGGTTCTGGACCTTTGGAAGGCGTACGAGGGGCCGAAGCCAACTCGCAGAGGCCCCTTAGACAATTTTAAATGATGAGGGGGCACCAACCGACGATTATCTCTGAATGCACTATGAAAGTGCACCCAAGGACAATCCCCGGTTGAAGAGAACTATTACAGAATATGGAAACAAAGCAAATTAGGCTATGGGTTTGGATGGCTATAGTGGATTGGTAACCGCAACTATGGAAGGACTATGGCCCCTGCCTGATCAATGTTTTGTATACACGGATAAAATGGCAGGGGGTGACTTGCACACTCAATAATGGGCCCCCGGGTAACGTCGCTAGCACAAAGTGTCGTAGCGACAAGGGGGCAACACTTCCTGAGGTGCTTGAGAAGTGGAGAGGTATTCCACGGCTTTCAGAACAATCCCAGAGCCCGGAAGATGGTCCAGATCCCTACGAGCACTTACTGGAATACTTCCTTTCCCCGAGCACGTTTGCTCTTGCGAATCTCCACTCAAGCCAGCCAATAAAGGCAAGAATGAGGTGGGAGCTCTGAACCTCTTTAGTATTATTTCCTTTATTACGTATTGTACACATTTTAATTATATTTTTAAATATTAGAAAAATAAAAGTAAAAAAAACATTTAAAAATATAAAAAATAGTAGCCCACCGGTATCGGGAACAGGGTCCAAGCTACCGGTGGTCAGGGTTCCAGAGAGAGGAACCTCCTGACAATGCGAGCCGTGTCCAGAAGTACCGCTTTCTGAATCAAGCCCTTGACCCAGCTGCCTAACGAGAGCCTCCTTAGGTGTTGGTCGAGGCTCTTGGCTATCAAGTCATTGGCAGTGACGACTATCGGCACAATGATCGCTGAATCCACATCCCACATGTCGACAACCTCGCGAGCCAAGTCAAGATACTTGATCTGTTTATCTTTCTCAGCTTTCACGAGGTTCTCGTCATGTGGGACCGTTATGTCAACAATCATTGTGCGCCGCTCTACTCGATCCACCACCACTATATCAGGCTTATTTGCGACAATAGTCCTGTCAGTGATGATGGATCGATCCCAGTACAATGTGATATGTCCATTTTCGAGAACTGGGTCGGGCACATACCTGAAGTACGGCACTTCCGATTCCACAAGGCAGTATTTCAGAGCAAGTTGCTGATGGATAATCCTGGCTACTAGGTTGTGCCTATGCAAGTATTCTTCGTTAGCTAGACGAGAACACCCGGAGATTATGTGCCTAATTGATTCGCCTGGACGGTGGCATGCCCGACAGATGTCAACCGTGCCGTCTTTCACAATAAATCTCCGGTAATTGTTCGTCATCATAACTTCGTCCATAATTGCACAGACAAAACCTTCGGTTTCCCCAAAGAGGTCACCAAAACGCAGCCAGGCTACGGACGCTAGTATATCTACATCGGGTCCATGTAGGGCCCGGAAAAAGCGTCCGTAGAGCTCCTTACTCTCTTCCATGCGTTCATTAGTGTCAAGTATTAGAGGTTTGCGCCAGTTCTCGTTAGCCAAGGAGAGCGGGGTGAGGCCCTTGTCAACCGCGACCACATCGCGATGCATCCCCACGTCGGTTTCTAGGAAATATTCCCTGAGACTGCATATCTCGCGATTGTGGAGAGTCTTAGCGTTTAAAAAGCCTCGACCTCCACACTTTCGCGGGATATACAGCCTCATTACCGATGACCGTGGGTGATGCATTCGATATGCAGTCATCAACGTACGGACCCTCCTGTCCAGGGCGTCAAGTTCGGTCTGAGTCCATTTGAGTATGCCGAAAGAGTACATCAAAACCGGCATGACCCAACCGTTGAAGGCGCGCACCTTGTTTCCGCCTGATAGAAGACTATTAAATACTGTCTTCAGGCGGCCAAAGAAGCGCTCCTTCCACGATTGCTTCATGTCAGTAACATTGATGCCCAATGCTTCCGACATACCCAAATACTTATAGGTTTCGGATGTGGAGAGGGCTCGGAGGTTTATGGAATCCGAGAGTTGGGTTCCCGCGGATTCCACAATCTCCCCTCGCTTTACATGCATGACCGCACATTTGTCCACACCAAATTCCATCCTGATGGCGCTACGATGGTTTCAGTTACTTTATTATTATTATTATCTACATTTATCTAAATCACAAGCCCTTTGATTCACCATTGAGAAAAACATGTGCCCAACTGTGCTTATGCAAATAAAAATAATACTTGATCATTCACTAACGTACAAGTACAGACAGGCAATTTGCTCTGTGTAAATTATTTCATCACCACTGCTCTCAAAACAGTGAAGGAAAACATCGTGAGGAAACCGGCCTGTTCTACAATAAAAATACTTTTGGCATCTACCAACCCGCACAGGGCCTGCGTGATGGTTTACTCCTTGTCCTCACTCTGTCTGTGACCTGTCTCAGCAGTGGGAACATATAGGCTGATAATGCTAGTTCGCTGAATAGCATATCTGGGTTAAACCAGGTCATGTGGTTTATCTGGGGATCGCGGAAGTCGTATTAGACGTGAACCTTGGTGCAAGAGTGGGGTTAAAGAACACCGGACTGGTTTTTAGCCAGTAAGAGTGAGACAGACCTCTCATCCATGAGGATTTTCCGACCCGAACAAAAAAAAGTCATGGTATATCTATGTGTAAAATTTTATCAAAACCCGTAAAGGCGAGAAAGGTAACAAACAGACAAACAGATTTACTTTTGCATTTATATTTTTATGGATATGGATGGATAACTGGATTTGTGTAGTACATTTCAGTATAATATACGATTTTGACCATTGAAGAATGCATTAATTCAAATATAATTTAGTTAATATAATTGCGCATTTACTACCTGGTTTTATTGATGTACAATAATGAGATAACTTATAAAACACGATCAACATTTATTTCTTAATAATATTATTGTGACACGATTCATTCGTGATCATGATTTTGATTTAAATCGTGCATTCAAAAAATTTAAAAACATTAAAATTCCATAACAATTCCACGAAATAACATAATTATATTATTACAGCAAAATCTTTTTGGAAACCATACTAGACGGTGCTGGGTGATAGCGCCTCTTCCTATGCCGCCATATTTATATTTGTTGAATACTTAGCTTTTGTCTACATTATATCGATGTGTATGTCATGGTCTTTTTTAAATAATGTGCGTCTTGTTATTAATTTTAATTTTAAAAAAATATATTATTTAATCTAGTTATTGTTCTACCTTTTTTTCTAATTTAGATCTGGTCCAGTAGTACTTATTACCTCTGACAGTGGAATTATAATATTATTATTTTGTACTTCCACTGATGACTGCTGCCCAGTCGAATTTCCACCAATTCAGCACACTGTGTGATCCATCGCACATATTGTCGAAGGACCAATAATGGACAATTGGATATGGGACATGATGACGCGGGAATAGTAGTAGGAATTTGATTTAGAATTATGAGCTGAATCCATGGTTATAGATTGTGTGACGATGTCCCTGCTATCCTGGATAACTTTAATGGAATGATACGAAAGAGAGGGACTATTTTCATATCATTTTTTGCATCATACATCCACCTTTTCTTAGGGCTTTACGTAATTATGAGGCATGTTCCAAACTTCTAACCCACCATCAACCCGCAATAGACCCGCGCGATAGATTGCAGCCCTCTCCTTCTCACAAAGACGAGGCCATATGCTGATTGTGTATTATGACAAGTGAGATCAACAATACGACAGCCGACACTTTCGGCACTCCTCCCAATATTTCAACAAAGCTGGTGTCTTAACAGCCACGGAAGTGTACACATCAGTACACAGTATTACACTGTCGAGCACACTTAGTGACAACAGTGACCGTTGCATGCGTCCTCCATGGATCAGTGTCAGTAGGTACAAGTGACGTCATTGGGTGGAGGCTGATGAAGGCAATTACATAATAGGAAGTGTTGGGGCAACTTAATAACGGTAATTCTGTGCTCTTAGAGCGCCTTCACACTAGCGTTTGTACAGCGTAGGCGTTCGATAAACGTATGCGGCGCAGGCGTCGCGTTGTTGCGGCGTTTCCTCTGGAGTCAATTGAACTCTGCGCTAACGCGGCGCAGACAACATACAATTGCGTTGTCGTTTCGGAAATATCATTAACAAAACGGATTCTGACGAGGAAACTCTATTGTTGGCTTTGCTTTTAAAAAGAAAATTATTGCTTAAAAGTGAAAATAAAAATAAAAAGATATGTGAGAACCCATTAATGGAGTGTACGGTCAAGTGAGAGTAATTATTTTGTGCTTTATTGTAAACACATAAAAATTATTCAAAATATTTTTACTATACATGACTAACGCGGCGCATGCGTCGCGCACCTGCGGCGCCAACGCAGCGTATTCATTTACCCTTGCACTGACGCCACAACAACGCGACGCTTACGCCGCATAGTCGCGGCGCCTGCGCTGCGTATACGTTTATCGAACGCCTACGCTGGACAAACGCTAGTGTGAAGGCGCTCTTAGACAGTTCGGACAATAGCTTGCAGGTGAAAAACGACATAATTAATGTTTTCTTAAATACATATAATATCTTAGGACAATCAACACAACGTTATCTGATCCCAAACTAGGCAGAGCCTGTACTATGGCAACAAGACAACTGATAAACATACTTATATATTTTTAAATACGAGTACATACATACATATTATAGATAAATTACAACCAGACACAGAACAAATGGTTGTGCTCATCACACAAACATTTGTCCTGGATGGGAATCGAACCCACGACCACTAGACTAACAGGCCAGTCACCATAATACATAATTCAAGGTGACAGGGACCATGATTCTAAACGCCCCTGTGTTAAAAATTATAAATACAATAAATTACACAATGTGAAGTGCTTGCCTGGGATCGAACCACGACCCACGACACGTAAGTCAGGGCCGTTACCTTTGCTAACTGTTTTGTATATTTAGAGCGATGGGTTTAGCTATTGTCTCGATACACAGCATTGACTCCAAGAGAAAGCTTTTATTTAAAATAAACCAATTATAGGTCTTTTTAACCGACTTCAAAAAATGGAGGAGGTTATCAATTCGTCTGTATTTTTTTTTGTTAGCTCATAATTTTTGACTGGGGAAACCGATATCGATGATTTTTTTTTATTTGGAAGCTGGTGCTTCCCAAATGGTCCCATTTTAATTTGGTTCCATTCGGACAGTGGGATCCATGTGAAAACCATATAAGTCTTAAATTTGCATTAAGTATTTGGCCGACAAATGAACGAATAACGCGATTAGATTAGTGCGGGGTTTCTACCATAACTAAAAAGTTAAAAAAAAAACAATTTACAAAAAAATAAAAACCGACTTCCTTAAAAAAACACTACAAAGTCAAAAATAACTTTAGTTTCGGAAGTCGGTGGCAAATAAACCTTAAATACAGATCCTAAGACACCGAATTCCGAAATTAAAGTTATTTTTGAGTTTGTAGTGTTTTTTTTAAGGAAGTCGGTTTTTATTTATTTTTTGTAAAAAGTTTTTATTTTTTGATTTCTCAATCAGAAAGATAAAGGTAGTTGCCCATTTTAAAGTGTAGTAGGTCCTATAGAGAATATCGGGCACGAAACTCCTAAGACATTCTTTTAAATCAAAATAATGGTAGCATCATTCATGATCAAATAATTCGATGCTAACGAACGATGTGGCAAGACGTTCATATTAAAAGCCTCAGTAATAAAATGATAAAACAAAAAATAATTATTCAGAAATTTAAATAAATAACCCCGGTCTGAAACAGCCTTACTGTCTTGTTGTTGGAAGTGTATAAGGAACGTAGAATGCAGGAGAGCCAATGACATAATTAAACTTGTCGGGAAAATTGGCTCAAAACAGAGAAGAATTTCATAAACAGAGGAGCCTTGTGTCCTGTAGCGAAAAATACAAGGGACATTTTCCACTGAATTTTCGCTCAGAATAATTAGCTAAATTCCATTTACGATGTGACCTAAGCTTCAGTTATGCTTTTCTGTGACTTAATTAGTATTTTTTTACCACTTACCTGAGTCACAGATAAGTGTGACTTCAGTGCGGATTTATGTCACACCAGCTATTAAAATAATAGTATACAATACGTGGTTCGAACCCAAGTAGGTGATTTACTTTGTGTAAATTATTACATCACCACTGCTCTAAAAACGGTGAAGGAAAACCATCGTGAGGAAACCGGCATGTCTTAGAAAGAAAAAATTTGTTGACATGTGACATCTACCAATCCGCACAGGGCCCGCGTGGTGGATAACGGCCCACTCCCTCTCACCGAGAGGAGGCCTGTGTCCCAGCAGTGGGAACGCTATAGGCTGATTATGTATGTATGTATATAAGTTATCCATTATTGTGTATAAATATGCAATAATGGACTATACTCCATTTGTTTAGGTAGTTAACTAAATGTAAACAATCTTAACATGTCTTTTATCTAAAAAACTGTCTAAAAATTGAATCTAAAAATGTTTAGAATTAGGTATTTACTTAAACCGATGTTAGGTAAGTAACTTAATTTAAATAATATTTGTTGGTCTTTTATACGATTTATTTTATATAAAAAGACATATCAAGATTGTTTACCTTTAGTTACTACCTAAACAAATGGAGTATAGTTAAGTCACAAATATCGTAATGCACTATTTTAGTTAGTAAAGTATAATTAATTTACTCAATTTTGTTAGTTAGTGCGTTTATCGGAATCTCACTAATTCAATAAAGAAGTTTTTTACAGGGTTCATTAAAAGTTTCAACTTTCCACGCAAACTACTGCAGTTCTAGTATTTGAATTAATTCTTGTTTTCATCGATTAATCGTTTGTTTTTTTCTGTTTGTTTTAATGTAGTTTATCTTATGAACTTTATTATGGTTTTTCTTTTTAAAAAAAACTGTGGTTCAGTTTATAAACGTCAGGGAAATTAATTCATAAGCATATTCACGCCTTAGGTACGTCAATTTGCCGAGTTATGGTCATTTCACACAATTGGAGGGCCTGACAGGGTCGCGAGATTGTTCAAACGAGATACCGTGGCCCTGTCATATGGGTAACTGAAGAAACACGGGTGGGTTTTAGGCAGTAAAAGTCTGACACGCCCTCCCGCTCCACCTAGAGCGGGAGAAATCATTTGATGTTTGTGTTTTTTTTTTTATGGGAAATCCATTAAAAAAAAACACAATTGGAGGACCTTGTGGCTAAGTGGCTAAGAAATAACAGCAGTACGAGCCGGATGATCAGATCAAGCTACGCTTATTGTCCTTGGTCCGTGGATAGGTGACCATCTTTACATACTAAGACCTTTGCTTTCTACGGAAATCACGTCAAGCCGTTGGTCCCGGCTGTCGTTCATAGATCTTCGACAGCCGTTCATCATCATTTCAGCCGTAAGACGTCCACTGCTGGACTTAGGCCTCCCCCAATTTGGGGGGCTTTGCCATAATCACCACGCTTGGCAGGCGGGTTGGCGATCGCTGTATGGTGGTAAAATGCATAGAGAACGCTGCTGCCCATTCTCTAGTAAGTCCCTTAGTCACCTTTTACGACACCCACGGGAAGAAATGGGGTCGACAGTCGTTACCAGTTGTCAAAAGCCCAAAAGTTAAAAAAAAGGTTGAAGAGGTCTGATAAGCAGATGAGTCATTTTATACAACTGTTAAAGAATATTAATTTTCCTGACTTGACATCAGAGTGGCTGGCAATATTAGCCAAAAAAGACGAATCAAATATGAATCGTTTCCGTTTTGATATTTCACATAAAAATCCCTATTTTATTTTACACTCCCAATAAAATTTACAGTCATCCCAGCTTCAGCTTTAAAATAAATCATCTCTAGTGCTTTTCATATTTCAATGTACCAAATATACAAGTTTATTCGATTATTCGCTTTCGTTCGTTCGACTTCCGAATACCAATGCGTTCGAATCGTTCAATAAGGCACTCTGTTCCACAACATCAGGCGAACGCGCGCTGAATACACTGCCAAGCAAATATGATGTTTATTTAATGCAAATAAAAGTGAATAAAAATGAATTTTGAATGATCAAATTTTTGTTGACTGTGGTCAGGTTGAAAGAAAATTAAACGATTTTGGTTATCCTCAACGGTTTTGGTTACTACGTTGGGGTCAGTTTCCAGTCTGACATTTCAAGTGAATACCAGTTTTTTACATGAAGCAAATGCCTATCGAACCTCCGTAACCCTAGGTACTAGGTAATACGATATCTTTTAGTAAGACTGTTTGTCAGGCTTTCAGGCTTCTGTTTACCCGTAATGACAGTCAAAGATGTACTAATTACGGCCAAGACCTCGGGTTAACGTCGATATAATTTGGTTATCATGGTATTAAATTGATTTGGAGGTAAGTGAGCGTATAGGCATCAATATATTTATTCCTTTTTTTCCACTACTGGGCAGAGTCCTGGGTCTGATTCCCAGGTCGGCAATTTTTTTGTATTACGAATTTTCAATAACAGCCCGAAATTTGGAAGCATGACACCTCTATGCCTTGTTTCCGTAGCTGTGATAATCTGTAGTCGTCTTTTATTTTCTTAGCTCATATATTTAGTATGTATGTATATAAGTATCTATTATACAGGATATATATGATTATTCTATGTATTTATTAAAGTAAATTGTATTTTGCACCAGTGACAACCCCATTTTAATGTCCACGCAATCACTGTCCATTCCAAGGTTGCCTGGAAGAGATCGCAGAAAGCGATAAGGCCGCCCATTGTATGTTTTTTTTTGTGTTAAATGTTCTTGTTGTTATGTATTTTCTGGTGTACAATAAAGCATATATAAATAAATAAAACATGTTATGCCGTTGGTCCTGCGCCTGATCTATCACCAATTGTGTCGGCTTGCCGCCAGACAATAAGAGAGAGGGAAGTGTGTCTTCCCATACGTTTGTGCACTGTAATATCTCCCATGCTTAAGGCTAATGTCCGTTAAAATTGGCTACCATTGCCGAAATACGGTCTGGAGGACTATTATTATTTTACATAATCTGTTTCCTAGGAAGGAGCATCCTGCTTAGAGATATTTTGCATTACTTTCCTTTATTTACTCGTGATTCAAATAGCGTAACAAACTCACAACGTTAGTTTTATCTTGACAGTTCTACATTATCCATTGCGCCGAATTCTTTACCCTGAACAGAGATTAGGTAAACAAAATTTTCTGTATTTTGTATATGGCTTAGGCAAATGTCCTGCAGATCTTGTGACGAGTCTTTGAGTTCCCTAAAATAGGGTAAAGCTACACGATGACTGATACATACATGCTGTCTGTTGGGACAGGTCAGCTCAAAGTTGTATAGGCTCTTTCTTCAAAAAGCCCTTCCAGACATGGTTCTGCATTGTTAGGGTCACATAAAATTATATTATTATGATGTTTGGTCTTTAAAAGAGACCATGACCTTTGGGTTTGTTTCGGCATTTCTTCTCAGGGAACAGTCAGCTAGGAAATGCTAGCGGCAACTATGTGGTTATAAAAATATTGACCAACAAAATATTGACGTGTATAAGTGTCTTATCTTACTTAAACAAATTAAAAAATAAAAATATATATTTATAACTTTTTTATGGCTTTACTATACTAATAATACTTGGCAAGGTATACCCTATCAAATGAAAAAAGAATTATCAAAATCGGACTACTCTGTATAAAGTTATTCGTGGTTATATATTACAATCAGTGAGTGAATAATCAATCATCCCCTGTTTTCTGCCCCTTAGGGTTTGATTTTGTTTTCCAAATTTATATGGGACCACCCTCGGAGTATACCCTTTCCAATAAAAAAAGAATGATCACAATCAGACTACTATGTAAAAAGTTATGCGTGGTCATACATTAAAAAAAAATATACGCGTCGAATTGATAACCTCCTCCGTTTTTTTTTTGTCGGTTAAAAATATTTCAACACA
Organism: Aporophyla nigra; assembly: GCA_947507805.1. NCBI lineage: Eukaryota > Metazoa > Arthropoda > Insecta > Lepidoptera > Noctuidae > Aporophyla > Aporophyla nigra. The sequence goes on from OX382311.1 coordinate 21,250,118, forward strand.
AGTAATGGATATTGTCATTTTGTCAGAATAACACGTATTTAATTGTTTCTACCACAACAATGGTAGACTAATTTCTTATTACATTAAGTAGGTATTTCTATAATGAAACACCAATTGAAATTTTTGACATTCCTGTTATTTTTACGGCAGCTAAAAATAGCGATGTGGCAATCGATTATAAGGTATTCGATAACTTACTAGCTAATTGATTACATTGCCATTTACTACGAAGTGTAGCGAATTCATCAATGGGTGATTAAAAAGCCGTACTTGGCCGGATAATTGGAGAATTGAAAAACCAAGACTAAACAAAGATTAAGTCACCTGAACAAATTATGTTAATGATCGTGAAGATTTGGCAAATAAAGACTTCCCAATTTACGACTTGGGTAGCCTGACAGATATCCCTCTGGTTGACGCTACACGTGATACGATTTTTTACACGCTTTATATTAGCTTCACTTGTATGTTTGTATATTTGTATGTTTGTTTGTAACCGACTCCTTATAGCGCGATTTTGACCCACTTTAAACGACCAGATTTCATTCAAACTTTGCACACCTGTTAAGGACCGATGACAATGCAATAATTTCATAAATTTGTGCCATTATCCTTGTCAGGGTTACCAGGACAGCAAAAAAACTTTCTTCGAAAACTACGCTGACATACGTTACAAACTAATTTGTGCCAATATCCTTGCCAGGGTTACCAGGACAGCAAAAAAAACTGTCTTCGAAAATTACGCTGACATACGTCACAAACTACGCTGGCATACGTCTCAAAATTCGAAACACCCTAAAAAATAGAAAATAAATAATAGTTTAAAAAAACTAAAAAACACGCTTCCATTGAAAACCAAACTAAAAAGTACAAAATAATGGAAAAAAAAGCGTGGGGTGCCTGATATCAATAAAAAAATATCTTAAAAAGGACCCCACGCTTTTTTTCCATTATTTTGTATTTTTTAGTTTGGTTTTCAATGGAAGCGTGTTTTTTTTAAACTATTATTTTTAAATGGGAATTCATTAAATGACGTTTTTTGCTCTGGGTGGAGCGGGAGGGCGTGTCAGACTTTGACTGACTAAAACCCACCCGTGTTCCTTCAGTTGCCCATATGCCAGGGCCACGGTAACTCTTTAGAACAAAATCGCGACCCTGGCAGACATAATGTGGCTGGATCGTTCTTTGGTCATAGATTTAGCATTGCCATTCAACGTGGCAATGCTGATAGTGTTTCTGTGCACGTTTCCAGATGATTACGATGGACGAATACCTTTTTTTTTTTTTTTTTGGATGGGAAATCATCAAATGACTTCTCCCGCTCTGGGCGGAGCGGGTCAGACTTTTACTGACTAAAACCCACCCGTGTTCCTTCAGTTGCCCATGTGCCAGGGTCACGGTATCTCTTTCGAACAATCACGCGACCCCGGCAGGCATGGACGAATACCTTGACGTGGTAGTGTCCTTCAAATTTAAATTCAAATTCATATTTATTTGTCAACAATGTAGGTACAGGTATAAGATGGGAAATATGAATTGTTTCCACTACATTCTACCTTACGGCATGCAAAGTTATAAGCAGGAGAGTCGTAAAAAGTAAAAACAAAAAATATAAATCATGCAGTCATAGGTAAAAACTAACGATATAGTTTTCATCTAAATTAATAATTAAGTCATTCTCATACAATAAAAAATATCCTACATGTCAATAAAATTTTTAATTGTTGTTTTTAATTGTCCTTTTGTTTTTGTATTTATTTATAGATATAGATAGTAATTAAATTCGACTTGGGGGCGACGGGGGTGATGACGGGGCTTGTGGCTAAGCAATAACAGCCGCACAGGTCGATCGATCAGGTAAATCTACGCTTGGCGTAGTTGGTCCGCTGATGGGCCATCTTTATATACCAAGACCCCACCGTGCCTCGGAAAGCACGTTAACCCGTTTGTCCCGGTTGTCATTCGTACAGCTTTGATGGTCGTTACGGGTCATCAGAAGCCCGTAAGTCTAACAACTAGTCTTACCAAGGGGTATCGTATTACCCAGTAACTGAATTGTAGAGGTCAGATAAGCAGTTGCTCCATGTACAATATGGTATTGAACTGCAACCGGTTAGATTGGATTGCTGACCCCAAAATAGTTGGGGAAAGGCAGATCAGACCACACTGGTGTCGTATCAGATAAGCCAACACCAATCTACGTTGTGGAACACCTATCAGCAGCCAACAAAGCCTTGCACGCAGTGACAAGACTTCGAGGCAAAGAGCTTGGTTACAAATATGTGTGGGTGCGGAATAGCAGGATCTTTATGAAGAAAACATACCCAAAATAGTTGGGGAAAAGCAGATGATGAGTCATTTAAGTAAATTTTAAAAGTAAGTTCTGTTATAAGCAGTGATCGAAGTAGGTAGATTGAAATGGGATCAATGAACTGGCACATATATATTAGTATGGATATGCCTTCGGGATTCCGGGATTTTGAAATTAATTTCAAATGTTGTAATGTGTAGAATAAGGAATACATCAATATGAATAAGAAATGTTTGACCCTTTTGCTGTCTTTTTAATAGTATATAGGTGATCGGCCTCTACAGTAAGACAAAAACAATTTTAAATGTTTATCTATCACATTCTATAAACTAATGTAGTACCTAGTTTAAAAATCCATACTTTCACAATATTTGATTCAATCCCGTAAGTACCAAAAAGAAATCACGGAAAAAAGGCTTATCCATGTTGTGATTTCTATGACTATTCATGATGCGTGTACGTAAAATCAATCTACCTACTCCGATCACTGGTTATAAGTGTTAACATACAAATTGTGTAACAAGATCATCAAATCGTAGATTTTCCAACTTATTGTAGACTGAAATCGACCGTTTATTTCGTAGTTATTAAATTAAACAAACAATATTGTAGTGTTTCGAATATAACTTAAAATATGCTTCATTGCACACCAACGGAAGTTACCTATTGTTATTATGGTATTTTATCAATATCATCATCATTTCAGCCGAAAGACGTCCACTGCCGGACATAGGCCTCCCCCATCCACCACCACCTCGACGGGTTCTGTGCTTCTCGCATCCAGCGGATTCCTACGGCCTTCACCAGTTCATCGGTCCACCTTGTGGGGAGCCTTCCAATGTTACGTCTTCCAATACGCGATCGCCACTCCAGAACCTTCGGAGATTATCCTAAGGAAACGTGATACCGAAAGAAAGAGTAGCCTATGTTTCTCCATAAATCATCGGGTAACTGTCCATTAAAAGTCCTATCAAAATCAGTCCAACCATTACGGAGATAAGCCGGAACATACAGTTAGACAAACAGACCAAAAAAAATTCAATTTTTTTTTGTTATAAATACTGTATATACTTTCATGCACATAAATAAACTATATTAATTAATTTACATAAAACATGGTGCTCATCAAATTGGTGCTCTAAATGGCATGTCTTGTATTTTTAGCGTCAGAATATAATCATAATTGTATAGTTTAATGCCTACCTGTATTTACATTTCCACTATGTTGTAATCAACTAATCCATCACTTAATAAATCGACTAAGTAATTTATAATCACTCGCTTGTCAGCTGTTTAACTAATATAGGGTAAACACGCGTGTACAGTCACCAGAAAACGTAAATGATTATTGTATAAACAGTAATCTAGTAGAAGGAGAGAGCAGTGATAGGCTGGTGGCCCAGTGGTAGGTTCAAGCCCAGACAGGCGTAAATTCTCTATTCATCAATGCTCTCAAAACGGTGAAGGAAAAATATCACAACATTGTGATGAAACCGGCATGTCATAGAACCGAACATTCAAAGACATGTATCCACCAGCTTACACTGGATACACGTAAAGGATTATTTATTTTATTTAATTAATCATTTAATTCGAGCAACAAGACTCATAGTGTTAGTAACAATGTGCTTACAAACTATGTTAGTAACATACAAGACAAAAACAGAAACAGATTATGATATCACTGCTGCAAGGTGGCCCAGCTGAAACCTTGCAGCAGTGGTTTACAAACTCACTATCCAGCCTACTAGCTATCATAGATAGGATGCTGTTGGCGCTGCCCCGCACCCTATGGACCAGGGATGTGCACCGTTTCCGCATCACCGTGTAGAAACAATCCACGTGAGCTTCAGCAAACATCCCTGATGCGCTGCAGTATCGGGGCAGCCCCATCAGCACCCTGAATGCGTTATTGTATTGGACGCGAAGGGCGCTGTATGATTTTTGAGTATAATGAACCCACAGACTACAAGTGTAAAAAGACGTGCAGTACGCACTGAATATAGTGCGCTTGACCTCTTTCGAGGCACGTCTGAATCTGCAGGCAATCATGTTAGCTCTCACACACAGCGCCCTCCGCTCCCTATCAATATCCTCATCGTCTTTGAGGTCAGTGGTCAATACGTGACCCAGATATTTAGCAGTGCGGCCATTTTATTCTGATTTTGGAGCTCGTATAAAATTTTAAAAATATCGACGTCCTCGTTGGCTTAGCAGTAGTAAGCGCTATTGCTGATCACGAGGTTCTGAGTTTGATTCCCAGGTCGAGCAAAGAGTTATCGTAATTTTTCCCATCAGGCATTTGTCGGTAGCTGCTCTGAGTCTGGATTTGTGTTCACTACCTCATAACGGACGAAATGTGACAAAACTGGCACCTGGAGCCAAAAGTTCAAAGCCATTTGACATCTACCAACCCGCACTGGGTATAGATTATTTGTGATTATGTAATTGTATTCGACCATTCAGAAAAATATCAAAACGTGCCAGAAATACAAATAAAAAAAACCATCAACACTTTGATGCTTTTTTTTTTTTTTTTTTGGATGGGAAATCATCAAATGACTTCTCCCGCTCTGGGCGGAGCGGGAGGGCATGTCAGACTTTTACTGACTAAAACCCACCCGTGTTCCTTCAGTTGCCCATGTGCCAGGGTCACGGTATCTCTTACGAACAATCTCGCGACCCCGGCAGGCATCGGTCCTAGCAGACCCCTTCAATTTTGCTGACATCTCTTTGAGGCGCGCGTGGAACACTACGCGCCGTCGACCCGAGCTTGGTCCTTACCGGGCGGCGAGCTACCCATTGCTCACCGCCCGACACTTTGTCGCTAGCATATAATTAATTACTGTCTGTGATAGACAATTAGCTTTGTAATTTTAATCAACCTACTTCTAATGCTGACTGTACAAAGGAAACTGTGAAGTACCTAGTCTAGTTATTCAATCGATATTTAGTTCCTATATTAGGTGAAACGGAACGGCCTTTTTTCATACATAACTAATGAGTTCACTGCAAATGTGGCTGCATACTTTGTAGTTATATTTAGTTGTAGGATGTAGATGTTCATTAAAAAAAATCGGCTCTACGTTGCTCTCTTTTTTTTTGTGGGTGGAAAATCATCAAATGACGTCTCCCGCTCTGGGTGGAGCGGGAGGGCGTGTCAGACTTTTACTGACTAAAACCCACCCATCCTCCTTCAGTTGCCCATATGCCAGGGCCACGGTAACTCTTTCGAACAAATGTCGCGATTCTGGCAGGTTACGTTGCTCTCTGATAACAATTTTACTAAGTAAGTACAACTTAAAATATCCCCTTTTTGGATACAACTTAAAATATCCCCTTTTTGGATTGACATTTTGCAGGTCAACCTATGAGGTGGTCAACTGCTTAACTGGACTTGCCTGTGGCTACTTTAATAAATATCTAGTCAGAGCTTAAAAACTTAAAACTAGAGCGACCACTCGCTAAGGGCACCCCTTGTGAAGTAAGGACCTCGGTTTAGACCATTACTGGCAGAGAGCAGCAAGGGACGGGCTGGGTCTCAATGAAGACCGCTTTTAAGTTGTTAACAAATAATATACGGTTTTGTATAGGCGACTCGCTCGAATTTAATTTATTCGTAGAAGAATCGACAACTCAAGAAATACGTTTTAGGCAATTGGTACGGTTTGAATTTTATGCACTTTATTGCATTTTCTTGCAGTGACCTTTTATTATATCGTAACATTCATGTCACTTGGCGTGCGCACACAAAAAAAAAGTCTTGGTCGTCGCCAAAATAAACTATCAAATTTTCGATTCACTCAATTCGGGAGAGTATTCTGTTCCGAGTAAGTTCGACTAATAAGCCACAATATAAAGATATCAATTTAAACACCTAACTCCGTTGCTCCACATCAAATGTATATTCATCAAAACAAATGGGTCTCGGCAGTCTTTCACACGTGTTTTTACGCACATTTCACACATTAACATAGTTATGACACGAGCTCAAACAAACGAACACACAGCTTACTCAATGAGTTTGCTTTCATGCATCAGTCGGCAACACCAGGCATACTCGCCGACTCTTTCGTTCTACGTATAGAAGTTTGGCTCAGAAGGTTCATTCTGGACACGGGATAAAATGTATGCCACCAGGCACCCCGTTATTGTGGATTTTGGCCCACGATCTCACGCAGAGACGAAGCCTGCGTTCCAGCAGTGGAAACATTAAAGACATGCATATTATATTGGTAAAATAAATTATGCTAAAAGAGATCGAGTTAGAAGGGTAACCGGACTGAAGGAGGGAGTGGGTTGTTATTCACCACGTGGACCTGGTGTAGGTTGGTGGATATTTATGTCAAGGTTTAGGTTCTAGGGCCGGTTTCCTAACGATGTTTTTCTCTAACTTCAAACATACCATTCAGACACTACTAGTTCCAAGGAGCGTTTATATGTTATCAACCAGTGTTTGTCATGTAACGTGAATAATTATATTCTATTTATGAGAAAAACAAAAATGTCTCAAACTTAAGTACAGACGTCATGTTATGGACTACCATCATATGGGGCACTTATTTATTTATTTATTTATATATGCTTTATTGTACACCAGAAATTACATTTCAACTAAAAACATTTAACAATAAAAACATACAATGGGCGGCCTTATCGCTTTCTGCGATCTCTTCCAGGCAACCTTGGAATGGATAGTGTTTGCGTGGACATAAAAATGGGGTTGTCACTGGTGCAAAATACAATTTACTTTAATAAATACATATAATAATCACATATATCCTGTATAATAGATACTTATATACATACATAAGTACTATTATTTTATTTTATTTATTTTAGGAAAGCTTACAGCTAAAACATTTTAGTGTCTAGTACAATGTGTATACGATGCCCAATTACAAGCTTCCACTAACGATAATATTATTACAATAATTTGTGCGAAAAATATCTTCTCCAACAAACCTTCTGGAACGTTTTACTTTATGGTACAGTGTTGCCAAGGTGAGCGTACACATTGCTCGTAAAATTCGTAAAAGGATATCGTTTTGGTGGGTTGCCTTTTTGAGATTTATCAATACGAAATACTTCGGAGTAATGTTATTGCGGTCTTGCGTAATTCATAGTTATGTTCCTACATTACTAGGAATGAATATGGAGGCAGGTTTGTTGGTATGCATGAGTAGGCATGTTTGTGTAGTAATGGATTTTTGAGGTGTTTTAGGCATATAGGACATTAATTTATGTATGAGATACATGAAATATCTTCTCAGAATAGCTCGGCAAAAACCCAGTGGAATACAAAAAGTGATCTGATTTTAACCAACATCAGATCATAAGGTCGTTTTTGTCTAAAATCTTTGACATACTCCTGAATATACAGAGTGACATTAAATAAGTCCACGTAAGATGGACGTTAAAATATCACGGAGGGATCTTCAACAGTCTCTTCAAATTACAGTGTTAACAGTTACGGGGGGACCAATAAGTAAGGGAGGGTCAATAAGTACCAGGTACTTAACAAAATAGGAATCGTTACTATCGTACTTCCGACTAACATTTTAAATATGGAAGTTTGTATGGTTGGCTGTTTAGGTCATTAGATCTCTGGATATTTGGATGTGTGGTACTCATTCAGGTAAAAACGTCCGAATGGATTTAGATGAAATGTGGCACACAGATAGTTTATAACCTGGATTACCACAGATAATAATATATCTTAATAATATCTTAGAACAACCAACACACCGTTATCTTATCCCAAACTAGGCAAAGCCTGTGCTATGGCCACCAGACAACTGATAAATATACTTCATCATCATCATCATTTCAGCCGTAAGACGTCCACTGCTGGACTTAGGCCTCCCCCAATATGGGGGGGCTTTGCCATAATCGCCACGCTTGGCAGACGGGTTGGCGATCGCAGTATGGTGGTAAAATGCATAGAGAACGCTGCTGCCCATTCTCTGGTCCCTTAGTCCCTTAGTCGCCTTTTACGACACCCACGGGAAGAAATGGGGTGGTGTTATTCTTTACGTCCGGCACCATACGGTACAATAAAAATAATATAAATAATAATAATAATAATTTTATTTGACACAATACATAAATTACAATTAAACGAGGTATACAGGACCATTTATAATTTTCTTAATTTTATATTGAAGGCATCTGTGTCTGAACTAGATAAAATATATCTGTATCTCAGACATCAGCGCTCTTCCTTGTAAAGACCATTGCATTATACTTATATTTATTTCAAAATACATTCATATTATAGATAAATTACACCTAGACACATAAGAAATGATTGTTCTCATCACACAAAGATTTGTCCTGGGTGGGAATCGAACTCACGACCTCAGCCTTAGCAGTCAGGGTCACTAACCACTAGACGAACAGGCCCGTCTAAAAATACCTTACCTTAATCCCAGTAGTACGTTCCCATGAGAGAATTAGCAAAGCCGCTGACAATAGTGGAAAAATAAATATCAACTATCGAAACCAAACGTTCCACAGATATCTTCAATGCTAACGAAGCGCCGTGAACCGGATCACAGATGCATCGGGCGCTGTTCGAGAGCGTGACGCCGATCGATTTCACTCACTCATTGCCAGGTGCTAATCACCGCAGTAGTACGGTTTCGTTACGAGCAAGAACAGGCAAGAACTTGCGCAAGAGGACAAGGTCTGGCAGGTTTACTTCGTAGAATCCCGCACGATAATATGCGTTGCTATTTCCGATATCGTACGTATCGTCTCGTCGTTTGGTTTCGTTGGTTTGACTGCCTCGTTGGTCTAGTGGTAGCAAGCGCTACTCCTGAGCCTGAGGTCCAAGGTTGATTCCCAGGTTGGGTAAAGTGTTATTGGGTTTTTCTCAATAGCAGCCCGGATTCTGCATTTGAAATGAAATGAAATGAAATGAAATGAAATTTATTTTGCAAGAATTGTAGTACATTACAGATGCTCGGGTTATTTTACAGTATCTAATACAATTCGCTAAACCTAGCATGCAAAGTAATTGATAACATTAATTAAATAAATGAAGATATTAAATGTAATGTTGATGGCAATAGGCTCGCCCTCTATTACATGGGACTTCAACATAACAGGCGAAATGTGGGTGTACTATAGGTACACCTCTGCCCAACACTTGGGGGCAACAAGACGTGATGTTATGTTATATTATGTGTGATTCTGATATCATTATTCGATATCTATGTCGGGATGAGCTAATACATGATAATAATTTGTAGGGACCTTAGATAAAAGAGCATAGATTCCGCCCGACATTAGGGACTACAGAACTATAGCAGTTTTCAAAAGAAGAGTGAAAGAACACTATCTGCCCACATCGCCATAATTGTGTATGTATTTATTATTTTAAATTATAATTATATTTATTTTAGAATTCTGTACGTATTATAGTATTCATGTAATACTTACACTTTAATTCATCATTCCTAATAACTATTTATCTTCCTTTTTATTTGTTTCTATGTTTACACTATTCATGCTATACTTATACTTTAATTAATCATTCCTAATACCTATTTATCTTCCTTTTTATTTGTTTCTGTGTTTACACTATTCATGCTATACTTATACTTTAATTCATCATTCCTAATACCTATTTATCTTCCTTTTTACACGCTTTATATTAGCTTCACTTGTATGTTTGTTTGTAACCGACACCTTGTAGCGCGATTTTGACCCACTTCAAACGACCAGATTTCATTCAAACTTTGCACACCTGTAAAGGACCGATGACAATGCAATAATTTCATAAATTTGTGCCATTATCCTTGCCAGGGTTACCAGGACAGCAAAAAAACTGTCTTCGAAAACTACGCTGACATACGTCACAAACTACGCTGACATACGTCTCAAAATTCAAAACACCCTAAAAATAGAAAATAAATAATAATTTAAAAAAAATAAAAAACACGCTTCCATTGAAGACGAAACTAAAAAGTACAAAATAATGGAAAAAAAAACGTGGGGTACCTGATATCAATAAAAAAATACCTTAAAAGCACCCCACGCTTTTTTACACGCTTTATATTAGCTTCACTTGTATGTTTGTATGTTTGTATGTTTGTATATTTGTATGTTTGTATGTTTGTATATTTGTATGTTTGTTTGTAACCGACTCCTTATAGTGCGATTTTGACCCACTTTAAACGACCAGATTTCATTCAAACTTTGCACACCTGTCAAGGACTGATGACAATGCAATAATTTCATAAATTTGTGCCATTATCCTTGCCAGGGTTACCAGGACAGCAAAAAAACAGTCACAAACTACGCTGACATACGTCTCAAAATTCGAAATACCCTAAAAAATAGAAAATAAATAATAGTTTAAAAAAACTAAAAAAACACGCTTCCATGGAAAACCAAACTAAAAAGTACAAAATAATGGAAAAAAAGCGTGGGGTGCCTGATATCAATAAAATAATACCTTAAAAGCACCCCACGCTTTTTTTCCATTATTTTGTACTTTTTAGTTTGGTTTTCCATGGAAGCGTGTTTTTTAGTTTTTTAAACTATTATTTATTTCCATTATTTTGTACTTTTTAGTTTGGTTTTCAATGGAAGCGTGTTTTTTAGTTTTTTTAAACTATTATTTTATTTGATATGTCTACACTCAGCAAATTGATCTAAATACGATTTATTAACTTAAAAATAGCTGAAACAAAATATTAACTCTAAATTTTCATGTTGTGACATGCCAAATTGTCAACTGTCAGTTACTTTTTTGCTTAGTCTATGAATGGCTACTTTTTGGTTTATATAATTTAAATTATTTTTATCAATATGTCTAGCTACTGATTTTATTAATTATTACGATTGTTTACTAAATAACTTAACCTAAAATTATATTTATAAAATTCTTTACGCACTCATGGATATGTCCTGGCCAGCTATACGCACTCATGGGTATGTCCTGGCCGACTACACTTGTCAGAAGAGATGATGGTCACAAGAAGAAAACGAATATTTGGAAAAGGAAGACGACTTTGATATAAAAACGGGCGTTCGAACCGCTGGAGGCAGTCTACTCTTGGAGCCGATTTGAAAAGCATCAAACCCAGGGGATCCACCTAAGATTCACCTGGGACTTCTACTCCCGATCTTCGGAGGTCAACTGCGTGCCTGACTTGATGGGCCCCGAGGTTTACTACGGAGCTCACCTGGCGGATTCTGTGATCTACACGAAGCCCTCGAAGAAACCCTGATGTTGAACTGCCACTCTGTTGCCTACTCCCGTCCCTCAGTGCTGAACCGACTCCCACACGGAACCATGAAGCGAACTGGAGTGCGTGCCGGGCAGGGTCTCTATAATTGGCTGTGCTTCCCATCTCCTGTTAATATTCCCCTAATAAATTGTAATAGATCTGCCTTTATCCATTCATTATAACAGGATTAAGCAGATACGTAACAGTATGTATGTATGTCTGTAGGTATATTCTCATATTATTTGTTTAATTTTATTAAGTGAATGGTTTTTGATTATATGTATTTTATTTTCTCTTTTACTCCTACGCACGCTGTCTACATCTCTTAATCTTGTCTCCTATCGTGGGTATGCTGGAAGAGATTTCTATAGAAATAAGCATCACCTCTGTACCAATTTTTCTGTTATATTCTTCTTGTCTGTTTATATATGTGTGTACATAAATGGTTAAATAAAAAATAAAAGCAGAAGACATTTTTACATCGCAATAACTAAACCTAATATCAAAAAATGTCGTACATCTTCGGATTTCAACGTCTGGAACTCCGCCGATAAATGCCGAGCATAGACCGCTCCTGGGGTCTCCTTAATACTCTCATCCTCTCACCTACACAGGCTCCTGCGTAAGCGTCCACGTCTCCTATCAGGGTCGCGAGATTTGTTCGAAAGAGATACCGTGACCCTGGCACATGGGCAACTGAAGGAACACGGGTGGGTTTTAGTCAGTAAAAGTCTGACACGCCCTTCCGCTCCACCCAAGAGCGGGAGATGTCATTTGATAATTTCCCAACCCACAAAAAAAAAAAAAGCGTCCACATGTCAGCACCATACGTCATAGTAGCCAGAACACATTGGTTATAGAGGCGGGATTTCCGACATTGTGGAATCTAAGCTGATTTCAGCAAGACGTCCAATTTGCTAACCTGATCAAAGCTTAGTCTACTCGATATCTCTGTTCTTTGATGCTCTTTACCAAAGATAAGAATACGGCTACGGTAGACGTACTGACCAACCATTTCTATCGGCTAATTTTCAACAACAACAGAAAGATTTTAATTGCTAAAGACAATTGTCTTTGTCAATTGTCAAGAAACACTAGAAAGGTTTTAAAGCATTTTCTGGCAGTCGTCGAACTGTTTCAGGGAAAAGCTTAAAGTCATCTGCAAACCTTGTGTGGGACAAGTAGGCACTATCTATACTATATACTATAATATTATAAAGCTGAAGAGTTTGTTTGTTTGTTTGGTTGAACGCGTTAATCTCAAGAACTACTGGTCCGAATTGAAAAAATATTTTTGTGTTGAGTAACCTATTTATTGAGGAAGGCTATATAACATCACGCTACAATCAAAAAGAGCGGAGAAGCAACGAAAAATGGACGAAAACTGGCAGACAGTTCGATGTGACGGGAAGGGTCAGAGGAGCAAAAATTTGACGCGGACGAAGTCGCGGGCAGAAGCTAGTTAATGATAACGTTGTAATAGATATTGCGGTGTTAATTGTTCCTGGAAATCTAAACTTTTCACGATGTCTTCTAGGACTGCTGTGAAAAATTTCGGTAAAATGGTGTCGCCGTGTCACACTCCCCGCTTTATCGGTAAGAGTTCAGATAGGCTATGCATGTGGACCTCCAGATGTGACCGATTTGTATATAGTTACCGCAGCACAGCCACGTAGCGGGAAACGATGTGTTGGCGATGGAGAGCGAGCACGTAATTATGCTCTTGTATCTTCATAAGCCCAGCTGTTTATATCTTTTCAACTACATATATAGGTACTGTTTGCAGCTTCCAGTTTTTTCAAACACTACTAACAGAACAGAACATAAAAAAGTCCTACCATCTGACTTCCATAATCTAATTCATCATCATCAGCTTCATTTCAGCTGAAAGACGTCCACTGCTGCACACAGGCCTCTCCCAATTGGGGGAGTTCGCCAGAATGGCCACGTATTCTTTTTTCTGGGTGGGAAATCATCAAATGAAGTCTACCGCTCTAGGTGGAGCGAAAGGGCGTGTCAGACTTTTACTGACTAAAACCCACTCGTGTTCCTTCAGTTACCCATTTGCCAGGGCCACGATATCTCTTTGAAATAATCGCCACGCTTGGATGGCAGGTTAGCGATAGCAGTATGGTGGTAAAATGCATAGAGAATGCTGCTGCCTATTCTCTAGTAAGTCCCTTAGTCGTTTTTTACGACACCCACGAGAAGAAATGGGGAAATGCTTCACTTTACGTCCGACACCACACAGAAATCTAATTACTTATCAAGTTATCAGGAATAGTGAATTATCAATAGACCGGTTTCATTAGTACTTTATCTATCACTAACACAAGAACTAAATGACCGTCATATCGATATTGACGAGTAGGTGGCTTTAATTGATACCTACAGATCTAATGATCGCTGTCAATTACATCAGGGTTTTCCTTGTTTGAACTAACTACGCAATGCATATTAATCCATCTAGTGATTTGTATTATTGTGTACAGACGCCAGTATATCAAGGTACCAGAAACTGTCAAATTCTCCCAATCAATGTTAAACCTAATGCTTTAGTGATAAAGTTGAAAATCTATTAAAGAAATTTGACAGATTGTAGTAGCTCGATGTGCTTTTTTGTGTGGGTGGGAAATTATCAAATGACGTCTCCCGCTCTAGAGTGGAGCGGAAGGGCATGTCAGAATTTTATTGACTAAAATCCACCCATGTTCCTTCAGTTGCCTATATGCCAGGGCCACGGTACCTTTTTCGAACTGATCTCGCGGCCCTGGCGTTTGTACTAGCAACCCGTCTCATTAATCGGCTACTCTCTAAGACACAAGGTCGTTAAAAAATCGTGGCGCTATTTCATCATTCCCTGTATTTTCAACTCTAGGTGTTGAACCTAGCATTGAGAATCTGAGAATCCAACAGAGTACAGAGCGAGTGGAACACACTGTTCGATTGACGCGCTGGGATGCATTTTGTTGAATTCTCACTGCATGGCTTTACACCGAAAGTTGAAAATCAAGTGCGAGAAAAAAACCCGGATCTGCAGATCTGGTAGCGTCTTGTGACGGGTTGTTGAGCTCCCTAAAATAGGGTTGAGCTACACGATAACTGCCGACTGACCGAGTACACATGCACGTTTGGACAGGTCAGTTCAAAGCTGCAATGCCTTTTTAAGCAAAATTACCTTCCAGACATGGCCCTGTACTGTTACACCCACATAAAATTCGAATAATAATAATGTTTAGTCTTTACAAGAGACCTCTGAGTTTGTTTCGGCTTTTCTTCTGAGGGAAGGTCAACTAGGAAATGCCAGCGCCATCTAGTTTAATTTCTTTTTAGGGTTCCGCACCTCAAAAGGAAAAAGCGGAACTCTTATAGGATTACTTTGTTGTCCGTCCTGCCGTCCGTTCGTCCGTCCGTCTGTCAAGACCCTTTTCTCAACAACGCGTAAAAGTATCAAGCTGAAATTCATATCAAATACTCAAGTCTACTGTCCCTTGGAGCTATGAAAAAATCAAACTTCTAAGCTAACACAATCAAAAGATATAGCCATTTATGCCGCAAATTTTCGAAACTCGCAAGGGAATCAAAACCTAAAGGGTACTTCCAGTCGATCTAGAATTTTGAAATTTATTTTTTACACAGATAAAAGAAAAATTGCGAAAACCGTAAATTTCGTAACATGATATATTTTTTTTTTACACGCTTTATATTAGCTTCACTTGTATGTTTGTATGTTTGTATATTTGTATGTTTGTATGTTTGTATATTTGTATGTTTGTTTGTAACCGACTCCTTATAGTGCGATTTTGACCCACTTTAAACGACCAGATTTCATTCAAACTTTGCACACCTGTCAAGGACTGATGACAATGCAATAATTTCATAAATTTGTGCCATTATCCTTGCCAGGGTTACCAGGACAGCAAAAAAACAGTCACAAACTACGCTGACATACGTCTCAAAATTCGAAATACCCTAAAAAATAGAAAATAAATAATAGTTTAAAAAAACTAAAAAAACACGCTTCCATGGAAAACCAAACTAAAAAGTACAAAATAATGGAAAAAAAGCGTGTTTTTTTAGTTTTTTTAAACTATTATTTTTTTTTTTTAATAATGTTTCATTTCACTTCATTACACGGTCATACAGAGGGACACAAAAGCGACATTACAATACCTGGTCTATGTATACGTACAAATGTCAAAATGACAAAACCAAGTGCACCTGTACCTTGTACTCGTAATGTTTGTTCTGTTGATCAAACAATACCGGTGTAGGTCGTGAGTCTTAAGTAGACTTAGAAAAATAATGTGCTGTCTTAGAGGTTACGGATCCGCTTTCATGTTGATTTTTACTTATTTACTTAACGAAGATTAAATCAATAATAGCTTAGACGCAACGAACCCAGACAGTGACCACTTCTGTTTTGCTTTTATTTATTCTAAACTGTCTACATTATTCCCTTTGCTGGGACACAGGCCTGCTCGCTCCAACCGAAAGTGGGCCGTAATCCAGCACACAGGTTCAATGGGGGCTGGTAGATGTCACATGTCTTCGAATTTTGATTCTAGGACATGCTGGTAACCTTACGGTTCCTTCACCGTTTTGAGAGCAGTGGTGAAGTAATAATATACACAACGTAAAGCGCTTGTTGGGCACGCCACAATTGCGGCGGTAAGTCCCCTCTTTGAGGAGTGGATTGAGAGGCGCCACGGCGTCCTCACCTTCCGCCTGACGCAGGTTCTCACCGGGCATGGGTGCTTCGGTGGGTTCCTGTTCAGGATAAAGCGGGAGGAAATGCCCGGGTGTTTCCATTGCGAGGATCGTCTGGAGGAAACGGTGGAGCATACGGTGGAGGTGTGCCCTGCCTGGGCGGAGCACCGCCGTGTCCTCGTGGAGACGATCGGCGGCGGCGACCTCTCGCGTCCAGCCCTGGTGCGAGCCATGGTACGGAGCGAGAGGGCATGGGAAGCCGTCACCTCCTTCTGCGAAGCAGTAATGCTCGCGAAGGAGGAGGCGGGGCGCGTGAGGGCAGTCTCTGCGCCCTCACGTCCCTAGCCGCCGCAAGAGGAGACGCCTCGGGCGTCGGGAGTCGATAGCGGACTCCCGGCCACCGTAGGCGCGAGCTTGCGGGTGGCGAGCAATGGGTAGCTCGCCGCCCGGTAAGGACCAGGCTCGGGTCGACGGCGGGCGCGTAGTATTCCACGCGCGCCTCAAAGAGATGTCAGCAGCACTGAAGGAGTCTGCTAGGACCGATGCCTGTCAGGGTCGCGAGATTGTTCGAAAGAGATACCGTGACCCTGGCACATGGGCAACTGAAGGAACACGGGTGGGTTTTTGTCAACAAAAGTCTGACACGCTCTCCCGCTCCGCCCAGAGCGGGAGAAGTCATTTGATGATTTCCCATAAAGAAAAAAAGTAAAGCGCTTGTCAAGGTTTGAACCTCACAACTTGCAAGTCGGGGCCGTTACACTAAGCCGACACTGCTACTTGTATTGCTTCTCTGCATGAAGAGAGACTTGCGTGGACTTATTTTTTTAGGCCCTGATTACATGCGACGTTAGTCAACTAGCGAAATGTGAGTTTACTGTAGGTACATCTCTGCGGAGAATCCAGGCATAGTGTTATGCTACATATGTTTTTTTTTTTTTCAGAATTTATCTGTAAACTTCAAAACTATTGTAAATTCAAATCTACATAGTGTTGCAAATAAACTTCTAGGTTACTCGTCAATTGTCAAACTTTAGTGCTGATTATTAAAGCAAATTAAGTGAGCATTTTCAAACGCTATATACTATAGGATTATTCCGTCAATTACTCAAAATCAATCATTCAGTAATCAGCTCTCTTCAAATCACAAGTAAAACCTAATGAAACGACGTAAACGTAATCGTTTTGTAGTAAAATAAATGTCGAAATACTATAAAACCTTGTCTGTTTAGTTGAAATGTGTCAAACAGCCGACTAAACACTAAACAGCCTTTGCCTAAAGGTCATTATCAATAAGTCATATTGTTGACACAAAAGTGTAAATTGCGACAAACTTCACTCTGGTGACAATGTACAAGAAAGGTCAAAAGTTTCACAGATCAGTCGTATATACTAAATTAGACAGCATCGTTTGTCTCCTCGTGGTCGCAAGCGCTACTGTTGACCATAAGGTCCTGGGTTCAATTCCCAAGTCGGCCAAAGAGTTATTATTGTTTTTGGTTTTCATCTGGCTTTGTGTCCAGTTAATGGAAATAGGTTACTAAGTTTGCTTCTTCGACATCGCGGCAGTTCCAAGCGGAGATGGTGGGAATAGCTGGACTCTTTCAATAAGATTGGTCCTTGGCAGCTCTGGATAGAGGGAGGTGGAAAAATAGTAGGGCCTTTACCTAGCGGTAGGACATTTGTGGCCAGTCAAGTTAGATGAGATTCGCGCTGTGTCTACTCAGCCTATTATGGGTTTTATACGTCGAAAGTATAACTATCATTCCCATATTATCTGGGTGGTGGCTCTGCTGATGCTTTATAATACACTTGGAAGTAATACCCAAATTTTCTTGTATTAATAATCCTGTATTACATATTTGTTGTATGAATTTTCAAATAGGTACTTTGAAAATATATTATTCATTATCGGGTTAAAAAAACAAATTTACACAACGTTAATTTCATTTTTGTTTTGCAGTCAATCTCTCTCTTGCTTACGGATTTTTTTCGTAGAGTGGAAATTCTGTACTTCTCTGTTTTGTGTTTACAACTATTATAAAGGTTTTCAGTCTATATTTGGATGTGTGATAATTATTACTGTAACATATTCATGGTTACGCATCCGAATGTCAAATACTTTGGCATTCTGAACGGGAAGATGGCATAAAAGCATGGCCACCGTTGTTTATCTAGTACACTTTTTCATGATAATAATCACCCTATAATGCTCCCACTGTTGGGACACTGGCCTGCTCTGAAAGAGGGAGTGAGCTATGGGCATCCCTCAAGCGAGCCTAGTACAGGTATGATGTCGCATGTCTTTGAATTTTTGGTTTTAAGACATGGCGGCTTCCTCACAATGTTTTCCTCCACCGTTTTGAGAGCAGTGGTGATGAAATTATTTACACCTTTAGCAAAGCGCCTGATTGGGTTCGAACTCACGACCTAACTCACAAGTCAGGGCCGATATCTCTGGGCCACCTCAGCTCTCACTTTCTTCCTCTGACGACTTCTAGTGCCCCTAATTTACCAATACGCTGAGAAGAGTTGTTCTCACGCTTTTTCATTGTAGAAATCAAATATTCCTCTGCATATCAGTTTCTTCACAATGTCTTCTTCCGCTATTTTTAGGGCAGTGGTGATGAAATTATTAACACAAAGTGAAGCGTCTGCCTGGGTTGGAACTCACGACCTAACTCATTACTCGGAGCGTATACCACTGGGCCACCACTGCGCCATACATGTCTATTAGCCCTCATCCTAGTAGCCGCTATCTTTAGAGATACCTAAAGAAAAGAGCTACTAAGATGGCCGCTAAATAGCGTATAGAAACTTCACAGTTTCTATACTCTATATCAAATATCATCAATGTATCGTTAGCGGATCTAGAATCTCCAAGTTAACTTTTCTCCTCCGCCGCGTCTGCTAGTCGTGTCAGGTTCGCGGTTGGCTCTCGATTCGATAACACTTTTTATTGCCATCTCAATTCGATTGGAGGTTCAAGGTCTGTTACTTGTTCAACATTTCGAGTTTTTAATAGCTTATATTGGTGCTATCGGTTGTGAGGTTTTTTTTATAAAGCCTGTGGTTTGCTATTACTGGTTTAGTTTTAGGCCCCTTACATATTATCTTTGAATAGTGACTGAATTTGTAGGTAAATACTTATTGAGTGAATTTATGAACTCTCTGAAATAAAGTCACTTGCTACGATAATGAGCATAGTCATTTTCTGCGTATGCTTTTCCAACAATGTTGGGGTCAGCTTCCAGTCAAACCAGATGCAGCTGAATACCAGTATTTTACATGGAGCAACTACCTGTGTGACCTCTACAATCCAATTACTAAGTAATGCGATGCTTTCAGGCTTCTGACGACTCGGAACGATTGTCGAAGATCCAGAAATGGCAGCCGAGACCAACCGCTTAACATGCTTTCCGAGGCACAAAGGGGTCTTGGAATGTAAAGAGGGTCACCCATCCATGGGCTCAGCTTTGCCAGATCGATCGACCAGTGTGGCTGTTATTACTTTGCCACAAGCCCAACACAAGCCCCGCGAGCAAACTCGTAATAGGATAATTAGAATATTAAGAAATTATGCTAATTGAGTTTTTTAGTCAAAGATGAGAAAAAGCCGTAAACTAGAGCCATACTTGCATCGAATATATTAATACATGGTGGCAGGGACATCGAGGCGAACACCTGTTATCATAGATTTACTACATGATTCTGGACCCCCTGCATTGTTTTTTTTTCGATATTGCATTTTTCTATGAAACGCGTAATAAAAAAAAAATACTGGCGAAATATTTTAACGCTCTCCAGAAACACGAACAGAATCTATGGTAACAGGTAAATGTATGAAAAAAAGATCTTTGTGCCTACGCACAGACAAATTATAGGAAGCCTAGTTGAAATCAAAAACGGTAAACTGTGCATAAAAGTTTTAATTAATAAGTTAAATCAACTAGTAAACACAACACCACATTTCTTCTACCCTTTCCATACGACTTTTCAACTTTAACCTTCAGTTCAAATTTTTACACTATACGTTCCTGTGTAATAATATTTATTTATTCTTCATGGTTCGTTTCTCTCCTCGGATATCATGAATATCGGGAAACGTAGCGTACGACGGAACGGCGTGATGACCGGTCCGAGTTTGAGTAAAATTTTACTCAATATTCAAGGGTGAGGTACATATATCCCCATATATTTCCAGACTGTATTTCGGTCATGGCAGGCAATCTCAATGGAGACCAGTCATCGGCGCGTAGATATTATAGTGCACAAGTACCCACTCCAATGAAGATCGGAAGCGCTACACTCGAAGTTGTGGACGAATATATGTACCTAGGATAGACTGTCCAGTTAGGTAGGTCCAACTGGTCTGTCGTCGAATCCAACTCGGCTGGGTAGCTTTTGGGAAGCTACGCAATATCTTGTCATCCTACATACCGCAGTGTCTCACGACGAACGTCTTTGACTAGTGTGCCAGTGATGACCTATGGAACTGAAACGTGGTCGCTTACAATGGGCCGTATTAGAAGGCTGAAAGTCACCCAAAGGGCGATGGAGAGGTCTATGCTTGGAGTTTTCCTACGCGATCCAATCAGAAATGAAGAGATCCGTAGGAGAACGAAGGCAACCGACATAACATGAAGAATTCCTAAACTGAAGTGGCAGTAGGCAGGGCAAATTGCTCGCAGAACAGATGGCCGATGGGGCTGAAAGGTTCTGGAGTGGCGACCGCGTACCGGAAGACGTAGAGTTGGAAGGCCTCCAACAAGGTGGACCGATAACCTTGTGAAGGCCGCAGGAATCCGCTGGATGCGGGAAGCACAAAACCGGCTGAAGGTGCGGAGCTTGGGGGGTGGCCTATGTCCAGCAGTGGACGTCTTTCGGCTGAAATCATGCTCATGAAGTGTGTGCGCAGACACAGGAGCACTCACTCTCATAGTCCGATGGGACGGCAATCCGACACGACAAGAGACAAATCAGGCCTAGGACCACTGGCTTAAAGTGCTTTGCGATGCACCGGGTCGCTACAACCGCCAACTTCGCAACTCTGGGCTTGTTACTAAGACATTCCTAATGGAAAAACCGAATAACATTTTCCCCGACCTGGGAATGGACCCAGGCCCCACGCTCAGCTGTCGCGCTTGCGACCAGGAGACCAATGAGGCAGTTAGCGGGGTACCAAGGTAAGGGAATACCTTATCAAATGAACGCTTTCATAATTAAATATGATAAGGAATCGCGACGATAACATGTCGTCATGGGATTTAATATGAATTAGATTACATGGAGATGAATTTAATTTTTACACCGCGAGTGATGTCGGTCGCCGAGCCGCTTATAACTAAGTAATGACAACCTCACGAATCGATTGATAAGGTAGGCTACGGTTGCCATGATTGGTTCATGTATTGTTGACCATTTTTAATTACCAAGACCCATCCGTGCCTCAGAAAGCACGTTAATATTTTGGTTCCGGCAAATTCGTAGATCTATGACAGTCGTTGCGGGTCGTCAGAAAACCAAAACAACCAGTAATAACAAGGGTTATCGTATTACCCAGCAACTGGTTATGTAGATCAGATAGGCAGTCGCTTCATGTAAAATATTGGTACTCAGCTGCATTCGGTTAGACTGGTAACCGGCTAAATCGACCCCAACATAATTGAGAAACGCTAGGTAGACGATGTGGTTCATTTCTCTCCTCTGATAGTATGAATATAGGGAAACGTAGCGTGAATTGTAACGACGTGCATATTTTTAGAAATGGACTTGGAACCTATTGTAATAAAAGAGTTTTCAGTAATTTCGTCGTACTTCAGATATGAATAGAACCTAGACATAAGACCAACCCTTTTTTTTTCTCCCGCTCTGGGCGGAGCGGGGGCATGTCAGACTTTTACTGACTAAAACCCACCCGTGTTCCTTCAGTTGCCCATGTGCCAGGGTCACAGTATCTCATTCGAACAATCTCGCGACCCTGGCAGGCATCGGTCCTAGCAGACCCCTTCAGTTAAGACCAACCCTGACATACGGCTCGGAATAAGGTACTAAGCCAAATAGACGAGAAGTCACTGTGATTTGAATGAAAAATGTACAGGTGCGTATTCAGTGCAGTGCTGGAAAACCATCAATAGCGAAACTCCGTTCAACGCTAGGACGGCTCAAGGTCAAGGTCAAACGGCTGACCACCGACATGGAACTGAACTAAAACAAACTGCAGAGAAATTATGATACCTATTTATCATTATTTTCTATTGGTTAGGTAAACTTCCCAGACGCTATGGGTATCGATATATCTAACACGAACAAAAAATGTTTGTTGGGTGGTTAACTGCTGTTGTTACTGAAAGCGTGAGTTGAGAAAAATTGTTTTCTCATATTTTATCGCGTTTAGTTTAGATATTCATTCCAATCATGTACTTATGTGAAGTTTGCACATAAAACAGGTTTTTCAAGTCACTAGAATAATAACGGCGAGCGATGACCCAACAAAAAAAATCAATAACCCATAGCATCTGCAGAGTTAATTAGTCAAATATGAGTTAGTGTAGCGAAGTTTAGCTAGCCAGTTAAAACCAACCCTATAAAAACTTTCAACACAACTGGCAACAAATTAACTGACAATTTCACACACCTCTGCTTACCCCATCAGTGAAAACATACATATTGTTATGTAAGTAACAGTTCCCGTTAATTATTATTCTCAGCAGATGTCACCAACATCAATAACATACTCAAATGTCAATGACATACTCCAAATTATTCCCGTATATTAGTAGGCGAAATTGCAATTTCCTTCCCAATCTATTTTATCAACACATATAGGGGTTCAAGAGGCCCCCACGAAAGGAGTAAGAAGCTCAAATAACCCCTTAAGGGGAAAAAAGAGGGGCGCATAAATCCGATATGTTTCCCCAAATATATTCGCAGATAAGGGCTATTTTGGGGCTTTGTAGATTGTATTTTATACGGGTTTATCTTTGCAGTGGCTCAATAGGGGGCTAATTGTGATGTAGATAATGGTAATAGAAGAGCATGCTTAGGTGGTTTGGACCATATCTGATGACCACAGCTTTGTTCGCGTAGTTGTTGGAAAATTGCCTACGGGAATGTGCCACCTGGACATAAAGTGACTACAGCCAGTGAAGTCAAAATCGGTCCAGCCGTTTCGGAGATAAGACGCAATAAACAGACAGACGAAAAAATAAAAATTGTTTGTTTTTTTTCTGTTATAAGCACCTACCGCAACTTTTATGTGCATTTTTTTAAGTCTGTTAATTTAACAGTACAACCAGACACATCCGTTTTATTTACTAGTATGTATATTTATGTATGTATGTACATATGTAGATCTATACATAGATCTTTATCAAAAGGGTCAGGTGCGTATTACTCACAACGTGTGTTAATGACCAGAGGGGCAATTGCCTAATACACTAACAGTAGGAATGACTTTCATTTTGACAGTTCAACAGCACTCATTGCGTATAATTATAATATACTAGCTGACCCAGCGAACTTCGTATCGCCTAAGATTCAAAATGTTGTAATAAACCTTCCAAGTTTGACAACCTGGTACGCGGTGGTGATCTGGTAAGCGTTTTCTAGCTGATACTCATATGTTTGGGTAGCTCCTACTCGGTTATGATAACCTGTTACTTCGAAGGCATAAAGCGTTTTCTGGCTGACACTGCTGTTTAATAAGCTCATACCAAGTTATGACCGCCTGGTACCTCGAAGGCAAAGTTTTTGTCATACCACGTTTTATAGTGAAATGTATTCTCTTTGACGTTTTATGTCACATCACACGAGAACGCGGTCGAAGGGGATAAAAAGTATCCTTTGCCAAAAGCAAAAAAAAAAAAAAAAAAAAAGTATCCTATGTCCTTCTCCTGGCTCTAAACTACCTCCCTGCCAATTTTCAGCTAAATCGGTTCAGCCGTTCTTGAGTTATAAGTGAAGTAACTAACACGACTTTCTTTTATATATATAGGTGATGTTGAGCGGACTCATCATTCAAGCATAAAAAAGCAAAAAATAATAAATCTTAAAATTGTAGTTGGCGCTGCAAAATCAATGAACAAAGATCACTCAAAGCGCCGACTCATAATTTTAAGGTTTATTATTTTTTGCTTTTTAGTTTTTTCGGCGGTTTAATTTTTTGTTAAAAAGTTTTTATTTTATATTTTTTTGTGGCTTTAATGTACTAATAATACTTGGCAAGGGCCCTATCCAATGAAAAAAGATTTATCACAATCGGAAAACTATGTAAAAACTTATGCGTGATCATACATAAAAAAAAAACATACGCGTCGAATTGATAACCTCCTCCGTTTTTTTCGTCTGATAAAAAACAATGGATTTGCAAAATTCTTCAAAATGATTCAGATTCAGATGTTTAGTGTATTAGGCTCCTGAGTGAATGAACGTAAAGGATAAGTATAGCAGTATATTACGATCGCAACAGGAAGCATTCTCTACTTTCTGTCTACCCCCATGGAAAGAAAACGTAAATTTATACATGTACATGATCAGCCTATACCTAACGTTCCCACTGCTGGGACACACACATCCTCTCGGTGAAAAGGACTGGGCCTGGACCTTAAAATTTTGAGTTGGCGCTGCAAAATCAATGAACAAAGATTACTCAAAGCGCCGACTCATAATTTTAAGGTTTATTATTTTTTGCTTTTTAGTTTTTTCGGCGGTTTAATTTTTTGTTAAAAAGTTTTTATTTTATATTTTTTTGTGGCTTTAATGTACTAATAATACTTGGCAAGGGCCCTATCCAATGAAAAAAGATTTATCACAATCGGACTACTATGTAAAAAGTTATGCGTGATCATACATAAAAAAAAACATACGCGTCGAATTGATAACCTCCTCCGTTTTTTTCGTCTGTTAAAAAGCAATGGATTTGAAAAATTCTTCAAAATGATTCAGATTCAGATGTTTAGTGTATTAGGCTCCTGAGTGAATGAACGTAAAGGATAAGTATAGCAGTATATTATGATCGCAACAGGAACCATTCTCTACTTTCTGTCTACCCCCATGGAAAGAAAACGTAAATTTATACATGTACATGATCAGCCTATACCTAACGTTCCCACTGCTGGGACACACACATCCTCTCGGTGAAAAGGACTGGGCCTGGACCTTAAAATTTTGAGCTGGCGCTGCAAAATCAATGAACAAAGATCACTCAAAGCGCCGACTCATAATTTTAAGGTTTATTATTTTTTGCTTTTTAGTTTTTTCGGCGGTTTATTTTTTTTTTTTTAAAGTTTTTATTTTATATTTTTTTGTGGCTTTAATGTACTAATAATACTTGGCAAGGGCCCTATCCAATGAAAAAAGATTTATCACAATCGGACTACTATGTAAAAAGTTATGCGTGATCATACATAAAAAAAAACATACGCGTCGAATTGATAACCTCCTCCGTTTTTTTCGTCTGTTAAAAAGCAATGGATTTGAAAAATTCTTCAAAATGATTCAGATTCAGATGTTTAGTGTATTAGGCTCTTGAGTGAATGAACGTAACGGATAAGTATAGAAGTATATTACGATCGCAACAGGAAGCATTCTCTACTTTCTGTCTACCCCCATGGAAAGAAAACGTAAATTTATACATGTACATGATCAGCCTATACCTAGCGTTCCCACTGCTGGGACACACACATCCTCTCGGTGAAAAGGACTGGGCCTGGACCTTAAAATTTTGAGTTGGCGCTGCAAAATCAATGAACAAAGATCACTCAAAGCGCCGACTCATAATTTTAAGGTTTATTATTTTTTGCTTTTTAGTTTTTTCGGCGGTTAATTTTTTTTTTTTTAACTTTTTATTTTATATTTTTTTGTGGCTTTAATGTACTAATAATACTTGGCAAGGGCCGTATCCAATGAAAAAAGATTTATCACAATCGGACTACTATGTAAAAAGTTATGCGTGATCATACATTTAAAAAAAATATACCCGTCGAATTGATAACGGAGAAAAAACAGCCGAAAAAAACGGAGGAGCCGCAGACAAAAAAACGGCAAAAAAAGCAATGGATTTGAAAAATTCTTCAAAATGATTCAGATTCAGATGTTTAGTGTATTAGGCTCCTGAGTGAATGAACGTAAAGGATAAGTATAGCAGTATATTATGATCGCAACAGGAAGCATTCTCTACTTTCTGTCTACCCCCATGGAAAGAAAACGTAAATTTATACATGTACATGATCAGCTTATACCTAACGTTCCCACTGCTGGGACACAGGCCTCCTCTCGGTGAGAGGGAGTGGGCCATGATCCACCACGCGGGCCCAGTGCGGGTTGGTAGATGTCACATGTCTTCGAATTTTAGTTCTAAAACATGCCGGTTTCCTCACGATGTTTCCTTCAGCAGCGTTTTGAGAGCAGTGGTGATGAAATTATTTACACAAAGTAAAGCGCCTGCCAGGGTTCGACCTACCTGCCACGGTCACGGAATTGTTCGAAAGAACTCTTTCGAACAATTCCGTTGCCTATGCCAGGGCCACGGTAACTACTGTGGCCCAGGCTTAGGCAACTGAAGGAACACGGGTGGGTTTTAGTCAGTAAAAGGCTAACCGCTCCCCCCAGAGCGGGAGACGTCATTTGATGATTTCCCACCTACAAAAATTAAAAAAGGGATTCGAACTAACGACCAACTCGTAAGTCAAGACTGATACCACTGGGCCACCACTCTTTCCATTATGTATGTATGTCAATGGAAATATTTAGTAGACTGGATTGGAAAGATAGTTATGTAGAGACTGTAAACACACAAAAACTCTAAAAGCAACAAACATGTCGCTTCAAATTTTGTTTCAATTTCCGAACAAAAGGAAAAACTATCAATTCGTCTTTGCTACAGTTTTGTAATAAGAGAAACGAGAGAAGTAGAGTACACATACAATTGATAACGTCGGACCGATACGATACGATTGAAACCAAACAAAATGCATCAAAGAGAAAACGTATCGAGAGGTATTTACAGCTCTAAAAACACTGCGAATAGGTTACACGGTAAACATTGCTGGATATTTCCATTTTCGATACCAAACTGGGTAAAAAAGCGCCCAAGTATGAGTACACACATCAAGCTACACATTTCCAGTTTAAGCTGAGCTCTCATTACACGGAAATCCCATACAAATTGAGATCAGTTTATACTGGAAACGCATAGTTTGATGTGTAGCCGTGTCTACCACTCGTACACTGTCAATTTTAACGACTTATCTTATTAGTCGATTCGCACGAGTACACTTGCCCGGAACGGGCGAATCAACACGTTTAAATAAAATGTTATGTTCTGAAGGGGATTAGCATGAAGCTAATTTACTTATGGGCGAATAAAAAAAAAGAAAATTCGCAAGTTTTGAATTTTATGCAATGACACAATAAAGTCATAACATTAGTTCGGTTTTTCCTATTTATCTATTAAGATAAATACTTACATTTGTTTTTTTTTTCCTAAATACATTGCATAAAGTTGCTTACAAATAATAAAAAATTAATAAAGTTCTAAATGAAGGGGGTCGGCGTACAAGAAACCAACCTGGCAACCCCCTTTAAAATAAATGTGGTGTTAAAAGGCTTAATAATGGATTTGCACGAATTTACTCGCCCGAACACCGACACAATCTGTGAAAATTGCAAGCGTCTACCTCTTACAGTTCAAAAGATACAGCCCTGTGACAGACAGACGGACAGCGAGGCCTTAGTAATAGAGTCGTGATAGCACCCTTTAGATGCGGAACCCAAACACTCAATAATCTCAACATTTTCTACTTACCTTGTCGGTCGTGCCCAAAAATAATCCTCTTATACCCATTGACATTGAAAATTCGAAGCTTCAAACGAAACCAATTAGCGAAAAGCAGTTGCAGCGCTTCAAACGCTGACCTTGTATTTTAACATCGCTTGAAACAGCTCTCAAAAACAGTAAATAAAGTTACCTTTGTTAATTATCATATAAACAAATCATTGTTTCTTTCGTGTGTGTAAGTGGGATTCTGAGGTTCGGGCGGCAGTAGAGGCGCGTCGGCCGAATGGCGCGGACCGATATTCTGTGAATGCTTAGCATCGCTCGCTCCAAACACGACGCGTGTGACTGTACCAGTGTTTTTTTATTAATTTTAATTTTTAATCTGTGAACTGTGTGGATTTTTATTTGCTATACAGGTTGGTATTTCTTTTTTTTGTATTTTTTGTGACTATATTATTTTGTGTTGGAAAAAATTTGGTGTTTTAGTATGATTGAACAAAAGGCGCTATTTTGTATTGTAGTAGTCTGAATATTTGTTATTGAATATTTTAACAGATACAGACTAGTTAATACGAAAATTTAAATTGATTATTTTAATATAACATTGAAAATAGAGTTGAATGCATAGGAATATAAAATAAAACAACGTCACTGGCGCAGATAATATAGTTTTCTTTTTATTTACTCATTCGTAATATTCAAGTCTCTAATATTTAAAATAAAACTGCATAAAGAGGCTGTTGCTTCTTTATTTTTTTACCACAAAGTATAGCCAATTTACGTATTCTGCATTATTTCCATCTTTTGACATTAGCATTTTTATTTCTGGTTTTCTTACAAATAAACAGTTATTTTCAAGTTATTTTTTTCTAGATAAGGTCAAGTTAATGCGTTAAGACAACCAGTTTCTAGATTATACGTTGATAATATATTTACGGCGTTGTTAGATTTCTTGATTTTTTTCCATCTTGAATATTGTAAACACAGCTATAATGATGATCTGGTTTATTTTGCGTAATTAAAATAAGAAGAATCACTTAAATATTCCACTGATGATTACCTATATGACAAACTTAGTAAATCTGTTTATAACATTTTCTTTACTGAACTACAGGGCCAATTTTGATGAAAATAAGACAGTGACGTAGTTAGGCAATGGGTACTTTTTACTCCGGAAAAATTAAAAAACTTCACGCTTGCATTGACTCGCGCTGTTAGTTTCATTGGATTTTTTGTTCACGCTTTGCTGTTGTGCATTTGTTTCCTTTTCTACACAGAATCGACTGTAGAGTTCGTAAATTATTTAACAGGCAATTGTTTTGAACAAACCTATAGAAGTCATAAAAATAAGCACAAAAAAAAACAAATATCTTCAAAAAATCCTGTGTATCGTCGGTCTTAATAATTTTTTTTTTTTTCACAAAAATAAACCTAACAGAGACTAGCACTAGTCATTAGCATATCTATGATTTGTTTCTTCGCCACAAAACTTCCTACAAAATTCTAAAATTAAGTGTCTTACAGAGCGCTGTTGAACACAAGTGATTACTCGCCACGACGTCATCAAATGTTAACACAAATGACTTAAGCGAGTTGACAAAAAAAAAATATGTAGAAACAGTCGGATGTAATATTAATTATATTTCTATTTGTGACAATTATTGTAAGCCATAATTGTAAAAAATAATAATAATAAACTGCGACTATCAAGCAGCATTTAAACACTTCAAACACTTTTAATATACCAAATATTGAGATATTTTTCTACAAATGTTCACATTGTAGAATGATTTAGATAGAGAAGGAAAATAACACCACTGCTCATCCTTATTCTAAAAACAGCCGTAATGATGAAACTTGAACTTAACCCCCCCTCTTAAAAGTTAATAATATGGAAAGCCGAGCTCTCTTTATTTTTCCAGACAGTGTTCCGAAATTGGAAAAACGCGGCACTTATTACAGTTACTGTCTCTCTAACCGACGCGACGCCGCGACGCGACGTTGTCGCTTTTCAAGACTTTTGTAGATAAAATAAAACAACAGATTTCTGTTAGTTTTAGGATTTATTTATTGAAAACATCTTTAGGCACACTTTATGCAGTTTAATTGCGTAATACACTAACAGTAGCAATGGCTTTGATTTTGACATTTCAACAACATTCATTGCGTTATTTTCGTAGTAGAGCAAATAAATATTTCGAACATATGAAGCAATGTTTTGTCAATATCCTGCAACATGACTTAGGTGGTGATCTATATATATAAAATTCAAAGTCCTGAGTGACTGACTGACTGACTGACTGATATATTAACGCACAGCCTAAACCGCTGGTCCTAGAGACATGAAAATTGGAAGGTGTGTTCTTTGTGAAGAGTAGGTATCCACTAAGAAAGGGTTTTTTGAAATTCCATTCCTAAGAGGGTGAAATGGGGAGTAGAAATGGTGAATTTTTCGACACCACGCGGGCGAACCCGCAGGCAGAAGCTAGTTTAAAGTATATTACGCAATTACGATGTTCAACAGTGAACGAAACTGAACCATCATGCTCGCGTAGGTGCCGCTCATGATAAATGATTTTATTTTTACACGCTTTATATTAGCTTCACTTGTATGTTTGTATGTTTGTTTGTAACCGACTCCTTATAGCGCGATTTTGACCCACTTTAAACGACCAGATTTCATTCAAACTTTGCACACCTGTCAAGGACCGATGACAATGCAATAATTTCATAAAATTGTGCAAAAAAACTGTCTTCGAAAACTACGCTGACATACGTTACAAACTACGCTGACATGTCTCATAATTCGAAACACCCTAATAAATAGAAAATAAATAATTTATATACATATAATAAAATTATTATAAAAGTATAAAAGTATAAAATAAATTTTATACTTTTTAGTTTGGTTTTCTATGGAAGCGTGTCTTTTAGTTTTTTTTAAACTATTATTTTGTAAGTAGGTTTCTGGACCCAAAAAGCAGTTAAAAGAAAAAAATAAAAGGAAACCGAGAAGGCCTTTGCCAATGGCCACACAGATCAAGGCAGCCGGTGTCAACGATAAATTTGTTTTATTTTTTAGCTTTATTCGCAACTTAAATAATTTTATTGTAGTAGCATAATTTTCAAATGGTAGCCATTCCATTTATGTTAATACTAGCTTCTGCTCGCGACTTCGTCCGCGTCAAATTTTTGCTCCCGTGAGTGTGACCCTTCCCGTCGCATCGAATTGCCTGCTAATTTTCGTCCATTTTTCGTTGCGGCTCTGCTCCTTTTAATTTTAGCGTGATGTTATATAGCTTATAGCCTTTCTCAATAAACAGGCTACCTATCACAAAAAGAATTTTTCAATTCGGACTAGTAGTTCTTGAGATTAGCGTGTTCAACCAAACAAACAAACAAACTCTTCAACTTTATAATATTAGTATAGATATCTCGGGACCCTAGAATCCCGGCCCTTCGGAAGGCATACGAGGGGCCGAAACCAACTCGCAAAGGCCCTTTATACAATTTAGATGAAGTTAGGCACTAACCGACGATTATCTCCGTATGCACTGTGCAAGTGCACCCAAGGACAACCTCCGGTTGGTGTTGGACTATGATAGGATATGGAAAAAAAAAATTGGAATATGTGTTTGGATGGCTAAAATGGACTGGTTGCCAACAACTATGGAAGGACTATGGCCCCTGCCGCATCAATGTTTTGTATAAACACGGATTTATCCGTGTGTCAGGGGGTGACTTGCACACTCAACAATGGGCCCCCGGAAACCGTCGCTAGCACATAGTAACAAAGCGACAAGGGGGCAACAATTATTATTATTAATTAAATATTAATGTTCTATTCCATCGAGTGATCATAAACACACCCTTTTTATTACAAAGAGTGTTTGTTTTTAATAAAGGTTTAATGTTTAAAACGTGGACTCATTCAAGATTCTACATAATGGGGCCATATTTAAACATGATACTTATTATGTATTAATGTATATAGTACCTACATGTGTTTTGTATTGTTCTTAAAGTAATCAATTTCACTTTGTGTCGGTTTCGACACTATGCATAAAAATAAATGATCATTGAATATTTTGATGTATGTTTGAAAGAAACAATTATTTAAACATGATATGTGTCAGTATTTCAATCAATCAACCTAGCCTTTTCCTAAGGCATAACACTAGAAAAAAAAAAAAAACTGACTTTGAGAACTATGTTCTCCACCTAGCCTTTTCCCAACAATTTTCACGTCGGCTTCCAGTCTACCAGTATTTAATGTATAGCGACTGCCTACTTGACCTCCACATTCGCAGTTACTGGATAACACGAAACTGATAACAAAGTAAGACTGGTGTGTCAATATGTCTCAGTACCTAAACTGCACCCGAATGGCGTAACACACTATTAATCACAATCTGAATCATTTTGAAGAATATTGTTAATCCATTGTTTCATTATGTTCGACAAATTTGTTTGCTCGACAATATAAATAACGCAATGTATGTTGTAGAACTGTCAAAATAAAAACAATACAAAAAAAAAACTACAAAAATAAAAACGCTACAAAACTAAAAACAAAACAAAAATAAAAGCACTCATTGTTTTCGTTTAATTATGTTTTAATATTAGTGTGTGTTCAATGCTTCACGAAAAATTGTTGAAGGCTCTTAAAATAATTATGATATAATAACAAAAACATGCTCAAAATATACGTAAATTGCTATAATAACATTCACGGTTGAAATCGTCTAGAGGATTTTATTATTCTTGTAATCATTCGTAAAGAAACATCGAGATTTTAGTATCTACGAGTTTTTTTTTTTTTTTTTAATTTCATTACCAATTGTTTCTTTAGAAGAGAATTCAATTTAGCTTTGTGGTTCAGTTTTAATCAAGAAATCATTTTGCAATTACTGAACGAAAATTATACATTTTTAACGGTTACATAACTTACTTCACACATTGGTGACATAATTCATTTTTTAGACATCTTTGCTTGAGACAAGGTCATCGAACTTTTGACATTGATGACATAAGAGCTGTCTATACGGTGGTGAGATTAAAAAAGCATCACCTGTCTATTCCTCCAGATAATTGATCGCAATGGTTTATTATGATTTAGTTTGTATAAATAAAAGAGTATGCTGAGATGGTTTGGACCTTATTGGTGATGGTTATCAGAAAGGTCAGGTGCGTAGTACTTGCAACCGGCATGCGTGTATGATAAGCGGAATAGTTGCGTAGGACTGACTTTCATTTTGATAGTTCAGCTAAGTTCATTGAGTTGTCACGTTGAGTTGCGACGCTTTAACGGGCGATCAGACGGTGGTGGCTTAGAGTCAGAGGAAGCAGGACAGCTTCAGGGGAAACGGCCACTGTGTGGGACGAGGCCGCCAGCACGGCCCATCACTAGACCCAATTAGTGTAAACGGTTGTAGGGATCACATGCGAGGTGATAGGAGCATTTACGTTGTTGAGCAGATTTTTTTAAACCTTTTAAGATGGATTTTCCTCGGACTGTGTTACGGTATAAGGATGTAGGTTTTTAAAGTAAAGATGCTAGTTTAGTTCAGCCAATGAGATTTAATGAATTTTAAATTTATTTTTTACTAGCTTCTGCCCGCGGCTTCGCCCGCGTGGATATTGGAAATTATCCCACGGGAACATGCTCCCCTAACAAAAAGTAGCCTATGTTACTTCTTAAAATGTCAACTATATGCCAGTGAAAGTCCCGTCAAAATCGGTCCAGCCGTTTTAGAGATTAGCCGGAACAAACAGATAGACAGACAGAGACAAAAATGTTTAAAATTGGTTTTTTGATGTAAATACCATACCTATATACTTTCAAATGCTGTTAAATTGAAATTACAAACAGTTCAATTTTATATATTTGTATGTATGTATAGATTAACTGACCTGACAAACGTTTTCAGTTAGCGCTCTTTCTGACTTTTTTTCTTTTTGCTCGGCCCTTAAGGGTAGGTTAAAGTGGTAAGTGTGATGTTAAATCTACAATCTTGTACAAAAACTTAGCTATCAAATGCAGAACGAATTTTCTATATCTAACTGGTAGTTCTAGAGATTAATGCGTTCAAACAAAGTATTCAAAAAACTCAAATATTTGTATTAGTACTGTGGGTCACAATAATCTGACATTTCAATTTATTTCAGACTAGCTTTTGCCAAAAAAGTAGCCTATGTCACTCTCCATTCCTTCAACTATCTCCACTTAAAAAATGACGTCAATTCGTCGCTCCGTTTTGCCGTGAAAGACGGAAAAACAGACGCACACACTTTCCCATTTATAATATTAGTATGGATACCATTGGTGCCGATTCTGTTGTACACCGAATTAAACTAACTAAACTATCTCTAAAATTCCTTACTTTTGGCTATGAGAATTTTAACACTATTCTGCAAGAAAAAATCTCTAAATTTAAAAATTATTGTGACACGACTAAAAACGAATTTGGCAATCAACTCATGGTCTTTTTTCTTTTGGTTTCCCAACGTGGTACTTGTGTGCGCTACGCAATGATTTTTTTAGAGACGAAGGCGCGCGCAAGGGGGCAGCCTGGACGTGTTTTATATGGAATTTTTCACTTTTGGTTTGAAAAATAAATAAAAATATTACCCACGTGTTGATATTTATATGTTCCGGGGTTTCATAAAGGGGGTCGAAAATTTCATTATTTTTGCGATAGGACACGCCATTTTCGAGATATAAGCAAAAGAAAAAATAAAAAATACAGCACTGTTTTTGCACGTGAAGGCGAGGCGTTGGTGTGAATTTTTGTTCATGACCACTAGTTTTATTCCACACCTTTTTAATCGCTATTAAAAATAGTCAGATTTAGTCAAAATAAATTATTATAGTCTAAATTTTTGGTGAAAACCGGCAAACCCAGAATAGCAAAATTGTCATTTTCACTAAACTAATAACTCAGTGCAAACTTAGTGCTGTCAAACTAAAATATAGTTAAGTTGTGTCACTTTAGTCTATTTCAGAATAGGAAATCGTCGTTTGACAGGAATAAACCAAATTTTAGTGATTTTTAGTTTAGTTTAGAGAATTTTGTACAACAGAATCGGCACCAATGTCTACATAAAAATCACAAAAAAATAAAAATATCTACAGATATAGTTGCTATTTCCTAAAAATATTATTCACACGGAAGTATGGCATTGGGTTTCCTTGTAGTTATGTTAAAGATTCGTTAAATTGTAGTTTTTGTGAGATAGAATTTCAATTGTACTCTATGTAAATGATTTTTAGATATTGTTTCCCATAATTGTTTTATTTTTTAATATATAATTTTGTAATAAGTAAATTTAAATAATAAATTAGTAATGTCGTGCTTATAACACACACTTTAGATAGATTCTGTTGAGACTTGTTAAAATGTTTATTTATTTATTTAAACTTTATATACAAGCTATAGAAATACTGTTCAAAGACGAACGTATTGCCTTGGGCATTTATTTCACATTCTTAATTTGAAATCTTTCCAAAGAAATACGTAGCATGAGCACCACTTTTTTATTTAATAAACAAATTTAATTTTAGTCAGTTAAACTCGTAATAAAAAGAAGAAAAAGAAAACAAAATCTTAAAAATTTAATAAACCCATTTTTACATAACTTTGGTGCTGACTGTACTGTCATATTTATTTATTTATTTATATATACTTTATTGTACACCATTAAAGTACAAAACAAAAAAAAACATTCATAATGTACTTAATAGTTCGTCTCTTGCAATTGCCTAGTTAGTCATCTGAGTTTTCTGCGGATCTGCGTGTCTAGGGTTGGTATCGTCTGATTGTGTTGACATTATTAATATTAAAAGTATATAAATATATAATATACTTACTATGTTAACTTCTGTTCAATACTAATGTTTTTATTTAATTTAATTTTTGCTATGGCAAGCAGAGCCGGCGATGTCGACCATCGGTGTTGAATTGGAAAAGTAACTGGGTATTGTTTAAATTAAAAATATAAATAAGTGGAGCGGTAAAAATCTTCGATGATACTGCTGAACTTTATGTAGATCTTGTGGAAACAATACTAACCTAACCTCTTATTTCAGATATTATTAAATTTCTAGCATTTATTTATATCCTGCTTAATATTTTGGTTCAATAGTCGATTCGCACGAATCGACTATTTTAAATTATTCTGTTGGCCGTTGCACGACGTTGATTTGTTTGTGGGCGAATCTACCACTCCAGAAATATGTAGTAGGCAATTGGCTCGTTTGGATGTTATGCAATATGGTTAAGAATAACAATGTAAATTTTACTAGATAAAAGGACAAAATCATACTTATATTTTTACTTTATTGCGTAGAATTACAAATAAATTATATAACATATTACTAATAAGCCAATATTTTCTGGTTTTTCCCAAAAAACAAATATTAGGTAACCATTGTTTTGATAAACTTCTTTGTCCTCTAATGACCGGTTATAGCATTGTTGACACAAACGTCTAACTGAAGTAGCACACTTTACAAAGCTGTTTTTTTTTAGAACATGTTCGCTGAGACGTTAAAATATCGTGGCAGGATTTTACGCGCACTGGACTGTCAACTTTCAGTGTTGAACCGAACATTCAGAATCCAACAGAGTGCTATGTCCCAGTGCATGGAACAATGACAATGTTCGATTTTCAAATGTCGGCGCTAAGCAGAGCGTTGACATAACGTGGACATACCCTCAACTGAAACTTCAAGTTTATATGAAAACTGGTCGAAAGAAAAGTGCGTGTCGTAACACACACATATTATATTATTAAACTTTCTTGATTTATTATTACGGACATATACTTCCCTATGTATTTATTACTCTAGCATATAGTACTCGTGGGTTGGAGCTGAAAATCAGCGTCAGATGGCGCACCTTGTGTTGTCATCTGACATTATGCTGAGCTAAGGCCCTTTTGGCATTACTCTCATTGTTTTTTTGTTTTCTTAATTTTTATTAATTTTAAGGTTTTATTTTAAAATGATGATATCAAAGAAAGAAAATTGTGTTTATTGGCATTATATTATAATGCCAATAAACACAATTTTCTTTCGTTCTTTCACACAGCGATGGGTTTGCGTAGTTGGGATAAATATCCTAGATGACTAATACATTACTTGTTTCTTTTGGGGACTCTATTCTACTTTATTTTCATTCGTTTTTACTGGCCTTATTAGTACACACTCTGTGAAATTTCAAGCCTGTGTATAATAAATACGTTTAAAACGTTTAAAAAGATATAGCCTTGTGACTGACAGACTGCCAACGAAGCCTTAGAATAGAATCTCGTTAGCCCCCTTTTGTTACATAACCCTGAAAAAGAAGAAAGAAATAAGTATGCCTTTTTTGCGTAGAGAACATCCTACTATAATATTATAAACTAGCTTTTGCCCGCGGCTTCGCCCGCGTGGGTGTCGGAAATTAACGCGGGAGGACGTACTACCACGGTAAGAATGTGTTAATAATCCAGGTAATATAGGTAATAGCTGTTACCCGCGATTTCGTCCGCGTGGTATTTAACAAAAAGTTTTTCATTAGTTTTAATTTTTTTGTGAGATCTTATTTTTTTCTAAAACAAAAGTAGCCTAAGTTACTACTTGTTACATTAGCTATCTGCCAGTGAAAGTTTCGTCAAAATAGGTAATTTCAGAGATTAGCCGGAACAAACAGACAGACAGACAAAAATTGTAAAAAAAAATGTCCAAAATCCATATACGCTTAGTAAAAAGTGGTTATCCTAATATTACAAACAGATACTCCAATTTTATTATTTGTCTAGATGTAGAAAGTTTGTGAAGGTGTATGGATGTTTGTTACTCTTCCACGTAAAAATTACTGTACGGAGTTAGATGAAATTGGATGGATTACCACATAGGGTACTTCTTATCCCGGTAGTACGTACCCTCGTGATAATTTCCGAAGTCCACGTGGGCAAAGCTGCTTGGTAAAGCTGTAAGGCTTATAATGCCAACAAGAAATACATGCTAACATGCCATCAATCAGGTTGCCTCACTCGCTTTTTAACAAAACATCGGTGAGTTATGCTTTATTTAACAACCATCTTCGCCTACAAAACATTAACATGGTGAGAAAATTTCATAAAAACCAATCGAATAGAGAAATCGGTTCTTTGTTTGCAAACAGAAAAATGGCCGAACAAAAAATATATTATCTGTGTTTACAAACGTTGGGCCAACTTTTGATTATTGTTTGTACAGTCAGAGGCTTATACATGTATCAATACCTATTGTCCATCGTCATTGTTTTCGTTGGCCGAGGTACGGAAATTTGCGTAATGAAACTGTCATTTTTGACGTACGATGAGTCATACGCTGTATTAAATCGGCGAAGCATTGTTTCGGATGTGTATTGATTTTAGTTTTCAATATTATGTCACTGGGTTTTTATTTATACCGTCGGTGTTTTATTTTTACACCGCATTGTTTGAATGTGAGAGAGCATTTTTATTACATTCGCGTTTTTCCAATTGTTTTACTGGATTTATCCGTCAGTCCGTTGTTTTTAGTTTTTTAACCTAAAAAGTTTTCGTGGGTTTTTTTTAATAAAAAGCCCCTCGATTTTTCTATTAGATAGTTGGCTACTGCTATTTTAATTTGCCCTCTATCTACCAAGAATTTAAATGAAATATCGTGTTTCTTTCTCTCTATTCACAAAATACTTGAAACAACCTTCTAGAAAATTTATTCAATTCCGATTTTTTTAATGCTCGTTTTATAAAGTTTAAGCATATAAATTTAAACTAATAACGATGAAGGACAAAATATAGAGTCAACCAAAATTTGGTCGCGGTACTAAGAAAACTAGATTAAGTTTGCTACTTATTTTCTTAAATCTCCGTACTACGCTAGGCCAGCTCAAGATTACAGTGGCACCACCGACGTGGTGACTGACTCGGTCTACGGTCGACTGTACCCGTGAAAAATCAAGAACGTTATTTCTGTTAACCAGCCTTTTTTCTAACCTAGGAAACCTTACACAAAAAAATTCAATATATTTTTTTGTGCCGACTGTACTTTTTATTATGCCACTCATTAGCGTGGCATTGAAACGTTGGCAATGGACGTTGAGTTAAACGCTTTTTAAGTATTTACCTTTTAAATATTACATTATTTATGTTAAAACTGCGGTTATTTTGTGAATAACGTAATAGTTATATGTAGTTGTTTTGGGTGCATAGCTGAGTTAAATGTTATATATTTAGCTAAGTTTTATTGACTAACAACGATTACAAAATACTAGCTTTAGCCCGCAACTTCGTCCGCGTAAATGTCGGTTATCGCGGACGCAGAAGAAGTCGCGGGATGAAAAGTAGCCTATGCCCTTTCTTGGGGTTCAAACCTTCCCCGTACCAAATTTCATCAAAATCGGTTAAGTGGTTTAGCCGTGAAAGCGTAACAGACAGACAGAGTTACTTTCGCATTTATAATATGAAAGTATAGATAGTACTATAGATTTATAGAAATACTTTATTACTGAGGTAATGCGATCGACAAAATACAATATAAACAAAAGGTAACTCCTTTCATAATGAATGCGACATTCCCTACTGATGAGATTGTTAATTGTCAGATGTTATCAGAACATGACAAAGATATTATTGTCCTGTTAAGGTCATCTCTTATCTTAAGAGATTCCTTCGGCCAAGGTCACCGGGTTCTTACAGCATAATACATTCTTGATGCAATAAATATTCATACAGTTGCATAACATAGCTAAGACAGCAGCTTATTATTCATTTATTAAAACTTCCATGTTTTACCGCTGGTACAGTTGGCGTCAAAAATAAGTGATTATTAACACGCTCTTATAAGCTTCATACATATGTTAATATGTGCCTATGTAACGAAAACTTTGAACATGATTTTGAACCACTTTAAAACGTCGGATTAACTCGAAATTTGGCATACTTATCAAGGACCAATGACAATACAATATTTTTATAAATTTGTGCCATTATCCTTGCCGGGGTTACCAGGATAGCAAAAAAAAACTGATTTCGAAAACTACGCTGACATACGTCACAAAATACGATAACTACGCTGACATACGTCACAAAATTTTGAACAAGTTTTAAATTGTTAAAAAAACTCGTATTTTTTTTCTGTGACAATTTTTTTTTAATAAAAATTGAGGGTGCAATATCATATGACGCTCGTGATAGTTAACTTTAATATCCTGCTGGTTGTAGCCCACTGAAAATTATCATGTTTCAATATTCCGCGTATGAAGGGTATTTAAAACTTTTTGTTTACCCCACTTTTAGTTTTGTGTTACAGACATGAACAGAATTTCGGATACAAACTGTACTGATGCGAGCAAAATATGCATTATTTCGCTTTAGAGAGTAGTTACGTTACATTTTGAGTGCCTACCTACATTAGATTATTACTAGCTTTTGCCAGCGGCTCCGCCTGCGTGGAGGTCGGAAATTATCCTGCGGGAACGTACTACCGGGATAAAAAGTACCCTATATGTTAACCCAGGCTATAAATTATATGTGTGCCAACTTTCATCTAAGCCTGTTTAGTCGTTTTTGCGTGAACGAGTAACACACAAACTTTCAAATTCATTTTTATACTATCTTCTGCCCGCGACTTCACCCGCGTCAAATTTTTGCTCCCCTGACCCTTCCCGTCACTTCGAATTGCCGGTCAATTTTTTGTCCATTTTTTGTTTGCTACTTCACTCCTTTTGATCTTAACGTGATGTTATATAGCCCCAAGCCTTCCCCAAATAGGTTTAGGTTTCTGGGATTGTCGCGTTCAATCATACAAACAAATAATCAAACTTATTTCCTTATTATAGTGTTATAATAATATTAGTAGGATTTTAATTCAAAAGAAACTACAAACAGCATCAGTATAAAACATAGTAACGAGAAATAACTTTAACTTATACTTAAATATATTGCTGCTATTTTTTTTTTTTTTTTTGGATGGGAAATCATCAAATGACTTCTCCCGCTCTGGGCGGAGCGGGAGGGCGTGTCAGACTTTTACTGACTAAAACCCACCCGTGTTCCTCCAGTTACCCATGGGCCAGGGTCACGGTATCTCTTTCGAACAATCTCGCGACCCTGGCAGATATATTGTAGCTTACAACGCTGATTAGCTAAAGGATACTTAAAAGAGAAAATTGGCTTGGCTTCCTGGAAGTCTTTAAATAGACTCCGAACTCAAGTAGGCCGAAGTAAAAAAACCTGCTTCGGTGGAGATTCACAGATGAATCTGCCCTGGAGTGTAAATGTGGTGCTGTTTCACAAACAATGCGGCACTTGATATCTCGTCCAGCATGTCCTGTTGTTTGCACGCTACAGGAGTTGATGGACGCTACTGAAAGTGCTAAGCTCGTAGCTAAATTCTGGTTGAACTCTAGATTGCTATTGACACGCTAAGAAAGAAGAAGAGAAAATAAATGTAAGTAAATTACTTACAATGCCAACCAAGCAATACTATTTATAGTAAGCATTAGCAACTCTAAAGTTTTCAGTTAATTAAGCAATACTTGATCAAAGAACTATTCTTTTTTTACTTACAAAAAAAAATTAAGGCTAAATCTGTTCTTTCCGGACTAATAAAAAAAGATGATACTATTCTTAGTCCACTTGATTTCATCATCATCATCATCATTTCAGCCGCAAGACGTCCACTGTTGGACTTAGGCCTCCCCCAATTAGGAGAGCTTAGCCAT
Source organism: Aporophyla nigra (assembly GCA_947507805.1). Taxonomy (NCBI): domain Eukaryota; kingdom Metazoa; phylum Arthropoda; class Insecta; order Lepidoptera; family Noctuidae; genus Aporophyla; species Aporophyla nigra. The sequence goes on from OX382311.1 coordinate 21,291,893, forward strand.
AATCGCCACGCTTGGCAGGCGGGTTGGCGATCGCAGTATGGTGGTAAAATGCATAGAGAACGCTCCTGCCCATTCTCTAGTAAGTCCCTTAGTCGCCTTTTACGACACCCACGGGAAGAAATGGGGTGGTGTTATTCTTTACGTCCGGTACCACACGGTACACCGGCACCACACGGTACACTTGATTATCCATTATAAAATAATCAATAACATATTTACGTTACCAAAGTAAGCAGAAAGGGTTACCCTCAAAAATAATTTCAAAACACTTTCTTAAAATCCTTAATAAAGATGATACTATTCTTCGTCCATAACACACAATAGTTTCATAAAATACAACATAATATTTACGTTACCAAAGTTAGCAGAAAGGGTTACCCTTATAACTAATTTAAACACAAACTTGTATACGAGGTTAATATCAACATAAACAGTAGTCAGTTAAGAAACCCTAAAATATGCACGGACGGTAATTACCCTAAATGTTTCCGAGGTAACATCGTGAGATATGTCCGTCACCTACTAATTATTTAGTCATTACATAATCTAAATTAGACATTTCCGTTGGTATTTGTAACTATGCAACTATGAGTATCTATACACTGTATATATCTTCTAAACTATAATATAATAAAGAGGATAGATTTGGTTTTTTGTATGTATGTTTGTAAGGAATAAACTCGAAAACTACTGAACCGATTCTAAACATTCTTTCACCTGTAGAAAGCTACATTATTACCAAGTAACATAGGCTATATTTTATCCCGAAAAATGCACGGTTCCTGTGATTCATGCGGATGAAGTCGCGGTCGAATAATAGTACTGTATATGAGTATATTATTAATTTATTACTGCTTTGTTGGTCTATTAGTCACAAACGCTACTGTTGAGCAGAAGGTCCTAGGTTCTACTGACCCAGGTCTAGGTTATAGTAGCAACAGAACTACACGTTTTGTTAAAATTTCAACTGTCTACATGTTTGATACAGCCCGCTGATAGATAGACAGATCGACAGATGGACGGACAGCGTAGGATTAGCAATAGGGTCCCGTTGGTTACCCTTCGTGTACAGAACCCTAAGCAAACATAAAAGACTGTCCGATTAATTTTTAGAATTATAAAACCAAGTTTAGCTATGAAGATAATTTTCTTTGAGTCGTACCTCTAGAACGAATCTTCCCTAACTTTGTAAGACAAAGACACATTTGGCACTACCTTTTTGCTTATTTAGGTTAGTAAAAAGCTCACAACTCATTCGTAAATGAATGCAGCACAAACTTGCATCCAAAGATGACACATATTTCTCGTCACCGTCCAAAGAAAGAGAATGGGCGCCGACTGAAAGATGTGCATCTATCTCGTTAACCTAAATGCGTTGAGTTGCAGGGGTGACGTCATGAAGCAAATGTGTAGAAGGTCCACCGGTGAATTGACCCAATATTTTACAGCAATTTCTATGATTATTCAGTTTTAGCTGCTGCTTTTAGCCGCTGGATGCGGGAAGCACAAAACCGGTCGAAGTAGTGGAGTTTGGGGGAGGCCTATGTCCAGCAGTGGACGTCTATTGGCTAAAATGATGATGATGATGATGATGAAGATTCAGTTTTAGTTTTCACTGTACATACTGGGTAGCTCTCTGGGATTCAGAACAAGATTTCGCCGGTTACTTAAAAGAAAATGCTGTTCCATTCACATTTAGAGGTTTTCTTGATATCACTGCAACCTGCCCACAGCAGAGTAGTGAACTCACTAGCACGCTCAAGACACACCTTCACAGACCGCCGTTCTCCACCAAGGCCCAATCCATGTCTGCCCCGACCCTTGTTCGAGCCGAGTAACGGTGGAGTTTCCTGCTCATTCTTCTCCATACGATTCTACCTTTTGAAAGGGGCGACTAAAATCAATTCTATTTTAATTTAAATGTTGACGTTCAAAAGTGCCTTTTTGTGCCTATTTAAAATAAATACGGTGACTTTGACTTTGAGCCAGCCTGCACGCTGAGCTTGGAGCTTTAAATTGGTCCCTAAATAATAATAATTCCGATCCAGCTCGTCGTCGCTTGCTGCTACCAGCGATGCCATAAGCCAAGGTCAGTATCCCACAGGGAGTGCTCTTAGCGAGTAGTAGCTCTAGTTTTACGGTAGTCTCAGGCAGGTTCGTTAAAGTAGCCGACAGCCTCATAGATAGAACTGCAAGATGTCATTCCCAAAACAAAACTACATACATTTAGATTGCGAAGGTATTACGCTCTTTTTAAATAGCTGATTTTTTCGGCAAAAAATCTCTACTCTTGAGGGTTTAGAATCATGTGTTGATTTCATAGTTACAGTATACGCGTCGCTGTGAGATACCAGCCAATATATTTAGGTGACTGATTCCAAGAGCTCAGCAGATTAGTCAAAGTTTGTAAAATCTTAATGCGAATTTAATCCTGCAGAGAAAGTTCACGAATGGCTTTCACGCCACAATAATTCTGGCTCAAACATTGAAGACACATTATTTATCTTTCAAGTACGTCATTTGCTTGGAAACAACATTGACATCATATGGTAAGAAAGAAAGAAAGAAAAATGTTTATTAGTAAGAGTAGGTACACTTTCAATGTGTCTTCAAGAAGTGGAACCCCCATGGGACCAGTATTTGTAGCTCCTGACTGACCTTTAATCTCTAGTGGCTATCAAATTACTTATTAAAATTAGGCTGGAAATCATCCCTTATTGAACGTCAAAATTATGTAAGACCCAGCCTTCACCTGTTTCTAATGCTTTAGCTAAGAAGAATTGCTGCAGAACAGCTGTCTGATGGGTTACTTCTAGGCAAACTTTCATCATCGTCAGCTGCATCGCTTACTATCAAGTAAATCAATGGTCACCAGAATATTTTGATCTGGAACTTCTGCCCATACCTACCTGTTCAGTACAAGTCAGTCATTGACTAATTGCGACATGTCACGTAATCTTATGGATGATGGTCTTTCACGAGCTGTGACGTCATCGGAAAAGCAAAGCCCTTTGGGTAAAAATTCTTTTGAACTTTCAAGGGAGGAAGCTCGATAGAAATGTATTGATTTCATGGTCATTAAAAGTGTTTTAAGCAAATAGCGAATAAAATTTGATTAATGCCAGAAAATGGACGCATTTTGGTGAATATAAAGCAGTTACTTTGGCACCAGGTTTTCGTATAAAATTACAAATTAATTGATACCTAAAATCTTATTGAAAATAATTAAAATTAAAACATCCTCAACAGAACAAAATAATCTAAAAAGTAAAAAAAAAGTATAGATTAGGTACCCATTGGCTCTTTAAGTTTAATAAGAACTTGTAGGTAATATTTTGATCAAAGGATCATCGTGTCCAAATATCAGAACCGATTTTGATAAAACATATCTAAGAACAACCTAGAATACCTACGTAAAATTAAAAAAAAAACCGCACCTAAATCGGTTCTCCCGTTTAAGAGATACGTCACGCGTCACTACGGACAGACACAGCAGTTAAACTCTCTTTTTGCGTCAGGGGTAAAAAGTCGGGTTTGGTATAGTAGCCGGTTAGTCAAAATGTTTAACATCTAAGCCGAGAAAACAATTGACGGCAATTGATTGGCTTATCAAAGTGGTTCAAAAATAGAATGAAATACATACAGGTATATTCAATTCTATTTTTGAACCGTTCTAATTAGTTTTTTTTTTTTGTATTGTCATAAGAATGTCAACTTGAACATGCCGTTCTTTTTTATTTTCCCATATAGGTACATACTTAAAATGGCGCCAAAACCGATAGAGTGATGTCACAGGAAACGTAAAAAGGCTTGCTTTATTCTACTTCCATTGGTTTCCACTCTGATTTTATGAGCCATAAAACCATTTCTTGATGTTTAATGAGTCATTAAAAGTTATTTGCTGTGTCTACTTAGGAGATCTGTGTCATTGTTTGTTTACTTACACTATGACAAAAGTCATAAGTACTTACTTAATTACTGGTGTTAAAAGACACCGAGAGTCACTTGTACACCCCTCGTTTTTCTGGGTGGGAAATCATCATAAATGACTTCTCCCGCTCTGGGCAGAGCGGGAGGGCATGTCAGACTTTTACTGACTAAAACCCACCCATGTTCCTTCAGTTGCCCATGTGCCAGGGTCACGGTATCTCTTTTGAAAAATCTCGCGACCGATACTTGTACACCCTGCCATTGTGATATTTTTTTACTGGACCATACCAACCCTTTCGTTACAGAAAAGGTCAAGGCTCTTTACAAAACTTTTTTTTTACGAAAAGAAGTTTTGAATGGAATAACTTAACTTTAAAGACCCTACAACTCAAAACAGATTCATGCAAACTAGAACTCTGTAAACACATCATCATCTTCATTTCCACCTAAAGACGTCCACTGCTGCACATAGGTCGCCCCCAATTTGGGGGGGTTTGCTATAATCGCCACGTTTGGCAGGCGGGTTGGCGATCGCAGAATAGTGGTAAAATACATAGAGAATGCTGTTTCCCATTCTCTATAAAGTCCCTTAGGGGCCTTTTACAACACCCACGGGAAGAAATGAAGATAACATTATCATTATCATCTGCCTAGCTAGCTATCCAATCTTACTGGATGCAGCTGAGTACCTGTATTTTACATGGAGTGCCAGCCTGTCGGACCTCAGTCACTGAGTTACACAATACTCCTTGGTGAGAGTGGTTGTCAGACTTTTGCTCTTCTGTCTACCCGTTACTACTGTCAAAGATTTACAATACATAACACTCAAATATTATTGTTTGAATGTATTAATATATTTTGAAAACTATACATACAAATACAAGAGCTAATAATACATAATATTCATTGACTTTGAACCTCGAACTGGCCTTGAACATTTTAATTCATTTTAGTGCATCAAAGCATTCATAATAACATTAAATCTAGCTCTCAGATAAATAAGATTAATTACATTTTTCAGTCCGCACGTATGAGGCATACGTGCTGACTATAAAAATGTAATTAATCTTAATTAATGTAATTATAATCGAATCAAACAAAAGATAATCTAAAGTAAGCCGGTAGTCGGCCATTTTGTATTTGTTCTACTAATGGCTCTCAGTAAGGTAAAGGGATGGTTTATATAGCTCATGCTTCCTTCAGTCGTTTAGAAAAAGCTAGTGGACGTGGCAATGGGCTGGCCGTATAAGTCGTTGAACCGATGACGTTTGGGGTAGACGCGTTCTTGAGAAGAGACCGCCAATCGATATATCTGCATAGGGTAGGACAGCCTTATTTTTTTTTGGATGGGAAATCATCATATGACTTCTCCCGCTCTGGGCGGAGCGGCAGGGCTTGTCAGACTTTTCCTGACTAAAATTCACCCGTGTCCCTTCAGTTGCCCATGTGCCAGGGTCACGGTATCTCTTTCGAACAATCTCGTGACCCCGGCAGGCATTGGTCCTAGCAAATCGCTTCAGTGCTGCTGACATCTCTTTGAGGTGTGCGTGGAACACTACGCGCCGTCGACCCAAGCCTGGTCCTTACCGGGCGGCAGCCTCAGACTTGGTTAAGCACCGATCTTCGCAGAATAGCTGGTTACAGCTGGATGAGAGCAGGTACTGTCTTAAAATCCGGCAGTATTTCATTAAGACAGTTCCTTGCTTGCTGCTGTTTTGAATTGTGAGTCATTGGGTCACGTCATTGCATTGAAGCCAGTTTTGTTTTTCGTTCAGTACAAAAAACTGTTTATCTCTGATATTTCAATAGATTACATCATGAGAATAGTAGGTTTGAGTCAGATTTTTATGCAGAGATTAAACTGCTCATAAATCATAGGAAGATTGAAGAAGATCTACTAAATTATTAGTGTCGGAGATTACTCGACATAAAAACTAAGAATGTGCTATCCGAGCTTCAAACTTTTTAGACGTTTTTCTAATTGTAAGTAACCATCAATGTTCAAATTACGTGATACTATGTTCGTACACGCTAATCCCCGAAACCACCCAACCGATTTCAATAAAGTGAATCATTATGGTTGCAATATGAATTTAGTTTGAAAGATGGATAGTTTTGGACCTAATAGGTGGGGACTTACGTATTGCCGGTTTGGCATTTTACTCTTTGTAAATTATTTCATTACCATAACTCATAAAACATTGGAGGAAGCTGGCATGTCCTAGAACCAAAAAAAAGACATTGCAGGCGACTCCCTCTCACGAAGAGGAGACCTGTGTCCCAGAAGTGGGAACAATATAGTCTGATAATGTAGATAGCGGAACGCTAGTGTAAACAAAACTTGAATTCAGTTGAGCTAGCTAAAACTCTCGAAAAAAGCAAAACCGTTTTTATGCGTCGTGAAATCTAACCGATATTACCCGTTCAATCACAAAAAGACATTACGAATTGATCTATGACTATTTTACCATTGTACTGTCGCTACTCTTACGAACAATAGGCACACTTTTCCCGCATCCAAGTGTACTCTACCATGAAACAAGCCAGTCGAGTACAATTGACGAGTGCGTCTAAACGAAGCACGTGCCATAGACAAACTTTCACATAATTGTTCTTCTATAACGAAGTTAAGGGCAGAAACAATACTAGAGTTATTTGTTATACTTTCACGATTCTTTTAACTAAGAATTATATTTACGTTATAGTAATTAATGTTAGATCGGAGTTCGTTATTAGTTTATCTCTCATACTGGCACGAGATATAAAAGCATTTATTTTTATCACATATATAATTATGTATGTATATCCTAGCATCATAATTAAATTAAATAAAAATGAAAAAGCCTTCTGTCTTATGTCATGTGTCTGGAATAATGTGTTTCATATGTTTAGACCGCCCGATAGCTGTTTTTATTGTACTTAATGTCAATGTATTTTTGTTCCTAAATAAAAAACTTATTATTATAATATTATTTTATTTCATGAAACATTAGGTATAACATACTTGCAGTGTTTATACATTGAAAAGAAAAAAAAAAACAGTTCAATTCCAATCAATCATTAGCTTAAGCTTGCTTTCCAATACCCAGTGTTGAAGTAAACCTATTATACATTATAACATTTGAAATATGACATTTTTGTTTATACATTATTTTAATATTTTAAATTATTTGTAACATAATAAGCAGCCTATTCTTATTATTTATTTTTTTTTGTTTTCATTGGATAGCGCAAGTGATACATAGGAGTGAAAATGTCCTTCAGTCATTCGGATTCTGATGGATAGTTACATAACATTACGCCTTGTTTTTCTGAAGGGTTGGGCAGAGGTGTACCTATAGTAAACCCACATTTCGACAGTTATGTTTAAGTCCCATGTAATAGGGGGCGAGCCTATTGCCATCAATCAGGCAGAAATCCAGACTCCGGGCTGCTACTGAGAAATTCCTGACAGAAAATCCAAAACTTCTCGCAGCCTGGAATCGAAACCAGAGAGGTAATTGCGTAACTTGCTATCAGTAGGAATTAGTTTCAGATTGATAGTTAAACAACATTCATTGCGTTATTTACGTTGCTGAGCCGACAATTTATTCGAACAAATGACGCAATGGTTTAGACATAATCTTCAATCCCATTAAATTCTGATAAATACTGCGTTTCGTAATTAGGGTGCAGGTCCTTGGAGAACGTTTATCATCACCATTTCAGCCGAAAGACGTCCATTGCTGGAAATAGGTTTCCCTCAAATGCCAATACTTCGACCGGTTCTGTAATTCTCGCATCCAGCGGATGCCTGCGACCTTCATCAAGTCATCGGTCCATCTTGTGGGAGGCCTTCCAACGCTACGTCTTCCGGTACGCGGTCGCCACTCCAGAACCTATCGGCCCCATCGGCCACAGAGGACGTTTATACTGGTCCTTAAATAAAAATGATTATTTTTATATTTATTAACAAAAACACGTGGAGGTCGGTTCCATAATGACGCTGCTTTTATTTTCTCATCAAAACTAAACCATAGTCATTAAAATGCCATTACAATTAAATTTTAAAAAAAAACAGTGCAATTACTTACGCTGACCCTCCTAATCCCTTTTGTGAGGAAATCCAGGGGATGTTTAATGTATTTACTGAAGGATGATGGCCTGGATTATAGGGGTCTGTGGGGTCCGTGGTGGGGTCCTACAAGCATGTCAATTCATATCGTATGGTAATAATGAGTTTTACGAGTACAGTACCTACAATATAACGCCTTTAGGGTGCTGTTGGGTAGCTCGCCGCCCGGTAAGGATCAGGCTCGGGTCGACGGCGCGTAGTGTTCCACGCGCGCCTCAAAGAGATGTCAGCAGCAATGTAGGGGTCTGCTAGGACCGATGCCTGCCAGGGTCACGAGATTGTTCGAAAGAGATACCGTGACTCTGGCACATGGGCAACTGAAGGAACACGGGTGGGTTTTAGTCAGTAAAAGTCTGACACGCCCTCCCACTCCGCCCAGAGCGGGAGAAGTCATTTGATGATTTCCCATCCAAAAAAAAAAAAAAAAAAAAAAGGGTGCTGTTGGGGCTCCCGCGGTTCTGTAGCGCATCGAGCATGTTTGCTGGAGCAGAGACAGACAGCTTTCAAGCTATTATGCGTAAAAGAACAGTATCCCTGATGCGAAGAATTCGGGGGAGCACCAACAGCATTTTAAGGGTAATAGTAAATAAGCCTGATTGCCCGTTCCTGGGGCACTGAACCCGTATGTATAGCTGCAGGTCTGGTGCAGCGGGAAGGGGAAATATTTATAAGTTTTTGTATTAGTTTTATAAGTTTTCGAATTCGTTTTTTGGTGTTTTATTTATTGTTTTACTAACACAGTTTTATAAGTATAACTAACATCAATATGAATACCTGTATTCGATTTCAATAAATATTAATGGTTCTTAACCTGAGTTAAACATATTTCTCTCTGCATATATTATGGGTTACTGGTACCGGAATGCCCTAAGAGAACATATTGAGACCTAATTAGTGATGTTCTTCAGAAAAGACAGGACCGTAGGTCTGGTAACCGGTGTACGTGTATGACCAGATGTTCGGATCATAGCAGGTGGCGGGTAGTCTGTAATTTCTGCCTACCTCCATAGGAAGAATGCATGAGTTTATTTATAAACGGTACTGATATTATCTTTATGTTCAAACTAGATTTTTTTATTTCATTTAATTGCTCTTGAGTACAACTCTTGCAATTAAGATGCGCATTATGCTTTCCTTCAAGAATTAGAATACAGCACTCCAGTGCCAGATGTAAACCTCCTCAAAAATGCGCATTTTGTTTTTTTTTTGGGGTAAAAGATACACTATGGCGTAGTAAATATGTCGCTGTCTTCCGCTTCGCTGTCTACAGTCGGAGCAATAGTGAACTTCTAAACCACAAAATTACTGATGCCATTAGATATTGCGGTTAATTTTGATAATATTCGAACGATTTGACTTAGACTATTATAATTATTGTTATCTGCCCTTGTTTTGTGTTCTTACATCCGTTCTCCTGTTGACTCAGAACAAACTATGCAACATAATATGATACACATTAACATAACATAACTAAATTACAAGTTATGGAAAATTTTCCCAAAATTGAAACTCCACTTCAAAGCTAGATTGATCAGTTAGTCCAATTTCCGTGTCACAAACAAAAGGTCGGCTATTACTGTTAATGCCCGACTGAAAAACGGGCAAGGTTGAACAAATTACGCGGTTACAGAACGTGGTTATTTCGTAAATTATTGCGGAGAAGTTACTATTGATATTCGGTATTGCATCCACTGGGAGCTACGGGCATTTCATGCATAAACCGTCATAACTTTTGTGAGAACTTTATTCTTTTCCGTAATCAGTCCAAATTGGATTCAAATACATACATAATATGATTTTCGCGAACAAAAATAAAAAAGCTATTTTTGGAATTTATTTTAAATTAATTTTCTACACATGTCTGTGTGACTGGAAAGGGTAGACAGAGGAAAATCATTTCAATGTATTGAGCAAACATTGACGGTTACGGTGTTCGGTTAAAAGACGTATATAGGGAATCAAGTCAATCATTATGGCTAAAAATGTCACTGTCTTGACCGTAAGTCTTAAATTCCTATTGCATGACTATTCCATGAAATGGTCATTATAATTATGAACTAAGAGAGTTGTATAAATGATTTTAACGGTTATACTTCTGCAATGCATACCGTAACGGTCACGAATCATATTTTGTTCAATACACAACTTGACTTGACCTGCAAATCGCAAAAAAAACTTAAGGAAACTTTGAATTTCCCTACCCTAGCGAACCTTCGCTACCTCTTGACCAGGCGGAATTTAGTATCAGCTTATCTACGTTTTTACAACAATTCAATGTATTTTTTTTTTCGTCTAATTTTCTACAGATATGTCTCTTCCCCATTTTCTGCAAAGAAAGATTGGCTTGGCAGATGAAAACCAACTGAACATATTATTTTTAAGTTCTTGAATTTTCGAGATCCCAAATAGAAAATGCAGCCGTTTGGATTAGTTAGCACATCTATGAGTGGTGCGCAGGCGCATAATTGCTAAACATAAGTGGAGCAGTTGCAACAACAGAGTCGTATGTTCATAGCACAGTAACTGTTGGGTCACACGCGAATATACTGCCCTGACGTGGTAGGGAAATATTGTAGAAAGTATTGATTGGAAAGAAGTTAAATGTGTGTAAAATATATATTTTATACTACTTGTTATCCGTGAAGTTTTTTGCTATCCAGGATAAAAGTTCCTTATGTCATGACCTTACCCATGTTATGGTCGATCCGTGTGCCAAATTCCATCAAGCGTAGAAGAGGCATAAAAGGAAGGGAGAAACGTAGAGCTGAGAAGCAAGCTCACTCTCGCTTTAGTTAGGATTAACTAAATACGTCTTTTGAAAAGCAATTTCAGTAGAAAACCAGCGTCAGGTACTAGTTGTCTGACATTTTTGCTGAACTGGGCCTTTTTGGCGCAACCGTGAGGAACAATAATGCTAGTTTCTGACTTCGCACCTTACACTTTTGATTTTTATTTTTATTGTCCTCTTTCCTGCTATGTATTGTGTGCCTTTTAGTTTGTGCTATTTCGTTCGCTCTTTTAATGATGATTTCGTTAAAGTACTGCAAAAAAGAAGAAATAAAACGATTCTTTATTTAAGTAGAGTTAGACCCACTAAAACTTCACTTATTATAATTTCCTCTAAATTTTCCAAAGAACTTTCTATTCTATGTCGTCTTCAAACTTTACCCGACGAATTGTTACGTAAAGCGACCCCTCTATAGTTAAAACAACCCCTTATATGTCAAAACCTGCATTAAGACAAACGAATCCTTTTTATTTGGAGAACTAAACTTGTTATGCGGGATCAGTTCTCTGTTCTTTAAATACTATTATATAAGTAATGTAAACTGTAAGAGAAGCCGGCTGGGCTTCTCTAACAGTTCAACTTTATCATCATAATAATGTCAGCCGAAAGACGTCCACTGCTGAACGTAGGCCTCCCCGAAGCATTTTAAGGGGGTTTGGCAAAACCGCCACGCTTGGCAGGCGGGTTGGTGATCGCAGTATGGTGGTAAAATGTATAGAGAACGCTGCTGTCCGTTCTCTAGTAAGTCCTTTAGCTGTCTTTTACGATAACCACGGGAGGTAATGGGGTGGCGCTATTCTTTAAATCCAGCACCACTCGAATAAGAACATAAACGATTTGATATCAATTAATACTAACCTGTTTTATTTTTAACTAGCTTCTGCCCGCGACTTCGTCCGCGTTAAATTTTTGCTCCCCTGACCCTCCCCGTCGCATCGAATTGCCTGCCAGTTTCCGTCCATTTTTCGTTGCTGCTCCGCTCCTTTTGATCGTAGCGTGATGTCATATAGCCTGTAGCCTTCCTCAATAAATAGGCTATACAACACAATTTTTTTTCTCCTTGGACCAGTAGTTCCTGAGATTACCGCGTTCAGCCAAACAAACAAACATACAAACAAACCAAGTCGTCAGCTTTATAATATTAGTATAGATTTTACGCTTCTATATATTTTCTGCTAATATAATGCCTATCGAGTTTTTCTTAACACAACGTCGAACACTTCTGATCGTAAGCAGACATCTACATCTGCACTAATTATAAAGAGGTAAAATTTGTGAGTTTGTTTGTAGGAAGTAAACCTCTGGAACTACCAGTCGGATTTAAAATATTCTTTTTTCATTTGATAGCTGAATTCTCGAGGAAGGTTATAGTGTAACTAACATCACGCTACGACACTTAGGAGTCGTGCAAAATGTAAATAAGTCGGAGAGAACGCCAAGTGTAAACGGAGTAATAGCACGGGCAGGCAAATGGGATACAACGCGACGGGTCGCAGGCAGAACCTAGTCATTGATAAAAATACATATATACAAACAAAAACTTACGCCTTTGTCCCATGCGGGTAGGCAGAAACGACGGAACGCCACCTACTACGATCCTTACATATTCTTTTTGTCTCGTTTAAGTTCATATGTTCATCTGCACCCTAATTGCGAAACGCACAATTTATCAGAATCTGAATGGGATTGGAGATTATTTCTAAACCATTGCGTCATTTGTTCGAATAAATTCTCGGCTCAGCAACGTAAATAACACAATGGATGTTGTTTAACTATGAATATTAAACCAATTCCTACCGATAAAAAGTTCCGCAATTACCCCTCTGGTTATACACACGCTGGTTGCGAGTACTACGCACCTGACCTCTCTGAAAAACATCACCAATAAGGTCACTATATGTCCTCCTGGGGCGCCCCGTCCCAGCGTATCCACCCACCTTGTAAATACGTTTAAAAATAATAATAAAATAATAATCCTGATTTAAGAAAGACTTTATTCCAGAGTTTTCCTTAAGCCGACATGTACATAATACCCTCTATTTTTCTCTGAACTAGCCCATTAATACAGTGCACATTGTAAAGAATATTCTGCGTATAAATGCAACGATATAATTTAAAATGGCGGCCGCGCAGCCGCGCGGATGTTTTTCATTTGGTATTGTATTGTTAACGCAGAGCGGACCAAGTAATATCTAGGGTGTGGTGCAAGTTATAAGATGTTGACGTTGAGGAAATGTTTGTGACAACTGTTTTTACGTTGGTAAATGAGTAAAGCAGTAGAGTCATTATAATATGCTTTAGTTTGATACGTACTGACATGCGATCAAAGGTACTTATTCTAATGTAGAACGTATTAATGGTGTGTGTATCATTCCGTTAAATTGAAAAAGTATGGGTGGGTTGTTACAGAAATATAATTATTTTTCAACATTCTCAAGTAGTTTCATTTTGGAATTTCTTTTTGAGAAATTAAAAGTTTCATTGCTTTATTAATAAACTTCAACTATATTCGATGATCCTGGTCACTTATCTCTTTTGGTGCTCGTACATAAATAATAAAATAAACAAAACTAAGAACAACTATGAAAAATTAGAAAACAGAGTGAGAGAACTATGAAAAGCATTCATATTTATCAAATTACTATATAAATCTTTTTCGCCACAATCATTCACTACTTATAAACAGCAAATCAGCTCATTATACCAACGACTGACATAACTTGGACCATACATCAAAGATGCAAAAAACGTATTCATTTTAATTTGTCCTCAGGAGGATTTGTGTCTGAGCCTCAGCACTTGATTTATGACTAGTCTTAAATACTGACAGATGTCTGGGCCTAGTCTTATATCTAGGCGTAAATATTATGAATATCGTCTTCCATTTTTGAGCCAGGATATCTCGGAGTAAAGTTTTATATCCTTGCTATGTCGGATTGAGAATAGGGGAGTTTATTTGATTATGCTTTGAAGAAAACTGCAGAAAAATAATAAATACAACATGAAAACGACTATCCTACCTGTATTAGAATTTTGCGCTGATGGACTCAGAGAGATGGGCAAAGATCGGCTGAAGAACGATATCGCCGACGAAGAAGATGGCGAAGGTGGTGTGACGATCTGATAAGGTTTGCGGGGCCAACATGGCCACAGCACGCATAAGACAGGGGGTTTTAGAAGGAAAAGGAGGAGGCCTTTGCCCACCCGTAGAAAGACACATTAAATACATGTATCTATAGATAAATATGAAAGTTTCCTTGTCCTTTCCTACTAATATTATAAACGCGAAAGTTTGTATGTATGGATGTGTGGATGTTTGTTCCTCTTTCACGCAAAAACTACTGAACGGATTTGGATGAAATTTGGCACACAGATAGTTTATAACCTGAATTAACATATAGGGTACTTTATATACCGGTAGTACGTTTGCGTTGGATATTTTCCGACCTCCACGCGGGCGAAGCCGCTGGCAATAGCTAGTCTATAGATAAATATAAAAGTTTTATGTTTGACTATTTGGTCCTCAATGACGCTAAAACAGCTGAACGTATTTGGATACCTGACCTGGATTACCACCTTTTTTTTTGGGTGTGAAATCATCAAATGACGTTCCCGCTCTAGGGTGGAGCGAAAGGGCGTGTCAGACTTTTACTGACTAAAACCCACCCGTGTTCCTTCAGTTGCCCATATGCCAGGGCCACGGTAACTCTTTCGAACGAATCTTGTGACCCTGTCTGGTGGATTACCACCTAAGATATTAAATCACGAGTATAAGCTAATACCTAGACAATAATAAAAGGACTTGGTAGTAATTGGATGCGGTAAAGATATTTTCAACATTAGCTTATTTAGCTTTTATGTAAAATATCTACAACTATTCAAATGGATTGACATACACATGACAAAATTCCAAAGTTAACTTCCCCTTAACAAGGACGACGTCCAAAATACTTACACATCTTCAAAAATAGGTACTTTAAAATCGATTCAACGATAGGGGAGTTCCTTAAACAATCTTTCTTACACGTTTTCTACTTTCCTAATTACATCCCAAGATCCATCAGACATATTCCTTTGACGTTAAAACCTCCAATCTACTCTCTCGAACACGCAAAAACGCCCGACTGCCCTCAATCGATCATTTTGTAAATTTATGCGCGGTGCCTACAAAGGCCTGGCCTACAAGATAAGGCCATGCGATCATCACGCCATCAGGAAAACGGCCTGAAATTGAGACCTTTAGATGGCAATTTAGTGACTTGTAATGAAGTGTCGTGCCATATGCTCCTTTAATCATAAACGTTGTTTAAAGTTAAGTAATGATTAGTGAGTGTTTAACCATACATTTTGACATTTAAACGTCTCTCAACTTTAATCAACGTTTATGAATAAACCCCATAGTGTTTAGAGTGACGTAGCTTCTTTACATATTATAAAACAAAGTCACTTCCCGCGTCTGTACGCTTAGATCTTTTAAACTACACAATGGATTTTAAAACGGTTTTCATCAATAGAGGGATTCAAGAAATAAGTTTTATTCTATACTATATATAATTTTATAAAGCTGAAGAGTTTGTTTATTTGTTTGATTGAACGCGCTAATCTCAGGAACTACTGGTCCGAATTGATTTTTTGGAACGAAGTTCCTTATCGCGCGTTGTGAAAGGGGGCTAGACGGAAAAAATTCTTACGAAAAGTTGTCACGACATGCTTTAACCGACTTCAAAAAAAGGACGAGGTTTCTCAATTCGACTGTATATATTTTGTATGTTGTTGTTTTTTTTGTTGTGAGTAGAGGGGGAGAGGGGGAGAGGGAGAGAGAGGTAGAGGGGGGAGGGGAAGGGGGAGAGGGGGAGAGAGGGGGAGAGGGAGAGAGGGAGAGAGAAGGAGATAGGGAGAGAGAGAGAATATTTTTGTTGAGTGTATACAGGTTTTTTGTACATAATAAATAATTAAAAAATTATAACTATTATGAATCCTGGAAAGGAACTTCGTTCCATCCGGGTGTCCCTTGACACCTCTAAAGTTTTTTTTTTGTATTGGGTAGCTTATTTTTCGAGAAAGGCTATAGGTTATGTAACATCACGCTACAATCAATAGGAGCGGAGCAGTAATGAAAAATGTTGCAAAAACGGGGAAAACGCACGGGTAGGCGATTTGACGCGACGGGAAGGGTCGGGGAACAAGAAATTTAACGCGGACGAAGTCGCGGGCAGAAACTGGCTCTGCCTAGTTTGGGTACAGATAACGGTGTGTTGGTTGTCCTAAGATATTTATTTTATTTATTTATAGTCAACGACATTTCATACTCACAACTTTCCTACTTGGTTTACGATCTGGATCGAGCGATCAGGCTAAGTTACGGTTGCCATGGTTGATCTATGGATGACTGGCCATCTTTGCATAGGTACCGAGACCTGTCCGTGCCTCGGAAAGCACGTGAAACCGTTGACCCTGGCTATCATTCATCGATTTTTGACAGTCGTAACAGATCTTCGGAAGCCCGAATGACTGACAACCAATCTTATCAAGACGTATCGTATTACCCAATAACTGGGTCATGATGGTCAGATAGGCCGTCGCTTCATGAAAATACTGGTATCCAGCTACATCTGGTTAGACTGGAAGCCAACCCCAATATAGCTGTGAAAGGCTAAGCAGATGATCTGCACCCTAATTGCGAAACGCACTATTTATCAGAATCTGAATGGGATTGAAGATTATTTCTAAACCATTGCGTCATTTGTTCGAATAAATTGCCGGCTCAGCAACATAAATAACGCAATGATTGTTGTTTAACTATCAACATGAAACCATTTCCTACCGATAAAAAGTTACGCAATCACCCCTCTCATGCTACAACATTTTAAATTTGCGGAGTATCCTTACAGCATCCCCTTAAAGAAGACTAACATAAAATATATTAGTGATATTAGCAGTTCTGGGGGCTAGGGGTCGTAAACAAGTTGTATTTATATAGTCTTCCTTGATAGGGTTGGTTGTAACGATTACGGAGGGGATGGTAGTAACATTATGTGATGATCGGTGCTTCTGTTGATTTAGGGTCAAATTACTCTTAATGATTACCGACGTAAGATTTTGTATCACAATTTAGGGACCTTGTAAAATTAGCGTATAATTGAACGGAACTGAGAGTGTTTGTCATTCCGTTGAATGAAGTTTGGGGACAATAGAGATTAATACCTTTTTATTTTAAACAAGCCTGATTAACTGATTTATTTTGGTGTTACACATCAGTAATAATAATATCTTAATCATATCTTAGGACAACCAACACACTGTTATCTGATCCCAAACTAGGCAGAGCCTGTACTATGGCAACCAGACAACTGATAAATATACTTATATATTTCTAAATACATACTTATTTTAGATAAATTACACCCAGACGCAGAACAAATGATTGAGCTCATCACACAAACATTTGTCCTGGGTGGGAATCGAACCCACGACAGTCGATCAGTGGAAACTTGCAGTTGTAGGTAGAAAGAAGTGTATCATAAGAAGCTACCTAAATATAATTCTCCATCACACTGGAGTCTCGAGATTTTCTTCAATTCATAATATTACATAACGTTTTGTTTCCCCAAAGAGTTCAGCAAAGTTGTAACTATAGTACTACCCCTTTTTCATATTCAGGATATTTGCAATTGTACTTAGAGGTGTATTGTGCAGTAAGCGATTATAAATAATTTTCAGTATGCCAAATCGGGATTAATAAAGATAGAAGATATTAGATGATACACAAACAAACAAAAAGTGTCAATAAAGCCATAAAAGAAGCCGCTAAAAAGGTCTTATCTTTACATAGTATATAACAAAGTCGCTTCCCGCGTCTGTACGCTTAGATATTTTAAACTACGCAATGGATTTTAATGCGGTTTTTGGCAACGGACAGAGTGATTCAAGAGGCAGGTTTATATGTATAATACGCGGGCAAAGCTGCTGTCATAAGCTAATAAAAAATAAAAGCAAAGCTGGGAATTAATCCTTCACTAACCATTCATCTAGCGAAGAAAGAAAGAAAAAAAATGGTTATTCTGCACAAACAAAACTGAATTGAAAAAAATATAAACACACGTACAAAATGCCAAAAGGCACGTATTCAAGTAAAAAAGTTTCCATCAATGATGATGATGAATATAATTGGTTGAAATGAGGGTGTGGAACTATAGGAACACTTCTGTAGAACCGTTCGTGAAATAAAGGCGTTATACAATATACCCACTACAAAAATGACTTTTCAATCTATCTACGTAGTGAACAAACATCACGAATTTATCTGTCGTCCTTCAAGCCACACCGTTAAAGGAACTACATACTTATATGAACCTATCTTTACATCCAGTTAAGACAAAGGTCTTAACGATAACGCTCTCGTATTAAATGTAATTGTTCTTTGTAGGGTTCAGAGACAATGCATAATGATCGAGACGTGACTGTGTGCACGTAGGTTAGACCCTGTAGAGATCATAGGTTTAATGTTGGACTATCATTGGGTGATAAGGTCGTCCGGTGGAATATGGGTCATTGTTGTGTCTGGACGTGTGTGTCTTTGGAGAATGGTAAGCGTTTTAGAATAGGTAGAAGAAAGGTGGAGGTACGCTCGGCAGGTGGGTTGGCGATCGTAGTACGATGCTAAAATGCATAGAGAACGCTACTGCCTATTCTCTACTAAGTCCTTTAGTCGCCTATTACGGCACCCATGGAAAGAAATGAGATGGTGTTGTTCTTGACGTCGGACACGGAAGAATTTATAAAAGTTTAATTAAAGTCCCATACAATTGGGGCGAGCCTTTCGCTAGTAATCTTGTAGATCAACTCAGAACTTAAGATGCCCGACGACTCAACAAATAGATAAAAGAATGTTTTTTAAAAATTCAGTGAAAAAATTAAAAAAATATGAATTGAAATGGTGAATAAATTAATGAATTGTTTTGTTTTTTTTTTTTTGTATTTTTTTTTTTTGCTTTCATTTTTGAGAATTTTCTTAATGCCTCACATGGTCCTCTCATTCACAGTCATCATCTGCCTAGCCTTTTCGCAACTATATTGAAGTCGGCTTCTAGTCTAACCGGATGCAGCTACTGGTATTCAACTGCATCCGTTTCTACACGGAGCGACTGTCTATCTGACCTCGATCCTTCTTGCTCGGCTCCTAAGGGTGGGTCTACTTAACCTTATGTTAAAAACTTTCTCAAGAATTGGGCTATCAAATGCAAGAAGGATATTTTAAATTCAACTTGTAGATCCAGAGTTTATCGCGTTCAAACAAACAAGCAAACTCTTCAGCTAATTTATTATTTCTATTGAAGAAGAAATTCAAATATAAACAGATAATATTCTTTTTCAATCTCATTTCCTCCCATGTGGGTGTCGTAAGTGATGACTAAGGGACTTACTAGAGAATGGGCAGCAGCGTTCTCTACGCAATTTACCAATTTACGCAATATACTGCGATCGCCAACCCGCCTGTTAAGCGTAGTGATAATCGCAAACCTCCCAAATTGGGAGAGGCCTATGTCCAGCAGTGGACGTTTTTCGACTGGGAATGATTATAATGATGATGTGTATTCTTTTCTAGTGAAATACTTAAACAAATGTTGTAATTTCAAGCTAGATAAACACAATAAATAAGACTCAGGCGTCCAAACAAAGGTTCCAATGATCACAGTTAGTTACATGTACTAGTGGCGCCCCCTGCCGCACTTCCTCGCATTATCCTACAGTGTTAAGGACATCACAAGAAAATACGTTTTAATACCAAATTCGCATATATTTAACCTGTCACGGCTTAAATGTAGGGTTAGGTTTTAGTGACAAGCGCAGCGTGGGATGGAAATTAATTGTTCTAATACGTTTTCTCATTTTAGCTTTCTTACGTAAGTTGTTCCTGTTAAAATAGTAGGAATTAGATGAGTCTCTTATACCTATATAGAACATTTCTTTTCTTCGATTCTAGAAATAGTACTTGAACAATAAGCCACCTTACTAGACGATCGTTTAGGTCAGCCTTTCCGAAAGTGAGTAGACTCTACACAACGCCTCAAAGGTTGTTTCTGGGTCTCTTACCAGCCCCATTTAGGCCTGCAGCGCCCACAAGGGGGCGTTATCGCCCACTTTGGGAAAGACTGGTTTAGGTATACATATCTTTTTAGATCGAATTTTCATCCCTTTCCCGCCACCTTAATTGCGTAAAACACTATCAGTCAGAAATTGAATCATTTTGAAATATATTGCTCAACGATTACTTCATAAATTCTAAACATTTGTCTACTTAATAACGTGAATAACGCAATGAATATCGTTGAACTATCAAAATGAAACCCACTCCTACTGAAAACATGTTTCGCGATTATCCCGCTGGTTTTACAGACAATTTCCACTTCTTCTAGTTTAATTTTAAATAACCATAACTATATATTTTTTTTGCTTTGTACTGGCCAAAAACTTGCTTCAAAAAGATTTTATTAATTTACATTTCCTAAGCAATAATCCCGCTCCTCCCTTCCAAGGTCACAGCCTAACCCTCTCAAGCGGGTTAAGACGCGTATTATCAAACCGTCACGCGGCTAAGCCCTTAAGTGCGCGGCCGTCACTTAATACGCAACGTTTACACGCACTCGGTCTACGTGCGTATCAAGAAATACGACGCACTTAAGTGCTTTATGTTCGTAGTTTTGCCTGGAGGAGGAATCAAATGATGTGACTAGATCCTGAAGGTTCGTACTCAGTAATGAGATGTCTGTGTATAAATTAAGTGCTTAGCTATGCTCGTTCGCGTTAGTATATTTTCAAATGTAGCCAGATAAAATATTTAATAATAAAAATTAAGGTCTAGTGAATCTATAAAGTGGACAACCATAGATACATAGCGTGTTATATTTCGTAAGATTTATTTGTATACGTCAAATAATTTTTAAATTATGGCGTCTTCCTAACTAAGTATCTCACTGAATTCGTGTAAATTCACAGTATGTTCTTTTAACATTACACATGGCATTATAAGATTTAAAAATAAAATCTGGAATAAAAAGCAGTTACTTGAAAATATCGCAGCGGGATTTTTTCGCACTCTATACATCTTTTACGCACTGCGTAGCGCCGAGAGCTGAAAACCTACTTTATAGTTTCGGATAGAAATTAGTCAATGTACTTCATCTACGTTCAGAGTACCTTCATACAAAATTCTATCAAATTCGGTAGCCGTTTCAATTGGCGGGACAAACAGGCAAATAGAAAATAAATTTAAGAATTGATTTTTATTTTTTAAGTTCATGTGTTTTTTTGACTTTATAGACATTTCAATTTAACTGTGATATCAAATGAGTTACGCAATAAAGAAGAACGACTGCCTAAACACTGATAAGTGGATTTCAATTGAAAAGGCTGAAAAAACCACATTGAAATCCCCAATAAATTGCCTTCCCCTACATAAGGGGTTCCTTATCACCCCCATCGATGTTAGGGACAGATTACCAGAAAGACGGATAGACATATCACCGTGGAATGTCTTGTGTCCCCCATGCCTGGGCTAATGACGTCATGACGCGTCACAAATGAGCCTGCCATGAACGGTCCCCATGTTTGAAGGAGAGTTACGATGGGGCGATAGGGGATTTGGAAATCAGGAAACTGAGTGCGAGGTTGTGTGTTTAGGATTTCACATAAATTGCTGAAGTCATCGCTATTATAAAAATACACTAAAGAAGTAGCAAAGTAGAAAATTATCTGTTGATTATAATAGAATTTTACATATAATGAAAGAAGTCCGTTTATTTGGACACAGTTTGTGAAACACAAAATACAAATTTTATAACTAAATAAAAAAGTGAAATAATGTTTTAACAAAAATAGTGTGCACCTCACGGCTACGCCACAACGGGTTTTCAAACTAACTCCTAGAGCCAAGTGACGATGACGGGGAGTTTAGGAGATTTGGGGGCATAAAGAGTATTAGCTAGATCGTAGCAGGTGGCACTCTGTAGTTTCTGCCTACCCCATTTCGAGACAGATAGTGAAGAACCCGTAATGAAACGCACGCTAATATAATTTACGAACACCTCGATATAGCCCTAGTACATAAAATCATCCCTTATTTAACCCACACAGCAGCCAAGCAATACCATATGCCGTTCATATTCAAATACACGATATTGTAAAATGCAAATCTCTCCGACACACCCTCTGATATTAGTCGAGCACCAGCCGAATCAAATTGTGTATAACACTAAATGCTTATATGACTATAGATAGAAAGATATTTAGATGTGATAGTATACTGCTTGGATATTGAGGATTCGGCTGTCTGTGTGGTTTAGTAGGATGAGCATGGTTTGGGTAGTTTCTGAGTTTTGAACGATTTTTAGGGTTTTAACTAAAGGGACACGGGTGGGACATGCCCTCCCGCTCCGCCCAGAGCGGGAGAAGTCATTTGATGCTTTCCCATCCAAAAAAAAGGGTTCCGTTGCCAAAAGGCAAAAAACGGAACCCTTATAGATTCGTCATGTCTGTCTGTCCGTCAGTATGTCACAGCCATTTTTTTCCGAAACTATAAGAGCTATGCTTTTGAAACTAGGAAAGTAGATGTATTGTGTAAACCGCATTAAGATTTTCACACAAAAATAGAAAAAAAAACAATAAATTTTGGGGTTCCCCATACTTAGAACTGAAAAAAAATATCTCAAACCCATACGTATGGGGTATTTATGGATAGGTCTTCAAAAATGATATTGAGATTCCTAATATCATTTTTTTCTAAACTGTATAGTTTGCGCGAGAGACACTTCCAAAGTGGTAAAATGTCCCCCCCCCCCCCCCCCCCTGTAACTTCTAATATAAGAGAATGATAAATCTAAAAAAAATATATGATGTACATTACCGTATAAACTTCCACCGTAAATTGGTTTGAACGAGATCTAGTAAGTAGTTTTACTTATAGTTGTACCTTTCATTCAATCAACTCAATTATAAAAATTTAAAAAAAAAGCATTTAATTTCATAAACATAAATCTTATGCATAAACCGTGAATACCAACAGGTTTGTACGGAACCCTCGGTGCGCGAGTCCGTCTCGCACTTGGCCAGTTTTTCAGTAGCAAATTAGTACTAATGTATGAATGCCGTCTGTTCTGTCCGAGACAAGTCAGCTCAAAGCTACAATGGTTCTTTCTTCAAAAGTCCTTCCATACATACCTTGCATTATTATACTCACATAAAATCCTAATAAAATAATAATAAATTTGATATTAAAATAGACAACCTCTGAATCTGCTTCGACATTTCTTCTCAGGGATCAGTCAGCTAGGTAATGCCGGCGCCATCTAGTTTTTAGTTTAATCATCATCATCATCATCATTTCAGCCGTAAGACGTCCACTGCTGGACTTAGGCCTCCCCCAATTTGGGGGGCTTTGCCATAATCGCCACGCTTGGCAGGCGGGTTGGCGATCGCAGTATGGTGGTGAAATGCATAGAGTACGCTGCTGCCCATTCTCTAGTAAGTCCCTTAGTCGCTTTTTACGACACCCACGGGAAGAAATGGGGTGGTGTTATTCTTAACATCCGGCAACACACGGTTTAGTTTAATATTGACTTGTAAACGTGTCTCAAAGATCTACTTACCTAAATATGAAATGAAAAGAGTGTTCAAACATATAGAGGATACGACTCAATAGGAAAAATAATGGGAGTGGTTGAAAGACTTAAACGTCTTTCCTATTTCAATCACATTATGACATTCTGCACACACATAGTACTGATGTATTTACAATATCGAACATAATGACCAGATTTTTTGGAACGGAACAGATTTTTATTAATTTTACTTCTGTTTCATAGTTTATCTGATGATTAAATTTTAGTATCTTATAATAGGTATATAATATATATAAGTTAAAAACCAACAGTCATTAAATAATATTTTTTACAAGTATATAAACAAGAAAAAAATTATAGGGCATCATATCATAAAGGGGCGCATAAAGCAGGCGTCGATGTTAACTGGAAAAATGCCCAAAAAGCTGGCAGCATTGCCACAGAGTATGTCTGTTTCATGAATTGTCTGAATGTCTAAAACTTTGTATTATTAAAGATAACTATGTCACTTCAAACTCAGAACTTTTCGTACGTCGTTTACAACAAAAACTGAGCAAGAATTTTAAAAATATCTCCATGCCGCTCACCTTTGTCTGTAGAGATAAAACAATTTGCCTAGGTTCGCATTGGGGAGCTCATTTAGGGTAGACAAATAGTTGGGTTCCCTGCAATTTATTCCGTCGCTTTTTCAGGGAGCATTTCCTTTGTAATAGGTGTGTAAGTATTTCTTTACGGGGTGGCATTTTATTATACTGTTATCTCTGTTCGTAGTACCCAGAAACTAGATTGTAGAGGTCAGATAGTCGCTTCATGTCAAATATTGGTACTTAGCTGCATCTGGTAAGACTGGAGGCCGACCCCAACATAGTTGGGAAAAGGAAGATTATGATCTCTGTTTCGTGAAAGCAGAATTGTTGTACTTTTTCTTAAAGTTTTCCTGAAATATACAGGTTGGTTAAAAATGTATTCCTATAAAAAATGAGAGGAGGGGTTATGGGAAAGATGACATGTCTTAAAAGGGGGTGACTAACGAGTCGAGGATTAATAGAGTAGCACTTAATTTACCACAAATAACAATAGTCAGTCAATTTATAAAAGTGAACTGTATTTGTGTATATATTCTATAAAAAAAAAAAATATACTCACGTGTTTTCAATCAACAATTTGTGTAAATTTATTTCTCTACACAATATGCTAGTTACCTTTTATTTAGAACTGGTAAAATTGGTACAAAATATAGCTTTAATGATGTTGGTTTAGTTTTTCAGCGTTTCCAATACAATTTTTACCTATGCTTTTTGCCATTTTTTCCGTACCTAGATTTAGATTCAATTTAATTTTACCACGTTCGTTTTAAGAATAAAATGTTTTTTGAATCCGAAAAACGAGTATATTTTAAAACAACTGCGAAGCTTTTACGAAAACATTGTTCGAAATAGAGGACTTTTTTTACCTGCACTGCTAAATAATAACGGCCACACGGGTCAATAGGAGATTAAGGTACGCTTGCCGAGGTTGGTGACCATCCAAAACATCTCGAGGCCCCTTTCTACGTTAAGCCGTTTTTCTAGGACCCAGCTGTCATTCGTATATCTGTGTACGGGTCATCATCAGTCGTTACGGGTAGTCGGAAGCCAGAAAGTATAGCAACCAAGGGGTATAGTCACCAGCCAGGGTCACGAGATCTGTTCGAAAGAGTTACCGTGGCCCTGGCATATGGGCAACTGAAGGTACACGGGTGGGTTTTAGTCAGTGAAAGTCTGACACGCCCTTCCGCTCCACCCTCGAGTGGGAGAGGTCACTTGATGATTTCCCACCCCAAAAAATAAAGAAGGGGGTACAGTCATCATCATCATAATCATTTCAGCCGAAAAACGTCCACTGCCGGGCTTTGGCTCCAAGTACCGCCACTTCAGCCGGTTCTGTGTTTCTTACATCCAGTAGTCTTACCCAGTAACTGGGTTGTGTACAGTTGGTAGGCAGTCGGTTCATATGAAATACTGGTGTTTATTTGCAGCTGCTAGACTGAAAGCTTACTTCGACAGCGTTGAAAATGGGCTAGGCAGATGTATTTCATCGATTTTGTGAATATTGCGAATTCGTAAAGTAGTAAATTTCATCGCAATTTAAAATAGGTAACCATATTGAACAGCGCTTAGATGTTTTGCATTCTTTGGAGGTCATGTTTTCAGCCGTTTGCAATCATCTTAGGAAATAAATAAGGTTTTAACTTTTTCCATAAATTTTGATTGCATTTTTTTTTTCGTCAACCATTTCCTGCGCCACCTCGGAGCGGTGAACTGTTACTATATATTTATTATTTTAGAATTTTAGATTATCTAAAATATAACTTCCGATTTCGGAAAATGTAGGCAAAGCTTTACTTGAATAACCTTAATTCAAAAAAAACTTAGCTCATTTTTCGAAATCGGAACCTATAGACCTTTAAAATCATTTTGAAGTGTGTCTCACACACGCACGTCACACTCACACAGCAAAATGATTTCAAATTCCGAACATCAATTGATACTAAATATGGCGACATTTGGGGAACACGCACGTCAGGCTTTGGACATCGGCTAAAATTGCGTGTTAACTCAATTTAAAAAGCATTAGAAATGGCATTTTTCTGAGTATTAAATGCCATCCACCTCAAATAATCAGAAATGCCACTAATAACACCACCTGATGCTAATATTGTCCTGATATTGATACACAATCAGTATCAGGTTGCCAGTACCAAATTCCTACCACCCAATAACCAATGGTAATCGTACTCCTCAATAATGAGTGTTGCCATATATTGGCCATATTCCCTTATACATGGTGTAATTGAGAGCGACTGCCTGAGACACCTTTGAAGTATGGAGAATAGCATTCCTCGGTTCAGTGTCAGTTACTGGTTTAATGGAAGGAGAGGATCTGGTTTCTGTTATTATTATTAGATAGGAGTTAAGGGCGCACTGCTCTGAAAGATGAAGAGACAGGGATTTGGTTTTTTAATACTCGATGATTAATTTGCATTCCACAATGTGTACTTATGTAGATAGTAACTTAAAATTATACGACTTTTGTGGTCATTGTGGACTCTGTCGGTTACAGCAAAACAGTAGGAGATAGGAATCTTTGAAAAACTTAGCCAATCAACCTTTGTACAAAATCTAAAATTTATATTTTATAGTGAGATTTCCGTTTAAATATTCGTTTAAAATGTAATCGTATTTTCCTATTAAAAAGTTTTAATATATTCTTCATCCCACCATAAGGATATTAATGGAGGAATAAACCTGCCGGGGTCGCGCGATTGTTCGAAAGAGATACCGTGACCCTGGCACATGGGCAACTGAAGGAACACGGGTGGGTTTTAGTCAGTAAAAGTCTGACACGCCCTCCCGCTCTGCCCAGAGCGGGAGAAGTCATTTGATGATTTCCTATCCAAAAAAAAAAAAAAAATGGAGGAATAAAAATGCTGTAAGAAATAAGTAGGTACGTGATTGCGATTTTGCAAAGAAATCGATCTAGGAAAGATTTATTTCTTGTTTTTATTTGTTACGCTTTCACGGCAAGACAGCTGAACGGATTTTCATGAAATTTGGCTCAAGATTAGACCATTGCCCTCAAAGAAAAAGCATTTTTTGTGGAATATAGATATTTTTTACGAATTACCAAATAAAAACAACTGTCATTTCATTTGGATGCTTTAAGGTACATGTTATTGTCATTTAAAGTTTTGAACAAAGTTGGTATGATGAAAATTTTTATTGTGAATGTTTTTTTTTTATTTCATTACTTTTCTAAATCGATACCCAACAAGTGGATAAACTATTTTCAATTCATTAAATTTGACCCTGATGATAAGTAACATTGATATTCTCTTAAAATAATCACGACATTGGAATGACATGTTATCGCTATCGTCCTTGACTTGGCCCCATCTACCTCGTTCTCTTAGATTGAACTCAACTGTCCCACAGGATGTTCCTATTGTCACATACTTCTTTATGATCTTCGATACA
Source organism: Aporophyla nigra (assembly GCA_947507805.1). Lineage (NCBI taxonomy): Eukaryota > Metazoa > Arthropoda > Insecta > Lepidoptera > Noctuidae > Aporophyla > Aporophyla nigra. Next base: position 21,319,358 of record OX382311.1, read on the forward strand.
GTAAGATTCCCTCGACCATTGTATCTACACCCATCTCTCTCTACCACTAAAAGTTTCCATAAGTCTGACAGAGACAGAGGATGTAATTTGATCCGATGTTATGAGACCTTATTGATTTATTGTATGAATTCCTTACTGTATCGTGTAGTGAGATATTTTATATAATAATGGGTCTTTTATTGTATCACTATTATGTAAAGAAACTGATATTGAAAGTGTCTTATTGTGGGATCTGTCAGACACATTGTTGTTGCGAATATTCAAGGATGAGGTGTGTGAAATACCTTGTCCAATGAACCTTTGGCCTGGCTGAGAAATGATGTGGAAAGACCACGCCGCGGTTTAAAAGAAGATGTAGTGACAGAAATTAAAACGAGTATGTTTAGATGGTTTGGTCATCTTGAGGGATGAATGATGGACAGCTTACAAGACGTATTTACGAAGCACATACTAGTGGAAACGCCGGCAGGGAACGCCCTAGGAGGACATATAGTGACCTTATTGGTGATGTTTTTCAAAAAGATCAGGTGCGTAGTACTTGCAACCCTGTATAACCAGATGTATGGACCGAGGCAAAAAGAGTATGTGAGGATCGTAGTAGGTGGCGTTCCGTAGTTTCTGCCTACCCCCATGGGACAAAAGAGTGAGTTTATGTATGTATTATGTATGTATGTGCTATATTATGTAGTATGTATGTGCTTTCATAATTAAACGCGATAAGGACACGCGACGAAAACATTCCGTCAAGGGATTTAATTTCAATTAGATTGCATGGAGATAATTTAATTTTTACATCGTGAGTGATGTCGGTTGCCGAGGGGCTTGAGGTTCGGAGGAGCGAGTTCGTTACTCGCTTTTACTTCGGTTTCGCTAATCGTTTTTTCATACTTTTTTCTTTTGCTCGACTCCTTATAGTATGAATGCGACGTTAAATAGCCTAGTCTTCTTTAAAAATGGTGCTATGAAATGCAAAAAGAGTTTTTCAAATTTGATAACAAGTTTCAGAGATAAGCATGTTCAAAACAAATAAACAAACTCTTCAGTTTTATTTTTCGTTCGTAAGTTTCTTGCCATTATAATTATAATCTAAAAGCGAAAAAACTAAAATAAAATAGTCACCAGTCTGAAAGATAGCATTAAATAACGACTGCACAGAAAATAAAAGACGTTATCTTTTCAACGCCCCAAAAGTTACAAGAAAGCATAAAAGACGTTTTGAATCTAAAAATAATTGAAGAGCGTTTAAAATTAAATGCCGATGTGTATAAAGAATGAAATACTTCAAAAGTTTGTTTCATGCAAAATTCATAATTAGAGCAAACAAAGTTTAAAAATGTTTTAATGAGTTGAAATTTCGGCTGATGATGGAGAGAAAAAAAACACAAAACACAAGAAGACTTCATTAAATTCTAGTTTTTGTTTCTATTATGCAAATTAAATCAAAACATTTGAGTATAATTTTGTTGGCTTTGATTTTTACAAGTATATATTGTCTTTTTGTCATTTTCCTTATTTCTTTTGTTTGAATTTGACAGTGGAATAGTATTATATCAGGCAATTGATTATTCAAATCATCGCAATTTCTTGCCTATTATACGAGTTTATAATAAATCAAAATATCCGTTTGGAATAAATTATCTAAATGTAGTTTAAAACTGCATCAAAATCCGTTGCGTAGTTTAGACGAAAATGCAGTCACACAGACAGACAAAAAAGACTAACTAAACTAAAAGCCGACCCCAACTTTGTTCAGAAAAAACTAGATAGATTGATTGAATCTCACCTCCTGATAAAAACACAGACTTCTACAACAATACCTTTGAAATACCTCCAGTACATATTCCCAGCGAAACTTCCACAATCTATTAAACCGAAACATCAATACAGAATTAATGTTCATATTCTTGTTCAAGAATAAATTATCGTTGAAACTCGAATGTCTATTAAAACGTTCAGAAATGTTTCATTGGCGAAGTTCACGGCTTATGAAACTTTGCTTTTAAGGATTTTAGAATGAGTCTTGAAAGTTTTATAAATTTGCAGTAACAGAATCGACTGTCACGTTATATTCATTTCTAAGGCTTTTTGTTCTCATTTTATACTTTGCAGGTTTATAAAAATCATTTCAGGCGTAAGACGTCCACTGCTGGACTTAGGCCTCCCCCAATTTGGGGGGCTTTGCCATAATCACCACGCTTGGCAGGCGGGTTGGCGATCGCAGTATGGTGGTAAAAGGAATAGAGAACGCTGCTGCCCATTCTCTAGTAAGTCCCTTAGTCGCCTTTTACGACACCCACGGGAAGAAATGGGGCGGTGTTATTCTTTACGTCCAGCACCACACGGTACATAAATATATAAAAATTTAATTTGATTTAAAAATAAATATATCTGATAGTTTTTTTAATTATTAAAATAACTACCAGTCTATTACAGTCCCACTGCTGGGCCAAGTCCTCTTCTTACACAGATAATTGACGAGCATTGGTCACACATATTTGGTACTTGTCATTATCATTGGTAACACTAGGCTATCACGTAGTGACGTTAGTCATAGAGCTCTTAACAAAGGTACTCGTTTGAGTAACTACTACTGTTTCTGCAGCATTAGGTATCCTTCGTGCCGGATCACAGTAACGTTGTTTACGTTTTTGGGAAGAAGGATAACTAGAGATACTTTAGACATTTCGGTTTTGTTTCTAGGATGATAACGCACTTTCAATGCCTTTGATTCTACCGAGCCATGGGCGGTGGTGATCACATACCATTTTTTTTTTTTTTTTTTTTTGGATGGGAAATCATCAAATGACTTCTCCCGCTCTGGGCGGAGCGGGAGGGCGTGTCAGACCTTTACTGACTAAAACCCACCCGTGTTCCTTCAGTTGCCCATGTGCCAGGGTCACGGTATCTCTTTCGAACAATCACGCGACCCCGGCAGGCATCGGTCCTAGCAGACCCCTTCAGTACTGCTGACATCTCGTTGAGGCGCGCGTGGAACACTACGCGCCGTCGACCCGAGCTTGGTCCTTACCGGGCGGCGAGCTACCCATTGCTCGCCACCCGCACATACCATCATGTAGGCCAAGCAATACATCTTGGATCTCTCAGGTGTTCAATATTTCCCTTCGCATAACATTAAATAAAACTGTTTATTCACATAGACATATATTCAACCTCTAATAATTCCCCTCTATTATAAAGACTGTGTCTTTTTTTGAGAACCCGAAGAAAAAATCTCTGGGGTCCTTAAAATACTAAATATCCATATAGTTGCGACCAATATGGACGTAGTATGCTTGGTTGCAGTTCCAAATTAACCTTACCAATTTAGTCGGGGTATCATAGCTTAGTTACTGTGACCAACTGTTAAAAAAGCTCGGACGATTATAATTTATTCATCATCATGCAAAGGTTGTAGTGACTTACTGCACTTCAATCTTCCCAAATCAATACTGACATTGGTAGCCCATAAAAGTACAAACAAGTACTAAGATTCATATCCTTTTTCCTTATGGCATAGAACCCATTGGAATGCCAACTGGAACCCGCAATATTTTATGCTAGGGATGCCATATAACAGTAGGTAATATATTTCAATTTCGTTGCGGTGTGCAATTCGTATTTATTAAATGCCATCAAGGCATTTAATCTTCCTTTTTGGGAGACGTCTATGTTCGGCAGGGGATTGCGATGGATTTAGTAAAACTATCATAGTGTCCTGTGAAATCTACCAGCCTTCAAAAGATTTATACAATGAAATAACTGAAGAGTGAAATCGATACATATGTTTTATAGTTTTTGATTGATTTACTCAGTTAGTCCATACATTAGTCTAACTAGAACGCTTGACGTACAATTAATCTTTTATCAAATTAGGAAGGCTAAAAATACTTTGTTCGTGATATATGCTTGTCCCGTGACAAACGCGTGCACTGACTGAACGAGGTCTACTCAATATGTGTGGTTCTTTTCTCAAAAGACCATTTCAGACACCAATCTACATGGTCTGCACCATGCATGATGTGAACAAGAATATATTGTCTGGACTTTAAAAGAGACTGTGACCTCTGAGTTTGTTTCGACCTTTCTTTTCAGATTAGTCAGATAGGAAATGCCGACCTTACCTATATAGTTTAAAAACTTAATTGACGTGTAAAAGTGTGTGTACTTACTTACAGTAATAAAATTATCGTGTACTAATAATTGTGCTTGTAGGAAAATTTTAACCATAATTATAAACCATTATCCAAAAAAAGGCTTCTAAAAATACACACTACCAAGTGAAAAACCACTTTAATTTCGGAAGTCAGTGTCTTTGGTTTTGTGTTTTCTATTTTTAAATTTTGATGACATTGGATAATCAGGTACTGATTCCGGGAGTGGTATCTAGTGATACACTGAAAAAATAATTACATGTACTATCAAACAATTCAAGAATATTTTCGAAATATAAGTTTACTGCTCAAAACATCTCAAAACATTCCACTGTCAGTTCAGCTTGTCTGAAAATTCATAAACAAGATTGCCTAGCTAGTACGTTAGTCAAAGATAGGATACCTTTGTTGCTGTAACACCATGTATAGCAACATGTTGCTCTTTATACGCTACAAAGGCTCACGAGGCAACATGCTGTGTTTATGAAAATCATAAAGTGAATAATTATGCAACAGTTTGGCTTTTAATGGTAATTTCTGTCTTACTATTTTTTAAATTATGTTTTTTTCTTTGTTTTCAGAACAGTACAAGTGGGATATTCCAAAGACGTTTTGGTGTATTAAAAAAGGTATGCACTTGCAATTTTATATTATCTAGGAGTTATTCAATTGTTACGACGAAGTTTTGAGAAAAAATCTCATGGGCTAATAAGGATAATGTATATTCCGATTGATGATAGTTTCTACCAAACGCAGCAGGATTTTTATATTGGCAACATAAGTATTAGATGCCATTTGATGGCCCGCCATCTCTTTATCTGTCTCTTTATAAAAATGCTGCTGTGTTTGTTAGTCATTAATTTATTTTGAACTAACAATAGAACTTTTGAAATAGTGACTGCATTTGATGCTGGGATTTATTATCGATTTTTTTTTAATAGAAGGTTTACGTCACTGTTTGGTTGGCGTTGGGCGTTGATCACAACCTCAATCCAATATGATTGAGGTTGTGATCAAATATTTGCATGACCTACAGATGGGTATACATTTTGTTTATTTGATTCATAAATGCATTCATGATATAAAATAAGAATAAAATATCAATAAGAAGCCCTTTAGCAATTATGTTGGGATCCACTTCCAGTCTAGCCGAACCGAATGCAGCTGATTTCCGACGAACCGACGAAATAAAACGGAGGAGGTTCTCAAGTCGACGAGTATTTTTTTTTTATGTAACACATAACTAACACACATAACTTTTTAAAAGTGGTCCGATTTTGATATTTCTTTTTTTATTGAAAAGGGTATATCTCAAAGGTGGTCCCATGTAAATTTGGAAAAAAAATTCAAACCTAAGGGTAGGAAAACAGGGGATGATTGATTGTTCACTTTTGCAAGCATGTAGTAATAAGTAGATTATAGCCACAAATAATTATGAAATCAAAACTTTTTAACAAAAAATTAAACCGCCGAAAAAACTGAGAAGCAAAAAATAATATACCTTTCAGTCATTTTGAGTCGGCGCCAAACAATAAATGAACAAAGATCAGTCAAAGCGCCGAGTGCAAGTTTTATTACTTTTTGCTTTTCAATTTTTTCGGCGGTTAAATTTTTGGTTAAAAAGTTTTTTACAACCCAGTTAATGGGTAACACGATACCTCTTTGAAAGACTGGTTGTAAAAATAAAATATCGAAAAGATTAATAATACAGATGCAATATTTAAAATTAGTTATTTGATTACCCTTCTCAATTTTGTAGTCGTATAGATTAATTTGTAGCAAAGCTCGAGTAGTGAAGACTAATTAAACAAATTTTGATCTCAATGTACTGAATGAGATTATTATCAACGTTATTGTATTACAGATACTAATTAACGTAGTCGATAGATATTTGAAATTAAGTGTGAATTGAGAACTAATGAAAGCTTCTGTTTTTCATTTGAGAAGCCAATTATTGTTGCTTTAATGAACCTTGCTATATTACAAATAAGATAACTTGAAGATAATTTTGTTAATTTAGAAATGATCAGTTCTATTTTATACGAGGTAAAATTTTCATCTCGATTTATGTGAAAGGAAAAGTATTCTTTTTTCTATTACGAATTTCTTAGTAGCAGTCCAGAGTCCTTGATTTGTACCCGGTTGATGGTAATAGGCTCGTTCTCTGTTACATGGGATTCGAACATATCTGGCGAAATGTGGGTTAACTATTGGTCTCTTCCTAACACTAAGAAGATAACTAATAGACGGGAAAAATTTGAGATTATAATGTTATGTATGCTGATATTTTTTGGACCATTCTATTTTTTTACAACAAATTTTCTCCCACTTCTGATAATCTCTGTTCTTCCTATGTGATCCATATTATTAACGGATGAGTCTAAAAACATATTTTAATAACAAAACCCTTTTAAATATTATGCTCTCACAAAACAAAAAACGTAGAGCTAAGATACGCCAGACGCGTACCTAATATTTAATTCGTGACGTTGACATCACATGTCACCGACGTCAAACGTCACTGTTCGACGTTATCAAAAATTCTCATAAGCTCCTTTGATTTATGACTCCTGCCACCTTTACCCCTTTTAAAGGGTGTCAACTAAATGACATAACGACCCTTTCTGAAAATTCTTTGATGTAATTAAAAATACTCGGGTCTAGAATTTAAATTCTTTGGTGTCGGGAATTTTTTGACACGTGAAGACATTGAATAGGGGAGAAAAAAAATAGGGAAGGGAGGGCGCGTAATAAAATTTGGTGTGACAAATTGGTGACTTCTTGTGACTGATGATGATTTGTAGAAGCTTTTACGAGTTTTTTTTTGGCTTTTATCTAAGTTGGCTGTCATGGTTTTGAGTAGGTAGGTACCCAAAAATTATATTTAAGTGAATAAACGTTTTAGTAACATAGTCTACTTTAAATAAATAAGATATTAAAATAACTGTGTTGTTTTAATAACGTCAGTTTGTTTTTATTAAATGATTAAATAAATCATTCAAAATCTTTGTATTCAAAACATTAATGCCACGAGGCTAAGTTATATGTATGTATAACACAATGTTTAAATTAATTAGTCAGAATTATTAACAGTTAATAATATGCAAATGTTTTAAAATGTCAATGAAAACTGGTTGCACAGTGTAAACAAATATTATTTCATAATAATTCGACATCATATACTATTATTTTAAGGCGGAAGCGCCAGGATCCTAAATACTGTCCTATCCATATTATTATTTGGTATTTTTTATGTGATAATACTACAAACTAACGATTTTCGGAGATTTTTCTTTACTTGTAAATGATAAATCATTTTATTTATGCAAGTAGGTTTGTACAAACAGTTTTACATGTCAATCAAATTTTTAAAACTAGATAAAGTCGGCTTTTCTTATCTGACTACTCTGAGAAAAAAGGTCGTAACAAACTTACAGGTTACAGTCTCTTTTAAAGTCTTGAGAAAATTTCATGGTTCTAGGTAAACGGTAAGAAGGCTTTGATTTATTAAGGAGTTTCAAAATATGTCACGTAAATGGCCGATTCTTTTATTGCAATGACTTAGAAACTTGATATGCTGATTGCTAACAGACTGTACACTTACGCATTTGATATTAGTTTCATCTTGATACTTTCACGCGTTTCTGAGAAAAAGGGCCTAGGCAGGCTAACATACTCGTACAGACGGAAGGACAACGAAGTGATCCAGTAAGGGTCTTTTTTTTTTAGGTACGGAACCCTTAAAATGTAGTACTTTCCGAGGCACGGAGGGGTCTTGATATGTAGAGGTGGTGACCCATCCACGAACCAACGTGGCAAGAGTAGCTTTACCTGATCAATCAACCCGTGCGGTTGATATTACTAAGTTACGATCCCCCAAATAAACAAAAGACTGTAAAATCCTACAACAATGGATAAATGTCCGCTGCTTTCTGACTGGCTTATCTTTTCACCACGGCACGAGCTACTGTCGTCGCTTCGTGTATCTCGTGTCGACACGAGAGGGAAAGAATAAAATGTTGAGCTTCTATGACATTGCAATATTCAAAAGCGCTGGTGCAACGAACAATGGAATCAGTGCGCGCCAGTTAAAGCCGGTTTAAACTGGTTTTGATGATAAGGACATTCGGGACATAGACACCTTTACCTATTTTGAGATGACTTTGTGGTTTTAAAAATAAGTTTTAGTTTACCTAAGCGCGTACAAACAGACCACTTTGCCTAGACAAAATTCTATCAAAACAAGAATGTTTTACAAATAATAATTTTGTATACCTAAAGAAATAGAAGATAGAGAGATAGATAGTACCGTGTGATGCCGGACGTAAAGAATAACACCACCCCATTTCATCCCGTGGGTGTCGTAAAAGGCGACTAAGGGACTTACTAGAGAATGGGCAGCAGCGTTCTCTATGCATTTTGCCACCATACTGCGATCGCCAACCCGCCTGCCAAGCGTGGCGATTATGGCAAAGCCCCCCAAATTGGGGGAGGCAGTCCAGCAGTGGACGTCTTACGGCTGAAATGATGATACCTAAAGAAATAGAAGGTTGGTATAGGTAAATCGCATGCCATTCCATTGCTTGTAGTAAACACTTTTCAAATGTTTGTATAGAAGTGTTAAGACAAGATTTTTTTTTTTGTTAGTGTTGTAGTATATTTTATCTTAGTTTATTTATTCGGCCAAACGGATTTGGATGAAAGGCTCACAGATAGTTAATAATCTTAATTAACATTGGTGGGATAAATTCTGACTTCTCCACGCGAAAGTGCTGGCAACAGCTAGTTTGCTATATCTATACAGGGTGTCCAAGAACCTGGCGTCCAACTGGATTCCCACGATGCCCCAAGTTCTAACAGTACTCAGAAAAATATTTTAAAAAATCCACCCCATGTACTTACAGAATTATACTGATTTCAAAAAAAAAGGGGAAATGAGCACCCTGTGACATACTTTTGAATGCTGTGACTGCTAATGCTGATAATTTCGATATTTCTTGGAGGTTTTGTAATCTAGGGTATTGCTGTGTCTAAATAGAATGTAAAAATAAAGTACTTATTGTACCATTTTAAAATAAAATATTATTTTAACTAAAGGTGATATGGAAAACTATTGAATTTCGCAACTTTGACCGACTGTAGTGTAAAAAAAATTTACCAAAATAGTATGGCAAGTGACGTCAAATTTTGACGCGTTTATTCCTCTTTTTAAAAAGGTATAATACTTACACATTAATTTGAAAAAAAAAATTTTGATAATATTTTTACTCAACAACCCAATTTTTACGAAGTGCCTACCTACTAACGGTAACTGTCGGACCCTTTCTTATCTTAGAAACTGTTATGTTACTACTATTATTTACTTCGGTTCCAAGAGTGAGCAAGAAGGAAATACACACAGGTAGATGGGTTCCCAGTAGAATAAAAGCAAAGAATGTTAGTTTAAAGATATTTTATTACAATAAATGTTCAAAATGTTGACCACCCGCGGCAATACAAGCTCTCACTCTCCTTAAAAAGGACCGCTTTATGTTTCGCGAGTAACTTTTTTGACGTATCACCTGCACTGCTTGTGTTATCTTCTCACGAAGGTCAGCGATGTCATTAATGGGCTTCGCATAAACGAGCTCCTTCATAGTTCCCCAGAAAAAAAAATCCAGCGGATTTAAGTCAGGTGAGCGGGCTGGCCACGGGATTGTTCCTGATCGCCCAATCCACCTGTTCGGGTATTGCTCGTCCAAAAACTCTCTAACGGATACGCGAAAATGTGCTGGACAGCCGTCGTGTTGGAACCACATATCTGGTGGGGTCTCTTCTAGTAAGTTTGGCAAATCATTTTGAAGAAAATTTAAATATGATTCGCCAGTCAAATTCTCGGGCATCTCAAATGGACCAATAATATTCCCACAGAGAATACCGGTCCACATGTTCACTTTGAACCGGTACTGGGATCTATCTTCTCGCATCAAGTGCGGATTTTCCACATGCCACTCGTGCAAGTTGTGTAGGTTCATGTAGCCATCCTTCTTAAATGTTGATTCATCTGACCACAAAATTTTGTCGATAAAGTTTTCGTCTTCTCGATGTTTTTGCAGGATTGTTTCACAAAACGCGACTCGGCTCGGATAGTCTCGAGGTAAAAGACTTTGCACTCGCTGTACGTGGTACGGATGATATTCTTCTTTTTGGAGAATACTGTGTGCTGTGCTCTTCGGTATCCCCGTATCAGCTTCTATTCCTCGCACAGAGATGCTTGGATTTGCCGACACCGCCTCTAAAACTTCATCGCGTATGAAGTCATTTACGGGTCGTCCTTCACCAGCTACTTGATTGGGGAACCGCCCGTCACATAGTGATCTGTGCACATTAATGAAAACTCGATGGTCGGGATATCGCGTAGCCCTCGGATACCTTTCTCTGTAAAGTCTCGCTGCAGCTCGTCCATTACCTCTACATTCTCCATAAATGTAGTGCATATTTGCGTATTCTTGCGGAGTGTAGGTCGCCATGGTAGCACACACAAAACACAAACTGTCCAAACACAGGCAAAGGTCGTCGTAAAGAGTTCGTTTCAAAGTCCAGAGCACAAAGAGTAATCGAGTCCAATAAACAAAGCTTTAAATCGTAGTACGTGATCAATGGTAACAATAAGAGAGAGGTGCGTAGTAACGGCAGGAGGCAGTGACGCGTACTGACCGTACTGTTATCCTAAATAGCACGATCCCAGATAGCGTCACTATCTATCTCACTCGCACCTCTAACCTTTTTCTCCCTCACTCTTACCTGAATAATGGGGTACCATAAAGAAGAACCAGCAAATCGCAAAGATAGTTTCTGTCTTGCTCCCTCCTGTTGTAATAACGAATCACTATGGTGAGATGCATGCACATACCGTCCCTTACGGTCTAACCTGTTTTTTGAGAGGCCTGTTGTTATTTTTATGAGCATACAATAGTAATTCTTTAGAGGTTAGATTCAATTCGTCGTAAATTTTTCTTTCTAAGAATTCTGTAAGACATCGTAAAAATTGGGTTGTTGAGTAAAAATATTATCAAAAATTTTTTTTTTTCAAATTAATGTGTAAGTATTATACCTTTTTAAAAAGAGGAATAAACGCGTCAAAATTTGACGTCACTTGCCATACTATTTTGGTACATTTTTTTTACACTACAGTCGGTCAAAGTTGCGAAATTCAATAGTTTTCCATATCACCTTTAGTTAAAATAATATTTTATTTTAAAATGGTACAATAAGTACTTTATTTTTACATTCTATTTAGACACAGCAATACCCTAGATTACAAAACCTCCAAGAAATATCTAAATTATCAGCATTAGCAGTCACAGCATTCAAAAGTATGTCACAGGGTGCTCATTTCCCCTTTTTTTTTGAAATCAGTATAATTCTGTAAGTACATGGGGTGGATTTTTTAAAATATTTTTCTGAGTACTGTTAGAACTTGGGGCATCGTGGGAATCCAGTTGGACGCCAGGTTCTTGGACACCCTGTATACAGGAAGATTTTTTAGTCACCGTCCAAACTTTTTCTAGGCATTAGGTATCATTCAATAAATCCATTTTTGAAAAAAAAAAACGATACATAAAATTTTCATTTTAAATTAATTTCTAAAAAGAATTATCCGCTCTGCGTGGTCACTAAGTTAAACGTTAATAATACTACACTTGCCGCCCGTGAGAGTATGAAGGGAAAATTTGCAACTTTGTTTATTATTGTTTTCAATTAATTTCGGCGGCGCGCGGGATGGGCCGCCGAAATTAATACCTAGCGCTGTGCATACGCACTAGGTAATAGCCCGCACTATTACCTAGCACGCGGCGGTGTCCAGAATCATGAACTTTTTATAGATAACTTTGTGATGTGATATCTCAATATTTATGTATTAAATGATAGTAAAAGAAAAAACACGTATTAAATGATTTTCGCAAAATATTAATATATCATAATTTGGACGGTGACTAAAAAATCTTCCTGTATATAAAAATGTTATGTTGGTTTGTGTACGCTTCAAAAACTCAAAAAGTTCTGCACCGATCGAGCTGAAATTTTAGCATGATATATAATCCGCATCAAGGATTGTTTCTATCTATTTTTTGCACCAGTCAAATATAATTACCGCGAAGAAACTGTTTTTTTTTTAACGATCAGCTGTGTACCAGTGACCGCGCCATCTGCCGGAAGCGAGGAAAACACTCGAATGTGCCTCAGCGAAGCGTGGCAGGGTACAGCTAGTATTTTTATAAAAATAGCATGACCTGTGTTTTCATGACATTTTTTACTGTCTTCCCATTCATGACAACAAACTGTGTCTACCTTGTCATATTTCTTATGTCATTCCTTAGTACCAACTGTTAAACAATTGATGATCTTTGTTTGCTTTTTATTACGTTGTAAAACTAATTCGTGTACATTGTTGTTTGATGGCGTTTTGATGGCCGGTCTGCTAGTTACTGCGTCTGTGGCCATCAAATTGGAGCCAATTCAATTACCTTTTGGGTAATAAATTGCGGACAATGATACTGATATACTGTAGGGATTGGTGGGAGAAATTGTGATTGTATTAGGGCGTGCAGATACAGATGTTATTAGGGCATTGGTACAAGGTATGTTGTGTGCGCGGGATATTATCAACAATTATTTTGAATGTTTTAAAATGCGCTACAAACTCAGTGGAATACATAAAGAAGGGGTGGTGGATAGTGGGGTGGTGTTTATGTTTTGTTTGGTAGTACCTAGTATAGTGTCGAGTTTAGTAGTATCGTTATAGATCTATCATTTAGCTTTTTTTTTTTTTCAGAATATAATTAATTACGGAGGGTTTATGAATATGATAAAATATGTAGTTTTAAACTTACTTAACAGAACGTGTAGCTAATTTCAGGGTCACTAGAATCGTGATATGAAATAATTGAAGAGTTAAATGTCTAATTTTTATATTTGCTAATATCGAAATTCCTGACTAACTTATCAAGTCATTACCATTTATGGTACCCCCTATTTTGGTATGGAGAAATACACCTCCAATAACTTTTTAATACAGTTTACCTATTAAATGAAATTAAAGAGTTAAAAACTTTTTAAGAAAAAAAATAAACCGCCGAAAAAACTGAAAAGCAAAAAATAATAAACCTTTCAGACATTTTGAGTCGGCGCTTTGACTGATCTTTGTTCATTGATTGTTTGGCGTCGACTCAAGTTTTATTTTATAATTTTTTGTAGCTATAATCTACTAATTACTACATGCTTGCAAAATAGGACTATTCTTTAAGAAGTTATGCATTACAATCAATGAGTGAACAATCAGTCCCCCCCTGTTTTTCTGCCTTTAGGGTTGGAATTTTACATGTGACCTACCTTCGGGATATACCCTCTCCAATAAAAAAAGAGTGGATCGATTTTGATAATCGATCCACTCTGTAAAATTCCACTGACAAAGAAATTGCCTTTAGGGCCCAAAAAAAATGTGTGCGTGCTGTGTTTAAACTTAAACCAACTGAAAGCTGTATTCCATATTTTAAACAATTTAAACTATTAACTTTGCCTTGTATGTACATTTTTGAGACAGCAGTATTCGTCAAATCAAACTTCCAGTTATTCGAATCATTGAGATCTAAACGACGCAATAGAGAGATATGCGCTAAGCCACACAACACTGCTCTTTATTCAAAAAGTTTTTTAGGACTGGCACCTAAGGTCTATAATAAAATCCCTAAACGTATTAAAGAAATAAATAACATACACGATTTTAAAAAAGCTTTACTGAAATTATTGTATGAAAAAACTTATTATACGGTGAACCAATACCTAATTGACACATTATAATTACATTTTTTTTTTTTTTTTTTTGACATTTTACACTAGAACTATGATATATTATAACTACTTTATTTTTATTGTTTATTGATTTGACATTTTATACTAGAATTTATTATTATTATATTTTATTGGAATGTTTTATTGTATTGATAATAATTGTTTAATAATGAGTGATAATTGTTTGTTAATTTATTATAATCATCATGTTAGAAGCATCTTAATATTTGTACGCCGATAACGGCTAGACATAGCGTTCCTTAATAATTACAACATCTGTACCTAACCTACCTATGTTCAACAAATAAAAACATTTGTATTTGTATTTGTATTTGTAAAAAAGTTATGCGTGGTCATAAATAAAATAAAAAAAAAACAATAAAAATACGCGTCGAATTGAAAACCTCCTCTGGTTTTTCGTCGGTTAAAAAGTCAAATTGTTGTTATCGAAATTCCTGACTAATTTATCTAAAGTTACTCGTATTACCATTTTTGATACCATCATTTTCGTTTGTTTAACAAATATCAAATCAAATAAAAATTTCACAGAGTTACCCTATGTTTCACTGTATAGGCAGTTGCCTCTTTTAGTTCTCCGCGATGATCTCATAGGTCATCCTAGTCGCAGCACAATAGATCATTATCTATGATATTATTTACTGCTCTCAAACGCCTACGCGTCTGCCAACACCCACAGAAACCACTTATTAATATGACTTTTGAATAATATTCATAAAGTTATCATCACTGGTGCAGTTACTATGAAAAATCCCACATAATTGTACTGGATCATACCTGCTTTAAGTATATATATTCTGTTGGCATATACCCTAGTCATCATTTCAGCCGTAAGACGTCCACTGATGGACTTAGACCTCCGTTAATTTGGGGGGGGGGGGGGGTTGCCATAATCGCCATGCTTGGCAGGCGGGTTGGCGATCGCAGTATGGTGGTAAAATGCATACAGAACGCTGCTGCTCATTCTCTAGTAAGTCCCTTAGTCGCCTCTTACGACACCTACGAGAAGAAATAGGATGGTGCTATTCTTTACGTACGGCATCACACGAAACCTGTACACCTAGAATATACAATTATAAAGAACTAGCTTTTGCCAGCGGCTTCGCCCGCGTGGAGGTCGGGAAATATCCCGCGCGCTGTAAAAATTATGTGTTAATCCAGGTTATAAACTAACTGTGTACCAAATTTCATCCAAATCCGTTCAGGAGTTTTTGCGTGAAAGAGTAACAAACATCCATACATCCATACTCACATACTTTCGCATTTACAATATTATTAGTAGGGTTTACTGTTTTGAGAATCGATCTCATGACACGTAGCACTGAAGCCAG
This sequence comes from Aporophyla nigra, assembly GCA_947507805.1. Classification (NCBI taxonomy): domain Eukaryota; kingdom Metazoa; phylum Arthropoda; class Insecta; order Lepidoptera; family Noctuidae; genus Aporophyla; species Aporophyla nigra. Next base: position 21,334,689 of record OX382311.1, read on the forward strand.
TATCTCAACCATAGCATCGTTATCATCTCAGCTTTTTGTCAGCTACAATATATATGACCTCCAAACCCAGTTACTGGGTAATACGATAACTCATGGTAAGACTCGTTGTCAGCCTTTCGGGCTTCTGGCTACCCGTAACGACTGCCAATGAACAACAACAATAACATCAACAACATGCAGGGGTTTCGATACGTAACGGATGGTCACCCATCCACCTAACGACCTCAGCAAGCATTGCTTAACTCTGAAGGTCGCATCGTGCGCCTATATTAACTGGCCTGTTAGTCTAGTGGTTAGTGACCCTGACTGCTAAGACTGAGGTCGTGGGTTCGATTCCCACCCAGGACAAATCTTTGTATCACACACAAACACAATCGCACAATCATTTGTTCTGTGTCTGGGTGTAATTTATCTATAATATGTATGTATTTAGAATTATATAAGTATATTTTTAGGGAGTGACGTTTTGACGTTTGTACTGGTGGGATCGTTGTCTGATTTTTCGCGGTAATAAAATAAAATAACGACCACAAACTGTCTAAAAAGTTTTTAATAAAGTGTATAGTGAAACAACACAGAACATATAGTGTAGTGAGATCCCGTGGGTTCTCCAAAAGTACATAATTCGTATAAACAATATAAGAAATCTGCAAGTCATTTTTAAGTACCCACAATAGTTACTTAATGTCAATATTTGTGGTTAATAACTGTCAACAGTGTCAACGTACTGATTAACGTTAGAGCAAACGTAAACAAACTTTGTGTTCCTAAGGAGACTTTGTGTTGAAGTTTATTGAACTTATAAGCCGCCCCTGTTGCAAGAATGCCGGTAAAGTGCGGTGGTTGCGGCAAATTTTTGTCGGCAATGGAAACAGCAAGGTGCACAAAATGTAGCGTCGCATATCACAGAGTATGCGTCGGCCTACCCGTAAAAGGTCCTATAGTTTCCGCCTGGCATTGCCCGGAGTGTAGGAAAAACGTTCGCAGGGACAACAAGGCCGAAACACCGGTGAGAGGTTGTGCGACAGTACAAGGTGAGGAGCTGCCGTCCGCGTCAATGCCTACGCCTCCAGCTGTGGAGACGCTAGAGCCCGTGACGCCCACTGCGTCAGTAGTGTTGTTGGATCCGACGACACCTTTGCCAACTGTCGCGTCGCCGGTGCCGGTATCTGCTGCCGCAGCGCTCTCACCCCTGTCACTTGCCGCGCCGTTGACGCGCCAGCCAGTCGCTGCCCCACCTTCGCCTCTGGTGGTGGAAACGCTCTTGCAGGTGTTTACGCCCCCCCCCTTAACCGTGAGCCCTTTGCAGATGGAATTCCCGCAGGATGTAGGCTCCGCTCTGAAACTGGTTGTTGAGGAGCTACGCACCTTGCGTTTTGAGGTCATGGAGCTGCGGAAAGACGTAGCGGAGTTGAAGGTGTCTAACGACTCCAGTCATACCCGGATGGATGGAATTGAGTCCCGACTAGAGGCACTTGAGAAACTTCACGATGCCGGATCCGCTTCGACAAATTTAAGTGCGGTGGATAGTGTGGTTTCGCAGCTCAAGAGGGACCTCAATGACAGGGACCAAGAACTGATGGCAAACGATTTAGTGATAGCGAACGTACCTGAGTCGCAAGCGGAAAACCCTTCACACCTGTTCCAGCTGATTGCTACAAAGCTTGGGGTCGCTGTGGAGGATCGTGACATCGTGAGCGCGGAGCGAATAGGCGGCAGACACATAAAAGCGTTAAGCCCCATAATTTCAACGGAGCCCCGCTCTCGCGCTATCATAGTTCGCCTCGCGCGGCGTGACCAGCGGGACGCCGTGCTGAACGGAGCCCGCGTGCGACGTGACGCCACAACAGAGAACCTCGGACTCTCAGGAAAACCTGTGCGCTTCTTCGTCAATGAGAGGCTGACCAGGTTCAACCAGCAATTATTTCGGCAAACCAGAGCCGCAGCAGGGATACATGGATGGCGATTCGTATGGACGAAACGCGGTCGTATCCTGGTCAGGCAAAAGCCGGGAGAGTCCACGCACAGGATTGCATCTGGGGAAGACATTCACCAAATTATTGGACCATACGCGGACAATAACTAATACACCTTTTTTCAATCTTGCACACTATTTTATTCATAATATTAGATTTTCTATTTGTAATTGTTTATTAAACATAGAGTCTGTGTGTCGTATCTGTCGTGATCTGAAGAGGTACGAGTTTCAGAGTGAGTACTGCTATGATGTGAGGAACATAATCATATTATTTACACATATTTTTATTTACACAATAACATTATTTACAATCAATATATATATATTACCTACAATTCATAACGTATGGGAGCAATATTGTACACAAATTACAGTTATTTATTTACTACCCGAGATAAAATATATAAATCAAATACTATCATTACCTTATCATAACGGATGGGAGCATTATTTTACACATATTACACTTATTTATTTACTACCAGAGCAAAAATATATCAATAAAATACTATCATTACTATGTACATACACTTATACAGTCATTACTATTAACATGAGATGATTAAGACAAAATTATTAAAGTTTGGTTTGTTCAATGCGGGCTCTCTGGCAACTAACCAGGACGAGTTTCTGATTGCCATGTCACAACACTCAGTGGATATAATGGCAATCAACGAAACGTGGCTGAGACCTGGGGAGGAAGGGCGCGCACCTAAGGTTCCGGGATATAGGCTGAAGCACGTGCCGCGGCCTGCGACTATGCGCGGGGGGCGAGGAGGAGGAGTAGCGTTTTACATTAAAACGGGAGTTAGGGCGCGCGTACTACCACACCCAGATCAATCTGATGTGGAACAGTTGTGGTTGAATCTGTCTATCAATGGCCGAAAATTGTTGATTGGCACGGCATACAGGCCACCCTGGTTTGAATTGCCAAAATTTCTGGATGGCATAACTGACAGTATTAGTGCATTGGCGCCTTACGATCATTTGGTATTACTGGGGGATTTCAATGTTAACCTATTGGATACAAACAATGCTAAATATAAAGATATTATGGAATTCCTAAATTATACCCATCTAAATCAGGTAGTACAGTCACCAACTCATTTTGTAGGGGATAGTAGTACTCTGATAGACGTGATATGTACCGATGTAGGGGTTCGTAATGTGCTGGTCAGTCATATCAGTGAACTGGGTCATCACTCGTTTATTGTTTGTGATACTGTCATAAAAAAGGTAAAAATCAAACCTAGGCTAGTTATATATCGGCCTCTGAGAGACATATTGGCAGACTACTTTTCAGTGGACCTGAAATTAATGCCATGGTTTCAAATTGGCTCACTACCAGATGTTAACAGCATGGTGGAACTTTTTAATGTCTCCATTACTCAATTATTTGACTTACATGCTCCAATAAAGAGTAAGATATTTAAAGACCGTCCCACCCCATGGATAACTGAAAATATTAAATTAATGTTTAAGCTGCGAGACGAGGCAAAAAATAATTATAATATGGACAGGCAAGATACAAAAAAACAATATTATTTGGATTTAAAAAAACAAGGTATTACAGCACTAATGCAGGAAAGGAAGGTATACTTTGACAGACACATTAATGGTCAGATAAAAAACCCTAAACAGCTCTGGAAAAATCTTAAAACAGATGTGTTCTCTGAACATAGTGAAAGCATGCTTCCAGCACAATTTAATGACCCAGACGAGATTAATAAGGCATTCCTGAATGTACCAGGCCAGTGCATACTGCCTACATCGCAGCTTTCATATTTTGACATGAATAGGTTTGGTGAAACACAATTTAAGCTCCAAAATATTAATGAAGAAGAAATCTCCAAAATTATTAAGAGTTTGGGGTCTAATGCTAAAGGGATTGATGGAGTGACTCTGGATATGTTAACACTAACGTTACCAGCCACCCTTCAGGCTATCACCACAATAGTAAATAAGTCTATAGATACAAACACTTTCCCTGACTTATGGAAATGTGCTATTGTGCGTCCTTTACCTAAAATCAGTAATCCAAGGACTTTTAAAGATCTTCGTCCAGTTAGCATTTTGCCTTGCTTATCAAAAGTCTTGGAGAGGGTGGTTTATAACCAAATGTTGGCATATTTAGAAAAAAACAATATGCTCCCCGACCTTCAGTCTGGTTTTAGAAGAGGCCGTGGGACGGCCACCGCCCTTTCTGATGTAGTGGGGAATATTCTAGAGGCACGGGACAGGGGGGAGGGAACAATCCTTGCCCTTCTTGATTTTTCACGAGCCTTCGATGCAATAAATACCACGCTATTACTTTCCAAGTTGGCCTATTATGGTTTTGCAACGGAAACAATACAGTGGTTCGCTAGCTATTTGCAAAATAGATCACAGCTCGTAGAAATTAAGAAAGAGGATGGATCAGGGATGTCATCCCCACCTCGTCAAGTACTGCGCGGTGTGCCTCAGGGTTCCATCTTGGGCCCCCCATTGTATATTCTTTACAGTGCTGACATTATAAAATCGTTCCAGTATTGCCAGTATCACATGTACGCCGATGACATCCAACTATATTTACATTTTAAACCGGCTAATGCATTAGATGCAGTGGAAAAAATCAATGACGATCTAAAAAGAATAGTGGAATGGTCAGATAATAATTCACTGGTATTAAACCCATTGAAATCTAAATTTATGGTTTTAGGAAGTAGGAAAATGATCAGCACAATACTGTCAGCCAAGCCAGAAGTTGTTATCAGAGGGGAAAAAATTGATAGGGTAGAGATAGCTTGCAACCTTGGATTAACCATGGATCCAGAACTGCGATTTGAGAAGCACATAAGTAACTGCATGAGGAATTGTTTTTATAGATTAAAACTTCTATATTCAATTAGAGACTACCTGAGTGTGGATCTACGGAAACAATTAGTGGATAGCCTAATTTTATCAAGACTGAACTATTGTGATACCGTGTATGGCCCGTGCCTGTTATCAAGGACAGAGAAGCTGATTCAGCGCATTCAAAATGCATGTACACGGTTCTGTGTTAATATACCTCGTCGAAGTCATGTCACCCCATTCATAAATGAAAACAATATTTTGAAAATGGCTGCTAGAAGAAAGTTACATATGGCTAGTTTACTTTTCGGAGTAGTCACTACACAAAAGCCACACTATCTGTTCGAGAAGTTAAGTTGGAGGCAAAGTAAATACGAACCACGTTTTTCTACTAATCCTCTTGGTTCCTCAAAACATAGAACGGCGGCATTCAGGGGGAGCTTCAGATATGCCGCTACGCGCTGTTGGAATAACATTCCTCCACCAGTAAGAGTCCTGAGAACAAAAAAGCATTTTTTGAGTGTTTTAAAGAAGTATTTCATGCAGATACAACAAACCTCATGATAAATTAACGAAATCCTCTAACAACAGCTGCTTTTTTGTGCTTACCTAGGGGTTCACGGTCTACAAGCAAAGAATGTGGTTTCCAACAGTGCGAGTGGCCCCTGTCTGATTCCTCCCTGGCTGGGACCAGTAGGGTGCCAGTGGAATGCCACTGGAGCAGTGGTGATCCATGGTTTGTATTTGCGGTCCTCAGTAGTCTCGGTGGGTCTTGCTCCTTCGCATATCAAAAGATCCATGACCCATTAAGCCCACTAAAATCAAAATAAACCAAATTAACACATTTAAGTTCTACCAAATAGCTACTTTGCCACTTTGACCGTAAAGCATGGTAAACAGACGCCTTGCCATAATGCAAATGGCCGTCTTACCTACCATCGAAATTCCCATGATATAAAGCGTCTAAAGTTATTAGATACTTTTTAATGTTAGTGTAAGTGTAGTGTCTCAGTGTATGTATTTCTTTTTTTTTTTTAAATAAATATGTATAAGTAATAAATTTCGAGGATAGAATTTCCATTAGGGGCCATTGATTTTGAAGTTCATATTTTTTGTGTAGACAGTACTCATAAATAGAAAGCTTTTTACAAAGTTTCAAGTTACAGATGTTCACGGTTTATGAGATAAAAATGTTTAAAGTTACCATTTTTCCATACAAATTGTCAAATAGCACACCATTTGCAAATTTTTAGGTTGGCTAAATTGTTCTGTAAGACGTCAATGTTGACATTTAACGTTCCGTTGACGGTAGAGGTGTATTTTATTCAACTTTATGTCTTTTTTTTCAAGAGCGAGCGAAGCGAGCTCTGGACTCGGGGCACCCCGACTCGGACAGGTTAGGTTAGAAGAGGATGGCGGGGTCTAGTGAGCGAGCGAAGCGAGTGAACAAAGACCCCGCCATCATCTTCGTGGTTATTTTTTTTTAAACAACACAGAAGTAGGAGCCCCGCGAAGCGGGGCTCCGTCGACTTTACTATAAAAAAACTATGCGCACCCCACCTCACACCCTCCTTCCACCCTCAATTCGACGCCGAAAAATATTCTAACCTAAAAACTTTAACCATGGATATCTCCATAACCATGGGGTTCTGCATAGTGGGGATGGTACAGGGTGTAGCCCACCACCCCCCCTCCCTTCCCCCCACTCCCCGTCCCATAAATCGATGGCCCCTAATAGAAATTTTAACCAATTTCGAATAAATACAGATAAATTTATATTAACACACAATAATTATCTTCAGTTAGAATTACAATTAGTTTCATGAAAATTTATACTTACCTACCAGATTTATTATGTCACTCACGCCAGCGCACGTCATTACGTCATTTCAAAAGGTAGTTGCTGAAAATCAGCGCTGCTGACGATAGATTCGTCTGACGTCGCAGCATTTGCTGAGCAACGACCTGTTCTTGCACAGATACGACGCACAGATCAAGTGTTCTTATTTGTGTGGTATTTTTGTCACAAAACTAGCTAGAAATGCACTCTGCATCCGGCAAGTTTGTTTTTGTTTTTTATTATATAATTACTGTCAGTGTCATAACGCAGATATATGATTTGTATTGTCTTTGGTCCGTAGCCGTGACATCAATGAGCCATAGGTAACATTCTACAACGTTTTTTATCTTGAATACGTGGCTTTTGGCTACCTTGTACGCATTTTTCTTTCTTTTTTTGTAACAATTTTTTATTTCATGTTGTGCGTTTTGTTTGTGCAGAATAAACTATTTTTCTTTCTTTCTTTCTTTCTATTTATCAGTTGTCTGGTTACCATAGTACAGGCTCTGCCTAGTTTGGGATCAGATAACAGTGTGTTGGTTGTCCTAAGATATATTATAAAGGTATATTATAATATTTAGGGACGAGCTCCTCGATTACTCCAACATCTCATCATAAACATAATTTCAGTCGAAAGATGTCCATTGCTGGACATAGGGCTCCCCCAAGCACTGCCACTTTGACCAATTCTGTGCTGCTTGCGTCCACTGGATTCCTGCGACGTTCTCCATTACCGACATTTACATATGGTAATGTGTATATCTCAAAATCTGAAGCAAGAATTAGCTACCTAACTCTGTGACATTCAGGTCATCAAATTTGTCAGTTAACTATGCTATAATTTTGGTCTGCAACGATTAGCAAACCGCAGTCCAATTGCCTCCGACCACATAATAACTGGCAGGTAGTCTCATCATGGCTGCCAGTTCCAAGGTCAACCGCAGCTAACTAGGTAGGGTGACGTGGTTCCTTTTTGGAAAATTTGGGGTTTGCCTCGTTTAGAAAATTGCAGCTGGTTTTGGCGAAATTACATAATGATTACTATTACGTCAGACGTGATATTATTTTATCCACGTGTACTATATTTTACTATATCCGTGTAGATTTCGTATATTCCCTACAATACCCCTTTAATAGGTAGAACGGGCTGGTGTCCGCAACTCCACGTCTGAGCGCGTATTTTGCGTACGGGTGGGAAATCGGTTATTCGATCCACCCCAGCTCCTCGAGAAAGGCCAGCAACGCCTTGATGTTGCTGACTATCTCGCGTAGTAACAATACCCCTTTAGGGAGTAATTAAAAAAAAAAACTTTCTGATTTACTTAGATAAGTATTCGTGCCAAGTTTCAAGTTCATGAACTCAAGGAATATTAATTTTCATTAAAATTAAAGCCCTACTTTAAAGTCGAAATCCCAGAAAAAGCCTTGTCTTATGGCTCCCGTACATTGTAAAAGGAAGCCGTGTGCAAAATTTCACGTTTCTAGTCCCAGTAGTTTCGGCTGTCTGTTGATAATTATGTCAGTCAGTTGATTATTGATGTACTGTATGATGTATTAGCTTTTGCACGCGACTTCGTCCACATAAATGTCGGTTATCGCGGACGCAGACCATTTCACGGAATAAAAAGTAGCCTAAGTCCTTTTTGGGGTTCAAACTTGCCCCGTACCAAATTTTATCAAAATTGGTTCAGTGGTTTAGTCGTGAAAGCGTAACAGACAGATATAGTTACTTTCTCATTTATAATATTCAAGTATAGATATATAAACAAGCTAAAGAATTGGTTTGAGCGCGCTAAAAGTTACAGAAATCGATTCAGTAGCCTAGACTTCACTAGTATTTGCGAAACAGACTTGAATGTCTAATCGCCGAGCTGGTACCGGTCTCAATCAATCCGTTTGTCCTTTTCGTAAGCGTTGAAATTACGTCAATTTCCCTTTTGACGTTGCAGTGTTACACCCATTGGGCCATGTTCATATGTTCATACTCAGTCCTAAGACAACCAGTCTTACTATAGCTTATCGTACTGAGTAACTGGGATATGGAGGTCAGATAGCCAATTGCTCCATGTAAAATTCTGGTATTTAGCTGAATCTGGTTAGACTGGAAGCTGACCCTAACATAGTTGGGAAAAGGCTAGGCAGATAATTATCATCCCAGTCTTTTTTGCTGAATTGGCAGCGTAAGATTTTACAGCAGACAAACACTCCTTAGTTTTTTCGTCATATCTTCACAGCAGAGGTCAGATAGGAAATGTCGACTCCTCTGTCTCATGGCGAATATAGTCATAGGTTGTCCGCCCCTTTAAGGTATATGGTCACCCTTGGTCCGGGTCTAATCCAACTTACGGGCAGTCCCCCTCTGCAGAAGATTCCAAAAACACTCTATTTTCATAAGCAAATTCCTCTATGTTTCACGTATTTCGACTGTACCATCTAAACAACAAACAAATACATTAAATATTGCATAATGGCGACCTCCACATACCAAGATTTCAACCCTTTCGTTCCACCGAATAGAAAACATCGCATACCGTCCCTGAATTCAGAACTACCCTCATTTCAATAAAAGAAATCACGCAATGTGTGACCTCAACCGATTTGACTGTTATGTGAGGTCATATGATTTTATTGTTATTTACAGAATATAATATGACATTATTAAACTGTTAAGTACCGGAGAAATTCGTTTAATCGTAAAACCTAGTAATACTTTGCCAAATGAGCTGATCGAACGTAGGACCAAACACTCCGCAGTCGCTTTGGCATCGAATAGACCAACGAGATATTTCATTTCTTTACTTATAATATACATATTTTCCACCTCAGTTCAGTGGCTGGTAGCAGCTGGATGAGACTTGCGGAGTATCGAATTAAATGGCGTGCAATTAGAGAGACCTATGTCGAGCAGTGGACTGATGTAGGCTGATGATGATAGACTTACACCACTACCTAACTCTTTTGAAAACCGACGTGATGTTATAATATGCAAAGTTGCAAATGTCTTTGTTGGGTCTTGCTCATGATTATGAATAGAAAGTAGACAAATAAAAAAATCCGGTCAAGCGCGAGTCGGACTCGCACGCGAAGGGGTCCGTATAACCGTAAAATATTTAAGACTATACATTTCAAAAATATACGTTTCTTGAAGCCCTTTTACTTTATACTTTTTTAAATAATTATTTTGATAAAATGGCAATAGACACATTCCCCATTTCTTACGGTGGATGTCGTAAAAGGCGACTAAGGGACTTACTAGAGTATGGGTAACAACGTTCTGTAGACATTTTATTACCATACTGCGATCACGAACCCGCCTGACAAGCCTGGCAATTTTGGCAAAGTCTACCAAAAAATTTACCGGTTAATTTGGCGGTGCTTGGTGGCAGTCTATGTCCAGCAGTCACGATCGTCTTACGGCTAAAATGATGATGGTGATGAGACACACTCTGTGAAAATCGCAACTATTTACCTATCGCCGTTCATGAGATACGGCCCGCTGACAGTCAGACGGCTTAGGTACGGAACCCTAAAAAATGCCTAACAACTAACAATTGCGAATTTCACCACGTAGAACATAAAATTTTGCCCGTATGTTACGTAACGCTGTTTTCCCTTACGTGAGCGAAATATTAACCAGGCGCAAAGTAGACATTTGGTTATAACACTAGGCTTTAAGGAGGCACTAATATAAGACGGCCTAAATAGCCATATTGTGGGAAATTTTCCTCTCCACTTTCGGTCATGTGTGTTTAGGGTTTTAAGGGTTCCGTAAACAAAGGGAGAGGCTCAGAAAACCTACGCCATGCGCCGTCTATCCACCCATACATCTGTCTGTCACAATCATAGCTGTAAATTTAAAATAGTTAAAGTTAGTGACATTTTTAGAAACATGTTCTGTGGACGTATACATTTTTTAATGGCGTTTAATTAGCTAGCCAAACTCAGCCGACTTTATGGAAATATAAAATATTATATAAACACATTAAAGCAAGAAAATACTTTTCCGAGACATTGCCAAGCGGCTAGTCGACTCTTCACGTGACCAGAGGGCTGGCCTATTTTTTGGTCAAAGAATCAGCATTGCCATACAACGTGGCAATGCTGCCAGCCTTTTGGGCACGTTTCCTGTTGACAACGATGCAGACGAATATTTTTATATTGTATATACATGTACATATTTTTTACTTAGATTTTAAATTATGTATATATTGTACGATATTATAGTCAATGTCTAAATAAATAGTCTTTTAATAGAACTGAACTCCCTTCGAGCGCAAATTCAAGTCTCACGTGGCCGGATTTATTTTATTCAAACAAATATTGCTTTTGACTTTTTCTAGATATAAAGTATCCGATTACCTTGTTGCTTTAGTGGTTGCAAGCGCTACTGTTGGTCCTGCGTTCAATTCCCAGTTCGGGCAAAGTATTTTTGGGATTTTCAAGATTTTTTCAGTGGCAGCCTTTTTTTTTTTTTTGTTCGGATGGGAAATCATCAAATGACTTTTCCCGCTCTGGGCGGAGCGGGAGGGCGTGTCAGACTTTTACTGACTAAAACCCACCCGTGTTCCTTCATGTCCATGTGCCAGGGCCACGGTATCTCTTTCGAACAATCTCGCGACCCCGGCAGGCACCGGTCCTAGCAGACCCCTTCCGTGCTGCTGACATCTCTTTGAGGCGCGCGTGGAACACTACGCGCCGTCGACCCGAGCCTGGTCCTTACCGGGCGGCGAGCTACCCATTGCTCGCCGCCCGCAAGCTCGCGCCTGCGGTGGCCGGGAGTCAGCTATCGACAAGTAGCAGCCTGGAGTCCTGATTTGTAGGTACCCAGTTGATGGCAACAGGCTCGCCCCCTATTACTTGGGACTTAAACATAACAGGCGAAATATGGGTGAACTATAGGTACACCTCTGCCCAACCTCACGGAGAATAAAAGCGTGTTGTTATGTTACAAAGGATTCTGCGCACTAGCACGTATTTATTTGTTAAGGTGAATGCTTCAACCAGCCCGCGAAATTCAAATTTTCTTACGTTTTTTGCAATTTGCAGGCCAGTGATAGGTTGTATGTTGATTAAAATATTATTCGCGCCTGTAAGACGTGTGTAGTTCCAGAATTATAATCATCAAAATCATCAATACAACGCTCTAAGTTCATAAAGCTGTAGGAATGACTTTTTCTGGATTTTATTTTTGTTCCTAAGCCTTTATGAACTTGGAGGGTTGTATTGGCGATTTTGATGATTATAATTCTGTAACTACATACGTCTTACAGGCGCGAATAATATTTTAATCAACATACAACCTAGCACTGGCCTGCAAATTTCAAAAACGCAAGAAGTTTTGAATTTCGCGGGCTGGTTGGAGCATTCACCTTAAGTCATGCACAAAACACTTGGACTATGTGGAGGTTATAAATCCGTGACTTTAGCGAAGAGATCCGCGCACTGAGCTGCGATAACCATTTGTATGTTGTGAAAGAGATTTATTTCCTTTACTTTGGGTCAAGCTCTGTTGTTCTGTAGTTCTACTTGAGACCTTTCTCAACAGGTTTTTGACGTATATTATAATTTGCCTTTGCTCCCGAATTCACTCACGTGGAGGTCGGGATATATGGTCTGTATTATATTTTTTAAATATAAAATTACTCCACAAAAAAAACATACGTTTAAATAAGCCAACTTTTTGTTGGAGTTTATCAATCTCACATATGCCAAGATTTATTTATTTTATTTTATTTGAGTCAAAGGGTCAAATTGAATTCGCTAGCGAAACTCCGCAGACTGTGTATCGATATCTTAACATGATCAATTAAAAACTAAAATACTCAAGTCAAGTCGCAAGTACGTCCAGAGATTGACAAACGTTCCAAATAATTTTATTGGGAAAAAATACCTATGAGATATTGTACAATCCCGGCAGAGTAACAGATTTATCTAACTCGAAAATTAATGTGGTTTAGACTGACTTTATGTGGAACTTCAGCCTGCTATCTAGATTGATATACAACACGAGGTAAACTGCCTTGTATATTATAACTACATGCATAACATCACGCCTTGTTTCCCTGAAGGGTTGGGCAGAGGTGTACTTATAGTAGGTAAATCCACAATTCGCCAGTTATATTTAAGTCCCGCATAAAAAAGGGGCAATCCTACTGTCATCAACCAGGCACAAATCTAGTCTAACGGGCTGCTACTAAGGAGTTCTTGATAGAACACCCCTATTTTAAATATAAGTACAGGCTTCCTCGAGATATTTGCTTCGCCGTTTGTAAGTGAATGTCCAAGATAAACTCAGAAAGAACATTGGTAAGTACTTGTCCTGGTTTGAACTCACAACTTCGTTTACTGGAGGGTCTTCGCGACCTCCTAATTGCGTAACCCATTATCAATCACAATTTGAATAATTTTAAAGGATACCCTAATCCATTGTTTCATTGGTTCGATAAAGTCTGCTCTACAACATAAATAGCGCAATGAATGTTGTTGTACTGTCAAAATGGAGGCTATGCCTACTTGTAGTACGTCACGCAATTACTCCGCGTATCTACATAAAATAAAGCCCCTAAGTACACCCAATGTTATGACGTGTAAATAATGTAAATGTATGACATCGTCTGTCACGTCAGAATCCTGACGTTACATTTGACGCGACGCGACGTGAGCGTCAAGGTGTCACGCGTGCCTCGTTCTGTTGCGTCAAATCGGTAAGACGGCAGGGGAATACGAATTAAGTTGTTTTCGGTTTAAGCCTAGGAGGGGTAAGTCAATTTAAATTTGGCGCCTCCATCCTCCTCAAAGATAAGATATTTTTATTTTTTATGATGATATAATATTCATTTGTTCTGTGTCTGGGTGTAATTTATCTATAATATGTATGTATTTAGAAATATGTTTGTATGTTTATCAGTTGTCTGGTTGCCATAGTACAGGCTCTGCCTAGTTTGGGGTCAGATCACGATGTGTTGGTTGTCCTAAGTTATTTATTTATTCATGTAAGATCTCACTTATTAAATTATCTTTAGGTACATAAGTAAAAATAAATAAAATTATTCCCATCAGACGTTAGATTAGACAACATTTTGTTTTTAGTTTATTTTTTTTAATCTCTTCTAACCTTACCCGCATCACATATGCTTGTTGTGAATCTGATTTATTTTCATTCGTATCATTTGCGTAGATCACAAATAGACACAGGAGAAATTACAAAATATCCTACATTGAAATTTGAATTTTTGTTTCCTCAATCATTCAAAAATGGCTCAAAGTTAATTTATAACCTGGATTAGCACATACTTTACTTTAAATATAATTTATTATTGTAGTATGTTTCCGTGGGATAATTTTCGAACTCCACGTGGGGAAAGCCGCTGGCAAAAGCGAGTTTCTAATTAACAAAAAAATATATAGGTATGCAAACAATACAAAAAAATGTTCGTAGCACCACGACGCGACGGTTTATATCATTCTTTCCAACAAACATACACTCATACCATGCTTAAAACACACCAGCACACACGCCCACACACAATACACACACAACAGCATGACAAGATGCAACATCGTTTAAACGAAGCTGATGAGCCGCCTCTGCAGCCATAATAGCATCCTCATTTAATGAAATGTTACAAAGAATGAGGTCGAACTCCATCCTTCTGTTGCGCACAACATGGCCGAGGGATTTGTGACCTTAAGTCTTATTGAAGGGACCTACCGTGGCGCGTCGTACCGTCGTATAACAAGATGTATGTATAGGAGAGATTACGCAAGTATTCTGTATTATTACAAACTGGATACGGAAGGCGGAGGACAGGGTGTTGCGGCGCAGCATGGGAGAGGTCTATGCCCAGCAGTGGACTGCGATAGGCTGAGTTGATTGATTGATGATTAACGCATGTATAGGCGAACAGATAAGTGGTCTAAAAATCTTAAGATTGAAACTAGTATGATAATTGTTGAAATCAGTTCAAAATTGTTGAAATTATTAAGTCACTTTTCATGTCTGCCTATATGACTGCGTTGTTCTTGTAAAGTACATTGTATCCTGCCAGGGTCGCGAGATTCGTTCGAAAGAGTTACCGTGGCCTTGGCATATGAGCAACTGAAGGAACACGGGTTGGTTTTAGTCAGTAAAAGTCTGCCCAGAGCGGGAGAAGTCATTTGATGATTTCCCGTAAAAAAAAAGAAAAGTACATTGTATAATTGATTGTAATGCGGTTTTCACAATTATTTATAGAATTTATTCTGGAAGATTTAGATGTATAACACACTAACTGTGACCCGCGGTTTTACCAGGCTAAGTCTTGATCCCGTGGGAATATTGGAATACAAAGTATTGTATATCCTAATCTAGATTATGGTCTATCTGTGTGCAAATTTCACACTAATCCGTTCAGCCGTTTTAACGTGAAAACGTAGAAACAATCATACAAAAAGCTAATCTTACCTACATACTTGCATACAATCACCCCTTTTTCCCATGGGGGTAGGCAGAAACCACGGAACGCCACCTGCTACGATCTCTACACACTCCTTTTGCCTCGTTTAGGTAAAGTCTTATTAACAATCTTACCTCTTTATATATTAGCTATGATTAATATTTAATTTAGATATTCTGTACATACAAAGCTTGACATATCATAGAAACATAAGACTTCTCAAGGGCTAGTGCAAATCTCAGGGTACATTTGATTAATCGAGTTTTGTCAAACCACGCTGGGCTCGATGCATTTCATTCATTCATTCATAGAAATAATATCCATATCATTTTCGATGTTTTAGCTTGTCGCCACATGAGTAGCAAACAAGCACGGGACAATAGAAATACCTATAATAGAATTAGATGTTACGAAGAAAAGAGAAGAACGTTACCGGTATATCATTTGCTAAAAGAAGTTATAAAACCGATACACAACTTTCTTACCAAAGTCGCGTGGTGCAATAAAATGAAAGAAGAGCATTTAAATAGAAGTATGTAAGTAATGAAATACTTTTTAACCGACGAAAAAAAACGGAGGAGGTTATCAATTCGACGCGTATATATTTTTTTTTTATGTATGACCACGCATAACTTTTTACATAGTAGTCTGATTGTCATATTTCTTTTTTTATTGGAAAGGATATACTCCGAGGGTGGTCCCATATAAATTTGGAAAACAAAATCGAACCCTAAGGGTCGGAAAACAGGGGATGATTGATTGTTCACTCACTGATTGTAATGTAAAACCACGCATAACTTTGTACAGAGTAGTCCGGTTTTGATAATTCTTTTTTCATTGGATAGGGTATACCTAGCCAAGTATTAGTATATTAAAGCCACGAAAAATTACAAAATAAAAACTTTTTAACAAAATATTAAACCGCCCAAAAAAACAAAAAAGCAAAAAATTATAAACCTTAAAATTTTGAGTCGGCGATAAAAAATCAATGAACAAAGATCACTCAAAACGCCGACTCATAATTTTAAGGTTTATTATTTTTTGCTTTTCTGTTTTTTTGGGCGGTTTAATTTTTTAAATTCATCATTAGGTTCCCCACGTATCAAAGTCAGGTTCAAAAATTCAAAATATTTATTGGAACTAAAAACAGATTTACAATTTTTTGTGTTCGTTAACAACTACGTTAGTTTAAAAAAACTGTGTTGCAGCCATTAGCGCCCACCTCCGAGAGGGGAGACGTCGGCGTTCCAACATTAATAACTAAAGCTACACAATAAAAATAAAAACGATTATATCAAAACTTAAAATAAAAGTAAGTTTTTTAAACTATAAAGCTAAAATATGATTGATTATAACATTAAATTTAACACTTATAATTTTTATCCTAAAAACAATACAAAAAATAATATAAGATTAAGATAGTCCAGTTCTCTAATGTGGAGTGTGTGTGTGTATGTAAGTATGAATGTGTGTATCTGTGTAGATATAGATATAGTATATCTGTAGGTGTCTGTGATTGTATACTAAGATAGACTATCATGAAAGGAATATGAATGTCAGGACATGTTTACATCAAAGGTAAGTATGTGTCACCAGATTTTCTAACTCTTCATACGTTAGGCTTTGGAGCCATTTGTCCGTGACTGCTTTGCACTCCCGGGAGGTAAGCGGATAAATATTTAAAATCTTATTTACTCTGTTGTACAAAACAGGGCCAAAGAAATGAAACTGACGTTTCACCAACACAACATTGGCAGACTCAGTCTGGCATACTCTATCTGCCCTTCGCTTTTTTGAACGGTAATTGGGATCAAAAGTAAGTTCCGAGTGTTTGCGTAGTATGGTGCTCAGGAAAAATGCATGCCTCACTGTAGGCACTTTACAGAGAGCATAAAGTTCGATGGTTGGGAAACGAATAGGTTTACAATATATAATACAATACATAATAGGTTCTACATCACCCGGATCACCCGTCAGGGACGGAGTAAAATATTGTTTGCATAGGGGACTTCCAAACTCAGGGATGGACTAATGAAACCTGGCTTACATTTTGGATGATTTTGTTCACACTTGTTTGGGTTCGAAGCCGTCCGGACCCTCAGTGTTCCGGACCAGGGCCAGACGTACAAAAACACTGACGTGGACGGCCCGGATCCCGGAAGGCCCTGACCCGGAACTGTGTGGAAAGATTAAAGCTCATTGCTATATTAAATACCAAAACTCACACATACTATACATTAACAATGAAAAACATAAGTAGGTACTCCTTTTTGGTTACTCCTGTAATTATTTTTTTTGTGATTTTGATTTGGTGTTCTAGAAATCTAGAATGATATTCTCTTTTTTTTTTGTGTCGTCTGAAAAACAAAATCATATTTATAAAAAACACTACAAAGTCGAAAATAACTTTAATTTCTAGTTTATTAATTAACTTTTTAGTTATGGTAGATACCCCGCACTAATCTAATCGCGTCATTCGTTCATTTGTCGCGCAAATACTTAATGCAAATTTAAGACTTATATGGTTTTCACATGGATCCCATTGTCCAAATGGAACCAAATTAAAATGGAATGGATTCGGGAAGCACCAGCTTTCAAATAAAAAAAGAATCATCAAAATCGGTTCACCCAGTCAAAAGTAATGAGGTAACAAACATGAAAAAAAAAATACAGTCGAATTGATAACCTCCTCCTTTTTTTGAAGTCGGTTAAAAAGAACTTTTATTATAAACTGGATATTTTCGTTCCTCCCAAGTAGGATCATAATCAAAATAGACTAAGTTCAATAAAAAAAAATATACCGGCCTAGTTCGTGTCAGACCATTGACTATGAAGGATTCCGTAGTTCTGATGGATTATCCTGAGAACAAACTTTGACATTAATTTTTGGACTTTTTCCTTGCACTGTTTTCAATGGAACAAACCCAGTTTAATTTACAATAGTTATGAGATACCAAAATAAATGACCATACTTTTCAATTCAAATAAAATAAGGGACCGTTAATCTACGTTCATGCTATTAAATTCAACATGCCGCCTCCACGCATTCCTGAAATGGAGTTGACAGGCGAACAGACGGACGGACAACGAAGCGAACCTTTATATAAGGGTTCCGTTTTTTTTTTCTTTTATATGTATGAAACCCTAATGGCGTTTGAAAATATGGGACGCTAAAACAAATAGATGGAAAAATATAATTGTTTTAGTCGCATCTTAAATCATAAAATAGCTTATCAGCTTAACCTTGGAGTCAACCCTTTCAGTGCAAGGCTGAGTCTCTGTGAGTCAGTTCGTGCGCTATCTAGATCTGACGTAACCAGCCTGCGCGGGTTGACGCCACCGGTAATGGAGGGTTACCTCTCATACTGCGGAATTGCGAGCTGTGGCGACGTAGGGTTATGTATAATGGAAATATATTTGATAAGCATCAGGCTTTGTTGGTTCTGAAGACTTAAGGTGGAAGCTCCATGGTAGGGCGCGAAAATCAATTGTTTTTTACGTTGTTTTACAATTTTCAAATCAGGCTCAGATTGTATGATAAATATAGTATTATTTGCGACTGAAACTAATATGGGGTCACTTATTTATTTATAATAATTAATGTCATCAATTAGATCTGGCGTTTTCATGAAATAGTTATTCGATGGAATTAAATGACCCTGAGAGTTGTACTGATGATTTTAATGACCATAATTCTGTAAAACATATAACGGTTGCTAATTATTTTTTAATCATAATTATGTTCATTGAAGAATCAAGTCAATCATTTGGCTAAGAATCACTTATCTTATTATTAAAAGACTTTTTCATGTAATGGTCATTATATGAACTTAGAGAGTTGTATTGATGATTTTAATTAATAAAATAATAATAATAATAAATATCTTAGGACAACCAACACACCGTTATCTGATCCCAAACTAGGCAGAGCCTGTACTATGGTAACTAGACAACTGATAAACATGCTTATATATTTCTAAATATATACATATTATAGATAAATTACACCCAGACACAGAACAAATAATTGTGCTCATCACACAAAGATTTGTCCTGGGTGGGAATCGAACCCACGACCTCATGGCAGTCTTAGCAGTCAGGATCACTAACCACTAGACTAACAGGCCAGTCGAATTATTATAATTCTGCAAATACCCACGTGTTACGTGTGGCGTCGGACGTTAAGAATACCACCACCCCATTTCTTGCCGTGGGTGTCGTAAGAGGCGACTAATGGACTTACTAGAGAATGAGCAGCAGCGTCCTCTATACATTTTACCACCATGCTGGGATCGCCAATCCGCCTGCCAAGCTAGGTTTTTCTAGGTTTTGAATTTAATCCACCACACCAATTCAATTTACATCATCATCAATTATTATTATTTACTAATTTCCTAAGAATAAAGAAAACTAGAATACTTTCTGTGTATTTCCAAAACATTACAGTAGGTACATATAAATAGTTTAATGAGTAATTTCTATTGACTTGCCTTCAAGAATAGATATGACGTAATAGTTCACCCACTTTTTCCTTTTACCCACAACACTAAAAATTGTGTGTCTAAAAACTAAACTTGTTTACGTGTACCTACCTTCCTCATAAGTAATTCTTATATTTAGTTTTAAGATTACCTTGTATTTCTCATATTAAGTGAATTGTATTCTTTTTGAGAAATAAATGTCTTAAACCGTAAGCGTGGCGATTGCAAACCCCCCCATATTGAGGGAGTCCTATGTCCAGCAGTGGCCGTCTTTCGGCTGAAATGGTGGGATACGTTCAGCAAATTGCAAAAAAACCTGTAACCCTGAACCTTTCATCTTAACGACAATATTTATTGTTCTTGGTAGACAAAGTACTCTAGCCCAAATAAAAAACATTTTCGATTCTAGCTAGGGACAATAAAACAGTAAATAACAATCTAATTTATGTTTCTGCTTTAATTTCGGTTCGTTGATCGCCATTACTCCAATAGTGGAGAAATTCCTGAGAGAGGGCAACGAATTTACAGATCGAAAAAACATCTCGTTCCTATTTAAATGTCAAAGTTAAATAACCTGGGAATTAATCTAGATACTTTAATGCTCTGGAATGCTTGCGAATAAGATTTATGAGTTATGTTAGCCAATGAAAAGTGTCTCGTCTATAAAATTAAATCTAAAAATTCGTCTTGGATATTTACGAGACAGTTTTTTTTAAATACTTAAGTCTCATAAGCATTATACTAATCTAATTTACGAGCATGGATATACATACCTAAATAAGGTTATTTTTAATCAAATATTGGCGTAATTTCCGTTATTTTTTTTTATGTGGGAGTAGGTATCTCTGCCCGTCGGATTCAGACTTCCCACATGTAATCTTACTATTTAAGATTTACTTAATTTTGTTGTAAATTATACTACGTAGTACACCATTCTTCTAAGTAAAGCAAACAGTCAGACCAGAAATCTATATTAGACTAGCTTCTGCCCGCGATATCGTCCGCGTTTAATTTCTTATTCCCCCGACCCTTCCCGTCGCGTCGAATCGCCTACCTGTGCGATTTTTCCCGTGTTTGCAACATTTTTCATTACTGCTGTGCACCTCTTGGTTGTAACGTGATATTATATAGCCTTCCTCGATAAATAGGCTACCCAACACAAAAATATTTTTTCAATTCGGACCAGTAGTACCTGAGATTAGCGCGTTCAATCAAACAAACAAACAAACTCTTCAGCTTTATAATATTATAGTATAGATTTGGTTACTTACAAATATTCTCAATCAGAATTTTATTGTTCTGTGTGTGTGGGATAGTACTAAGGTTCCCAGACACCCCTGGGAACCCTATTTATTTTCCATAATAGAGGTCTTAGTTTACCGTATTCTGTATAAATTTCCACCAACTTTAAAAATACAAGCTTGAGTTACTTTTGGAGTGGGTATGGGTAGATCATGTATTGTTCAGAAGTTATAAATTGTACTTCATATAGTAATTTTTTGTTGTACTTTGAGAGCAAAACACTAGGTTTTGCCCGCGACTTCGCCCGCGTTAAATTTCGTGTTCCCCCGACCCTTCCCGTCGCGTCGAATCGCCTACTCGTGCGATTTTCCCCGTTTTATGCAACATTTTTCATTACTGCTCCGCTCCTCTTAGTTGTAGCGTGATGTTATATAGCGTATGTTACTTGCAGATAATGAAGTTTCTAATAGTGAAAGAATTTTTAAAATCGGTCCAGTAGTTTTTGAGTTTATCCATTACAAACAAACAAACGAAAATACAAATTTTTCCTCTTTATAATACAACAATACAATATTAGTGTAGACTAGTTTTGTCAGCAGCTTCGTCCCCATAGATGTTGAAATTTATTCCACGGGGACGATCTATCAATATGAAAAGTATCTTAAGTGTTAATTCAGGTTAATAACTATCTATGTGCCAAATTTCATCCAAATCCGTTCGGCTGTTTTTGCGTGATTGCGTAACAAACTTCACATTTATAATTTTAGTAGAATTATTAAAATTACTATTTATTTCGGATTATTATAACCGTGCCCCGCGAAGCTCCTGATACCGTTGGTTCCTACTGTCATACATGAATCTTTCACAGTGTGACTGTCGTAGATCTTTGACAGTTGTCACGAGTCGTCAGTAGTCCCTGCCCTGTAAAGTCTGACAACCAGTATTTTTAGTTTGTGCCTTAATATACTACCCTGTAGCCTGTACCCTGTTGCTTAGATGGTTTAGTCATGTTGAGAGGATGAATGAAGAACGGTTCACAAAAGGTATTTATAAGGCAGATGTGAGCGGAAACACCTGAAGGGGACGCCCTAGGAGGACATATAATGACCTTATTGGTGATGTTCTTCAGAAAGGTCAGGTGCGAAATACTCGCAACCGGCGTGTGTGTGACCAATTGTATGAACCTAAACGAGGCAAAAAGAGTGTGTAGAGATCGTAGCAGGTGGCGTTCCGTGGTTTTCTTCCTACCCCCATGGGAAAAAGGCGTGATTGTATGTATGTATAATACCCTGTGACAGGTAGATCATACACCCTTTGCCATTATTACATTTTAAGGAAAGAAAAAAAAAATCTATGCCAAAATCGTCATTACTAACATTCCTCTTCTACCTTACCTCAAACAGTTATGTTTCCTAGCCGTTTATATTCACCACCTGAACCAAATGTTATGCGCACACGCATAACAGCGTCTATTGGCACCGAAAACCGCGCGAAATCGCGGGCAACTTCTAGTTACGTGTATACCGGTCTGCGACGATAAATTCTTGCGCATAACTGACACAACAGGTTACTGGATCTTGATATTGAACAGATAGGTCTATGAACTTTTTATTATTAAACAATTTTGTGTGGTATAATAATATTTTTATTGTATAATTATGCTAATTTTTAAACTGGAGGGTGTCGAACTTTCTTCGGGGTCGATGATGCCTAGATTGTGTGATTGGAGTTATTTTTAGATTTTGTGGTCTTTTGATTTGTCAAGTTGCTATGTACTAATGAATTTAGACGAGACTTGTAGAATTTGGATAGTTTTAGAGGCAAACCTAGAAAATATTAAGTCCATCCATATCCAGCGTTTAAAGGAATAATTTTTTGTTGGTAATTATTTCCGAAAAATTCGGAGCAGCCGGAATGTGGATGTACTATATATCTTATAACTTTAAATAAGCAATTCTTGTATATATATATACAGGGTGTGGCGTAAGTAGTGGTCCACCGTTCAGGATTCGATGAACCAGATAATTAACTAAAACAATTAAAAATTTTAAACATATTTACCCAAGGGTTCCGAAAATATTTCATTTTTGTCTTTTATTTACGAAATTTCTACCTTTTATTACATATTTGTTTGTAGTTTCAACAAAAACCATTATTTTTTCATTTTGATTTCTGTTAATTACTGCTGAATACTAGAGCTATCATGATAAATTATGATTTTTTATGTAAATTCAGCTCTTTTGAAGAAAATGTTGGTTCTTCTCTAATTTTAACCCAATTTTTTAACACACCATCAAGTTCAAGAGCAATTTTTGTAAAAAAAAAATTGGGTAAAAATGGTTAAAAATTTTAATTGTTATAGTTAATTATCTGGATAATCGAATCCTGAACGGTGGACCATTACTTACGCCACACCCTGTATAATCTGAATCTCGGAAACGGCTCCAACGATTTTCTTGAAACTTAGTATACAGGAGGTTTCGGGGCCGATAAATCGATCTAGCTAGGATTAATTTTTAGAAAATGGTTTTTTAACAAAAAAAAAAACCCAGCAGAGCTCGGGCATCCAGGTACTGAATATAAGAAGAGGGAGTTGATATTTTTATAATAAAAAGCATTTTCTTTCTTTCTTTGTGACGCATTTTCATTCTACGTGTGCTTTTCAAATAAAGCGAGAAAAAAGCTAAGAAAACTAATTCACAAATGTAATCCATTTGAGTTGGTAACGATTATAATTCCATTATTAACGATACAAACTCTCGCTGTGGGGCTTTTGGCTAAATGATAACAGCCGCACGGGTCGATTGGAGGTTAAGATTTATGGCGATAGATATGCGTAGTCAGACGCTCCATGTCTCGACGCGTAATGTCCAAGTATGACAGCCAGTCTTACCAAGGAGTATCGTATTATCTAGTAACTGAGTTGTGGACTCCATGTATAATACTGGCATACACATTAATTGATTGATTAACTCTACAAATTCGGATCGAAGTAGAAATAACCCAAAAGTCATTTTATTTATTAACAAGCTACTAGCACATTAAACGATCCTTTCAGCGCAAGTACCTATCCTTTACACCAAAGGTACGCCATTATCCTTTCCGTAACGATATAAAAACTCAACACAAACAACCTAACGAATCTCAAACACACATCAAATTGAACCTCTCTTTTTTCTGTTTCAGGTAAATATCGGCCACATACGGATTTGCCTACTTTTTTGTCAAAGTAAGTGGAAGTATAGTCTGTATTTAAAGTGTTTGGTGAATATGTAAACAGATAGATTAGAAGGCTTACCTGTGGATGTAAATTTTAGAGTCACTTATAAGTTGAGTGCTTTGATTTGTTTATTTAAATACTTAGACCAAAAATTCTAATTTTAAATCACCGTAAAAATGATTTACGTTCAGGCTATAATGTTCCAACTGCTGGGACACAGACCTCCTACAATGGGCCATAACTCGCCATGCAGGCCCAGTGCGAGTTAGTAGGTGTCACATGTCAGCGAATTTTTAGTTCTACGACATGCCGGTTTCGATCATACCCTTCACCGCTTTGACAGCAGTGGTGATAGGGCGACACCACTGGGCCACTACTGCTCTTTGAAATGATTATCATTTCAAAATCAAAATCAAAATCAAAAGTCATTTATTCAAATTAGGCTGAGGATCAGCACTTTTCGAACGTCAAAATTACAAAAGACAGTCCCCCCAAAACGCCCACCCGTCGCGCACTTCCTAGTGCTTTAGCTGGGAAGAAGAAGTGGCCAACAAACTCCCCAGCAGCACAGCTGTCTGTCCAGTTAGAAGAACTTGATTCTATACAATGGTATATAGTAAAACATTAAGAGACACAAATTAAATTAAATGATTTGCTATATGCCAGCTAGCCAACCCAATATACCAACAAATAAAATGAAAACTATACTCAAGCATAAGCAGAAAAAAATATGTATATAGAAACATGGCTGCAAAAATAAAAAAACTGGCATAAAGGGCGTGACAGCTTACATATGCAATGCTGAATGTTTACATAGCTGTTACGACCTGAGTTACAACTCGAGGCCACAAATGATAAACTAGGACCTTCGACGTAAAATAAATTAAACAGGTAAGTAATATTAATAATAATATCAACATCAAAGTCAGCAAGACGACCAGTCACCACAAGCAGCACCCGTTCACGAGCATAACGCAAAGATCAGCCATTGCCCCCCTCGCCATATTTGAGGGAAGGGGGTAACCCGACCCCCGACGCTACCGCAAGCATTGACATCTAAAGGAGCATGACGAACTTGCTGCCGGTTGCTCAAGCAAGAATTGAATGATTACTTGTCGAGGTCGCTAGCAAACCACATTATGCAATACTAATAAAATAAAATTGGCATAAACAGGAAAAAAATATGAAAACAATTATATTGAACCTATCACTAGGTACGCTAATACTGGAGAAAGAACATAAACATTGTCTTGAGTTAATCACAGCGACCAACTATTCTTATCATTTAAATAATCGTTGATGGATTTGACAGTTAAATAACTTCAATTTTAATCAATGATTTATAATTACAATTCTAACAATGTTGTGTAAACAATATATGTTAGAAAAGCGGAAATAAGTTAAAACTTTCTAAATGCAGATAAATGTGTTACAAAATTACCTTTAAAATGTTTGCGTAAGAATTTAACCTGGACACGGTTTGTTTACACTTTCATCAAATAATTTTCGAACAGACTATAAACTCAAAGCCCAATTACGGCGCTTCACGGGTCTGTTTATGTGTTGACAGCTTGATACCTTTACCGTCTGTTTTGGCATGTTAGATAACCATTGAAGGGTGGACTTCGGTTTTGTGTGGAGCTGTCTTCGACTACGCAATGGATTGGGTGTGATTGGATTGTGTTGGGGTTTTTCGTGCGTTTTTCTTTTAAAAGGAAAATGGAATGTATTGAGGTGGTTTGAAGAGTATCAATAATGAATGGTATGTTCATGGGATCAGATGATAGGTAATTGTTTTGAATTGTTTTAACCCTTAAATAAATACCTGCCTATATTATCTTGGTTTAAAGCGGCTTACTCTTCGTGAATTTAATGAATAAGCATAATTTATGTTTTTGAAATTTGTTGGTAGCAGATCGGATTCTGTACGTGACTCAAACTCAGTCTTTATTTCAATGATGTCATTTACAACTAATTTTGAACGTCGGTTTACAAAGTTCGTCTTGCTCGGTTAGTGGCATTAGTCAAGGAAGTTTGTAAACCAAAATTGTTCTAAGATACTTGGTATATTTAATAAAGCCGTTTCATCTGACTATTTTGCGTATACTTGCTACAGACGATTCAAATTGAACTATGTACATATACAGCATATGTCACACGAGCGGCTTTTTGTCGACGGTTGCAGGTGCCTCTACAGTTGATGCGTGCAATTAGGGCACGAGACTCGTTATATGACTGGCTAAATTAAACACACACGAGCGATTCGCGCCAACGGCTTAGGCAACTATTGACACCTATCGACGCCTGCGCCGTCTAAAACGTGTCACTCGTGTATTTGAGTACACTAATCAAATACACGACAAGAGTGGCGTGTTATCGACGGCTGCAGTTGCCAGTGCCTTGTCAACAGCAACGGTGGCAACCGTGTGTCGCTCGTGTGTATGAGCGCTTATTAGCAACTATCCAGCCCCCCTAGCCAAGTTACAATCGTTTCGTGTCGAATCCCCTTCCATTCCCTTCCCAATCGGTAACGCCTCGGTGTCAGCAATTGTAGAAAACGATAAGTTGGTAGCCATGTTGATGCGCCAGAGTCAGCCGCTCGTTCTACAATGGTGCCGATTCCCTTGTTCACAAACAAAACTAAATTTAACTTCAGTGCATCTTTTTCTTTGTATTTCATTAAGAAGAGGACAAAAGATTTTTTTTAGTTTAGTCCTGTCAAATTAATCAGCGCCTCTCACTACTCCATACAAGTTTAGACGTGATTAAAAACTTGACTACTAAAATTACGTCAATTTACGTCAAGCGCTGATTAATTTGACAGGACTAAACTAAAATTTATCTTCTGTCCTTTCCTTAATGAAATAGAAAGAAAAAGATGCACTGAACTTAAATTTAGTTTAGTTTGTGAATAAGGGAATCGGCACCATTGTCTTTAGAAAAACGACACATAATAGCAAAGGATGTAGCGTTGAACATTGTAGGAACAATAACAATTAATTCTATCATTTTAAACGATGTGAACTTGGCTATGAATTTTCTATTCGTTTGTTCTAACCACGTGACTTAACGTTAAGCGACTAGCGTTAACGATTGTAGATTATCAACTTTGCTAGGGGTGCAGAAGTCGAAATTCGACGATTATTCATTTAAAACTTAATGTATTTCTAATATAAAAATATAAGATTTATATTCTCCTTCACATATAAACTTCCACTGTGTAAAATTTCATACGCATCCCCGAAATTTTCGTAAAAAGAGGTACAGAATTTTTGCGTCTCGTATTAACATATTTATAGATTTATTTTTGATGTGCAGCTTACATTCAATATTATAATTGTTATGCATGGACACTAGGGGTTGTCCTCTCGAATAAACGTAGCTAATATATTTAGCGTCACTTGAACAATTTTAGTTAATTAACTGACAGTCTCGCCTGCGAGTACCGCGGCCATGAAACTAAACTTTTTAGGACTTTAACGTGTATTTACTTTATTAAATCTCCAAATTTGTCGTACTACATAAATTAGTAGAGATTTTAATCACCACGCTTGGCAGGCGCGTTGGCCATCTTAGTACGGTGGTAAAATGCATAGAGAACGCTGCTGCCCAATCTCCAACAAACAAGTCCCTTAGCTGCCTGTTACGACACCCACGGGAAATTGGGATAGTGCTTTTCTTTACGTCTGGAACCACACGAAACGTATACGTTATTTTTAAATAACATTGAATACAGTTCAGAGTTTTTCAATGGGGGAAATACCTAAATTTACAACTCAAATCCTTCAGAATCAATTGACAAATCGAGGCTTTACACAAATTCCAAGAAATTTACAGAGAAAAATAAAACCTTTTCAGAAAAATTCACGTTTTTCGAAAGGACGTATTCTAATAAAAAAAGGACAGTAAGTACCCGACCTTTTTAAAACGTATTTCCAACAAAAAGTGAGGTGTTTCGTATTTTCCAAGAACGCCTAGAGGTACAAGTCTGACGAGGCGCCATCATAAAGTAAACTGAATACTATGTTAACAATTCTGACATTTGAAAATGTTACGATTTCGGGAACAATGTCTGAAATTCTATCTACATCTATATTTAGAAATAGTCTGTTCTACGTTTGAAATTTATGTTTTAGATATGGCCTCCTTAGTTAGGTAGTATCAAGTAACTAGGAGTCGTGGTGGCCTAGTGGTAACGGTAACTTACGAGTTAGTTTTGAGTTCAAAACCCAAGCAGGCACTTTATAATGTGCAATTAATATCATCACCACTGTTCTCAAAATGGTGATGGAAAACGTCATAGAACCAAAACTTCGAAGACATGTGATATCTAACAACCCGTACTGGGCACGCGTGGTGAATTATGGCCTACTCCCTCTCACAGAGAGGAGGCCTCTTTCCCAGCAGTGGGAATAATATGTTGTAATTATGATGAGTACAGAAATATTAAATACCTATGTAATCAACCAAACCAAGGTAATCGACAGAACCCGAAAAATTACCAAACTTAAGTGGCAGTGAACATATTGCTCGCAAAACAGAAAGGCGACGGGGCCAAAAGGTTCTGGAGTGGTGACCGCGTACCGGAAGATGTAACGTTGGATAGCCCCTCACAAGGTAGACCAACGATGACCTGAGGGGTGATTGCGGAACTTTTTATCGGTAGGAATTGGTTTAATATTCATAGTTAAACAACATTCATTGCGTTATTTACGTTTCTGAACCGACAATTTATTCGAACAAATGACGCAATGGTTTAGAAATAATCTTCAATCCCATTCAGATTCTGATAAATTGTGCGTTTCGCAATTAGGGTGCTGGTAAAGGATACAGGAATCTGCTTGATGCGGAGATTACAGAAACGGTCGAAGTCATGGTGCTTGGGGGAGGCCTACATGCATCGCGCAAATCGCATTCGATCCCGCGATCCCCGACGTAGGTGTGGAAAGGAACACCGGACTGATTTTAGTCAGTAAGAGTGTGACTGACCCCTTTGTCCACCCCAGCACGCGTAGCATGACCACCGTAGAAATGGGTTTTGTCGACGGAAGAATAGACAAAATTACAGATTGTAGAAAGATTAAAGACAGAATTAAAGATTGCAGAAAGATTTGTACCGTTTTATACGGGCGTAGCATGACAATTCTATCTCTATTCTACCAAGAATAGACAAAACCCATTTCTGCGGTGGTCATGCTACGCGTGCAGAGCGGAGGACATCCATGAGGATATCCACCCCGACTTAAAAACGTCTATGTGCAACCTGGACTTCTTTCGGTTGAAATAAATCTACGGTATAGAAATCAAGCGTAACGATTATGGCCAAGCTCTAAAATTGGGGGAGGCCTATGTCCAGCAGTGGACGTCTTACGGCTGATATGATATTGATGATGATGACAGAATTCAATATTTACCACCACCTACAAATAAAGTCATATATTTCAAACACTTACTAAATTTAGACTGGCCTGTTAGTCTAGTGGTTAGTGACCCTGACTGCAAAGACTGAGGTCGTGGGTTCGATTCCCACCCAGGATAAATCTTTGTGTGATGAGCACGATCATTTGTTCTGTGTCTGGGTGTAATTTATCTATAATATGTATGTATTTAGAAATATATAAGTATATTTATCAGTTGTCTGGTTACCATAGTACAGGGTCTGCCTAGTTTGGGATCAGATAACGGTGTGTTGGTTGTCCTCAGATATTTATAGATATTTATTTATAAAATATTTATGCGTACAAAAATTTTAAGTCGAATATATTTTTCATTCGAATCAGAGTTACATGAGTAAGTAAGTAATAAGTAAGTAAGTAGTAAGTAATTTCTCAAGTAAATAGATTGATATTTCATTGGCTTGCTTTTACGAAACTTCGTCTATTTTTAGACAACACCGAGCTGTAAGAAGCATGACAAATGTCGATGTTAATTAGTAAGGATTCATCTTACATAATGATCTAGCTGTTACTTTTAACATGTTAATTTATGCAGAGTTAGGCCATGTCGATCTTCAGAAAGAGGCTGTCATGTGTGTCTCAATGTAACAGACTAATCAGCCGATGGGAAATCATCAAATGACGTCTCCCGCTCTGGGTGGAGCGGGAGGGCGTGTCAGACTTTTACTGATTAAAACCCACCCGTGCTCCTTCAGTTGCCCATATGCCAGGGCCACGGTACCTCTTTCGAACAAATCTCGTGACCCTGGCAGGCATCGGTCCTAGCAGACCCCTTCAGTTCTGCTGACATCTCTTTGAGGCGCGCGTGGAACACTACGCGCCGTCGACACGGGCTGGTCTTTAACGGGCGGCGAGCTACCCATTGCTCGCCGCCCGCAAGCCCGCGCCTACGGTGGCCGGGAGTCCGCCATCGACTTCCGACGCCCGGCAAAATGATAGCTCACTACATTATTCTGTTTATAGGGTCAAATTTAATAAGCTACCTAAACTTTACAAACGTGAATACGTAAAATACCCATATCTAAATACATTGAATAAAAAAATAAAAAGAGTTTTTGTTTTATTTTTTAGGGTCAACCAGCTCTGGGATTGTTTAGAAAAACTGTTTTCTGTTGTTTTATCGTGGTTATATTTTAATACCATTATGTCTGAGAAGTTAACACCAAAAAATTAATTTTTTTTTCAAGCTGATTTTTCAAGTGACGTGAATACAAAAAATAAACAACATAATTTATTTTAATTTTGTCATTTTAATACATGACTCATCATTTCTGCGGAGCTAGCTAAATAAATTGGGCTTTGTATAATGATATCGATCTCATAACGTTCGCCGTTTACTGTCCTAATTTAATTCAAAATCATGGCGTCAATACAACCGGTAGTATTTTCCAACCCTGTTTCATCCCCTGCATCACCCCCTTTACAACAACCCCTTTGTAACCCAACACTATGACGTGGCGCGTTCCAAAGTTTGTTCAACCCGTTTTTTGATAGAGGAAATTACTTGGCTTTTGTTGATTAAACTCCGATGTTTTGAATGCTGATAAAATGTTTTTTTATGGTTCTGTTTTTAATTAGTTTTGATATTCATCCAGTCTTACCGAAGAGGATCGTGTTGCCAAGTGAAGCCATTTATTCACACACCTTTTTCTTGCCGTGAAAAACGATGGTTTATTCGCTGTGTGTAGGCACGGCCGTCAGTGTCGTATGGATATGCCTGCCGCGAGGATTTTGTTCCAAAGAGTTACCGTGGCCCTGGCATAGTAACTGAAGGAACAAGGGTGGGTTTTAGTCAGTAAAACTCTGACACGCTCTTCCACTCCACCCTTAGCGGGAGACGTCACTTGATGAATTCCCACCCAAAAAAGTGTCGTATGGATCACTATGGAAGTTTGTTGCCATACACGTTTTTTTTAAATGGCGTGGTTTATTAACCATCATCGTCATTTAAGCTATAAGATGTCCACTGCTGGACAAAGGCCTCTCCAAATTTGGAGGTTTGCTATAATCGCCACGCTTAGCAGGCGGGTTAGCGATCGCAGTTTGTTGGTGAAATGCATAGAGAACGCACCGGCGACGCAGCGACTTTTAGTCGTCTCTTACAATACCCATGAGGAGAAATGGGATGGTGGTGTTTTTTACGGACGAACGCGGCTATTTATAAAAAAACCCCTGCCGTGTTCAATGGATCTAACTGAGTTTTGGAGGTCAGATTCGCAGTTGTGTCATGTAAATCATTGCTGGAAACAAGCTAGACAGATTGGTTTCATTTGTATTTGTCACGATAACTCTTGTCGTTCGATTTAATAAGGCGTTGCGCAGACCTAGTCAAAACAAAAACGAAATAGCTCTGTCTATCGTTAGCAAAACATTTGTTTTATTTGTTTACAATATGTTGTTGTGGTGTGTGCTCTCATTGTTGATGTTTTCGTAAAGGAAGAATATAACATCAAATCAGTTTTGTCTCCAGGGTTTGACAGTGATGTACCTAGTAACAGAGAAAGTCTGACGTAAGATAGTCTTGACAAGGTCCACGTCGGAGTTTCGACGAATTGTTTCAATAGATGTTAACACTAGATGATTTCCTGTCTGACTACTCTGAAAAAACGCTGACACAAACTCATAGGTCACTGTCTCTTTTACACTCCAGGCATAATCTTAGCCACATCATATGAAGACCATGAAGATTGGTGTACGAAATGGTCTTTTGACAAAATAAAAACACAGATTGACTGGACCTGTCCAGTCAGTGCATGCATTTGTCAGAAATAGTGCAGCGCAACTCATGCCTACCTAACCTATGTATAAAATATCATTGGCATTGTTAACTGAAAGTACTTACTTACTTATTTTACGTTACGTTACGTTACCGTTCTAAAAGGAAATCTGCTACATTTACGCATATTAAGTTTTATTGGCATGCGTGTTAAATAAATGTATTTTTATACTTAGATTGTGAAATAATTAGTCATTATTTAAAACGAATGCCATAATTGGTGACTTCCTAAAGAGATTTTTGCAAAATTTATTGCTCTACTGAATACCTACATAGTTCCACCTTGGTGACATTTTTGGGAGTTTCTGTCATGAGAACGCAATTTTCCTTGCTGGGTTGACCGATCTCAAAAACATCTAAATCGTAGCACCAATCAGCGCTTACAATAGGTTTGTAAAATTGTACATAAAGTAAGTTTACTATATCGCTCGCAGGACCGGTGTCCACTATACAATATGAGGCATTAGGTACAGACTGTAGCACTTAAAGCTACTACAATCTGTCAAATTTCTTTAAGAGATTTTCAACTTTATTGCCAAAGTATTAAGTTCAAGATTGATTGGTAAACTTTGACAGTTTCGGGTAGCTTGATGTGGTCTGTACTTACTGTTGTATAGGATGGACCTTGATGAGGACCACTACTTTGACCTCGTAGAAGAAGGCTTTGATTACAATTCCTAGTTGAATAATGATAAACGTCGAGGTCAACGTCACAACAACGTGAAGATACAATGAAGTAAGCCTTGCAGTATTGACTAATCATAGAAATCTCCTAAATTGTACCACCCAATCAGCGCCAACAATAGGTGCGTAAAGTCGTACACACGAAATTGTACGTTACATCACATCACAGTAAGGCTAATATCGCTTTATGAATGCACGGAGCGTGTCCGCGATAGAATATGAAGCACCACGTGCGCGTGTGCGACATGCCGCCCAACTGGAACACTTTCTTTGGACTTGTAATCAGTGGGTCGGGCTAAGGGATCGGCGGTAGCGGGTGTGTTGGTGGCGGTTGACCTATTGAGTAAAATTTTGGCATTAAAATTAAAAACAGTATGGCTTAGGCTCTTGACAATCAGAGTGTATTGTTTAATGCGTATTCTAATGTATACGTTTATACTGACCACGCATTATACACTAAACGCGTAGATAAATCGTCGTATTCACGGACGTAATAATATCGCGCGATTTTCAACGCACTGCTTACCGCTGAGATTTGGAAATTGAACAGTGTTTTTTGATGCAAGATGCACTCTGTTGGATTTTCAATACTCAATTCAACACCGAGAGTTGAAAATAAAGTACACTAGAAAAACCTGCCGCGTTTTTATTACGTCAGTATTTATGTCGACTAACGCGTCACGCGACGAGGCATAGATATTTCGACCTTAACTTACTATCGAAGAGAACTGATGTAGCGGCATGAACATTGCTAAATACGAACTACGCGTCGCACTGACTGCATGCAAAAATCCTGCATCGCGCAATGTGATTTTACCGCGCAACTAGCATATATTAAAACGTCCCGACTTCAATCATTGGGCACTTTTCCACAAGTTACAATACCCGTCTGGTTGGAGAATAGTCTCATTTCTGTTTAGGTGGAGTAAACTTTACACCCTATTTGTTCCTTATATACCTCTAAAGAAATTGAAAAAAAATTAGAGGATCAGCACTTTTCGAACGTCAATATCGATATAATATACGGCATGTTTTTTTTAACAATTCTAACGTGGCCAACCGTACGCCACCTCCCCGCTTCAGCTTCTAACTTGCACTACAACATCAATCAGTAGTATCGGCTAATGCGAGTAACGGCCAGTTGCTACACGCAACGCAACGGTTATGCAACGCCAAAGAAATTCCGCCCGCAACGAATACTTATTCTGTACCATTTTACTAAACCGTTACGATTGCATAGGAAATGCCTTCCGACTGCCTAAATGATTGCTATTATGTCGGAAGGTATCTATTTGATGTCAGAAAGTAATATGGTGAAAGAAATTGGTGTGATGGATTTTTGGTCTGGCAAGGTAAAAAAAAAAAAACAGAAGATAATCATGTTTATGATTGCAAGCAATAAAGCAAGGCTCGGGCGGAATTTAAAAATTGGATTTTCCGCAGCATTTAAGTCTTCCGCAGGCCACCGTGACGTGACGGTAACACGACTGTAGTAGACCAATTCAATAAGTTTTTACAGGAACTGTTCTATTAAAATCACATCTCCCCTTTCTGTGAGAACATTTGAGTACCCATGACGGATCAATACTAAAAAATTTCCATCCAGTATTGATTTGTCTTTCTCTAGTTTCAAACATAATTGAATAACGGATATGAGCTTCTATTATTTAATGTCCGGTTTTAGGTAATGAATATAGATTCTGACAATTTTGTGTGGTATCCTAAAATTAGGACTGCCTTTCAATAACCTCCCAATATTACCTCATATCGGTGACAAAAAGGAAAATCCCATAAAAGGCACCTCAATATTCTATCAAATACTTACCCACAATCTTCAAGAAAATCTAAAACCTCAATCAATCAAAATATTTTTATTTCAAATAAAACTACATGGGCACTTATGAAACGCCAAGAGCTAGGTGCACGGTTCCAAATTGTTGATTCCTATGGAGAAGAGCCGGCAAAAAAGTCCACGGTTACTCTTTTTAAAATAATTGGGTTTTACAATGGTTTCAAATTACAGTGTTAATAGGTATGGGAGGACAGTGTAGGCATGTCAACAAGTACCAAGTACTTAATAAAATAGAAAATTGACTACAGTCTACAAGGCCTACAAAACGTTCTCACATTCACAAAGTATAAAAAACATGGACTGTGTGAATTATGATATGGATAGAAAGGAGGTGACTACTGAGATGACGACTAATAGAGAAGTGTGGAAGAAAAAGACATGATGCGACGACCCCAAATAAATTGGGATAGTGACAGGAGAATGATGATACATAAATGATAGTATTTCATAAATAAAATATAATAACCTATTTAAACCAAATGACATTATCGCTGGCACAGCCGGGTTAAACAATATTTCAGATCGATACATCCAACATTCTTGACAGAATCCGTTACGGCTCCCATGGGAAGCCATAGAGGATCATAAAATAGAATCAAAAGGCGTTACAGTAACAATGGAAGTAATAGATAATATTACATAAGTGTCCTTTTTATGAGACCCTGAGATATTGGACATCGTAAATTTTATTGTGAACATTGATCACGGTTTGGTGTGCCATAGCAGGTAATTGGTTTGTTTTGATACATTGGGTTCTGAAATATTGAGGAATTCTTCCAGTTTTGTTGATTTTTTAAGATTTATGATGATGTATCAATGCCAAAATTTGTCTGTAGATTGCAGGCGAAACTAATTTTATCTGAAATGAAATAGCTAAGGAAGACTGTGAAGCAACTAAAAACTTCTTACATTCACAATAGGCTTAATAAACGTAAAAATAATATTATATACACAATAAAATACTATATTACAGATAGAATAGTAGTTGGGTGACCGTCTTTACATATTAAGACTGCTGGAATTAGGCCTCCCCCAATTTGGGGGGCTTTGCAATAATCGCCACGCTTGGCAGGCGGGTTGGCGATCGCAGTAAGGTGGTAAAATGCATAGAGAACGCTGCTGCTCATTCTAAGTTTTAAGAGGCTCATTTATTAAAATAAGCATACATCATTAGAATATCAATAACTCTTTGGAA
Organism: Aporophyla nigra; assembly: GCA_947507805.1. Classification (NCBI taxonomy): domain Eukaryota; kingdom Metazoa; phylum Arthropoda; class Insecta; order Lepidoptera; family Noctuidae; genus Aporophyla; species Aporophyla nigra. The sequence continues at coordinate 21,370,680 of OX382311.1, forward strand.
ATATTTAACTGACCTAATTAAATATTTCGCTTTTATATCTAACAGGCCACCATTGTTCTAAAGAAAGCCTCTAACAAGACCGATCACCCAAAATGATATTTAAAAAAAAACGGATTCTGTTTTATTTTCTAGTGTTTTTGCAACTTCGTTAGTCTCGTATTGAAACACCCTGAATGTTTTGCACTCGTGTCAGATTTTGCCAAAATCCAATTTTGATATGCGTTGTGAAAGGGAGTGATATTTCGAATGTCAATGTTTCTAGGTCAGTGGTTGCAACTGAAATGTCACTTCAGTCGTCTTTTTTAATTGTGTCTAGAATTTGAGATAAGAATTTGTAAGGCTCTTTTCTTTTTGCATCGAATTAAAATATCCAAGGAATTTATTTTAAAGAATTTCGATTCAAAGCATTACATGTGTTTGAAAGGAGATGGGTCAAGTTTAGAACATTTTCGCCTATCATAGTCATGAAAATTCAAAGTATTTATTGACGTTATGTTATTGTGTACATGTGAAGTTTAGGTATCGACCTTTACATTTATTCGCCAATTGAATTTGCCAAGTTTGATGATTTTTTTTTATACGACTTGCAATATTTTTTTTCTTACTATTTTAGAATAGATGTAAAGGTCGATACCTAAACTTCACATAAACACAATAACATGACGTCAATAAATACTTTGAAATTTCATAACTATGATAGGCGAAAAATGTTCTAAACTTTACCCACCTCATTTGTATAATGCGTGGGATGTAGTATTTGAGCTATTTTAAAGGTTTTGTTTATAAAATATTACAAAGCATTCTGATGCCACAAAGATAAATATTTACTAAGTAAAATCCATTTAACAGCATAATAGTCGGAATAAGACGCCGGACAAATGGATTTATAGCTAGGAAATTAATAAAAACTCACAATCTGCACGACACAGCGAGTGCGCGGCAATTATCGCGTGAAGGAAATAGACGAACTGTCTGTACGGCACCTAATATTGCTCGAAGTATACTGAATAAGTCATACGTGTGTAAGGAAATAGGTCACTATACTTCCACATCTATAGGAGATAATCTGCCAAGACATTCCCCAACAATGTTGGGGTAAATTTCCAGTCTAACAGGATGCAGCTGAACACCAATATTTTACATGGAGTGACTGCCCATCTGACCTCCACAGACCAGTTACTAGGTAATACGGCACTCATAGGTAACACTGGTTATCAAACTTTTGGCGTCATCATTTAGTGATGGAGCTTCGTATATATGCATACTAGCGAGAAAAACATCGTCATCGTCGCGCACTAAGTTCGCTGCTGCAGAGTTTACCGCGCAACTAGCATATATGCAACGTCCCGACATCAGTCGTCGGGCAGTTACGCACCATACACGACACCTGTTTGGTCGGAGGTTCCCCCCCCCCCCCCCTATTCTATTGAGTATGAGTGAAATTTAAACCTTGTGCATAATTTTTTTGAAACTATCGTCATTATCATTATTTCAGTCCGGAATCACCACTCCTGTGTATAGTACTCTCCTTTTTTCCCCATGCTTCTCGGTTTTGTGCGTCCCTCATCAAGGTGTTTCAGGCGACTTTGTTGATATCATCAACCCAATGCGCTTTTACACGGCACTGGTTTCTTTGACTTTAACTTGCCTACCATTTGGACACAGCTTAAATCTATCGGCCATCTTCTCATGTAAATAGATGTCTTGCCCAATTCCATTTAAGGCCGGAGTAATAGGCTTTCGATCGACTTTTTAAATAAGAACCTAATATTAGGTTGGGGAAAAAGTCTTTTCGCATTATAGTATGTATGAACTTGTAATCAAATCTCTTTGGCTATACTATTTGTATCTGGCTGGTTTTGGTATCATTGAAAGTTTAAATTTTAAAGAACATAATTCCAAATTCAAATTAGGAAAATGTGTGATTTTCATTTGTTTTTCGTACCGTCAAGATGAGTGAATCTAATGAAGAAATTCGATACATTTTAAAATTTTACTACAAAAAAGGTAAAAATGCAACGCAAGCCGCGAAAAAAATTTGCGATGTTTATGGACCTAGTGTAGTGTCTGTGAGAGTAGCACAAATTTGGTTTAAGCGTTTTCAATCCGGAAATTTTGATGTCAGAGATGCACGTCGCTCTGGTCGCCCTATTACGGATAAAATGGATGCCATTTTTGAAAAAGTGGAGCAAGATCGGCATACCAGTAGTTACGACGTAGCTGAAATACTGGAAATTGACCACAAAACAGTTTTGGCGCATTTGAAAATAACTGGGTACACAAAAAAGCTCGACATTTGGGTACCTCACGAGCTCACTGAAAGAAACCTAATGAACCGTGTACTCATTTGTGATTCTTTATTACGACGTAATGAAACCGAACCATTTTTGAAGAAGCTGATAACTGGTGATGAAAAGTGGATCACGTATGACAAGAACGTGTGAAAAAGGTCGTGGTCAAAGGCCGGTCAGGCTTCACAGACTGTGGCGAAACCCGGGTTAACTCGCAACAAGGCGATGCTGTGTGTTTGGTGGGATTGGAAGGGCATTATTCATTATGAGCTGTTAACACCAGGCAGGACCATCGATTCTGAACTCTACTGCGAACAACTGATGAGATTAAAGCAAGATGTTGAGAGAAAGCGGCCGGAATTAATCAACAGAAGGGGTGTGGTTTTTCATCATGATAACGCTAGACCTCACACATCTTTAGCCACCCAACAAAAATTAAGAGAGTTTGGCTGGGAGGGGTTAATGCATCCGCCGTATAGTCCTGACCTTGCACCTTCAGATTTCCACCTGTTTCGGTCTCTTCAGAATTCTTTAGGCAGTGTCAGGTTAACATCACGAGAGGACTGCCAAAACCACTTGTCGCGGTATTTTTACCACAGGTCCCAAAATTTCTATAGCAATGGGATCATGTCCCTACCTACAAGATGGCAAAAAGTTATCGAACAAAATGGTACCTACATACTTAAGTTAAATGTAAATAAACTTTATTAAAAAATGTTTTGAATTTTCTTAAAAAATGCGAAGAAACTTTTTCCCCAACCTATTATATTGTATCAATCAAAATAACCTAAGCTATTAAAGAAACATCAATTCACAACAATACATTCACACAATATATAGCTTGCTCAATGATACCGTTCGTGCGGGCCCTAGTTATCCAATCGTTATAAAGTTACATTCCATCTGTGGCCGCCATTATGATTTCTTGCTCCATTTGTGAATCACGAAGCGTTTTGAGTTTATTTGATAGTTATTGTTCTGTTTTGATCACGTTTGTGCAGTTATTGGGTATGTAGAGTAGTTGGCTACTTGTTATTTGGATGTAGAATATTATTTAGAGTAGCTTTCTTAAAGCGGTGAAGAAAAACATCATGCAAAATGCGGTGTCTTAGAATCGAAAATTCGAAGACTGCCAACTCATATTGGTCCAAATTTTTATAGGATTATAACCCACTCCCTTTCTCACATATAGGAAGCCAAATCAATCAGTCGCTAATGTTCCCAACAGTAGGAACATTAGCGATTGATTATTTAGACTAAGGTGAAATTCTATACCGGGCAGTTCCTTGCCGACTCTTCTCAATAGAAAGGACCATTTGGAACCGTGCACCAAACTTCTGACGATCCATAAGTGCTCATGTAGGTAAATGTATTTTTTCTTTATAATTGTGTCTAACGTCATTAAGTCCTAGGACCGAATGTGTAAGATTAGTAGTAAAAATGTTGTTAGTAACTCCATTACTAGAACTACTAAGTGTAATAGGAAAGATAATGCTGTTGTTAGTAATTCAATGATTAGAACGTCTTTTACAGAAGATGATTCAGATACTTTTGCAGAACTTTTATACTTTACCTAAGTCACCAATAATATCATACGGTACAGACAGTAGTGATAACCAGATCTTATTTGGAGTATTCTTGGACAGCAACATTTAACCTCACTCACAAAATAACAAAAACCATTTTCCTATACATCAATACTATTTCTTATCTTCCCTCCCACAAGTACATACATTGACACTTCACTGTCAGTATCCCAAAAACATTTCATCATACATCCCTATTCACCTTCCTGACTTATGACGTCATCCCCACTATTGAAGACCGTAGCGCTCGTGACGTCATCGCATTGTAGTACGGTATTCGCTTGTGTACTAAGAAGTAAAGGCGAGATAACAAGAAATGGTTCCCATTTCCTCTCGGTGAACGTACACAGATCTCCAATTTCCGTGTTCGGTATGTAAGTTGTGTTGGGTATGTCTGCGTCTTGTGTTGTGGGGGGGTTTTGTGAGGCAAGTTTCTGTGAATGTGTGTAAGTTATGGTTATAATTGTAGCTACTGTATTTATTTTGAGAAGTAATTTTGTGTTTTTCATTTCTTCTAATTATACTGCGAGTTAGATCTTCTAGCTGTTAGGGGTTTAAAATCTAGGGTCACGGGGTCCACTTACTCACTGTGTTTTTTTTTTAGGCTAGTCTATTTTTTGGCCTATTAATCAGCTGCACAACGTGGCAATGCTGTCGGCCTTACTTTTCCCATATACAGCGATAGAACAAGGAGGTGAAATAAAATTATTTGAATAGAACATACGGCGGCGTATTTTTTTCTAGACAGTCTGTAGTTAAGATTGAGTTGGGTTTTCTTTCCTGAGACCACAAAACACAGATTGACGTGAAATCTAAACACAGTCCTCTAAAAACAAAGTAACCAATACCATTTTATTAAATGACTTACCGCATAACAGTAACGAAATGGAATAACTGTTACATTTAACACAACAATATGTTCGGGCGAATAACACGCAAATGGGCTGTGTATTCGAGTGTGGATAGATATTGGGAATAAATCCCAGCGTTTTCGGGAGATTCTCTAAGCAGTATCGCTGTTTTTAACCGACTTCAAAAAAAGGAGGAGGTTATCAATTCGACTGTATTTTTTTTAATGTTTGTTACCTCATAACTTTTGACTGGGTGAACCGATTTTGATGATTTTTTTTTATTTGAAAGCTGTTGCTTCCCGAATGGTCCCATTTAATTTAATTTGGTTCCATTCGGACAATGAGATCCATGTGAAAACCATATAAATCTTAAATTTGCATTAAGTATTTGCGCGACAAATGAACGAATAACGCGATGAGATTAGTGCGGGGTATCTACCATTACTAAAAAGTCAAAAATAAAAAGTTTTTACAAAAAATAACAACCGACTTCCTTAAAAAAACACTACAAAGTCAAAAATAACTTTAATTTCGGAATTCGGTGTCTTAGGATCTGTATTTAAGGTTTTTTTGCCACCGACTTCCGAAATTAAAGTTATTAGTGACTTTGTAGTGTTTGTTTTTTTTAAGGAAGTCGGTTGTTATTTTTTTGTAAAAAGATAAGATAAGAGTTAGGTACTATTTGTCTTTTAGAAGTTATTGTTATGCACTTCATCATCATCAATGCTTGCCGTTATCCCAATTTATTTGTGGTCGGTGCCACGTGTCTTTTTCTTCCACACTTCTCTATTAGACTGCATCTTGGTAGTCACAGAGATGACCCCTTTCTACCCATGTCATCATTCACACAGTCCATCCATCGTTTCCACGCACTATTTTTTAACTTTAGTCGTATTTTTAGTCAAAAAAAAACAGTATTATGTTGCCTGAACCCAAGCTCACATTTCTTTAAGAATATTTTATTACGTTATTTAACCATTTAAGTACACACAATTTATAAACAGACAAGGAGAAAAGAACGGAAAAAATATGAACTAAGATGTTTCTTATTTCTAAAGAAATCCCTTGCAGCCTTTTCTACATATTACTATACTTTTGAAAATCTGAAAGTGGCACCTATAAATGAAAATTTGTGTGGAAATTGGTTATCGTGGTATTGTCATGTGATATGGAGGAATGAATAAAATGTCTTGAGGAATATTTTTGAGTATGATTGTCGATGGCTATAAGAATAGAGGGAAACCAAAGAAACGATGGATAGACTGGGTGAATGATGATATGGATAGACAGGGGAGGGGGGATACTTATAAAACACAAGTTATATCTAAGATTCCCCTTCGTATAGTCGAGATCTTCTGTGAAAACCTGTCCGTGATCAATTTTATTTAAAGTCACTTTCGTCACCCAAATTGTACCCTATTTCACAGCTCTAGTTATTATATTACTGTAAACACAGGCTTGCTTACTTAAGTGTCCTCAAATGGGGACGTTTGGCATCTACTCAGTAAACAGCTGCGGGCAATGTCGCGAGTGGCCGGCAGTGGTAGGGTTAAGCGCTGTCTTGACAAGCTGTGTAGTGGGTAATAAGTATACTGGCTTGCTTGAAATTACACGTATTAGTAGTGGTGGGTTAAACTGTTGTTTTTTTTTTATTATTTTTACTAACGTACACTCAGTTAGAAGAGTATGGAACAGTAAACTCGAACTTAAACTCGATCTCTTTTTAAAACCGATTACAGCCACCTTTGAATGGTGAATAAGTTGGTCAATTATTGTGAAGTGTAAGCTAGGTTCCTTTTTTATTCTGGTAGGGAAATCATCAAATGTGTTCTCCTGCTCTGGGTGGAGCGGAAGGGCGTGTTTTTTTTTTTGTATGACATTTCGCATGTCAACCTATGAGGCTCGGCTGCTTAACCTTAATAAATTAAGGCCCCCAGCCAGGGCTTCTGGGTGGAGATTCTCGTTACGGATATAGAAGAGGGCTCCCGTAACCTTTTTAAGGAAACGGTTTTAGAGGGTCTGCATCCTATGAATGTGGTGTGGCTTAGCGTTTGCGATAACGGTCGGTGTAGATACGCAATTTTCACAGTACGGGACGATTTGCTACGGGCGGTTAGAATGAAGTAGAATCTATCAAGAGCGAATGTAGTGCGCGGACGAGTCGTCGATATGTGCTCCCTGAAGGTAAGGTGGTGGTCGAGGATTAGGTAGCGATAGCAGAAATCGCGGTCGATTTGCTGTCATTTTTTAAAGAGTTCCGGTGTCTATCTCTGGAACTCATCGTCAGATCTATATGAAATTTATATGGGACCATTTCGAAATAAACCCCTTTCGAACAAAAAAAGAATTTTGTAAATCCGTATATAAATGACGGAGTTATGGCCGAAGATATATAAAAAAAAAATATATATATATATAAACATCCGAATTGAGAACCTCCTCCTTTTTGAAGTCGGTTAAAAATAACATCACACCGTTTTTGTCCGAAGGGTTGGGCAAAGGTGTACTTATAGTTCACTCATATTTGATACTTTATGGTTTTCTCCTAAATTATTTCTTAGTTGTATTCCTTCCTCTATTTTTTGGATTAAGCTAAATTAATTTGATTTGAATTGACTTAATCTGAAACCCTACTGTTAGACATAAATAAGACAAGTTCAATAACCTTTATGCTATAATACCTATTCAATAGTGACCTAGCAATCGAAATAATGATATCTTAAGTAAACACACCGACGATCCAATGTCAATAAGAGCGACCGAAGTAATAATTATTTGATACTCGTCGTGATCATTGAGTCGTGTTTGGTAACTGATACCAAAGGAAGTGGTTTTGGTACTTGGGATTCATTGCCCTGTATACAATCGATCATTTCAATATAGGTAATGAATATTGACACTCGGTTTGTGAATTGAATTGAAAACTTATCAACTCTAGCTAGCGGACAGTATCTTTATCCCACGAAACGACGCGCGCTTAACTTGTGGTAACCAAATGTGTAAACACGCTATGAAAACAAACGCGCACATTCGCAGTTCCGACTTCATCATTGTCTCGGACGGTATCGAGAGCTTCTGCGCTTGACACACACATTCACAGCGTGTTTGTTGGTACACTTGATAACCACAAGTGAAGTTCGCATCGCTTCGTAAGGTAAAAATACTTGTAATTTAAGGTGATTTCTTTAAGATAACCCTTAAAATTAATGTCTAAGTTTTTATTGATTTGTGGGCCAATGTCACCTTAAGTTTGAGTTTGATTCTCAACTCCAAATCTCAATTCAGAGACTGGATGTAAGAAGGAACCCCTCCTATTAGATTACATAACCGGTATTCATAGAGAGTCCTTAACGGTTATTACAGATTAGTTTTTATGGACATATCGTGATTAATACTAATCGTTAATGGTCCCATTCAGACGATTCATTTAAGATTTGAGTATTATTATTGATCTGTAATGAATGTCGTTTGAACAATGGGTTCATATTAGCTACCTACAGCTATTATTGAAATGCGCAGTACTGTATTTGTTATTGCGCATTTCATGTCAGTTTGTCTGTAGGAACCTACTGCTAAACTATGGATTAAATTTAAGTGAAAAAACAAAGTCTGTGACCAGTATTGAATGACATTTTTCATTTAAATGGTGACAGTGGTAGAACCTTGCTTTTATATGGCGACAACGCTGTACTAAATTTGCGAACAAAGACATACAACGATCTCTAAAAGAAATAAATTATGTCCTTCCGTCATTTTTTGATTCCAAGATCACGTATGATTATTATTCCGCTATATTGTACTGGCTGATTTCACCTGACATATACACACATACACTGTTAACTAGTATGAAGCACCTACAATAAAATAAAACAAAGGTATCAAAACAGAGCGCATGACAAGGGTCGTGGGAGACTTCTCAACTTCATCTCCAAATGGGGGATATCCTTTCCGAGATTTTATGTTTATATTTGGTTAGCTGAGGATTCTGTAGACTTATGAGTATTTGTGTAGCCTATTTTAAGTACTTTGCAAGCTACGTAGTTAGAAAATGTAAAGTCAATTTTTAGTAAATTTTTTTATGGTTTTTACACAGTACGCAAGTAAGATTTACATTTGGTGCAGCGTTTGATAACATCCTAAGCATAAAGGATCCAATTGAAGTATTACGCATTGTTGAAATATGAAGTGATTTTGTGTTTTTTTTATCTTCAAGATGATGACCTTTTATAAATCCAAAAATAATATATTTAAAATAACGCTACGTAGTAAAAACAATGACACTATTTAAGAAAAAATGCGGAAATTGGTTTACCATTATTGCATAATTCTGACATACGTCAAAATACCAAAAAGATATCATTACTCAAGTAACTTTGTGATGATACGATATCTCAGCTGGTCACAAGTTCGAGTACATCTATTTCCATTAGCAAGTTCCTTGTTATCACAATTTTCCCCTGAATAACTTATTTACCTGTTCAAGGAAGCTCGTACCTATATTTTAATTATGAATATCAGATGAGACCTGTCAAATAGGCTTTGATTATTCTGAAGTGACATTTCCGAAGTAAAGTTTATTTATAGACTGGCAATTTCGACGGTAGGATGGTAGGCGGGTAATTTGAGATTTCCTTTTTGGAAGATGAACCTTTGTGGAGTTTTGGAATTTTAAAATGTTCTATAAATAGTAGCATAGTGTCATTTGAACACGCGAAGAAATTGACAAAATTAACTAATTATTTCCAAACTCAGTGACGTCAATCATAGAATTAACTTGGATGAACGACATATTTATGTGCATATTCACTGAAATTAAATGTTTATTTCTGTATATCTTCTAAGATATAAAGCCTTCTCTATCTGAAAGACCCCTGAGAAGAATCGCCGAAACAAACTCAGATCTCTTTGAAAATCCAAACATTATATTATTAAGATGTGTGAATCAAACAATGCAGGGCTATGTCAGAAAGAGGCTTATGAAGAAAGAGCAGCTTTAAGTTTATATATCCTGATAGACGGTACGCATGCATCAGTCATCGTGTAGCTCAACCCTATTTTAGAGAGCTCAACGACCCGTCAGATGATCTGCAGAACATTTGTGTAAGCCATATGGCCTGCAATATAGAGCAGTGGTGGCCCAGTGGTAACGGCTGCGATATACGAGTTACAGATCATGAGTTCGAACCCATGCAGGAGCGTTAGTTACTGTAAATTATTTCATCACCACTGCTCTCAAAACGGTGAAGGAAAACATCGTGAGGAAACCGGCATGTTTTAGAACCAAAAATACGAAGACATGTGACATCTACCAAACCGCACTTGGCCGTGTAGTGGATTATGGCCCACTCCCTCTTACCGAGAGGAAGCATGTGTTCCAGCAGTGGGAACATTATAGGTTGCTGATGATATGGCTTGCATGTTACTTACATTCACAGTCAGTTTTCTCTTTAAATATCATGAATTAGCTCCTATTTTAGAGAGCTCAACAACCCGTCACACAACGCTACCAATTTTGCAGGAATTTGTATAGACCACACACAAAATTTACTCAAAACTGCCAGTCAAGTGTTCTATATAGCCAATCAACAAAATTGGCAAAAAAAATATCCTCATTGTCCTGCAAAACAAAGACATTACTCAAATCATCGATGTCCCTAACTAGTGGTCACAGTATCCGGAACGAATCAGATTTGTCCAGTCTGTTGCTGCACAGGAAACCGCGGTTTACGCTCACGTGACGAGCCAATGGCCATTAAATTGACATCATTAAAGACGTGTTTTGTTCGTGATTGAGAGTACTTTGTACCAGGATAACACGTGTAAGAAGATCGCTTGGCTGGGAAATGTTTGAACAATAGTTCTTTGGTGGTCTAGAGACAATTTCTGTTGTAATTGACATCATTGTTGTTGATGTATTTGGCCCAGGACCGGAAAAGTCTGTGAACTTTGTACCAGGACTACATAGCTGTAGAAGATGTATCTATAACCAATAAACAGGTTGGTAGGGAAACATCGAGACACAACCTGTTCTAAACCCCCCCCCCCCCCTCCCCCTTGCGATTGCTGTTCCATACATTTTTACCGCGTAGATAATATATTTCTATGAAACAGCAGATTTCTTTTTAGCCGACGTTCAATTTCATGTGCTGATGTCATGGTAACAGTATTTGTTTTTCTTTGTGGGTGGGAAAACATCAAATGACGTCTCCCGCTCTGGGTGAAGTGGAAATGCGTGTCAGACTTTTACTGACTCAAACTCACCCGTGCTCCTTCAATTGCCCATATGCCATGGCCACGGTATCTCTTTCAAACAAATCTCGCGACCCTGGCAGGAGTTTGCGCATTGATCATGCCACCCTGTTTAGTAATATTTGTGGACTAAACATAACTGGCGTAATATAGACGGATATCACAGTCAGTAGGTAATGTTATTTGTGTCCTAGCAACAAGCAAAATCCATAATTATTAATTCGCCAATTCATAGTCGGGAACAGTGAACACGATCTTGGTACCAGGATAGCATAGAACTATAGGAGGTCGTGTATCCATAATTTCAGTCTTACGCAAAAGTCAACTAGCGTTCTATAAATAGTCGAATTACCTAACTTTCTTATACCAAAAACATCAAAATCGGTTCGTTACTTTCTTTGTCATTATTTAAAAAGATTTTATGCTAGCACTTATCTTTTAAAACCTACTTCATGCTTCAAAGCGATTCTTAACGAGTTATAATCACTGAGGCTTGAAATTTTCCATCGTTTTCATACATCGCAGGTTAAATGGGTTCATCCTTTCAACTGAAGCAGGCGTTAAATTTAGTTTTCAGCTTCAGACCGAACTTAGACCGAAAATAGGACATACTATACGTAGATCATTGTCGTCTAAAAATATCTTGGTCTATTCTTCTTCTAGGTAGACAGAATTGTGGAACGGTGTAGGAGAACTCAGCAGTGGTGATTCTTTAGTTAAGATATCATTTTATTTTATGATTCCACTTTAAGATTCGCAAAAAGACTAAGTTACTGCATCTAATGATTTTGATTGACTGTGAATGAAGTTTTTGAGCATATTTTGCATAATAAGTGCGTGTCGGAGTTGCAAACGGTGGATTAGTAATACATACTGTACAATAATTAATACTAATGTTTATTACTTACTATTTGTTGTCATAGCGATCATAATCTGTGAAAATCTCAAGTGTCTACTTATTACAGTTCAAAAGATGTATGTCAGAAGGACGGACAGAGACTGACAGACAGCTGAGACTTAGTAACAGGGCCCTGTTAGCACCCTTTGAAGATGGAACTCTAAAAAATGTTGATCGTAAAATTTTGCCAGCACTTTTTCACATATAAGTTGAATTTATCACGCACAGTTTTTGCTACACAAAGATCATCCTTTCAAATCACGACAGTCATTGATTCTCATCTAAATAAATCACGACAAAATAACACCTCTTTTACGACTTCTCCAATATTCTCACATAACAAATAACACTGCGATTTATCATCAGCCATCACTTACAATTCTGCTTAGCCACTACATGAGCAAACGTCGAAAATCGACCACAAATATCACAAATCGACCATAAAACTATGTGCGGATAATAAAAGTTGTGTTGCCAGGTTATGACGACGAAATTCTCCCCAATTTCCGGGTGGCCGTCGTAAAGCGGGGCGGGTGGGGGCAAAACAATTTTATTGCCTGGCCACACTGCTATCGGTGTTTATAGCCCCACTATACTGGTGGCAGCTACTTTTAGTGGTTGTAACACGATGTACACTTTAACTTATTGTGGGAATAGAAGGTTTGAATGGTTTTTTCCCTTGGTTTTTGTCCTTATCTGCACAATTGTGGAATAGCCACGGATATTGCAACGCTACATATATTTGGATACGGGTAGTGAAGCGTTTAGTGACCATAGCGAATTCAGTACATGGTTCTGAAATTTGGTAATTCTACGGGTTCTAAAACTTAAGTGGTAGTGGGCAGGGCACATTGCTCGCAGAACATGTGGCCGATGGGGTCTTTTCTAGAGTGGCAACTGCGTACCAGAAGACATGACGTTGAAGGCGTCCCACAGGGTGGACCAAAGATTTGGTAAAAGCTGCAAGACTCTACTGGATGTGAGAAGCACAAAATTGGCCGAAGAGTGTCAGTGCTTGGGCTTTGTCCAGCAGTGGATATTTTTGGCTAAATTGATTGGCAACTATTCTCCCAACATATACTAGCATAACTAAAACTGAAATAAAAATACAGCCTTATTGTCGCAGACCGTGTTACAATAAAAGAAAAGAATGCATTAGTCTTAGCCTTGACCTGCTTCAGAGTAAGTCGCGCCATTTCTTTCTTTACGAAGCACTTACCTACATCCCTACATAACCTACATTCGATGGAATGGCAGAACTTTTCGACAAATTATGGCTTTATGATCTAGAACTAGTTCGAGACTAGGTAGTAAAACTAGTTCGACCAAAAACTGTCTAGAAAATTACTAAGAACTTTATTACATAGTTTCGTGTAGTGGCTGGATGTAAACAATAGCACCAACCCATTTCTTCCAGTGGTTGTCATAAGAGACGACTGAGGGAGTTACTAGAGAATGGGCAGCAGCATTCTCTATGCATTTTACCACCAAACTGCAATCGCCAACACGCCTGCAAAGCATGGCGATTATGATAAACCCCAACCCCCCCCCCCCCAAATTGAGGGAGGCCTATGTCCAGGAGTGGACATCTTCCGGCTGAAATGATGATAAAGTACTTATTTAGGTTGTTTCACTAACCACGACGCTATAGATTAAAATCAAAACCACCTACAAAGAATTTGTGGTGTCTATCTTCCGGGCTTGGTAACTAATTAATAAAAATTCACAGCTTTTCACTAAAAATCGACATGATTTTTTCTTACATAAAAGTGAAATGCATTTCATTTTCCTCAGACTCAGTCATTAAGCTAAGAAGCGTCTCCTCCCGCGGTACTTTATAACGCTCTGTCGCGAAGTTAGTACAACAGGTGTAAAGTACTTCATGTGGACATTAAACTGAACTGCGCACATGGTTGTAATGACTTACTGAAGGACATTTGAGTGACGGTACCTTTTGTTGGAGTTTTGAGATTTTTAGAACTCTTTTTGAATCACTTTTATGATATTTTATTGGCAACAAAATAAAACCACTCAGTCTCATTTCGAACTAATTTATAGTTATTTTAATGGGAATATTAATTGTAATTTAATTTTAATATTTCTACACTGGCAACGGTAGTATATGTAAGGCTGTATAGTAATATTAAAGTCCTAATGTACCATAATAATACACAAAAAAAAACTACAAAGGAGTATGGCAAGGAAAAGTATGACAAAATCGAATATTGATTCGAATTAAATGTATTTAAATTGTTTGTTTATTTTGGCATTGGACTTGTTATGTTAAGATAGGCAGTCATTTCATGTAAAATATCAGTATGCAGCTGCATCAGGTACGATTCACAAATCTTACCAGTACGATATTTTATCATAGCCGGCCCTACATAGGTGGAGCAAAAGGCTGGGCACAAAATAATATCAGATGTGACTTGATACAGAAACAATATATTCAGAATTGCAGAAAAGACGTGATAATATCGTATTCTCTAAAAACATTTTGAAATTTGGTAATCCATTAGTTCATTTGTTTAAGAATATGTTTGCGTTATTTACTGTGGCAACACAGTAAATAACGCAATGAATGTTGTTGAACTGTCAAAATGAAAAGCCATTCCTTTTGTTAATGTGACACGCAATAACTTTGCTGGTCATAGTCACATGTTTTAGTTATCAATGATGATGATCTTCTTCTCGAACAGTAAAAATGGAGCATTTAAATTATATCCTACCAAACATAATTTGTTTAGTTCATCCGCAAAAACGTGATTGAAAAATCACGTTTCAGATGTCAGATAAAATAATATACATTATCAGAAAATATCGTATAAAAAATAATGTGCATACAACGAGAAATTGAGCCCGTCATTAGCGTAGCCACGAAATGGCCGACATCCGGCTTGGTCGCCATTGTCCTACTGATGACCACTTCCGGCTAACATCATGTGACCACGTGACCACTTAATGTCAAGGTTGACGTTTAATCGATAGGTAGCCATTTTTTTTTCTTATTGTGTTCTAATGAAATATTGTTGTAGTCGATAAAAAAATATGGAGGATACAAATGATTAGGTTTTGTTGGAAGTTTTTTGAGTATCAGTCGCTAACATTACTGCTGAGTATAAGGTTCGATTCCCAGTTCGGGCAGTATTACTAGATTATTCTATACGTGTACTGTGTGGTGCCGGACGTAAAGAATAACACCACCCCATTTCTTCCTATGGGTGTCGTAAAAGGCGACTAAGGGACTTACTAGAGAATGGGCAGCAGCGTTCTCTATGCATTTTACCACCATACTGCGATCGCCAACCCGCCTGCCAAGCGTGGCGATTATGGCAAAGCCCCCCAAATTGGGGGAGGCCTAAGTCCAGCAGTGGACGTCTTACGGCTGAAATGATGATGATAATTCTATACGGACTTTTTAGTAGTAGTCCAAAATCTGGATTTGTGGCCACTTGATGACAATAGACTCGCCCCAAAAACATAAGACTTAAATATAGTTCATACTAATCTACCTTTTGGAAGGGGCAACTAGAATCAATTCTATTTTCATGTAACTGTTGACGTTCAAAAGTGCCTTTTTAGAGTTCCGTTGCCAAATGGCAAAAAACGGAACCCTTATTAGATTCGTCATGTCTGTCTGTCAGTACGTGTATGTCACAGCCACTTTTTTCCGAAACTATAAGAGCTATGCTGTTGAAACTTGGTAAGAAGATGTATTCTGTGAACCGGATTAAGATTTTCACACAAAAATAGAAAAAAAAAAACAATAATATTTGGGGTTCCCCATACATAGAACTGAAACTCAAAAAATGTTTGTTTTCATCAAACCCATACGTGTGGGGTATCTATGGATAGGTCTTCAAAAATAATCATGAGGTTTCTGATATCATTTTTTTTCTAAACTGAATAGTTTGCGCGAGAGACACTTCCAAAGTGGTAAAATGTGTGTGTGTGTGTGTCCCCCCCGTGACTTCTAAAATAAGGGAATGCTAAACTAAAAAAAAATATATGATGTATATTACCGTGTAAACTTCCACCGAAAATTGGTTTGAACGAGATCTAGTAAGTAGGTTTTTTTTAATACGTCATAAATCGTAAACCACAATTTACCTTTCATTCAGTCAACTCAAATATAAAAATTAAAAAAAAAAACATTATTTAATAAACCGTTATGCATAAACCGTGAATACCTGCAGGTTTATACGGAACCCTCGGTGCGCGAGTCCGACTCGCACTTGGCCGGTTTTTTTTGGGCCAAATTGAAATAAATGCTTTGACTATGACATAGCTGGCGAAATGTGGGTGCACTATTGCTACCCCTCTGTCTAACCCTTTGGGATAATAAACGTGATGTTATGTAATGTATCTAAGGGACTTTAAAAGAGTATGTGAACTCTGACTTTGTTTCGGCCTTTCTTCTCAACGTAGTCAGATAGGAAACACCGATCTCATCTAGTTTTAAGGAAATTTCTCATCGACTGATCGACACTTCACGTAGCCAGAGGGCTGGGTCATTCTTTGGCCAACGAATTAGCATTGCCATTCAACTAGGCAATCATAGATATCGATATCCATGGTGGCAATGCTGCCAGTCTTCTGGGCACGTTTCCTGATGACAGTGATGCGGACGAGTACTTCGACGCCTTAGTGTCCTTTGTTTTTGTATTTATTTGTATAGTTAGTTATTTATTTTAGTATATCTGTATTTTAGTTTTTAGTGGAATAAAATATTGGATTCTTTGAAAAAAAATAATTAAATATGTTTGACGTGTAAAAGTATTTGTACAAACCTACTTGCAGAAACAAAATCATTTATGTTTAATAAGGTTTTTCTTGACGTCTGCATGAGTTTAATTCCGCTATGTTTTAATTACTTTGTAATTATATAATTTTGTCTTTAATGTAAAGATACAAAGGTTGTTTGACGTTGGCGGTAAAAACCGGCCAAGTCTTTATTTTCTGTTTGAACGTCATTACTTAGACTCTGTTTTTCTAAACACCCCACTGGATCTTGACTTTAACAGGAAAACTGTTGTGAAGTAGATTGATTTCTTTGAATACAGATTACATAATATCACGCCTTTATTTTCTTGAAGAGTTAGGCAGGGATGCATTTATAGTGGTCAAACATTTCGCTAGTTATGTTTAAGTGTCATATAATCGGGGTGTGGAGGTCAGTTAGGCAGTCACTCCTTGTCAAATACTAGTATTTAGCTGCATCCAGTAAGACTGAAGTCGACTCCAACGAATTTGGTAAAAGGCTAGGCAGACGATGATGATAACACGGGGTGAGTCTGTCCCATCAGTTAATCCAGATTTTCATTTGTGACAAAATTATGCAAAATTCTCACAAAATACAAAATATTTACAATTATAATTCTCACAAAAAATCTGTACCACAAGAACGAAACGATGTTATTGTCTCCAAAACATGTTTACAATCCATTGCGTGCCCGATACGGCAGGTGTCTACCATTACCTGTGATAATTATCTGGAAATAATCCATGTTATGTCAACAATGTTAAGATCCGCTTCTGTAAGAAGAATCCTATAAATAAGACGAGAAATATGAGATATAGTATATATATGTGTATCCAAAGATCTAAATATTGAATGTTTACTGCTTGATGGGTAGAACAGTGGTAGCCCAGTGGTATCGGTCTCGGCTAAAGAGTTGTAGGGTCGTGAGTTCGGACCCAAGCAGGCGCTTTATTTTGTGTAGATAATTTCATCCCCACTACTATCAAAACGTTGAAGGAAAACATCGTGAGAAAACCGGCATGTCCATGCAAAAATTTGAAGACAAGTGACATCTATTTATGATATCCTACCTCTCACCGAGGGGAGGCCTGTGTCCCAGCAGTGGGAATATTATAGGCTGAATATGATTATGTTTGTGATAACGTTTGATAATGTGGTCGCGTACTTCGTTACTGAAGGTCGTGTCACTTAGAGGTATACGTAGCTTTATGTACATTGTTCTTCCACTTCATTTGGTACTCGTCTTCTCTCAGGGTAGTAAAGTCCAATATACAACATTAATTTTTTATATGCGAAACCCGAATCACGGGTCTAGTATTTTTATGTAAAGAATCTATGAAAAAATTTTCAAAACTGTATCATTAATAATCACAAAGTTATAACCTTGTTGTTACCTGGTTGTCCGTACTAAAACATGTACTCCGCCCCTAAGACGACCTACTGACCCCACCCTGCTGTGCGCCCGCGCCTAGTACCGCTATGAACTGCCGTGATTGCGGATAAGAAGTTAGTGTCGTTCGGTGTCCAGCTTGTAAGCGTAATTAAATATTTTTGGGACAAAATATAACATGGTGTAAAAATTATTGAAATCGATTCAGGTACTGATTCTGAACAAACTATATTCAGGTTTCGCATATACTAAAAATAATGTTGTATAAATAAATACAGGTTACTAAAATTTTAAAAAAGTTCCAACTAAATAACCTATACTACGGTTAGGTGACCGTCCGCGACGTCTCTCTTTCTTCGTTCGTTTCGTTTTGTTCTTTTCCCATCGTCTTTGCCCAGCATCACCAACTTTTCAAGTGTATTTTATTTCCAAAAAAGGGTTATGTGTTAAAAAAATGTAGTAATCCACTTGTACCATTTCCTTTTTTAGAAATAAAGGCTTTAAATCTTTATTATAATTATTATATCCGTAATAACAATTGAAATCTAATCGCAATGACATGTCACTGACAATAAATGTCAAGAATCTGGGGTAATTGAGGTATATATAGGAAATATTGATACTGAAATTAGAATAAGAACGTTCATAAAAACACGGGAATTTCCCCTACTGCCAGGGTCGCGAGATTGTTCAAACGAGGTACCGTGGCCCTGGCATATAGGTAACTGAAGGAACGCGGGTGGGCTTTAGTCAGTAAAAGTCTGACACGCCCTCCCGCTCCGCCCAGAGCGGGACAAGTCATTTGATGATTTCCCATCTAGCAAAAAAAAGCGCCGAAATTGCGTAAAACACTATTAATCATAATTCGAATTGCGTCTTAAATTCGAGAAATGTGTCTGCTCAACAACGTGAATACCGCAATGAATGTTGTTGAACTGTCAAAATGACACCCATTCCTACTGTCAGTGTGTTACGTTTTAACCTCACTGGCCTCATTCTTTGGTTAAACATAGTTAGCTTTTATACATCCTATCTATCTATCTTCATCATCATCATCATTTCAGCTGAAAGACGTTCACTGCTGGACAAAGGCCTCCCCCAATTTGGGGGGGTTTGCCATAGTCGCCACGCTTGGCAGACGGGTTGGCGATCACAGTATGGTGGTAAAATGCATAGAAAACGCTGCTACCCATTCTCTAGTATATCCCTTAGTCGCCTGTCACAACACCCACGGGAAGAAATGGCATGGTTTATTCTTTACATCCAACACCACACAATACATTCTGTCTTGATATCTAATATAAAAAGAATTAGTAACATTTTGCATTAAAATTATTAGCAACTAATTTTTACTTTCTAACTTGAATTAACTTTGTAAAAATATCTATACAAAGTTAATTCAAGTTAGAGACATTGATGAATCGTTTGTTATCGATTGCTGAACTTAGGCGAAGTGGTTGTTGAATTATTTAGTACTTCTAAGTTAAATTTATCGTAGGCACACTAACTTGAGTGACGTTAAGTTGAAGTACGTGTATCTACACACTTAGGCGATTAGGTGCGAACCGTTTTCCCCTAAAATACAAACATAGGAGACCTTTTAAATAAATTATAGGTATATTTATTTCATCAACTAGCTGCAAACCACGGTTTTACTCGCATAACTCTCAAACCCGTGTGAATATAGGTATAAAAAGTATCTTATATCCTAAAACAGGTCATGGTTTACACATGTGCCAAATTTGATCCAAACCCATTTTAGCCGTTTTGGTATAAAAGCGTAACAAATAAACATACAACCAGCCAAAAATCTAAATCTATTCTTGTCACAATTTTTTGAGACAACAAATCGTGTTGGAAACAAATACAATGTCCTTAAAACAGATTTTGCTATTTTATTGAAAAAATCAGCTTGACAGTATTTAGGTATTAAATTTTAAAGAACCAGCTTCTGCACGCGACTTCGTCTGCGTAAAATTTCTTGCTCCTTCGATCTACCCCGTGAATCGATTCGCCTGCCCGAAAGAGTAGGTACTTAATATTCGTCTGTTTTTTCTTTTTGCTTGGCCCCTAAGCTTGTTGTTCACTCTGTTCGCTTTCCTCGATAAATGGACTATCATATGGTATTATTTGTAATAACAAATAATACCATATCTGACATTAACTCCATATCAGCCCTGCCAATATCACTTACAACAGTTACAACTAAGAGCTCTAAGTTCACAGACCTAGATACAGACAAATAGTTCAGCCTACATAGATTAATCTCGAATTGCTTCAGATCTATTGTTTTATCGCGCTGAATCATAATTCTTTTGCTCTAATCTCAATTTATTTGCGATCGGCGAGGATAACTTCTACTTCCACTAGTTTCTGCCACCGGCTTCGCCTATATTGTTGTGCCGGTATCAAGTCTAATCATATATACCTGAATTCAGTACAACCATAGAGGTTTTAGCCTGCATAGCGTTCATATGCAATCTCCACGAGAATTCTACAAGTTGCGGGCAGTTACGAGAAAAAAATAAATTTCGTATTAAGAAGAATATAACTGTTCGTGACGTACGTTATACTTATAACTGTTTGAATATTGATCAAATGTCTGTTCTACTTTCAAGCGTCCTTCACCTCATTACCTAATTGAAAACTTTAAACTTTAAGTACAGGGTTGAAAATAAAATACAACTGTTCCATATATTTGTACCGAGTAGGTATTAATTACACTATAGTACAGGATTTAATAAAAAAACTAACGAATATTTTATACTATCCTGGGGGCTCTAAAATCATGTGCTGTGTAACAGATAGCGCTCCCATGTCTCTTACACAAAGTAAATTAACCTCAGACTGCCCAAGCTCTACAGTTCCATCTTCGCAAAATATCGATCGAAACCGTCCGATCTTCACACAACCGACCTTCACCTCACCACCTGATAATCTTAACCGCATAAAGGCCTTTCCGTCTGCCGGAACACATCGTCATGTCAACACAGACGGCTGTTCCTGGCTCCGCTGCCAACTACAACAGCTTAGGGTTGTGAATGCCAATGCGCCTTGTTTGTTGTGTTGATGCTAATGTGTTTGTATTTGATGAGTCATGTTATTTAGCTAAGTAGGGTAACTTGCTTTGCGGAATATGTCAAATATTTTAATACGTGCCCACAATGGGGGGCGTCAAACATTTTTACTTGTGATGAAGTTATCTTTCACATTATTTTTTTTATAAATTACAATCAAATAAGACTGTCACTAAGGAATAATCTAGCTTTCTATTGGTGTAAGTGTTTATAAAATCGGTTCAGTATTCGTTCCAGAATTGACTTGCTACAAACCAAGATACAAACAAACCTTTTTTTTAAATTGGTTAAGTAGTTCCAGAACTTACTTGATACAAAGCAACTTACAAACTTTATTTCTTTATAAGTATTGTAGATGTAGATTTCGAAACGAAGACTTTAGAGATGCTTTGAGATGGCTCGCTTCGATTAGGGTATGGTCTCTACTTCAGCCACAAACTTTGAAAGTTGATTAATCCTACACCTGCACTTGAGTGTAAACTTTGAAAGTTGATTAATCCTACACCTGTACTTGAGTGTAAACTTTGAAAGTTGATTAATCCGACACCTGCACTTGGTCTTCCAGATCGAATTTCGGCCATGGCGGTAAATCTAAACCGAAAGTGCAGAAGAGTGTGCGCAGACACAGATGCACTCACTCTTTCTTCACTCTCATAGGGTCCCGATACGACCGGAGAGTGATCAGGTGCAGGACTTACGGCTTAACGTGCTTTCTGAAGCACGGGAGTATCACACTGCCAACTTCCAAACTCCGGGTTGTTACTGACAAAATTACTAATAGAAAACCCAATAACACTTTGTTCGACCTGCGTATCAAACCCCCACGCTTAAAGCCTCGAACACACACAGCGATTAATCGCTGCGAATGCCTACTCGCCGCGAGTATTCGCTGTATGTGACAGGCTATTCGCTGCGAATAGATTCAGTCGCCGCGAGCTGAATTCGCCGCGATTAGAATTGAGCATGTTCAATTACTCTCGGCGAATGTGCATTCGCCGCGGGTAGTCGCTGTGTGACAGGGTATTCGCTGCGAATAGTCATTCCGAGCAAACGACATTTTGAATTTGCACACCAACAGACTGTCGAAATTCTCGTGTAGAACTAGCTGTGTGTGACAGGCAGGCAGCGAATTGTCGCTGCGATCATTATTTGCAGCAAATGCACTCGCAGCGAGTATTCGCTGTGTGTGACCGAGGCTTTAGAGTCGTCCTTGCGAAACCGAAACCAACCCCTAATTGGTGGTTATTGTTCCACGTGGTTAAGTTCAATGGAATCACAATCGAAATAATACAACAGGAAAATAATTATGATCGTTAATTGGAAAGGCCGGCGAGGGGCTTGTGATGAGATGTGTGGCTATTAATAATAATGGTCCAAGCTGTCACTTGTGGATCTTTGATAGTGGTTACGGGTACTCAAAAGCACGAAAGTTAAAAATATAACAATCTTATCGTATTACCCAGTGACTGCGTTGTGGAGGTCAGATAGACAGTCTCTTCATGTAAGTTACTGGTAATCAGTAGTATCCGGTTAGACTGGAAGCTGACCCCGTCATATTTGGATAAAAGCTAGGCAGATGATGAATTGGAAAGAATGACAATTTTGTGTCACTTAATGGCAAAAATAATATTATGTAAGACACAAAACGCTGAATCGTATTTTTTTTTTTTTAATTCAGACACATTGTGTCTAGGGAGGTAAAAAAGAATGATAAGAGAAAGAAAAATTGTTTATTATGGACAAACAAAACGCACATTATGAAAAATAAAATAAAAAAAGATACAAAAAATTTTGACGTTCAAAGTAGCCAAAAGCCTCGATATTCAAGTAAAAAAAAGTTTCAAGTTTTTGTTTTTAGGTACAGTTAAAACTTCTCACCAGACAGCCCCAACCCTAAAAAACTCAACTCAACCGGAACGTCTCCAAATTTTATTCATAGGCGACTGTGACGCCATTTTCTTCAGCAATTACCTATCGCCTGTAATCTGAGTGCTCAGGTAGATTAATAACCCGTGCTGCGATTACCCGGTGACGAAGGTCTGACGGACCCGACGGGCCGGAAAGACCCCTACGGGCCTGAAAGACCCGCCTCTTAAACCTTTAAAACAAATTCGATGTAACACTAAAAGCAGTGATTGGTATGATAAGGCTGTTGGTGATTTATGTCTGTACAAACCTACTTAAAGAAATAAATCATTTATGTCGAGGTGTTAAACTGTTAATCGGGGATTTTATATGTTCTAGCCAAACATTTATAAAGTTTCTTAAGATTTCCGGATGAATTCTGAAATGAAACTAACTTGTAACTCGCTTTATAAACACACGCATTACTTTTGGAGTTGAAGATAAATCGTTGTGAAGAACTCAAGGCTTTAAGATTTAAATGTCGGTAAAAAATCGGGGCACGAATGAACTTTGTTTTGCCTCAAAATCAAAATATTTTATTTCAGACTAGCTGACCCGACAGACGTTGTCCTGTCTCTTTGATGATATTTGAGCACGCATTCTGTCAATTCTATGTCAAATGTCATAATATTACATTAAAAAAGTTTACTTTCTCCTATTATATGGTTGTCAAGTATTCTTAAATAAGTGTTCTTAAATTTTCTAATTTTCGGAGCAATTTAAAAAAAAAAAAGTGAAATCGGTCCAGCCGTTCACGCGTGATGGCGTGACCAAGGGAAATAGGGATTCATTTTTATATATATAGATAAACCTACATGGGCACTTATGAAACGTCAGAAGCTAGGTGCACGGTTCCGATTGATCGATTTCTATAGAGAAGAGCCAGCAAGAAACTCCATAATTACTCTTATAAAAATAATTTTCTTTAATATGGTATCTCAATTTCCTCACGAACCAATTTGTTTTAGAAGCAAATAAAACCTAAAATAACACCACATTCAAGCATTTCCTAACTTATGTTTCCTATTTAAAGTTACACGGATAACCGTCAACACCAAACCCTCATTAATTCCATAATTTAAACTATTTTTCCTCAATCTAGGTTTACAAAGTTTTAATCTAAGTTTAGGAGCTTCTAATTAAACCGTTCAGCACCTGTAGTTAATGACGGCCATCTAGAATGCTCGTTACGACCACTTGGCGGGAAAACGGCTAATTTAAATGACGAACCAGACAGATATTTTGATAGATATTGACAGGACTGGCTGATTAGTGTTTCCATTGGCTGAATGAGTGAAAAACTTTTTTTTATTATGTTAAAAATGCTGTGTTTATTTTCACGGTGTACTGAAATCGTTACTGAGAGCTGAAAAAGTATTTTTAATTTTTGAATAAAAAAGTTGCTTTATTTTTGTAATTTATTATTTTTGTAATTTCAAAATCTATGGACTGTCGTTTATAATTTTTATAATACTTGTAATTTCTTCATTAAAAAGTTATACAAGGATATAGATGACGGTAAAAACGCCCTTCAGCCGGTCCCAAGATATCTCTGGCGATGTTACTTCAATGTTTTGCCAGGCATCTTCGCGATATCGTCACTCTATCTTCTGTGTGGTCTACCTGGTCTACATTTAAGGTTTATTGGATACCTACCAGTTCGTAGTAATTTTGGTCCATCTGTCGTATGTTACTCGTTGGACGTGTCCACCCTACTTCCATTTTAAGTCCAGCACTTTGGCCGTTTCCCTTGCTTCTGCTTTTACTGGTTTTCATTCTGTCTTCTTGCTCATTACAGTAATAAAAAAAAAAATAAGGCTTGGCCATGTATTCAAAGTTTTTAGGTTTCAAGTTTGTAGCGACGCGGACGTGCTTGTAGAATATTGTAAACATACATCTATTATATCACACAATTCATTTATCACAGGTTATGGCATTTTTTTCAGCTATTGTGGTGTAGTACTTAACTACTTTCTAGATACATCGTCTTCACATTTTTTTATTAATGTAAACTATCTATTGTAAAAGAGTAACTATAGAGTTTCTTTCCCATTCTTCATTATATACAGAACGGCGCCCATCCACAGACCGACCGCAGCATGAGTAGCTTAACCTGATCGAACGACGCGTACTGTTGTTATAACTTAGCCACTATTAACAAACAAAATTCTAACCTTCGAAAAAAAAACAACACATCTTTCGTAAGCACATCTCGGTTACAACAGAAACCTATTGTGCTACAATAATTGGCGACAATTTTTATGTCATAAACATCGCATCGACGTTAACTGGCGTACAAAGCAATTATGGCATTGCCAATCGCTGGCACGATGCCACGCGAGTCAATGCCAGAGCAATGCCAGGCCGCGCCATTGCTCCGAGATGCCGCGGCTGTGTTCTACCATTCTTCGGGGTTTGGACCGAATCATAAGATGTAGCGAGTTGACAGTTTTGATTGTAGGTGAAATAGTTTGTAAAGTGCATTGAACTTACCAACTTACTTATCAATAATTCTATTCAAAAGTACCTAAGTTTATTTCAAGTATATTTCGACTTCTGAGGACACTGCCACCAGTTACTAACGAATAATAGTTTTGTAGGTAATTGTGTCTCTTTAGCTGAGCAATTTTGATTGTAGGTGGGATAGTTTTTATATGCATAAAACTCACAAAGTTACTTTACAATAATTAAATAATAAGTGTGTGTAGTAAGTTGTTCAGTGTGGTGTCGGGCTTAAAGAATAGCACCATCCTTTTCTTCCCGTGGGTGTCGTTAGAGGCGACTAAGTGACTTACTAGATAATGGACAGCAGCGTTCTCTATGCATTTTACCACCATACTGTGATCTCCAACAACCTGCCAGCCAAGCGTGGTGATTATGGCAAACTTCCGTTATTTCAAGGAGGCCTATGTCCAGCTGTGGACGTCTTTCGGCTGAAATGATGGTGTTACCATTTCTATTTCTTTTATATTAACAATAAAATGCTGTTTTTAACCGACTTCAAAAAGGAGGAGGTTCTCAATTCGGATGTTTATATGTTTTTTTTTTTATGTATGTTCGGCCATAACTCCGTCATATATAGACGGATTTGCAAAATTATTTTTTTGTTCGAAAGGGGTTTATTTCGAAATGGTTTCATATAATTTTCATATAGATCTGATGATGAGTTCGGGAGACAGACACCGGAACTCTTTAAAAAATGACAGCAAATCAACCGCGATTTCTGCTATCGCATAAATATGCATTGTTTGTTTGGAATTAGTGCAGGGTGAATACCACAACTAAAAATTTAAAAATAAAAACTTTTTTACAAAAAAAAAAAACAACCGACTTCCTTAAAAACACTACAAAGTGAAAAATAATTTTAATTTCGGAAGTCGGTGGCAAAAAAAAACCATAAATACAGATCCTAAGACACCGACTTCCGAAATTAAAGTTATTTTTCACTTTGTAGTGTTTTTAAGGAAGTCGGTTGTTTTTTTTTTGTAAAAAAGTTTTTATGTTCAAGAAAAGGACGTCAAAAACTGCTACAATCTAGTGTACAGAACAAGAGATCCTAAAAAACAATTCATCTGAACGTTCCATCTTCTAACTTGCACCACTCAATCAGTTTAGCAATATTTTATTGTGTTCTTTGTTGAGCTTCACAGCGGTTCACGTAATAAGTAATAAGTTGTAAGGGAATTACACGCAGCCATGCAACGAAGGGCTAAGGCCGCCTGCCTTCTATGGGGTTTATGTACCTACCTTCGCAACGGTTTAGGTAATATTGGTATTATGGATGATTTGTTCGTCTTGGTTATGGTATGTTATGTGGTAGTTAATAAATAATAATAAATAAATAAACATTTTATTTCTCTGCCACAAAGGATCTTAAAATTACGAAGAAACAACATCAGTATAAATCCTTTTTGGGAGACTGGTATCTGCACTAGGAAAATCTGTCACACAGATTACCAGCCAGTTGTTTGTAGGGGAGTTAACACGCCATCGGATGACCGAGTGTCATGGTTTTAATGATTTTATAAAAAAAATGTATAATTTAAATACCGAATAACAATATCGACTGAGGGAACACTGTCAAGGTACAGACGCCAGCACGTCATTAGTATCATAACGTTCAAAAAGAGATTATGAGCTCAGAGGGTTGTTTTGATAATTTTAATAAAAGTCATTTTGTGATGATTTATTTAAGAAAAAAACTTTTTAACAAAAAATTTAACCGCCAAAAAAACTGAAAAGCAAAAAATAATAAACCTTTAAATTATGAGTCGGTGCTGAAAAATCAATGAACAAAGATCACTCAAAGCGCCGACTCATAATTTAAAGGTTTATTATTTTTTGCTTTTCAGTTTTATCGGCGGTTTAATTTTTTGTTAAAAAGTTTTTATTTTATAATTTTTTGTGGCTTTAATGTACTAATAATACTTGGCAAGGTATACTCTATCCAATAAAAAAAGAATTATCAAAATCGGACTACTCTGTATAGAGTTATGCGTATAACAATCAATAATCCCCTTTCTCAATAATGTTTTCTTACCCTTAAGGGTTTGATATTGTTTTCCAAATTATATATGGGACCACCCTCGGAGTATACCCTTTCCAATAAAAAAATAGAATTATCACAATCGGACTACTATGTAAAAAGTTATGCGTGGTCATACATAAAATAAAAACAAACAAAATTAAATATACGCGTCGAATTGATAACCTCCTCCGTGTTTTTTCGTCGGTTAAAAGTTTCAATTTTTAACCGACGAAAAAACACCAGCTACCCAGACACTTCCCTTTCAGTCAATTTCTTCTTTTTCTTTAGCTGCCTCTCCCATTACTTAAGGTGCAATGTACATTGACTTCAAATACCTAAGCTATTTTGTGCGGTACGAAATATAACATTTAAGTAATGAAAAGAAATAGGATCTTTATATTTTAAGCCCTGACTGCTTCTTATTATCCTCTGTAGCCATTAGCTTTATTCGTTAGTTAAATAAAGGGACCGGTCCAAAGAATATTCGAATCCAATCAACTCAGAGAAAGATTATCTACTTACATATTTAGAAGATTTAATAAAATCTCAAAATTCAATCAAGCTGAGAAACGTAATCCTCTTCATAATTCATTCTCTTATTCATATTTTGCGTTAGGTAAAGGCATATAGACCAAATAAATCCCTCTGTATTTAACCCTATAAATATCTAAGTACAATGTATTTTTAACCGACTTCAAAAAAAGGAGGAGGTTATCAACTCGACTGTATTTTTTTAACCGACTTCAAAAGAAGGAGGAGGTTATCAATTCGATTGTATTTTTTTTTTATATTTGTTACCTCATTTCTTTTGACTGGGTGAACCGATTTTGATGATTGTTTTTTATTTGAAAGCTGGTGCTTTCCGAATGGTCCCATTTTAATTTTGTTCTATTCGGACAATGGGATCCATGTGAAAACCATTTAAGTCTTAAATTTGCATTAAGTATTTGCGTGACAAATTAACGAATAACATGATTAGATTAGGGCGGGGTATCTGCCATAACTAAAAAGTTAAAAATAAAAACTTTTTACAAAAATAAAAAACAACCGACTTCCTTAAGAAAACATTACAAAGTCAAAAATAACTTTAATTTCGGAAGTCGGTGGCAAAAACCTTAAATACAGATCCTAAGACACCGAATTCCGAAATTAAAGTTATTATTGACTTTGTAGTGTTTTTTTTAAGGAAGTCGGTTGTTTTTTTTTTAGTTTAATTTTTAACTTTATTAAATTTTTCTTCATCATTCATCATTTTGGCCAAAACACGACCACTGCTGGACATAGGCCTCCCCCAATTTGGGGGCTTTGCCATAATCGCCACGCTTGGCAGGCAGATTGGCGATCGCAGTATGGTGGTAAAATGTATAGAGAACGCTGCTGCCTATTCTGTAGTAAGTATCTTAGTCGCCTCTTCTCTCTAGTCACGACACACACGGCAAGAAATGAGATGGCGGTATTACGTCCGTTACCATACTTCACAAAACAGAGGCTAGGTTTCCATAGGGACCCTTAAAAAAAATATATTTTCTGAAAATCTCAGTACCTACGTGATATTTGTTTTCCAAAAAGGACATGCAAACTAAAACCCACTTTATCATAGAGAAAGACAAAGTACAGATTCGAGTACAACACACTGGTAAGCGAGAATGTGTGTACGCGTGATATTACCCACATGGTACATGATAAGCTTAACTCGAATCAATCTCAATTAAGTCTGCTAATTGATAAACGCGATCTTGTTGTGTCGCTCTTTAATTAACATTACAGTTTAATATAATTATTGTGTGGAGTTTAATAGTGATATTATTATTATTCATGACAATTATTGTCAGGTTAAGCTTCGCTTGCCGCGGTTGGTCCGTGGATGGGTGACCATCTTTACATACCAAGACCCCTCTGTGCCTCGGAAAGCACGTTAAGCCGTTGGTCCTCCTGCCAGGG
The DNA here is from genome assembly GCA_947507805.1 of Aporophyla nigra. Classification (NCBI taxonomy): domain Eukaryota; kingdom Metazoa; phylum Arthropoda; class Insecta; order Lepidoptera; family Noctuidae; genus Aporophyla; species Aporophyla nigra. The sequence continues at coordinate 21,400,158 of OX382311.1, forward strand.
TCGCGAGATTGTTCGAAAGAGATACCGTGACCCTGGCACATGGGCAACTGAAGGAACACGGGTGGGTTTTAGTCAGTAAGAGGGGTGATTTCCCATCCAAAAAAAAATCGTTGGTCCTAGCTGATAATTGTGGATCTGTGACAGTCGTTTCGGGTCGTCAGAAGCCAGAAAGTCTGACAACCAGTCTAACCAAGAGGTATCACCCAGTAACTGGGTTATGGAGGTCAGATAAGCAATCGCTCCATAAAAAATACAGGGACTGGAAGCTGACCTCAACATTGTTGGAAGAAAGCTAGACAGATGACTATAATAGAGTGAGGAATATTATATGGCCTAAAGAGTTGCCGAACTCAAGTGGCAGTGGGCACGGCACGTTGCTCGCAGAACAGATGGCCGATGGGGCTGAAAGGTTTCGGAGTGGCGACCGCGTACCGAAATACCTAGCGCTGGAAGGGTTTCCAGAAGGTGGAACTATGACCAAGTGGAAGCTGCAGGAATCCACTCGACGTGGGAAGCAAAAAACCGGTTGAAATGGCGGTGCTTGGGGAGTCGTATTTATAGCAGTGGACGTTTTTTCGTTTGACATGATGATGTATATGTAACATTTTGCATCGTTGTGTATGTAAGCGGGCACGCCCTTTATGCCTGGAGGCTCTTATTTAGGTTTTACGTTCATTATTTCAGCTTGAGTTTAGTTTTCAATGTTTTGTTGGTATATTGGCGTGTGCTAGCTGACATATGGCGAATAATGTATGTTTTGTTTTATAATATTAATTACTTACATAATACTGTATAGTATCAAATTCTTCTAACTTAACAGACAGCTGTGATGCTGGCGAGTTTGTTGCGCCACTTCTTCTTCCCAGCTAAAGCACTAGGAAGTGGTGAAAGGCGGGCGTTTTGGGGGGACTGTCTTATGTAACTTTGACGTTCGAAAAGTGCTGACTCTCAGCCCAGTTTGAATAAATGACTTTTGATTTTGATGAAGAATATTATTACTTACGGACTGCCTCATTGGTCGTAAGCGATACTGCGAAGCATGAGGTCCTGCAAGGAGTTATTGTTTTTTATTTATCTGGAATTTGTCAGTAATAGCCTGGAGTCTGGATCAGTACCTGGTTGATGGCAACAGGCTCGCCCCCTATTACATGGGACTTAAACATAACAGGCAAAATGTGGGTGTACTACAGGTTCATCATCATAATGTTATGTGATGTGTGTTGTTATTGTGTATTATAGTGATCATTTTACTATTCCACGTGAATCTCATAAAATTGTAGACGCAATGGATTCTGATTTAATTTAATTACCGGTGATACTTACATATGTATTATACCTTTAAACGAGCAATTCTTGTGTATATATATATATATATATATATATATATATAATCTGAATCTCGGAAACGGCTCTAACGATTTTTTTTAAATTTAGTATACAGCGGGTTTCGGGGGCGATAAATCGATATAGCTAGGATTCATTTTTAGAAAATGTATTTTTACAAAAAAAATAATAAACCGAGCAGAGCTCGGGCATCCAGGTACTGTGTTATTATCAACAATGAGTTGATACTAATCAACAGTTTTGTATTTGATCTATCATACCTTTTCTGAGGTTTAGAAAAACATTAGACTACGAAATAGGTAGGTAAGGAAGTATTAAGGGTAAGAACACAAAAAAATAATGTAAATGAAAATCTTTTATTCTCCTGGGTCGGAGTGACTTGATTGATCTGACCTCGAGGTCAAAGGACCCTACCTAGAGGCAGGGATGTCGGATGTACCTTTGAAAAGGAAATAAAGGTTTCTTTCTGAAATCCTGAAAAAAATCATGAAAAGTGGAACAAAGGATTTTATTCAGCAATTGTATTTGTTGCCACTGGGAAATTCCAGAAAATAATAACGCTTTTCCCGACCTGGAAATTGAACCCAGCACTTCATGCTCACAGTAGCACTTCCAACTACTGGACCACCTAGATCATTTTCGAAGTAGTGTAGTAGAATGAGGACAAACATATTTAAGAACTGTGTTTTTAAATATTGTAACGTAGGTAAGAAAACGCCATCTGTTTATCGAGTAACGGAACTAAACGAATATTATCCAAATCTGTAGAACTATCTAGAAACACCACCCCCATCTATGTTCTAATAGCAGAAATACACAAATGTTCGGGAATATTCTCGAAGTTTAAACTCGTGATATCCCGAACTTCAGCTCAGAAGAATATGTTTGGTTTTATGCTGAACAAGGACGTTTAATAAAGAAGTATTAGCTGGAAAGTCGATTGCCACTTACCAAGCACGAATCCGGAGTCTAGGAAACCCACTTGGCATAGGCAACTGAAGGAACTCGGGTACATTTTAGTCAGAAAAGTTTGACACGCCCTCCCACTCCGCCCAGAGCGAGATAAGTCATTTGATGATTTCCCAACCGGAAAAAAGGGGGTTGCCAGTTAGCACTGCTCTTTCAAATCTAAACTCATAGCAAGAAAATATTTAGCCACAGATAAAAAGCCCTGGGGTCAATGTCACTCCATTAAAGTGTCACAGTATATTTATGTCGCCAATAACGATGTCTTATTTCGTACTTTTTCAACCAATTTGGGGGAAAACGACACCCTAACGAGCTAATATAAATTATTTATTGTATGGGAGTTTTATGGCGAGGGGACATAGGGTTTATTGGATTGAAGATTATAGTTTACTGGAGTTTGTGAAGTTATTGAAAGATAACTGTGTCTTTTATTGTTTTGTGTTATTTGCTCGGTTCAACAAATTTCAGGTCATCTCTAAGGCGAATGGTTAAAACGGACTTTCTAATGTAACAGATAGCTGTGCTGCTGGGAAGTTTGTTGCGCTATTTCATCTTCTCAGCTAAAACACTAGGAAGGAAAAGTTGACGTACAAAAAGGTCGGTCTGATAAGCTGCCAACTTGCTGCTAATTATTACGCGGGCTAGGAAACTCAGTCAGAAAGACACTGTTAATCCCCTGGGTCTTTCCTTACTGAGGGTCCACTAAGATAGCTCACAAAATTCATGTGATCCGATTTAATGTTTTTTTTTAATGTAGATAATACTCATTCAATGTGGTTAAGTACGAGTATTATGAACTAGAGGCAACCCTCTAGACACTGAAATAATTAAAAGCATCTTACAACCATTGATGATTTTAATTATTGATGCAAATCGCAAAACAACGTAAGAAAATTTTAAGAAAAATTCGAGAATTCGTCCTCATAGAAAAATTCACAATGGAATCTTCACTCACAACAGTAAAGAATGTCAAGTTTGCTAAACGACTTTCATTGTTTTCCACATTAATTTTTACATAACACTGTCATGACAATTCTTTGTCATTGATTGCAATGTAAAAACTATATTTATTCAACAAATGCAAGGAAGTGATCGACACGTGTACGTGATGTAAGGATGTGTTCACATCTACTCACGAACATACACATACCTTTAAATGCCTAGCATTAAGTTCCTCGTTTTGTTGAGCTCTTTAAGTTCTCAGTTGAGTTGCAATTACTGTCAAATTAAGTCCAATAAAAGTAGTAGTATGGTAGTTATCTGAAGTCTTTTTTTATCAAGCAATTCGTAAATAACTGATACGTTAGTTTTTATATATCTTTACTTGTACCTACAGGTTATTCATTTCCATCTTAAATAAAAGGTACCACAATTCATAAGGTTGATGAAAAATTTAATGAAATTGGAAAGGTAAGCCTTTTCTCAAATATCTTGGGGTCGGCTTCCAGACTAGCCGATAGCAGCTGGATACCAAAATTTTACATAAAGTGACTGCCTATCTGAGCTACACAACCCAGAAACTGGGTAGTACGATAGCCCTTGGTTAGACTGGTTGTCAAACTTTCGGACTTCCGACAACCCGTAACGACTGTCAAAAATACACGAATGACAGCCGAGACCAACGTGCTAACGTGGTTTCCGAGGCCTTGTTGTATATGTAAAGACTAGCTTCTACCCGCGACTTCGTCCGCGTTAAATTTTTGCTCCCATGACCCTTCCCGTCGCATCGAATTGCCTGCCAATTTTCGTCCATTTTTCGTTGCTGCTCCGCTCTTTTTTATTGTAGCGTGATGTTATAGCCTATAGCCTTTCTCAATAAATAGGCTACCTAACACAAAAAGATTTTTTCCATTCGGACCAGTAGTTCCTGAGATTAGCGCGTTCAACCAAACAAACAAACTCTTCAGATTTATAATATTAAGTATAGATGGTCACCCATACACTGTTTGAACAAGGCAAGCGTAACTCATGATTTTGAAATGGTAAATATGTATTTTAAATGTATAAAATCAACTTTTTGTTCAGTAGATAAATGTGCTCACACCCTTTTTTGTGGGTGGGAAATCATTAAATGACGTCTCCCGCTCTGGGTGGAGCGTCTCAGACTTTTACTGACTAAAACCCACCCGTGTTCCTTCAGTTATATGCCAAGGCCGCAGTAACTCTTTCGAACCTCGCAACCCTGGCAGGCATCGGTCCTTGTGCACACACCCTAACACTGCAGTCTTCCTAAGTCGCAGTTACACGTATTACCATACCCGATGGTGGACATTATGCAGAAATGTAATAAGTACCTTATGTTAGTGTTAATAATATTCAATATGCAATGAATATTAATGACGTTTGTTTTTTTTACAGATTGGCTGTGAATCAACTTAGTTAATACTGTGAGTACTTTGAAGTATTTATGTTAATTTTATTTGTTATGGGAAGATGGTGGTCGCAGGTGTGGGATGGAAATCAGAACAATATGGGCGCTGAATTAATTTCTGCTTCGAATGTAATCTCGGATTTTTTTTAAATTATTTTTGTAATAAAAATTTGACTGTTGTACATCATATCAATATGCTCGTTTACGCTAAGTTTATTTGAAATTATGACTGTTAGGTTTTAATTCGGAAATCCTGTATATTAGTTGAGCAAGATCTACGTATGTTTGTAATAATGTAAGTTTCTCTGTTTGCTTAATAATTTACAAAAGACGAAAATCTTCGCAAGCAATAGGAAATTTCTACTGAAGGCTGAGTGTCGACCTCAGGACGAACTGCGTTTCATAAGGTCAACTGTTCCACGTCACATGTCCTGATTTTCGTCATATTTTTGCTACTGAGACCAAACTACAAACATACACAGAAAAGTTTTATAAAAATGTTGCTGTTCTTTTAGTAAGTTGTGGTGTCTTACGACTTTCACGCGAGGAAAGTCGCGGGCAGAAGCTAGTGCTTGATAAGTTATATACTGGAAATACACAGGTACCCGGATATTTTAGTAGACCTATAACGACAAACAAAGGCCAAGAAAGAAATGACATATATGGCAACTGATAATCAAAGCAACACAGTTTATTCAAATATTCATATACAACAAAACTGACACAGTAAATTATATTCAAAACAAACCACATTCCTCTTACGAAATAAACAGAAACCTTGTTTCGAATCCTTCTATTCACAATATCGATACATACATACATATAAATACGTATTTATTATGTGAACATCTAATTAGACAATGTACGGCCTTACAGAGCGACATTGACAATCTGTCATACGTATTATGTCATAATTCGTAGAGGCCACACATTGTTGCCATATACAAAAAAAAAATCTACAATTTTTTTTTTGTTGGGTGTTAACACCTCGTTTGTTTTTATTTATTCGGATTCTGTTTTTAAATTAGCTTGCGCTAGAGTGGTGGAAGTTTAAATATGGAATGTTTACTCAAGTGTTTTGTGCTGTTTTCTTTGGCCATGATTATGTTATTTTCCACGACATAATTCCACCGAGTTACCAGAGAAATATAAATGTTATTTTGACACACTAGACTGAGAATCAGCATATTTCGACGTCAAAATTACTTATAGGCCTCTAAAAGGCCCACCATTTCCTTGTGCTTTTGCTGTAAAAGACAAGTGGCACAACAAACACCCCAGCAGCAAAGCTGTATGTTTGGTTAGAAGAACTTATAGAACATAATCATCCTATAATATTCCCACTTGTGGGATACAGGCGCCATCTTTTCTAGAGAGAAAATGGCGGCTGTAATCTTCCACGCGGGGCCAATGCGAGTCGGTAGATTTCCCATGTAGAAAAACTTGATTGTACTCAATACTATGCAAATTAATTAACATTACGAAACACAGAACATTAATCAAATTATTTGCTATTTTATTACGTCAGCTAGCACACACCAACATACTAACAAAAACATTGAATCAACGATAATAAGAAAGAAAATTAAACATTATTGGGTATCAATAATGTTTACGCTCCAATTCGTTTTATTTGCATCAATTTAATTGCATCGATAACATACCACAGGTTTAGCCATCGGGAACCTTTAACATCCATTACATGATGAACATTTGCTCTTCTTGAGGGCAATTTACACATAACTCTTTACACTGCTCAATTTGGAGGTATAAGGAACAGAGTTTAAAGTTCACTCTATCTCCGTCCGTCTCCGAACCTGCCAGGGTCGCGAGATTTGTTCGAAAAAGATACCGTGGCCCTGGCATATGGGCAACTGAAGGAACATGGGTGGGTTTTAGTCAGTAAAAGGCTGACATACCCTTCCACTCCACCCAGAGCAGGAGAAGTCATTTGATGATTTCCCACCCACAAAAAAAAATCTCCGTAGAATAGGGATCCTCCGATCAAACGTGTGTAGTGTCTGGTGCGTAACTGCCCGAGGATTGATTTCGGGACGTTGTATATGTATATGCTAGTTGTGCGGTAAACTTGGCTCGCGCGATGCAGGGTTTTTCGTAACGTCAGTGTGTGGTTCACTATTGTTCCTCTCAAACAAAGCACCTGCCATGTAATCTCTTCACCACCCTTGGTTGACTGGTAGAAAATGTCTAAGGCATTAAGTCCGCCTTTGTACCTTTTTTTTTGTGTGCGAAAAGTTTAAATAAATAAATAACCGTCTATAATATCTCCTGTGCCGAATGGTTAGTCTCCGTTGGCCGCCTTGGCCGAAATACGGTCGGAAGGATACTTACATTATAGGAACTGATATATGCTAGTGATGGCTCCAAACACGTAGCCGAATTCTGGGCCGAGATCATTTACATTGCCATCTGCAGGCAAACAAAAAGATTACAGGGCCTCTTCTCACACAGAGAAATCACGAACTTTGGTCACCATGCATGCTCAATACAGGGTGCTTACTCTCGAATATAATTCCAATAGATCGACATTGGAATTGTCAGTCAAACGTCAGTGATTGGCTGGACTCACTGAGTCTAGCCAATCCCTGACGTTTAACTCAACCAACTGACGTTTGACCAATGTCGATCTATTGGAATTATATTCGAGAGTAAGCACCCAGGTTGGCGAATTCAGACTTATATTGGTTTTTAAGTCCAGATTTCCTTACGATGTTTGTAATACGGACGTCAGTAATGTCCAAGATAAACACTGAAAGTACATACGAATTTTAAACAGCTCATTGGTAAATACGCGCCCAGATTTGAACCTACAATCTCGTGTAACGAGAAGCGGGACCTTAAGAACTGGCCACAACATAACCTTTTAGGTGACTTTCCTTAATTCTTCAATAAAGGCATACTGTAAGGTATTCTGCGATGCCTTAACCAACTAATTGAATGTGATAAGCAATTAATCTATCAGAGAATATCATGTCAGTGTCAGACACCGTTATGGACTTAGGATTTACAATTTCCTTCAACATGTCCATTATTGACCATCTTCACTCTTAAGGTGCGTACACTAAGGTGATACACGTACCCCACCATGTTAGGCATAGGCCTCTCTTTTCTTGTGCCAATCCCCACACTCCAATGGTAGCCTAATAATATAGCAGTCGTCTGCCTATCTCGTCGCCGGACGACCGACATTTCGTCTTCCAGTACTTGGACGCCCATCGCTCACTGCTTTACTCCACCTGATCTGCGTTTGTCAGGTGCCATGCCCAATGCCACTTGAGTTTAGTAATACGTTTTGCGATAATAAGGTCCCCTCGCGTACAAAAAAAAAACTTTTTACAAAAAAATAAAAACCGACTTCCTTAAAAAAACACTACAAAGTCAAAAATAACTTTAATTTTGGAATTCGGTGTCTTAGTAGTAAGGAAGTCGGTTTTTATTTTTTTGTAAAAAGTTTTTATTTTTAACTTTTTAGTTATGGTAGATACCCCGCACTAATCTAATCGCGTTATTCGTTCATTTGTCGCGCCAATACTTAATGCAAATATAAGACTTATATGGTTTTCACATGGATCCCACTGTCCGAATGGAACCAAATTAAAATGGCACCATTCGGGAAGCACCAGCTTTCAAAAAAAAAAAAAACATCGAAATCGGTTCACTCAGTCAAAAGTTATGAGCTAACAAACATTAAAAAAAATACTGACGAATTGATAACCTCCTCCCTTTTTTGAAGTCGGTTAAAAACTATAAAACATGTAGTAATTCTACTTGTTTTAGGTGTAAACACAAGATGCATTCAAAACTTGTAGATCCATCTGCGTCACCTTTTTCCAACTACACTCGTTTATTAAGGTCGGCTTACAGTCTAACCGGATGCCACTGACTTTTTTACATGGAGCGACAGCTTACCTCTCCTCTCCTCCTGGCCTGGGTCTTAAGGACCCAGTTACTGGGTACAACCCAGTAACTGGGTACTTAAGACCCAGGCCATACCCCTTGGTTGGTAGTCAAACTGTTAGGCTCTTGACGCTCCGTAACAATTGTCAATGATCTACGAATGACAGCCAGGACAGCCGACTTAACGTGCTCTCTAAGGCACGGAGGGAGTCTCGATATGTCACCCATCCACATATCGACCGCGGTAAGCACAGCTTAACCTTCAATCGACCTATGCAGCACACGTTTACACCTAAAATAAGTTGTGAAATTAGAGTAATTGTATTCAATACTTTTCAAATACGTCTAAATGTGCAAAAGATAGTCAGCAAGACGTGTCTGAAACAATGTAAAAACATTTCGGCTGTGAAATATCAAAACCCAGTTTATGCACAAAACAAAATTTTACAGGTGAGCCGAGAAACGATTTCTGATTTTTCTAGATCGGTTCGGTCAGGTCGGTTTCCGACTTTGTGTAACTTCGTATTTTACTAATTTCTGTGAGTTTTTGCTAGTTTAGTATGTGGAGGGTGGTTTATAAAGTCGAAAAATGCAAAAACACCCGTTTTAAAAAAAATGTCAGTTACTAGGTTTTGAAATTGAACAGCCGATTTGTATGACACATGTTTTTATAAATCTTGTTGAAAACAATTATCTCAACTTGTTTAAGAATGTAAGCGCAGGGCCACTTGTTTAAGAATGTAAACGTGGGGTTAGGTTAGCAAAAGCAATTTTTCATTTGCTTGTCATGTTGTCTAGCGACATTGTAAGATGGATACAAGAATAGAACATTAATATTCTGTTCTTGACATAGCAAGATGTGCTGACAATGTGACAATGACATTAAACTTATGTGTATCGTAGCTTATTGTGTGTATTTCGAATTAAACTGAACCAAAAGTATTATTATATATAAATTTATTGCGTCATAATCTGCCTATATTGTTCCCGGTGCTGGGACCCAGGCCACCTCTTGGTGAGAGGGCACAAGCTGTCCTCGCGGGTCCAGTGCGGGTTGATAACTCGTAAGTCGGGGTCGATACCACAGGGCCACCCCTGCTCTATGTCTCTCTATATTTATTGCATACCTGAATTTTAGTTTTGGTTGCAAATAATATTATAATTTGTAGAAGAAATAAGTCCCAAACTTTTTATGTTACGAATGACACAGTACTACATTATTATGATCTATCTCGTGAGGCTTAGCCAGCGTTAGCAATGTCAGCACCCAAAAATGTGTTTTTACGACACCATTCCAAATCTTTAGAATTCTCGGCTTTTCTCTATTCTCTCTTGAATGTATTAAAATTCTCTGAATGATAATGAAAACGGTATCAAAATCCCTTGCGTGATTTAGACGAAGGAAGCGGAGAAACAGACAGACGAAAACAAGGACTTTATGCTGTTTGACTGGCCTGTTAGTCTAGTGGTTAGTGACCCTGACTGCAAAGACTGAGGTCGTAGGTTCGATTCCCACCCGGGACAAATCTTTGTGTGATGAGCACAATCATTTGTTCTGTGTCTGGGTGTAATTTATCTATAATATGTATGTATTTAAAAATATATAAGTATGTTTATCAGTTGTCTGGTTACCATAGTACAGGCTATGCCTAGTTTGGGATCAGATAACGGTGTGTTAGTTGTCCTAAGATATTTACTTATTTTATTTAAAGACTAGGGAAAATAGAGATTGGGGTTCGATTCCCACCCAGGGCAAATGTTTGTGTGATGAGCACGATCACTTGTTCTGTGTCTGGGTGTAATTTATCTATAATATGTATGTATTTAGAAATATATAAGTATGTTTATCAGTTGTCTAGTACCCATAACACAAGCTCTGCTTAGCTTGGGACTAGATGGCGTTGTGTGATAGTTGTGGAATATTATTATAAAAATAAAAAAAAATAAAAAAAAAAGAGATGAATACCTTTTTTTTTTGGACGGGAAATCTTCAAATGATTCTCCCGCTCTGAGCGGAGCGGGAGGGCGTGTCAGACTTTTACTGACTAAAACCCACCCGCGACCCTGGCAGGAGATGAATACCTTAAATAAGTATAGAAGTTAAGTATGGAAGTGTTTTACAAAACCTTTTAAAACTTTCATTGCTAGGAACGTAAGTTTAAGTTCCGTCCCATTTCATCCCGTGGGTGTGATAAGTGGCGACTAAGGGACTTACTAGAGAATGGGCAGCAGCGTTCTCTATGCATTATCCCACCATACTGCGATCGAGAAACCCGCCTGCCAAGCGTGGCGATTATGGCAAATGCCCAAAATTGGGGGACGCCTATATCAAGCAATGGACGTCTATCGGCTGAAATGAGGATTGTGAGGATTATAAACTGTTTTCTTATTCTGTAAACAAATATTCTGTGTCTAACCAAGTTAATAAAATGCATGACAAGGATGAGGGTCGCCCGGTGTGAAGATGAGCTGCTAACCTTAACACAGATCCCACCGGTCGCCTGTGTCGCATCTGCATGCAAACTGCACATTGATTTGTGTCTTGTTGTGTCTATTGGTGTTATGCTCGGTAATCGGTGGTCGGGATTAGGTTGTTGGGTTTATTGTGGTGTTAGTGGAGGTAACAGTCGTATCAAATTTAAGTATTGGAGGGAAAAATTCTTTAACAAAAAATTAAACCGACGAAATGTAATGACGTCAATCAGTATATTGACATTCAAAAGTACCTTTTATGTATCTATTTGAAATAAATGCTTTGACTTTGCTTTGGCATCTTATGATAAATGTTAAAAAATGAAAACACACACAATATTGATTGTTCTTACATGGTAGTATCTGAAGTGAAACCTGTAAAGTCACAGAAAATTTATCGTCGTATCTAAACTACATAAAGCTGTTGAGTTTGTTTGATTCTTTGAACGCACTAATCTCTGGAACATCTGGCCGGGATTGTTCTTTTTTATTGTTAGTCCAATTCTAGAGAATGGCTATAGGCTATTTAACATCACGCTAGGACCCTAAAGAGCCGAGCTAAAAGAAAGTCAGCCAAAGAACACTAAGAATTAAAGTAATATCGCGGACGGGCGATGCGAAGCGACGGGGGAATAAGAAATATCACGCGGACAAAATGGCCGCCAAAAGCTTGTATTAAATGTAAATTTATATTAATTTTAAATACATCTAGGTATATGAATTTATTTATCATCTTTTAATTAAATAAAATCATAAATAAGTCAGCAGTGGTTATTACGAAGGTAAATATATTTTATTGGGTTTCATTAAAATTATGTTTAACAGGATTTATAAAAGGCTTAGACATTTTCACATAACAATACGAAAATCGTCCTGTACGATTTTTTTGAATAGCACCTTAATGGAAAAACTCTTTCCTAAGAAAGAGATTTTATACTGAGATTCAAAATCCGTGTCTGTCATTCATGACGCTTTGACAGTAGTTACAGATCTTCAGAAGCCCGAAAGTCTGTCAACTAGTCTTACGAAGGGGTATCGTTATACCCAGTCACTCGGTTTTGGACGTCAGATAGACAGTTGCTTCAAGTAAAATACTAATATTCACCTGCGTCCGGTTAGACTGGAAGCCGATCAACATAGTTGGGAAAAAATTATGATGAATTAATATCCGTGTCATTAAGATCATTAATCGTTTGTTGTCATTAGATACCTTGGCGTATTTCCCAAGAACAATACAAAATAAAACTATTAACCGACCATCTCTATCCAACCATTTATTTACCCTCCAAAAGACCTATAACAATACTAAAACTATTTTTATTTTATTATAAAATTGTCTAAATTGTCGATATATTGTGCGCGTCAAGAATATAGTCTTATATTATTTTATTAGAAGCTATCGCATCTGTTAAAGGTCACATCTGTGGTGACCTCTGCGGTGTCATTGAACTTTCCGTCATTTTAATATGACCTCAAATCTTCTGTTGGTCGGTGTCATCCATTTTTAATGGAACTAGATTTGGTCGAACATTTATCGTGTTAGGAATGTTTTGGCCGTTTTTTGTAATTCTGTAGGTTATAAAGATGATTATCATTTATCAATTGCAATCATGTTTTAATTAATTAACAATTTTGTTAAGTAAAATACCAATTAGGTATACTAAAAGACAGGTTGGTTTACGTTTACTAAATAATATTTATTAGACTAACATGTTGCACAACTGATCTTAGCTAGTTATACGTACCTATGCTTAAAGTTAATAGTAAATCAGTAGTAAATATCTAATAATAATTAGCATCTGCTGCCTAACTAGGTTTTTAAATACTGTGCAAATACATCACTATTCGCAAAAAAAATCGTGCTGAATGTTAAAAGGAAATGACGTAGTTGTTGCAAATAATTATACACGTAGGTAAAATAAAAATCGAAACGGGATTTGACTAGAATTAGTAATTTCTACGAAACAATATGAAACCACCTAGGTACAGGAAACGTTGGTATTAATTTAAAGCATTTTGTTAAAATATCTAATAAACTTTCAGTCTTATGTTAAGTTGTGCTCAAAGCTATCAAGTCGGCAGGAAATTTATTCATAAAATCTTGCCGGACAATCTATAGCGGCCATTAACCGCCGTTATATCAATAATCAGGTTAAAAGCCATTTTAACCTTTAACCTTTCTCACAGGCCATTTACGTAAAGTCATTACCATATACATGGCTATAAATAGGCCTATTCAGGCCAAAATACAAAGGCCTAAGTCATCTATAGTCCCATCTTCCTAAATTATACCATTTCTACCAAGATGCCGCCAAAAATATAATTTTTCTACCCTTGTCAGCCCTCCATCACACAAAAATAGATTGAATGCGTTCATGACGTCATCGGAATCAAACGTCAAAACATTCATGAGATAATGGATATAAACGAGCGAATATCGGAAACTCACCTATCTGATTCCTGAAGCAATTTATGAGTAAGCGAAAATGAACCTTGAATCAAGGTTGAAAAGTTGAAATGACGTTGCGCTACTGTAGCGGTCAGGGAGTAATGGATACTCATTTATTTTTACAGGAAATTGAACCCTATTTCTCATTATGTAAAAGTGTTATTGATGTAGCATGAATACGGAATGTGTGCTCCGTACAGTTCATTCTACAAAAACGGGTGCATTTTTTTACACGTCACGAAGTCACGAGAAAATTATATATTTTTTTTATTTAAATGAAGAAGATCACTAATGCATATAGAGGTCGTGTGTTAGGATCACGTCGTCGCATCAATATGTCACGGACAATTAATTGCATCGTTAATTAGTGTTTACTATGAATAAACAGATCCTCATATTAGGTAACCGTGTATTAATTACATCATTGAAACTGGCTATATTTTATGGCTTCGCGTATTGTAGCCTACTTAGAACAATAATGTGCAGTGATTCGTTTACTTATTGGCTAACAAAGATTTTATGCATCGCTTTGTATAATTTAAATACAGAGTGATGGATTTAGTACATGATTCTGAAAACATTTTCATTCTGAAAAAAACTACGCTAAGGGGTCTAGAACCTTAGAACCAATGTACTGAATTAATGGTTATAGTTTGCATGTCGATGTCTCAGCCGAAGACGTTTACCTATAATGCAATTTATTTATCGATTATGTAACTTAGAATTTTTGTAAAAAATGCATTTTAGGAATTGCAAGTAATGATAATAATGTAAAGCTGTTAGCATAGGTACTTGGAACAGAGCTCTTATTTCTTGGGTAAAGGCACCGTAGGTACTTATTTCTAAAAAAAAATTCTAGTCGCTTAACTGTCATCATCATCATCATAATTTCAGTCTTAAGAAATCCACAGCTGGACATACGCCTCCCCTGATTTGGGGGGATTTACCCTAATTTTCACGCTTTACAGACGGGATTAGAATGTGGTGGCAAAATGCATAGAGAACGCTGCTGCCCCTTTTTTATTAAGTCATTTAGTCGACACCCACGGGAAGAAATGGGGTGTTGCTACGCTTTACGCTCGGCAACACACGGAAACTCTCAACTGTAGTAGAAACCAATACTTCTTCTATGAATGACCCTACTAATATGGATAAACTCTAAACAAAGATCAGTTTAATAACAAAAATATCCTTGATTTAATACCAAACATTAATGTTAACAATTAATCCTATTTCCGGATCTCACGAAGATCATACAATTATAATTTTAATAGGTACTATACAACATCAAACGATCGACCTTAAAAAAGATCGCACATCAATCTGTTGAACGGTGCATACGGAAGCAATCCCAAAGTTCCTGAATGAAAATTCATTTTAAAATATACTTTATCTTTTAAACGGTAGAGTTGTAATTGTGTTGAGTGTTGAGCAGCTTAATGAGTTTTTTTTTTTTTATATGTATCTCGTATTGTGCCTTAATTAAAATGTTTGGGAATTCGGAGAGTAACAAGATTTAGTAACAGGTTCATTATTGGGTTACTCTGCGTTTCATTTTGATATCGCCAGTTTTTAATATGGTGTCACCTGGTACCATTTTCAGCCAGGACCAGCGACTTAACGTGCTAAGGCAGAGGTCTACCAACCAAAGAGTTTAGTATAGCAACATTTAACCAATTATGTTTGAGTCCCATGTAACAGAGGGCGAGCCCATTGGGCATAAATCTACACTCCGGGCTGCTCCTAAGAAATTCGTGATGGACATTTTTTATAACAATCAGCCCGACCTAGAATTAAAACCCAGGACTTCATGATCAACAATAGCACTTACGATCACTAGACCAACGATGGCCATAATGATGTCATTAATCCCAATTTTATTTTATAAACAGGTCCGCAACAAATTCAAAAACTAATTTCGAAACCGATCTCAAGTTCAACGCACCTATGTATAATTATGATATGATAATAACTAAAAATAATAAAAATCAAATAAATTATAACCTTTTAAATCGCGTCTAAACAGGTTTCACTACTGAGGTTATAGAACTATCAATATCTTGTGTGTTTTCAAAAAGAAACTTGAAAATCGACATAATAATAATCGGGTAGAAAATAAAAATAAACCGCCAATTGTGAGTAGGACTTGTACACAAAGGGTTCCGTACCACAAGACTAAATAAAATACGCCGAAAATGCGTTTCTTGTATGGATATTAGAGTTGGGCTCAGTGATGAACTGATGATTTTTCTGTAATGAAACGAATGCATGACAATGACAAAATCATCAATAAATATGAGTGCTGTAGTGATCTCGGCACGGCTTAGTGAAGTTATCATTAGATAGTTAGAAAGCATACGATGCATACTTGTCCACCTTGAGGATTATTTAAGGTAGCCCGTCAAATTCAGTTTTTCTTAGATTGCGACATTCATGGCAGTGTATTTAGGCATTGAAGATTTTACGCTATACATCTCTAGTGAGTATCCCTTATAATTTTGTAATTTTGTTGTTTATTAAAGCGCCTACATAAATGCAGACACTTTAAAAAATTCAAATATCTACCGATTAAGGTTCAAAAAGAAATCGCCCTCTGACTGACGGACGAACGGACAGCCGAACCTTAGTAATAGTGTCATGTTTGTACCATTTTCGGTACGGTACCCTAAAAATCTGGTGGTGTAGGTAAAACTCAAGGTGCAAATATCTATAATTTTGTAAAAACAAAAGAGTGAAGTTGTCGGACACTTGAATAGGATCCTAAATATCCTTGATATGCTGCGCTGGGGGGACGCCCTAGGAGGACATATAGTGACCTTATTGGTGATTTTGTTCACAAAGGTCAGGTGCGTAGTACCTACTCGCAACCGGCGTGTGTGTATGACCAGATATATGAACCTAAACGAGGCAAAAGGAGTATGTAAGGATGGAAGCAGGTGGCGTTCCGTAGTTTCTGTCAACCCTCATGAAAAAAGAGGGGGATTATATTTGTGTATCCTTGATATCTATCTACTTAAATACAACAAAAATAAACTATATTATACCTAAAAAATTTTTAGAGGTGTGTTTTTTTTTTGTAAACACGCCTGACCCAGGCACACTTTTTATCTGCTTCAGCACGCGTAGCATGATCACCACAAGAACTTAGTCTATTATTGGTAGAATAGAGATAGAATTGTCATGCTACGCCAGCATAAAACGGTACAAATATTTCTACTATCTTTAATTCTGTCTTTAATCTTTCTACAATCTGTAATTTTGTCTATTCTTCCGTCGACAAAACCCCTTTCTACGGTGGTCATGCTACGCATGCTGGTAGGAACTTGAGTATGTTGAAAGACACAATGCATCTAGGAAAGGATTTAATCAGTCAATAGTGTACAGAAATTACGGTCATATACGCATTCGACTTATTTTGGTTCTTTTACCTCCATACATCTGAAACTACTACCTATCTGAAGAACAACACCAATAAAGTCTCTATACATACAGGGTGTGGCGTAAGTAGTGGTCCACCGTTCAGGATTCGATGAACCAGATAATTAACTATAACAATCAAAAATTTGAAACATTTTTACCCAAGGGTTCCGAAAATATTTCATTTTTGTCTTTTATTTACGAAATTTCTACCTTTTATAACATATTTGTTTGTAGTTTAAAAAAAAACATTATTTTTTCATTTTCATTTCTGTTAAGTACTGCTGAATACTAGAGCTATCATGATAAATTATGTTTTTTTTTTTATGTAAATTCAGCTCTTTTGAAGAAAAAGTTGGTTCTTCTCTAATTTTAACCCCAATTTTTAACACACCATCAAGTTCAAGAGCAATTTTTTTTTAAAAAAAATTGGGTTAAAATGGTTAAATTTTTTAATTGATATAGTTAATTATCTGGTTCATCGAATTCTGAACGTAAAGTTGGTGATGTGGCAGACATATTGAAAAGAGTAACCTATGGTTTGGTAATGATAAAAAAGGGGTGACAAAAAAAAAGATACTCCAGGTCCACACCATTACTTCTGCCACACCCTGTATGTATACTCTAAGGCATCCTCTCCCGGTGTTTCCACTCACACTTCAGCCTTCTGTTAGTATCTTTTTTTTTGTCACCCCTTTTTTATCATTACCAAACCATAGGTTACTCTTTTTTATATGTCTGCCACATCACCTACTTTTAAACCGCAACATTGCCTTATCATATCATTTGTGATTCCGCTTAGTATACCTACTGTATTTATCCACATTTTCATAACCAGTTCTTCTCATTTCATATTAATGTGAGCGTTTCGTGACAAAGCAAGTGCATGTCAGGATCATTACACGTGGCACGATCGTACAACAATGTTGAAGAACGCCATTCTGTCGCTAAACAAATGAAATTAACTGTAATTGGCCTATTACTGCAGTTGAAGTTATAGGGAAAACTGTTGGGTAATGTGTACAGACGCCAGCACATCAAGCTACCCAAAACTGTCAAATTTTCCCATTCAATCTTGAACCTAATGCTTTAGTCATAAAGTTCAAAACCGATTAAAGAATTTTGACAGATTGTAGTAGCTTTATGTGCTGGCTTCTGTACCTACCTAACGATGAGACGATAGGGAATTGTTGGCTAGGAACAATCAACATCAATAATATCGGGACGAACAGACTGTTCAAAATGATCTTAACAACTATGAAAATTAATTATTGAGTCAATGACACAATGAATTTTTCAGAATGAAGACAGTACACGACAAATGTCATTCTTATAAGAACTTTATTCAATTGTAATAAAGTTTAATTTTCTTTGTTGTTGAGATCGTTTTGGACAGTCTGTCCATCCCGAAATTTTTGATGCCAACTGGATATTTCAAAGAGGTTAGGTTTCCATAGTTTTGAGCTATGGAAATTTCTATGGAACTACGTATGTGAAACTATGTTTCTAGATTGCCTAAAATTAAATGAGAAAACACATTTAGAATTCGATTCAGCAGCAATTCTGTAATTGCTCTAAAATATGCATACACTATACAACATATTCAGAAAGGTGAGATGGTATAATAGTAGTAAATCCTAATTTCTAAAGCAGTCTCTACCATTGTAGCGAAAATTGTTCAGTTTGACGTTCTGTACCACACCCTTAAATGTTCTGTACCACACTTTTCCTATACACGCTGTATACACTATATACTTAGTCAAACTAATAAACAAAAAAAAATATAATTACGTCTGTTTTACCTTTGGGAAATTTCCAATACATTGCAGTTCGCTCCGCATGTTAAATTTTTGTTTTTGTTACGAAACATCCGGATTAACATTTGCGTAGTAAAATGCCATGTGGACGAGTTTACACTGCACTTTCATTAGCAACGGTTTCCGTAATTACATTGCTTATTATCACGCAATATTTAGGGGTGCTAAACGCGTAATTAATTGCCTAATTATGTGTATATAGTGTGGGTAATGTACGGCTAAAATGGGATATGTCTACAATCAAAATATTGAGTAAAAGCATCAGCATCATCAGACACTCACGTGAAGAAATGGAATGATGCTAGAGGGCTTCAGCCGTGAGACGTCCACAGCTGGACTTAGGCCTCCTCCAATTTGAGAGGCTTTGCCATAATCGCCACGCCTGGCAGGCGGGTTGGCGATCGCAGTATGGTGGTAAAATGCATAGAGAACGCTGCTGCCCATTCTCTAGTAAGTCCCTTAGTCGCCTTTTACGACACCCACGGGAAGAAATGGGGTGGTGTTATTTTTTACGTCCGGCGCCACATGGTACACTGAGAGGGCACCAAGAGGGCCTAGTCCGGCCTTATAAACATTCCATCTTCGTATAAGGCTAGAAATGACTTGACTTGTCTTCATTTTCAAGCAAAAAATACTACATATTATAATACATAATACCTCAGGCATTCTAAAATCTCATTTTCTAACGAGTTAATCGTTTTTTTGCAGTTCTTGATATTATAAATATACCTCTTTGTGTCTTTATATTAAAGTATCGCAAATCAATCGCCAATCGTGATCGCTCACAATGGGCCTTATTAGAAGGCTGAAGGTCACCCAAAGGGCGATGGAGAGGGCTATGCTTGGAGTTTCCCTACGCGATCGATTCAGAAATGAAGAGATCCGTAGGAGAACCAAAGTAACCGACATAGCCCGAAGAATTGCTAAACTGAAGTGGCAGTGGGCAGGGCACATTGCTCGCAGAACAGATGGCCGATGGGGCCGAAAGGTTCTGGAGTGGCGACCGCGTACCGGAAGACGAAGAGTTGGAAGGCCTCCAACAAGGTGGACCGATGACCTCGTGAAGGCCGCAGGAATCCGCTGGATGCGGGAAGCACAGAACAGGTCGAAGTGGCGGAGCTTGGGGGAGGCCTATGTCCAGCAGTGGACGTCTTTCGGCTGAAATGATGATCGCAAATAGTTCCTTGTGATGCCGGAGGTAAAGAATAGCACCATCCCTCTCATCCCGTGGTTGTCGTAGAAGGCGACTAAGAGACTTACAAGAGAATGGGCAGCAGCGTTCTCTATTCATTTCACCACCACACTACGATCGCCAACCCGCTTGTCAAGCGTGGCAATTGCGGCGAACCCCCACATTTTTGGAGGAGGCCTATGTCCATCATCATTTCAGCCATAAGACGTCCACTGCTGGACTTAGGCCTCCCCCTTGGGGGGCTTTGCCATAATCCCCACGCTTGGCAGGCGGGTTGGCGATCGCAGTATGGTGGTAAAATGCATAGAGAACGCTGCTGCCCATTCTCTAGTAAGTCCCTTAGTCGCCTTTTACGACACCCACGGGAAGAAGTGGGGTGGTGTTATTCTTTACGTCCGGAACCACACGGTATGTCCAGCATTGGACGTCTGTTGGCTGAAGTCATGGTGATGAATAAAGTATCCAATGCCTGGTTCCATAAAACGATGTTATAACAATAATGCCAAAGGCTACAAGAAAATTAACAGCAACTTCATGAGAATTAAATTAATAAATTAAAACTAATAACTGCAATCATCTTCAATTAAGATTCTATCCATCTGAGAAACTACCAAGATAATGATTTTAAAGGAATAATTAATTCTGTTTAACAATTTGCAGTCAATAATGAGCTCCCATGGTGGATGGCAATTTAATTTGACATTTGAAACCCCACTATCGAATTTACGTCACTTTTCAATAACTGCCTCGTTGGTCCAGTGGTAGCAAGAACTTTTGCATGAGGTACTGGGTTTGATCCCCAGGTCGTGTAAAACGCTATTGGGTTTTTCTATCTGGAATTTCGTAGTAGCAGCCCAAAGTCAAAGAATTTATTTCGAATAGGCACATAAAATACACTTTTTGAGGGTCAAATTCATGTCAAATTACACTAAGATAGAATTGTTTCTAGTTGCCTACCTTCCAAAAGGTTGTTTCGTACCTATGGAGAAAAATGAACTACATAGAAATTCCACTATTTTAAAATGTTTTACAATATTATGGATTTATTAAATAGTGTAGAGATGTGTGCCTGGCTGATGGCAAGAGGTTCGCCCTCTATTACATGGGACTTATACATAACTGGTGATTTGGGTGTATTATATAGTGCCACCTCTGCTCAACCCCTTCGCAAAGGCGTGATGTTATGTTATTTCAATAATAATCATACTAGGAGTCTTCTCCCAAACCAATTATTTTGGTATATAATTGAATTTACGTAGAAGTACCAACAGTCTTTGTTGTATACAACAGACTGGGATCCAAGGCCTTGTAATGTGGAACGTCTAAGCAGAATTCGCGCCTCTCTAGTCTCTATACGGCGTTGGATAAATTATATTTTGATACGAAGTCTCACTTCTCATCAAATTATGGCCTTGAATAGCAAAAATAATAGTGTTGTACTGTTGAATATGTACGACAGTAAGAAATCACATCAAAGCAATATTTTAAACACAAACCCAGCCTATAATGGTCCCACTGCTGGGACGCAAGCCTCCTCCCTGTGAAAAGGAGTGGGCCTTAATCCATCACGCCGGCCCAGTGTAAAATGGTAGATGTCACAAATCTTCGAATGATTGGTTCTAGGACATTGTTGTTTTCCTTCACCGTTTTGAGAGCAGTGGTGATGAAATTATTTACATAAAATAAAGCGCCTGCCTGGGTTCAAACCTCTGACCTACAACTCATACAGAGATAGTTTAGAGCCTGGATTAATACATAGGATACCTTTTTTACGGTAATGCTTTCCCGTGGGCTAATTTTCAATGCGATACGATGCTATAGATGATGTTAAAATATAATATTAAAACAAGAAATTACAAACGAATCGCGGGTAGAAGCTTGTTTAAATAACATTTTTATTATGCCTGCAATATTTTTACCTTCGCCATAGACTCAAAAAGAAAGACCTCAATATTTAACCTCTATAGTTTAGTGACATATCTAAAACCTAATAATAACACATTCGTGTGTTTATTTACATTCAAAACCAAAACAGCAACAGTAAACAATGACAGTGACACTAATGATGAGCCGAACGATGCAATCACCTCTAACAGAACAATAAAACAAACCAATCAATTGTTTAACACGATATTTTCCTGCAACAGCTAAACCAGTTGACCTCAACGTAATGGAGGCAATCATCATTCACATGATAACAATATAAAATTAATACATTAAGTCTTGTAACACTAGCTTCAGCCCGCGACTTCATCCGCTTGAAATTCTTGTTATAACATGAATTAAGGCGTATGACACTAGGCAATGTTTAGGAGGCCTTCTTCTCCTTCTTCTTCGTAACACTCTTGTCAGAGCGGTCGTGGTCCTCATGAAATTTCTTGACTAGGGGCTGATGTGATTCACCTCACGATTTCTCATCATCCAATCCGATTTTTGGAATTGTGGGTGCACTCATAAATAAAAGATCGCCCACTGCGGATTTTATTTGGCCAGTCCATTGGGAGGCCTTATGGTGAAGAAATAACAGACACACAGATCGATTTACCGGAATTAAGCTACGCTTGCTGAGGAGAGGCCGTGGATGGGTGACGATCTTTACATACCAAGACCCCTCCGTGCCTCAGAGAGCACATTAAGCCGTTGGTCCCGGCTGTCATTCATAGATCTGTAACAATTGTTATGGGTCGTCAGAAGCTCGAAAGTCTGACGAACATGGTTACCAAGGGCTATCGCTATACTCGTGTTCCGTGTGGTGTGGTGACGGACGTAATCGATATCATCGAATTTTTTCTCGTGGGTGTCGTAAATGGCGCCTAAGGGGCTTACTAGAGGTCACGTGATTGTTCTAAAGAGATACCGTTACCCTGGCACATGGGCAACTGAAGGAACACGGGTGGGTTTTAGTCAGTAAAAGTCTGACACGCCCTCCCGCTCCGCCCAGAGCGGGAGAAGTCATTTGATGATTTCCCATCCAAAAAAAAAAAAAAAAAAAAAGGGGCTTACTAGAAAATGGGCAACAGTGTTCTATATGCTTTTTACCACCATACTGTGATCGTCAACCTGCCATCTCTTTATAGTATTAGTATAGAAAGAACCACCCATGCTTCGTACAGTTTACCCTTAAAAAATATGAAGATTTCTTCATAAGATTTAAGTGTAAAACAAATGTATTATACACATAGACCCTCAAGAATTAATTCTCTAAATGATAGTGAAAACTACATAAAAATCCGTTGCGTAGTTTAGAAGTACTACGCAGTTTTTTTTTTTGGGAACATCTTGCAGATTAACCAATGAGGTTGTCATCTGATTAACTGGACTTGCCTTTGGCTACCTTAATAAATGAAGGCCTCCAGCCAGGGCTTACAAACTTAAAACTAGAGCAACTACTCGCTAAGGGCACCCCCTGTGGGGTACGGACCTCGGCGTAGGGCATCGCTGGTAGATGGCAGCAAGGGACGGCCTGGATCTGAATAAAGTACAACGCAGTCACACGGACAGACACGAAAAGTGTCTTTAATTTATAACATACTAGCTTTTGCCAGCGGCTTCGCCCGCGTGGAAGTCGAAATATATCCCGCGGGAACCTACTACCGGGATAAAAAGTACTCTATCTGTTAATCCAGGTTATAAACTATCTGTGTACCAAATTTCATCCAAATTCGTTCAGTAGGTTTTGCGTGAAAGAGGAACAAACATCCATACATAAAAACTTTCGCGTTTATAATATTAGTAGGATTAAGTAGGATGGAGGAAACATATAGAAGATGTATAGATCGATATAGACACATTAAGTCTTATGTAATGTTATAATAATGTGCTTAACCTTGACTGATGATACGTAAAGATAATAAAAAGCAATGTCAGCCGATATAAGGCGTTAGGGAACAATTAAGTTTGCCAATTCCAGATATCAATTCTGTGTCTTAATGTGTTTTCAGCAAGTTCCTCGAGGAAGAATCACTAAGTAATATGCTTAGTTGCTTATCCTTGTTCCTAATTATCTAAAGTTAATTAAACTAATGGGCTTCGTCTATTGTCATGGTGCTAATAGAATAAGCTGGTCGTTCGCCAAATTAATAATATAATTTAAATCATTTAATGCTAGTTTTTGTCCTCGCACCTTATATTTTAGTATTTCATTTTTATCTTTATTTTATTCCTTCCTGCTGTATAATATGTGCCGTTTAGTCTGTGCTAAATAAATGTATTTTCTTTACTTCTTTCTTTAATCTGCAATTTGGAATGGGAGAATTTCTTGACCATTACTATTACAGATTATCTAACTGCATTAAATATTTTTAATTTGCATTTCTTAATTATTAGTCACAAGAGATATAATTTCACTGTATTTTGAAATGTCAAATACAAAGACGAGCTTAAGTTAAAATCAGTTTTTATTTAACATTGTTGAAAGAGACACAATAATTAAAATAACCAAGCTACAAATCAAAACAATCAATTTTACCCAGACCATTCTAAGGTGTTAAAAAAAAACTTTTTACAAAAAAATAACAACCGACTTCCTTAAAAAAACACTACAAAGTCAAAAATATCTTTAATTTTGGAAGTCGGTGTCTTAGGATCTGTATTAAAGGTTTTTTTGCCACCGACTCCCAAAATTAAAGTTATTTTTGACTTAGTAGTGTTTTTTTTTAAGGAAGTCGGTTTTATTTTGCGCTAACTAACCGTAACGACAATGAAATAACAGCCGGGACCAACGGCTTAGCCTACTTTCCGAGGCGCGGAAGGGTCTCGATATGTAATAGATGGTTCCATCCACAAACCGACCGGGCAAGCGTAGCTACCTTAAACTTCAATCAACCCGTGCGACCGTTATCATTTAGCCACAACTTTGTAAATAAGGTCAGGTACACACACAGTCCATTCAACACGACCACACTTCATTAGAAGATTCGCTCACATAGTAGTGGCGGCAGTAAAATAACAATTAAGTAATTAATTCTTAGATAACCGAGTACTTAGTGATGTGGTTGGCCTTGATACTTGTAGGCTGCTGCATACAGATCAGTAGGGCCGCGGGCTGGAGGAACGCACGCGCGCTGTGTAGGGCTGTCATTAGAATGTCAGATTGGAATTTGATTGGTTGATGGACTTTGTTCTATTTATAAATTTTGTTTTTGCTGACTCATTTTTTTTTTTAAAGTAAACTGTTGGTTTTTGCGTCATAGCCCTTTCAGTGACTGGATTATTTATTTATTTGGGATGTACAACAAAGGATATACACCAGAAATCAGTTTTTTTTTTTTTTGGGTACGAAATTAAATCCTCAAGATTGAGCATTCCTACTTATTACGTACAATTGTTTATTACAATAATAATTTCTCATTTATTGACTACTGGTGATTTGGACTATTGGAGAGCGACTGTATATTATATTAAATAAACAATGTCTATACATAATAGTCAAAATTCGGTATCATTATTTCAACCGAAAGTCGCCCACAGCTGGACATAGGCCTCCCCCAATTTGTGGGGGTGTGCCATAATCGCCACGCTTGGCAGGCGGGTTGGCGATCGCAGTATGGTGATAAAACGCATAGAGAACGCTGCTGCCTATTCTTTAGTAAGTCCCTTATTCTTACGACACCCACGGGAAGAGATGGGATGGTGCTTTTCTTTACGTCCGGTACCACACGTAACAAAAATAGCAAATATTTCAAAGAATTGTTTGGCTTTGCAAACCCTACAACCATTGTCGTACACGCACCGACAGACTCCCTTTAAGGAAGCAAGGACTCGACGCATATGGACGGACACCACAATTTGTCGGACTTTTTGTCTGTTATTACTTTTCGTCATTACAATTCGTACAAGGCTAAAAAACGTTATTGTTTATTTGAAAAGGAGACATAAATTAGTCGAGGAACTAATTAAAATCGATGAAGCAGGTAATTACAGGCTTTGTTTGATCTCGGTTCAAAGAAAATTTCTTGCGAGGTCGTCGTCTTGTAATATTTATTTACAATTAGTTGGTTGTTTTTGTTTTAATTATTTGTTTCATTTGTATTTTTAGAAAGAATATTGTGTTGTTGTTTATTACTATATTCATATTTATATCTTTATTTTTTTGACTGTTGACATTTATACATTTTATGCAACGCTTGCATAAAATATCTTAAAGTCAAAGTCAATCTTTTTCATTTCTTTTTTATTACTTATTAAGCTTGCTCTTGACCTCCTCTTCTCAGAAGAGGTCAAGAGCAAGCAGGAGTACAGTAAACTCACGAGCACTCTCATCGCAAGCGCTTCTGCTGATCATGATATCCTGAGTTCGATTCGCACGTCGGGCAAACTGTTATTGGTTTTTAGGAGGACTTTCTCAGTAGTAGCCTGTAGACTGGATATGTACCCGGCTAATGGCAATAGGCTATCTATTACCTGGAAGTTTAAGTGAAGGTATATCTCAGTCTAACCTAATAACAAATTCTTGCTAATTAGGTTTCTGAGTTCTAATAAAGACCTTCGCGGACTAAAAATCGCGTGAAACTCTAGGCCATGCTCTAATTCAAACACTTAAAAGACAATGACACTAAACGAACAGTCGACGACATTTATGCAAGCTGCCCTTGCGCAGTTTTCACAACTGTCCGCTTGGGAGCGCACGCGCCGCTGCGCAAATATCAGTCGCGAAGGTTTGTTGGGTAACATCCGACTTTATGTGTGTCTTTGGCAAATATTTAATATTTGTTTGCTGGCCAGTGATACATTGCTTCAAACAGATGGCGTTTTCTTTTTGTAAAGTTTTTTTATTTTTATTAACACAACGAGTGTGGCATTATTTGTACTTTATTGTATTAATTGTAAAAGAAGATGCCCTAATTTAGCCCGCAATATTCAAATTTTCTTAAGTTTTTTTTGCAATTTGCAGTTCAGTGTCAGCCTGTATGTTGATTAAAATTCACCAACGAAAAAATATAGCTCTATAGAATTATTGTATAATATTGAAATCATCAATACAGTTTTTATACTATCTTCTGTTCTACTATCATCTATTACATATCATCATTATTTCGGCCAAAAGACGTCCTATGCTGGCAGAAAGCCTCGCCCAAGCTCGGCCACTTCGACCGCTAACTACTACTAAATTCATGCAATTCCAGTAAATTACAATTTGAACAGTGCTGGCGTAATGGCAACTAGCGGCCATGACTTAGGAATAGTAGGCTTGAACTCTAGCAGGCACTTTCAATCAACTCAGCCTATCGCAGTCCACAGCTGGACAAAGGCCTCTCCCATGATTCGTCACGACACCCTGTCACTGTAGGCACTTTATTTTGTGTAAATTAATTATTTATTTAACCATTTATGCAGACAGACAAAAAGAAAGGAACAGAAAATATTGACGTGAAATTGAGTAAATTATTTACAAGATTTTTCGTGACATCAGTGTTGTGCTTAGTTCGCGTGTGGCGACACATTTATCACAGTGGTAGCTCCGGGTATATTTTTGAACCTAAAATATTTCCTGGATGTTGTCCTGAGTCAGGCAAAGTATTATAGCGTTTTTCTATCTGGAATTTCTTAGTAGCAGCACGGAGTCTGGACTTGTGCCAGGTCGATGGCAATAGGCTCGCCCCAATTACATGGGACTTAAACATAACTGCCGAAATGTAGGTGCACAATAAGTTCACCTCTGCCTTACTCATCCAGGTTACAGGCGTGATGTTATGTGTGGGTTAATTTAATATTAGTATGAAACTATAAAGTTTTATGAGAACCGCAGCAAAAAACAATAATATTTAATCGGATTGCGCAAATCGCAAACCAAAAACAGCTCACCATTTCCAAGCGACGAAACTAAGAAAACGGCAAAAATGCAAATGGCCGCTCTAACAATAACGCGTTAACATGAAAAACAAGGCAAATATAACCAAATATTATTACGTAAGGAAAAAAACGTAGTCAAGTGCGAGTCAGACTCGCACACGAAAGGTTTCGTACCACTGTAGGTACAATACTTAACATTACTTTTTTTTAGTATATTACTTAAAACAAAAATTTTCTTGATCCTTTTAAATATAAACAGACTGTTTATGTGTGTGTTTTAACAACAAATTATAAATATAAAAACTTTTAAATTTTTATTAAATAGGTATTTGTTGTTAAAGCAAACCTAAACTGTTAGTTTCAAGTAAAGTAAAGTAAAGTAAAAAATCGTTTATTTCAACATTAAAATTACATTTTTGAGGTAGCGTTGGTCCCAAACTAGGCACAGCCTGTATCTTGGGCACCATTATACATAATAACATTTGGTTAAAACAATATGTTGAAATTTGCGACAAATAAAAGTAGTGGTTAGAAGTAGTTAGCCTCTTCGAGACTACAAAAACTAAAATAACAGAAATAAAACTACTTCAGGCATGAAAAGAAAATAGAACAGATTCCTATATTTATAAAATAAACGTAATAAATAATGCAAAAAGGATCAAACTTGCTATAAAATGTAAGTATTGCTGCTGTTCTTTATTGTGTGTGAGGGTGTGTGTGTGTGTGTGTGTGTGTGTGTGTGTGTATGTGTGTGTGTGTGTGTGAGAGAGAGAGTGTGCGCGCGCGCCTCTTCGGTGTGTCAGTTGATTTTATTTAATAATACTAAGAATTGTTTCAGTATAAGTGTATGATTGTTCTAAGAGCCATAATTTCACAGAATGTTTCATTTGGGTGTAAGGGGAGTTGTGGATCTTAAGAACCGAGTTGACCTTATTGTAGACGTGGGCAAGTAGGAATGCTGGAAGTCGTTGGGCGTACGCAGACTTGACTGCTGGGTTCGGGATTCTAAATTTTCTCTTATTTTGTAGGGCATTTAAGTCTGTTCTTTTTGGAAGTTTTGATTGTGTTCTAGTTACAACAGTAAAAATATACAGTTTGCGTACCCCAAGAAGTGCTGCCTCTCTATACAGTAGTGTCTACGTATTACGTTTCAAAAGATACATGCTGTGGTGAAAGACGGAAGGACGGATGGACAGTACAGCCTGAGTAATACGCCAGAAATACACCAGGGTACGGAACCCTAAAAACGAACCGCAGACGTTTTCACCTCAAATGTCTACGTCAATGCGAAAAAAATCTTTATTGTTTCCACGTTAGCTCTGATTTCAGAAATCTCTTTTCAGTCGGCGGCCATTGTTGGCGCCTTTTTATAGATACGACCATTCACAGCAAGGATTCCTCCAATCCTTTTGTTTTCCGATTCAATGGCGATGTTTTTTTTTTTGTTCACCGAAAGGTATTTTTAGGGTTCCGTTGCCAAATGGCAAAAAACGGAACCCTTATAGATTCGCCATGTCTGTCTGTCTGTCTGTCTGTCTGTCTGTCTGTCTGTCTGTCTGTCTGTCCGAGTATGTCGCAGCCACTTTTCTCCGAAACTATAAGAGCTGTGCTATTGAAACTTGGTAAGTAGATGTATTCAGTGAACCGCATTAAGATTTTCACACAAAAATAGAAAAAAAACAATAATATTTGGGGTTCCCCATACATAGAACTGAAACTCAAAATTTTTTTTTTTCATCAAACCCTTACGTGTGGGGTATCTATGGATAGGTCTTCAAAAATGATATTGAGGTTTCTAATATCATTTTTTTTTAAAACAATAATATTTGGGGTTCCCCATACATAGAACTGAAACACAAAAAAAAAATTTCATCAAACCCTTACGTGTGGGGTATCTATGGATAGGTCTTTAAAAATAAAATTGAGGTTTCTAATATCATTTTTTTCTAAACTGAATAGTTTGCGCGAGAGACACTTCCAAAGTTGTAAAATGTGTGTCCCCCCCCCCCGTAACTTCTAAAATAAGGGAATGATAAAACTAAAAAAAATATATGATGTACATTACCATGAAAACTACCAACGAAAATTGGTTTGAACGAGATCTAGTTAGTAGTTTTTTTTTAATACGTCATAAATCGTAAACCACAATTTACCTTTCATTCAGTCAACACAAATATAAAAATAAAAAAAAAAAACATTTCATTTCATAAACGATGATGACGAATGATGATGATGATGACCTGCAGGTTTGTACGGAACCCTCGGTGCGCGAGTCCGACTCGCACTTGGCCGGTTTTTAGGGTTCCGTTGCCAAATGGCAAAAAACGGAACCCTTATAGATTCGCCATGTCTGTCTGTCTGTCTGTCTGTCTGTCTGTCTGTCTGTCTGTCTGTCTGTCTGTCCGAGTATGTCACAGCCACTTTTCTCCGAAACTATAAGAGCTGTGCTATTGAAACTTGGTAAGTGGATGTATTCAGTGAACCGCATTAAGATTTTCACACAAAAATAGAAAAAAAGCAATAATATTTGGGGTTCCCCATACATAGAATTGAAACACAAAATTTTTTTTTTCATCAAACCCATACGTGTGGGGTATCTATGGATAGGTCTTCAAAAATGATATTGAGGTTTCAAATATCATTTTTTTTTAAAACAATAATATTTGGGGTTCCCCATACATAGAACTGAAACACAAAAAAAAAATTTAATCAAACCCTTACGTGTGGGGTATCTATGGATAGGTCTTTAAAAATGAAATTGAGGTTTCTAATATCATTTTTTTCTAAACTGAATAGTTTGCGCGAGAGACACTTCCAAAGTGGTAAAATGTGTGTCCCCCCCCCGTAACTTCTAAAATAAGGGAATGATATAACTAAAAAAAATATATGATGTACATTACCATGAAAACTACCAACGAAAATTGGTTTGAACGAGATCTAGTAAGTAGTTTTTTTTTAATACGTCATAAATCGTAAACCACAATGTACCTTTCATTCAGTCAACTCAAATATAAAAATTAAAAAAAAAACATTTAATTTCATAAACGATGATGACGAATGATGATGATGATGACCTGCAGGTTTGTACGGAACCCTCGGTGCGCGAGTCCGACTCGCAATTGGCCGGTTTTTTCTCTTTTCTATCGGACATGATTCGGTGTTCCATTCGGAATTTAAAATTTCGAGTGCAGCGTTCCGATAGATTTGAATTCTAGATTATTAACATTAGGCTTACGTATAAATATATGAACTTATAATCCAAAGCCGCTGTTTGTTAAAAATTATGCTAGTGAGATGTAATTTCAGTCGCTCGAATCATATTCAGGGAATAATCTATAATATGATTACATGTAGCACGAGACGTAGTCGCTCACAATGGGCCTCATAAGAAGGCTGTACGACATCCAAAGGGCAATGGAGAGGGCTATGCTTGGATGTTCCCTACGCGATCGAATCAGAAATGAAGAGATCCGTAGGAGAACCAAGGTAACCGACATAGCCCGAAGAATTGCCAGAATATTGGTCGCAGAACAGATGGCCGATGAAGTCGGAAGGTTCTAAAGTGGCGACTGCGTACTGCAAGACGTAGCGTTGGAAGGCCTCCTACAAGATGGACCGACGATCTGGTGAAGGCCGCAGGAGTCCGCTGGATGCGAGAAGCACAGAACCGGTCGAAGTGGCGGTGCTTGGGGGAGGCCTATGTCCAGCAGTGGACGTCTTTCGGGTGAAATGATTATGAACACGTTGCAAATCACATTAATTGCTTGTGATTTTCATTTTCTGCCTAATTAAGGCTTGTGAGAGTTAACCCCATAAATTAAAACGTTATCGATAGACCTCTAAATAGTATCAAAGCCAGCTTTCACTCATGTTAATTGGATCAGGGCTACTCTCTAAGGTCCGTCAACTAAGATACGGGTCCGTCAAAAAGTTATACGATATTTTGGAGTGAGTCATACTTTCTTTTACGGATTATTAAACTTTTTCAGTCGGGTAAAAACAAATCAGGACTAAGGAATCGTTTTGTCATTAATTTCTGCTTCGGGCTTCAAACTAATATTATGTCCGTAGGTGATACAGAGAAGGAAAAGCTCTTTATTTCGACGGAGTTAACCTTCAGTTTAGAGAAAATAAATGATTAAAGTTAAATGATTTTATTTGTGTAAGTAAGTTTGTACCTTTATACATCAATTCAGGCAATTCCTATCTGACTACTCTGAGAAGAAAGGCCGAAACTAACTCAGAGGTCACAGACTCTTTTAATGTGCAGACATAATCTTGGGCTGACGATGTCAACACGATGTAGATTGAGGCCTGAAATGATCTTTTGAGGAAAGAACCACATAGATAGAGTGGACCTGTCTAGTCAGTGCACGCATTTGTCACTAATCGTTAAACTCAACTCAAAACTTAGTGAAGAATACCAAAGAAAGGACATTTTTTAAATGAAATACCTCAAACTGCCTGACCATATTATCACTAATTTTATGCTTTAATTCTTTTATGCCCTTCTGGAATGGGTAGCATTAGGAATTATATATTTCAACCTTCTCTACCTATACATAATACATAAAGTAATTAAAGCCGGTTTTTTAAACAGCAAAAAGATTTTTAAATGTAAACATACCCATTTAAATATACGTCTGAGCGAAATATTTTAGACCACGTAATTCGTTACCGCAATTTAAAATTCATATTTACACCCTCGACTAACCATATAACAATTGACGTTGCAAATTGTTCGTGAAATTTCAATTTTATGAATTCATGCCGAGTTTTGGCAAACGGCCAACCGCTATTGTTTTCTTTTAAAATTAAAACTAATTCACGTTCCACCTCGCGCGGGAAAAAAAGAAGCATGGCGGCACTAATTCAACGTTAAATATGGAACCTAAAAAGACCGCGAAAACTAGGACGGTAGACGGGTAGATGTATTCCAGTAAAACGGGGCTGCTCTTAAAAATTGCATCAGTTCCTGAATTTCAGCGAACGCAGCGCGGCGATGACAAGGAAACTTTTAAATTTGAAATTCCATTCGCGTCGTGGTGCGACTGAAAATAACTCATCAAAGAAGAGTTGCAGAATGGAAAAAACTTAATCACACTCGCGAGCTTTATTTTTGATACTGGCAACGTTGGAATTAAAAAGTGTGGGCTGGTGACGTTTCTGAATTTAAAATGTGCAATCTCAGTTACAGTTTTATTTGAAAATTGTCCCCTAATGTTGGTTCCAAGTAATACTTGACATTTTTAAAGCTTTTCGTGGTTTTTACAAAAATAGCCTAACAGAACACCACGCCTGGTTCGTCCGAAGGGTTGGCCAGTAAAACTATAATAATAGAACAAAATCTATAAAACCAATAACGAAACTGAATTAAAATTCAAAGCCTTTTCCAATGCCGATAGTATTGCGTTTAACCACAACCTCGCCCGCAAAGATGTGGCTAAAGATAGAGCACGCTCGCCTAGAAAAGAAATAGAACTTTTATTTCTTTTACGTTTTAAAACACTGGACAGAAATAAAGGTTATTTGTCTGATTATTTATTTTATGTAAGCGACCATCGTATAAGAGGCCTTCTGGCTAGAGGTAATTTTTACATTATTTATAAGCTAACAGCCTTAAAATTAAATAATTCATTAAATTGAAATAGCGACATTTCAGTAAAACAAATCAAACAAAATGTATATTCCTGAATCGTAATAATAACGCTGAGTCGGATTTGAAATGTCACTGGCTGAAACTAATTACCTAAATAAAAAATAGGGCAACTATTCGAATTTTAAAAACAAAAACGTCATTATAATTTCCCGGCAAAATGGCGTGTTGCCGTGTCGCGGCCAGTTCCATTTGAATACTTTCAAATTGAGAACTTTTATAACTGGCATACATAACACTAGAATGGTCATGCGATATTCTATTTTCGTATTGATGCAACGTTGCGAGAAATGGAACTATAAAGTATAATGTCCGTTTTCTTTATGTTTAGCTGTTAAAGTTTATACGAGTGACAATTTTACACTGTTGCAGCGTCGCAATGTTTTATTTTCTGCACGGAGCTTTTAACGGGTTATTTTGCGAGTACCATAATAATTATTTAGTTTTTATGTTGTTTGCTATTTTTCCATGGTTACCTTTATGTTTTCTTAGTTTGTCTTGGAAGTCGGTGAAAACATTGTGGGGAAAAACCTGGACTTAAAACGGGTGTAAAGAGACACTTAACCGAACCGAGAGTCACTTGTATTTCCCGTCATTGTAACCATTTTGTTTATACTACAAACACAGGAAGCGACTTTGCTTTATACTACGTAAAAATTTATTTCCTCGACTTGGCTCAAATAAAACACATCAAACAGAAGTGGCTAATAAAATTCGTAGTTCTCTAATCCAACTTTAGCAAAGTACTCAAACAATCAAGAACACACTAATTTGTTACAGAATTGTTAAAAGGTACAATTCTAGATGCTCCGAATATAAACAACAGCTTCGTCAAAATAGGTGTCACTAATGACTAATTAGAAGAGTGGAGGCCCAGTAGTATCGGGCCTGATTTAATAATAATAGAAGTTAATAAAACAATATTTACAAGTGTATGTCGTGGGTTCGAACCCAGTCAGGTGCTTTACTTAGTGTAAATACTATTCTCACCACTGTTCTCAAAACGGTGAAGAAAACATCGTGTGGAAAAAGCAAAAATTTGAAGTCATGTGACATCTACAAACCCGCGTGGTAAATTACGGAGCATTTCCTCTCGCCGAGAGGAGGCTTGTGTCCCAACTGGGGGAACAATAAAGGTTGATTATGAACAACAAATTGACACACAGCAACTTGTTTACACTATAATTCTAAGTAAGTCGACGTTGACGTGGACGTAAAAATATCGCGGCGGTATTTTATTTAGTACTGGATCTTTAACGTATTGCTTTGGCCGAGAGCTGAAAATCGAAAACAGTATCTACTTTTTTGTCGCACTTTTGTCTGGCCTGGGTTCGATTCGCCGATCGAGCAAAGTGTTATTGGGTGTCAGACTCAGTAGCAGCCCGTAGTCTGAATTTGTACCCGGTTGATAAAAAAAGACTTGCCCCTTATTACATGAGACTTAAACATAACACGCGGAATGTGGGTTTACTACAGATACACCTCTACCCAACCCTTTAGGGTAAGGAGACGTGATATTTTTAATTAATAATGATAATTACCACCAAAAATTCTCACCGTAATGTTGGCACAACTTAACACCAACATTTCTCAGCGAAATAATCCGTGCATGACATAGAGAACATGGGTTATATCGATCAGGTTGGCAACACTGAGATCTGCGTGTAACTGACAGCACCCTTGTCACGGCTTAACTCCAACTACAAATAAAGTTATGAACGCAGATTTTGTATGCGTTTTGTTCAAAACACATACATACAGCTCTGAAATTCAATTACAATGTTTGCCGTTACTATGGCAACCGTTTAGAGCGATTTATCGTGTACTCTCGCGTTTTTCAAATTAATCTGTAGTGTGGAATGGCGGAAGAGATAAATCCTGGTATAATTGGAACTGGGATTTTGGATTTCCTAGATTTATTGTCCCTTGTAGATATTGTCGCTTGTGTAGGGTTTTTCGCTTTGATTTTTCTATGAGCAATTTCTCAGTAGCAGACCGGAGTCCAGATTAGTGCCTGGTTGATGACAATAGGCTAACCCCCTAATACATGGGACTTAAACATAACTGGCAAAATGTGGGAATACTATAATAGCTACACCTCTGACTAACCCTGCGTGAAATACAAGCGCAATGTTATGTTATATGTACAACGCGTTTTCCGAACCGTTCCAAAAGTACCGTTATAAATCCACCAAAAAAGGAATCCAATTCAAATTCAAAATCCGAACACAAACAGAATCCTCTTCTTTATTAAAGGCCAGGCACAGACATGCGACAGAGCAATTATTGTCAGCGCCGCACTATATATCCACCCCACCGCCCCACGTCAACCCTTACACCCCAAGAGAGCCAAGTGCCTGAAATTTAATCCGGGAAAAACCCAATCGGTACATCTTGACCCGCAAGTTATTCTCTGTGAAGGGTTAAGAATGTAATACACTGGGAGAGGGGTGCTTCTTTTGTTGTCGGTGGAATAATTTTGGGAAAATGATTTTTAATGTTTGTTAAAGAAAAGTCGAGATTTGTTGCTACCCAAGTAGGGCTTAGTATTGGGAACTGACCAAAGTCTCTCCGTTGTTGTACTTAAAATAGGTTTTTGATAAAATTCTGTATTCTTTCTTCCGGATAATGAGAATATTCGCCATATCCATAGGACGCCTGATCTTTTAAGTAATATCCAAACACAGGGTATCATGACATCCTACCAGGGTCACGGTTTTGTTCGAAGGAGTTACCGTGGCCCTGGCACAGGTAACTGAAGGAACACGGATGGGTTTTAGTCAATAAAAGTCTGACACCGACAATGGTGCCGATTCCCTTATTCACAAACTAAACTAAATTTAAGTTCAGTGCATCTTTTTCTTTCTATTTCATTAAGGAAAGGACAGAAGATAAATTTTAGTTTAGTCATGTCAAATTAATCGGCGCTTGACGTAAATTGACGTAATTTTAGTAGGCAAGTTTTTAATCACGTCTAAACTTGTATGGAGTAGTGACAGGCGCTGATTAATTTGACAGGACTAAACTAAAATTTATCTTTTGTCCTCTTCTTAATGAAATACAAAGAAAAAGATGCACTGAACTTAAATTTAGTTTAGTTTGTGAACAAGGGAATCGGTACCAATGTCTGTCCCGCTCCGCCCAGAGCGGAAGCGGTCAAAATGTACGGCAAGACAATTTAAAATAATGAAAAACAAGAAACATTTAAACGCAAGGAGGTCTTGACTGAATCCATATAATTTTAATAGATTTATCGTCGATGTCTCTACCACCTTATTTTTTGTGGATGAGAAATCATCAAATGACGTCTCCCGCTCTGGGCGGAGCGATAGGGCGTATCATACTTTTACTGACTAAAACCCACCTGTGTTTCTGCAGTTGCCTATATACCAGGGATGACTCTACCACCTTGAATACTTAAACCAATACACAAACAAAAAAAACTACCTTGACTGCAGACATCAACATTAAAGCCATAGGCTTATAAGCATAGGATCAGCTTTACATAAATGGTCGCTAACAATCGCTTGGTCAACGTTAGGATGAAATAATCATGCTCTCAGTACGCCGACCGCACACCCGCCCGCGGTCAGATGGTAATAGAAATAAATCGGTACCGTATCTAACCCTTCGCCGCCGGTCACTTTGCCCCCCGGGACGTTCCCACCGAAATTGTTATACTTTCCCGCTGCCCTCAATTGAATGTTCATAGGGTTAAAATTGCCTTTAAAAAGTTCTTATATTTTTTTTGGGGCAAAGATATAAATGTTGAGTGCCTTCTCACGTATTATCAATGTTTCTTTTTTTAGTGTTAGCATTTTAGACACAGAATTTCGGTTAGCCTTTAAAAATAGAATGCTTATTTCAAGACCTTTTTTTTATTTTTAATATTTCAGAGACACGAGAATACTCTTGATTGTCTTTTATTATGTATGTAGGTATTTTTAGGTTTGACCCAAAGAGTTTGGCTTCTATAATTTAGGGGGCGAGACTTGGGTTAATAAAGGTCGTGACTTCTGACTGCGCCTTCTAACCTATTGTGGTCAGGCCACTTACAACAAAATTTTAGGTTCGCTTTGAACTAACTTGTGAGTCACCCGTGTTGTAAGGTTTTGCGTCATATGCTATGCGGGTATAATTAACAGGAAGTTTGTTAGTAGGCAGAGGTTTATATTATGAGTACGTAAACTGTGACATCTTAACTTTCTATGAGCAACTTTATCCATTAGTATAGTACTTAAATTCATCTCAGTTACTAAACATCTGTATCCGCCATTTAATTTTAAAGCGATACAAAAGATAAAAAAAATTGGTTGCCTGTAAAGTCGGTATACGGGCGAAAGTTTTACGTGACAACGACTTTGAGTGGTAATGTCTGTCTCTCTCGCTCTTAGGCGGGCTAACCATGCCCGAGTGGAAGGGACGTGTGCCTCTCACTCGCTCTCATTGTGAGCGCATAACGTGAGCGGAGCGTAACGCAGTTTCTTGAAGTGTCACCCGGCAAACCAATTTATAAGACGTTGTCACGTCAAAAATGTGATTATTTGTACAAGATTTTTAGTAATTGTGATATAACTTAATTCATATTCATCTTTTACTCATAGGTAAAGTTGCTCATGAAATGTAAAGATGTCAAAGTTGACAGTACCAAATGTCTGTAAGTATTTGCCCAGATTTCTGAAAAGTCTCTCTGATTGTGATGGGATGACTCTTTAGATGACGATAAATACATTGGGTTACGGGCAACATAACGATTATCAGTACGTATTAAAGCATATGCTTACGAAGGATTTAGGCAACGAAAACCGACTGGATAAACGGAGAATATAATACTTATGTATCACAACGTACCTTCCAAACTTACATACATAGCATAAGCACAATCGGTTCGCTATGAAATAAAGTTAAGTAGAGCGCAAAATAATTCATAACAACTCCAATTCAACGTTACGATAATGTACACAAATATAAAACCGAAATGTCTACAAGTGCCCATTTTCTAACATTATTCTAACAACTGGTAGTGTAAACTATTTTCTTTTATAACCTCAACTGTGTCGTGAAAATTGATGGCGCGTGAACAGCGTCGAATAAGATATTTCAAGTTGTAGTAGCTAGTAGCGACATCTACATAAATATGTTTTATGTAATATTCACTGTTCTGAACAAAAGAATAAAAGTGGCATTATGACATTTTACTCGTACTTTTTTTATTCGTGGTTTCGGTTCGAAATTCAAATGAAATGAGCCGGAATTTGGAATGGTTTCGGAATGAGGACTCGTGATTGAATTCGAATTGTAAAACTGAATTTGAGGTACGTATTCTGTCATGGATGTCGTTTTAAAACTACGTTCTATTTGCCGTTTAGATAATCAAATATTGGTTTATTTATACAGATATGTATAAAACGCCAGTATTACTTAAACGGTGAATTAGGGGTTAATCTAGGCCTATAGTTCAGCATTGCTTTGACAGTTTCGAACAAAGTTTTTCTCAAAACGCGTGTCTCATGCATAGACCCTCATTATTAATGTCTTCATCGGCGCGAAAAGGCAAGAAATAAAATACTTTCAAGTTGCAGACCAAGTTCGCAGACAAGGCCCTCAACTTAGTGACGGGAACTTAGACTGTGACGACGGTTCTTCGTCAAACTTCGTCGGGTATTATGTTGCTAATTTTATGCCTAAGTTATATTGAGAAAAATAATTATTGCCTTTAAGGAAGGCAATTTATCTTGATGCCAGGAGTTTTTAGAATTACTTTGTGAAACTTCCAATGAAAGGTGAAAGTAATCTCATAAAACTGCTATGGCAATATTTATATTTGGTCTTCTTTTTATTTTGCTATTAAGTTTCATGCTAACACAATTAAAATTATTACACCCAATCCAATATTCATTGACTTCACAAGAAAATAGTTAACCGACAAGGCTGATTTCCATTTAAAAACAAACCATGGCACTCGAGAGGTATGCAAAGTAGAGTCGGGTTAACAGCGTCACTATTTATTAAAGTTGCTCATAAAATGCAAGCGAATACAGCACCGCATTATAGGGTTAGCTCTGAAGAAAAATATCTTATGAAACCGAGGACGACGTCATAACACTAATAAAAGATTTATGAAGGAATTTAAAAAGATAAAGAATATAAAATTTCTCACCTATTTCGTTTTAATAAAACATGTATTAAAGAAGTTTATGAAACGAGGTTCTTCTATAAATGTAGGGTGTGTAAAATTAGCTGGCCGTAAACTGACAGCAATATTTAAAAAAATAACGCACAAAAATTCTACACCAAACCACAGATAAAAAATAAACTTGTCACTTTTCCCGCGCAAATGTGTCCCGGTAAGAACACTTGAAACATTTATCATGATGGTAAATATCATAAAAAGCAGGCAATAAACCGTGGCGGAATCACCGCACGTCCGCTAACATGTCGGAAGAGCTCCGGGGAGGTGTAAACAGGCTGAACAGGGAACCGGGGCACAATGTCGTGTTAAATATTGTACCCGCTGTACGACCGACGAGATGGCCCGTTTATGGTACACGGAAAATGGCGGGAGAAAGAAAATGGTTGTAATAAGTTATGGATTCCTTTACGTAATTTTGTGCTTAATTTTATTTCATGTGCAAGATATTGGTGTGGTAATACCGCAATAGGCTTCAGGATTTTATTTCTTAATATTTTAAACGGATTTATGTAGGTACTGAACATTAAAAATATGATCTCATGTGCCCAAGTATAGTCATTTCTATTCCTATCATAACTAGATAAGAATATTCTAAAACTCAGTTTGTTTGTTTGTTACGCTTTCACATGAAACGGCTGAACGGAATTGGATGTAATTTGGCACACAGATAGACCATGACCTGAGTAAAGACATAGGCTTCGTTTCATTCTAGATCGCAGGCGAGAGCTATGGTTCATTATATGAATACAATTTTACATTTCCAACTATACAAAAAGCTTCCTATGATTCGAAAAAAAATTCAAATAAATCTTGTGACGTCAAAACCTTGACTGTGACACAATATTTTATTTTTTAATTCTAAATTTTATTTTTATTTTCTAAACATATACTCCAACTCCTAAAACTCCGCCCCTAAGACGACCTACTGACCCGTATATTACCTACATCTTATTAGTAATGAACAGGTAAAATATAAAGACGCGTAGTACCGAAATTGGACGTAACATACGCCCGAAGCTAAAGGCTATCTGCCCCCTTATTCCGTAACATGTTATTAATCCTTTGCTTTATATTGTGTTCGAGAAAATTGTCTGATCAACAATGTAAATAAATTAATTTTATTGAACTGTCAAGCTCTATCACGTCTAGCACAGTTTTGTGATAAACAGCGAGCCAACGAAATCGCGCTAAAGGGTAGATCAAAAGCTTTACATAATCAGTCACGTAAATGATGGATATGGTTACACTTTTCGTCACTTAAGTTGGGGTAGGCCTTTGTCCAGCAGTGGGACAGTATAGGCTAAACAAAAAAAAAGCAATATCCTAGAAGAGCGGTGGACGCTACATAATAACCACAGTGACAGCATTCTTGAAAATGATGGCAGCGGGGTTTGACTTCACGAAGTCAAAACATACTCTCTGTGAAAACACTCCAACTAACTATCATATACCTATTTTAGAGTTGTCATTCTCCGGTAAATGGCAGACGCTATATGGCTTAACTCAAATAAAAACCGCGTTCGATTCAGTTCAAATTTCGGACAACACGGTCCAAAAATTTGACAGTTGCGTGACATCACATCCTTCGTTCGGAAACGCTTACGTTATTCTCCAAAACATGCTGCATCAATATTTTAAGTCCTCAACTAAGTCGGACTCCTTAGTTTAGTATTCTGCCCTGGGCACAAAGTTTGGCGGCCGGCCGTTGACAGGCTACTCCCAAAGGCTAAATATTTGACGGGCGATCGCTCACGCCCTTACAACCTCGGGGAAGTTCGGCCAGTTTTTTCTTGTGGTTCTGAAGTTGCAATGTAAAAAAACGTGATGAAAATTGCTTGCGTAGGTAGGTCTGTTTACGATGTGTGTTTTCTAATTTAGGTTTTGTTTATTTTAGGTTATATTTGAAATTTGAACAAGCCTTGCGAGTGTGGATAATATTTCCTTACACGTGTAGGCACCTACGCATAAAGCTTAAATTTCTTTTTCGCTTTACGATATCGAGTGATGGATGAAAATTTTAGGGTCACGACTTTTAATGAATTTGTGTAGGAACTCATGCTTAAAGATAAAAATAGATGTCAATTATGTTGTGAAACTTTTCGTTGCAAAATAAATTTTGTTGTAAAATATAGAGTATAACTAATGAAGTTTTTCATTGTTCCAGGTTTCGCATGCGACCAGTAAGCTAGCTGATAAGAATCCAAAGGGTTCCGTACCCCAAACCAAAGGTGAGCATCACTCGATATTTTTATTTTATAGAACGAAACAAAATTGTTAATTCTGCACAAATAAAACGCATATTACAATACATTATACATTGTAATACATAATAATAAACCCAAAAGGGTTCGAAAGAAGCTTAAGATTTTTTTTTAATAACAATAATACCAGTCGGTGAGTGTCCTCTGTAAGGAAAATTACTCCCCCATACAGAGAACACGAGCCTGGATCTCCACGCTTGGTCAGGACGGTTTGGCGATTTAAGATGTAACCATAAGTGCAAGTGCACGATTTTAATTTTTAATCACAACACGATTTAACAGTTGCCCTTACTCCCGATGTATGTTTATCTGTCCCAAAAAAATATTTGACACTTGTTTTAAAGGACCAACTACTTTCGGACAGGCTTTTACTTCGTTGACGGACGCAGACAGTAGAACAGCAGATCACAGCAATACCGCATAACGGCAGAACTTGTTTCCAAAACAAGTCCTTTTCGATAGGAACTCAACAACAACATTGTACATATTTTCAAGCCACAATGCACTGCAATTTCGTTGCGGTTTTCAAGACAGTTAAATCATTTCCCTGGGACTTACTGAGCTCCATTGTCTCGACGCTTTTCTGGTTGCAATGGTCGACAATTTATACTCCAGCTTTATCTCCTATAAAGCTGGAGTATAATATGTAATAAAAAAAAAGATAAAAAAAGAAGGAAACAAAAAGCACCGAAATATAGTGACTTTATTAGTAATGTTCTTTAGAAAGGTCAATCAGACTAATTCTGTAAATATGTCACTGGTTTACCTTAGATCAAGTGAGCTGAAGTTAGTATTCATTCCACCAAAAAAAAAAAGAAAGAGAGGATTTTTTAATTTTTTATTTGTGACTTGCACGAGCAATACGAACATTAAAAATATCATTAAATCTAAGACCATCATGAAAACAATAAAAGTAAACAAGATCTGTGCGTGGCCAAAAAGGCTGGTAGCTCAGCTTGATGCTTCGATATTTGAAAATTTAAAAAGAAAACCGCCGCGCTGATTTTCCTGACTAGAGATTGACACAATTGACAGCTCGCTTCGCCTGTGTTCAAAGAGATATATTTACAGAATAGATCGGCAGATGCGTCTGTGTAGTACGTGCGATCGCTGTGCGTGTATGACCAGATGTATGAATGTAAACGAGGTAATAGAATATGTAAATATCAGTAATTGGCGTGTTGTAGTTTCTGCCTACCCCCATGGGAAGACGGCATGAGTTTATGTATGTATCATCATCATTTCAGCCGAAAGCGTCACCTGCTGTATATAGGGCTTCCCAAAGTACCGTCATTTCGACAGGTTCTCCGTTTCTCGCATCGCTACGTCTTCGGGTACGTGGTCGCCACTAAAGAACATTTCGGCCTCATTCGGCATCGGCGTTCTCTAAATAATATTGTAAATCCCTCCAAAATTGACAAGCACCAAGATATGTATGTCTGTATCACCCAATTATTTAAAAGGGTCACTAGACACACGGAGCAACGCCCTACAATCAATTTCTATCCAAACCACAACCAATCACCGTTGAAAGGTACACCGCACACCAATAAATCTACAGCCCAACCAAATAAAGATATTACGAACACATGTAAACAAATAAATATTATCGGGATCTATCCAGAGAGCCGACCATAAACATAGAAGTCTTAACATAAATCTTTAATGACGTGACGAAGGAATCAAGCAAAGTAAAAAAAAAGAAAAAATCGGTGAATGCTTGAGAGCAATTTTCTATTTACTCACCCCCAAGTCATAGCTCCATATTTCACGGCGATCGCAACTCGTGAATTATTTATGGTATCGTGATAGAAATATATTTATATACCCAGTTATCTTATGAGCTCGGAACGTGCAACATTAATTTTGTAAAATCGTTTGGATTTGTCTTATATATTATATGTAGATATCGGTTTTCCTGAAACATAATCGAGTCGTTTGAGGTCATGGGGTCCGAGTGCTCACATAGTATTCCGAGACATTACCAAGCGGTTGGTCGACTCTTCACGTAACCACAGGGCTGGCCTATTTTTTGGCCAAAGTATCAGTATTGCCATAAAACGTGGCTATGCAGCCAGCCTCTTGGGCACGCCTCCTGTTGCTTTATGATTTTTTATTTTTATATACACACGTACATATATTTTTTCTTTAAGGTGAATGCTTCAACCAGCCAAAAATTTTCTTACGTTTTTTGCAGTTTGCAGGCCAGTGCTAGGTTGTATGTTGATTAAAATATTATACGCGCCTGTAAGACATATGTAGTTACAAAATTATAATCATCAAAATCATCAATACAACGCTCTAAGTTCATAAAGCTGTAGGAATGACTTTCTCTGTTTTTTTTTTTTTTGTTCTTAAGCCTTTAAGATTATAATTCTGTAACTACATACGTCTTACAGGCGCGAATAATATTTTAATCAACATACAACCTAGCACTGACCTGCAAATTGCAAAAAACGCAAGAAATTTTGAATTTCGCGGGCTGGTTGGAGCATTCACCTTAAGACTTAGATTTTAAATTATGTAATTATTGTAAGATATTATAATATATTGATATTATATAAATATAAATTTATTCTATGAAATAATAAACGTATGCGTACCTATGTCTTATTTTGTGAAGCTCACGTAACTATTAAGTAGCCATGTCGTATCTTACCATAGTTTGACAAAAAAAAACTTTTTTACAAAAAAAAACAACCGACTTCCTTAAAAACACTACAAAGTGAAAAATAACTTTAATTTCGGAAGTCGGTGTCTTAGGATCTGTATTTATGGTTTTTTGCCACCGACTTCCGAAATTAAAGTTATTTTTCACTTTGTAGTGTTTTAAGGAAGTCGGTTGTTTTTTTTTGTAAAA
Organism: Aporophyla nigra; assembly: GCA_947507805.1. Classification (NCBI taxonomy): domain Eukaryota; kingdom Metazoa; phylum Arthropoda; class Insecta; order Lepidoptera; family Noctuidae; genus Aporophyla; species Aporophyla nigra. The sequence goes on from OX382311.1 coordinate 21,444,868, forward strand.
AAGTTTTTATTTTTAAATTTTTAGTTGTGGTATTCACCCTGCACTAATTCCAAACAAACAATGCATATTTATGCGATAGCAGAAATCGCGGTTGATTTCCTGTCATTTTTTAAAGAGTTCCGGTGTCTGTCTCCCGAACTCATCATCAGATCTATATGAAAATTATATGGGTAGAGTGGGTAAGAGCCCACTCTAGTGTCTGCTGAGGAATCAATTCTCGATGTCAACGAGTATGTATCTAGGACAAGATATCTTCTAACTCCTGATCGATAAGGAGTTGTACCTTCCATCATCAGCTCAACGGAATATAAGAATACAAGTAACGGTCTAAACGTGCCTATAATATTCAAAGAATTATCCCCTAACCTTCTAACCTTTCACTGTAAGTTCCTATATGTACTGTTCACCGATGAGGAGTTCCATGCGGTATCTTCGAAGACTATAATTAGTTCACCACGGATGGATAGATAGAACCAGCAATTATTTTTGATCTTTAGTACAATATCCAAATCACATTACGTGTACTGTTTGTTTTTGAGGAGTTCCTTCGTTTATCTCCCAAAGTATACATCAAATCTTCACAAAATTAATATGGGACCACCTCAGGAGTATACCCTTACGAATAAAAAAAGAATTTTCAAAATCGGTTGACAATTGGCGGAGAAATCGGTGAACATACATAAAAAAAAAAAAAAAAAAATACATACAGTCGAACATATAACCTCCTCCTTTTTTTGAAGTCGGTTAAAAACTGATACATGGTGAGTTTTCGGGACACTTCCGTGCAGACTTTGAAAAATGACTCTGTATTCTTCAGTGTGGATAAAAGTATGTCACCTGCATCAAACATAAAACCGTAGATTTTTTTGCTTTCTCGCTTACTATTATTTCAGGTAGTTACAATATTAGGTACTTATCGGGTTCAACAACGTGGAGAAGACAATGTACAGCATATAGGAGAATACATTCGCTCCACGTCGTCGTCGCCGTTCGTACGTTTAAAAGTACGTATTAAAAGTTACTGAAATCGATTCAGTAGACAATTTTGAACATAACTTCTTTCAGGACTTGCGTTTATTCTTTTTCTATATTGTTTTCAGAAAAATATTATACGAAGTGGCCATAGGGTATATTTTCGCAAGTGACTAGCCAGGCTAATAAGGTTTAATAATTATTCTTAGGTCCAAAGGTTAGGCTTAATAACAAAAACCGATCACTGAAACAAAATAGCTACAATTTATCTCATAAATTGCTTATTTAATTTATAATTAGATTATCAGATTACAGTCTCCAGCTAAATTATAATTTATAGGGGTCGTTCAGTTTTACTTGATTTATTGTTGAAACTGTATAACAAATTGTATACATTCTATATAAGAAAGATGCTTTGGGTTCAATATTTTATTACTGATTAGCTTTTAGTTAGATTATGCACGCGGGCGAAGCCGGGGGCAAAAGCTCGGAATCGGAAACTATGCCACGGGAACGCACTACCGGCATTAAAAGTATAATGTATAATTCCTAGTTATAAAGTATTCATGAGTCTAACGTCTAATCTACGCCAACATTATAAAGAGGCAGAGACGTTACTGAGAACTCCTGCGCTTACACACACATTCACAGCGTTCACATACACATGGTTACCACAAGTAAAGCGGTAAAGCGCGCGTCGCTTCATGAGATAGTCACAAAAAACACATTATAAATCATTCAAAAGAGCTTCTTTAGTAAAATGAACACGGCACCGTCCCTCAGTTCATTTCTTGTCATTTCCAAATCGCTTTTCTCATCGACAAACAAAACCCAACGAAGCGCGCTCCCTATCTAAAAAGTAAAAAGCCTACTTATCGGCAGGGATACATTCTGTGTCGCCTAAGTACGAGTACCTGCCACACATCCCTACTTCGTTAGTTCAGCCAGACGCTATCTGAATACGTAATTCGGACCATTTTTGCTGGCAATCGATCGACCGATGGAACTTGACCTATTAAAGGTATGAAATGTTTCCGGGTAGGGGGGTTAAGTTAAAGTGGTGGTTTTAGGGATGATAAAATGATTTGCAAGTTCTTTCGGTGATTGGATTACGAACTATTTGGGATTGGTACAGATGGAGTAATCTATGTAAGTTAGATATTTTTGGCGCGTTGAGGGATTTATTTAAACGCGTTTAACAAATTTGGTAGTGGTAAATCTTACGGAATGGCGTCACCGACTGGTTATAATAGTAGTTATATCAGTAGCATAGCTATAAAGGAGTCGAGTTGTGTACTTTACTTCATTGTTTTGAGTTTTCACGTCTATCTGCAGTCTGCATGACTGTTTAGCCTATGTTTGTTTATAATTTTATTTGTTATAACCGTGCTATCTTGTTTTGTGACTAAGAATTTCCCTCATGCTGTTATAAGAATATTCCCATACGCCTTTTCAAAATATTGTACGACACATTATTATAATGAATACTTTTATTATGGTAATATTTAAAAAAAAAATCTGTTTTGTGAAGTTCAAATAATTATTTAGGAAGTTAAAAAAATGCTCATAGAAAGGATAAATCAAATATTTTCCCTTTTAAAATGCACCCTTGAAGAAGAATAAATGTAGCTACTGCAATACAACTAAACTAAACAACTTAGAGTTAATATAGGAATATCGAATAACAATAAAGTCTGCAATCTGATCTGACTAATGGTCGCACGTGTTCTAATTTACATTCAAACATACGGAAACTCGATATCAGAAGTGGGATTTCAATCGCGCAAAACGGTTGATCGCATTCGGAAGTTTGACATATAAATAGAATATGTCTTCTTGGATACTCAGCGGTTTTGAATTTAAGCTAAAAGAATCGGGGTACACCAACATTACGATGGATGGACTGTCTGAAAGAAATGGCTAGAAAGAGGTGACTACCGAGAAGTATGGAAGAAAAAGACACGTTGCGACGACCCCAAACAAAAAGTTTTAAGAGCAAGAGAGTGATGAGTTGTGAAGTTTTTAATACAAACATTTTCTAAACGTAACGCAAAGATCACTGATGCCCATTTGCCATCAAGTTAAACAAAGCGTAGGTAGTTACTTTAAGTTATCCAATGGTAACAGGATACATAAGCAATCACTTCCCCACTTCAGCATTTTTTTTTTCTCAATAAGCTCTCAACTCGTAAGCGTGGAATCAATATTTCTTTACATACATACATAAACCCACGCTTTCTTCCCATGGGGGTAGGTAAAAACTACAGACCGAATATCTTATAGTACTCTTTGCTACGGAACGCCACCTGCTACTAAAGATTTACTTTTACACTTTTGTCTGTGGTTATATAACGTTCGGTGTCCGTCAATGTTGTTAGAAATCTGTTGCTAGGCAACCGGCGTTTAGTTTTGCCTAGTGGTTCCTGAAATGTTTTGTGCGCAAAACAACTGTATATTAAAGCATGACATTTAGGAATAATTTTGAAATAGATAAGGACATTTCATATACCAAAAACAGACCCAACTGAATAATATAATCTTAAACACAACGGTGCACAACAACAGTCAAATCAAATTATCAATCAGACCATATCAATGCCTATCAATCAACATTGCTCATTGCTCGTAACAAAAGAAGCAATGTAATTGAAAACGTAGCCCCATCTTGCTATATTTACCGGTAGCGATGTATTTACCGGTACTGATTGAGTTTACGTTAGATATCCGATAGCTTTACCGGTTCCAATAACAACGAATATTTATTTACGTTTTTTTTTTCTGTTTATATTGATTCCCAATTTATGGGTTTGTACGGTAAATATTCATTATTCACGTGTTTTATGTTATGTGCTTTGAAATTCGATGAAGGAGGATTAATGCGATTGGTAAATATTGATTTAGAATCTAATGTTTTCCGTAGTGTAGATGGGTGATTTAGTAATACCAGGGGTATCGTGTTATCCTGTAACGGGGTTACTGGGTAACATGCGTCTTTTGGCTGAAATGATGATGATGATTACACAAAAACCACCACAAAGTTGATCTCAAATCTCAGGAAACGACTAGGCGGCAAACCCAGAATGTTATCGCGGGATGAGCTAGTCTCCTTAAAGGATTGGACCACATTCGCAGTGGACCAGGAAAAGTGGAAAGCGGAAAGCGGCCTTTGCTCTGCAGCGGGTCAATACAGGCTTATAATAAAAATATTAGTTTATTGAAATTACAAAACATTATTTTCATTAATTAATTTTCCAAATGATTTTAAACAGCTATAACAACTTTTAATTTGAACTACGTTAATTATAATTAGTAAATAATTATTTACTAATTAAGTTAATATAATAAATATGTATATAAATATGGGTCTAATTAAGTTAATGTAAGTATGTGTAACACAACCAAAAATTAAATTAATACAATCACGAGAGACATACTTTTGTTTCTGAATTTAATTCCCTGAACCGAATTTAACCAATTATCGGTATTTCGTAATCCGAAATGCGTTTTCAATGTACTTGGGCAGCTACTCGACACGAAATACGGTTTTACAGTTTTGCGGGTTCTGGAAGCAAAACCTCAAAAAGTTGATTAATTTCGACATAATTATACAGCGTGTATCAAAAATATGTGAACATAGGTGCAAATAAATAAAATTGAGGTCTGTTTGAAATTGTAAAAATAACAGCTTGTTGCATATAAAAGTATTACACGGCTTTTTTTTTGTGCTTCGGCCTTTCGGTGTGTCGATGAATTTGGCAGGACTTTCACTGGCAGACAGGTGATAAAGAAATACCATAGGCTTTTCTCCCGGTTGCGCGATCCCGTGGAATAACATCTTCGACATTCCGACATCGACGTGGGTGAAGCGGCGGGTACAGCTAGTTTGAAATAAATGATTTGACATTGACATTAGTCCCATGAAGAAACTTTTTGAGTTTAACGGTCTGTCTATACCACATCCTTAAATAAGGTCACACATTTCTGAAACACGCTGTATGAACAGAGGTAAAATTAAAATTTAATTAAGTTGATACGTATAAGCCGGCGTCGTGTTTCAGTTGCGATTAATTAAAAAAGTAACTAACATTAAAGTGTATTCAGATCGCTGCGACGGCTCGGTCCTACGTAGTAGCTAACCGCAGAAACGGAGACTTGGAAGAGAGCTTTGTAAAAAAAACTAGCTAATTATGAGTTGGACTCGCTCACGAAGGGTTCCGTATCCATCGTACGGTATTTTTATTTTATTATGAATAAAAATAACACATCCTGATTCAAAATTCGTTTAATTTTAACTTCATGTTATTTCAAAAACGTACTACCAGGAAAGTAATATCTTATGTGTCAATCCAAATTATAAACTCTATGTGTGCCAAATTTTATCTAAATTCGCTCGGCCTTTTTTGCATAATTGAGTAACAAACATTTAAACATACTAACTGTCTTATTTATAACATAAAATATTTATATAGCACGATCAATTTTTATTGTAGAGGCAATAGAAATACATACTTTGTGGATATTGCAAATGTTACCAGACAGACGGACAGCGGTGGGTTGAGTAATAAAGTTCCGCTTATACCCTTTAGATACGGAACCTTAACAAATACTTTTTCTCTATTGTAGTTAATCCTTTCTGCTGATGTATATTTTTGTATGATAATGTTCTTCGCTTATAGTAGTTAAATACACTTAATAAGCGGACTTTAAAATGCTGAATTATGGATTTATTAAATTACTGACTCCAGAATTAAACTGCAACTTATGCTGAAGACTAGATTTTGTTAAGTCTACCAAACAGGGTAACTAGTCTCAACAAGGGGTATCTTGTTACCCTGTAACTGAACTGGGCAGTGGAAGTCACATAAGCTGTCGGTACATGAAAAATACTAGTAGTTCCACTGGAAATCGATCGAATATTTTTTGTACCTATACTTTGCCCATTCTATACCACTGCTGGGCAAAGTCCTATCCTAATTATAGTTGAGAAAAAAGCTGGCAGATCATCCATTTAGTCGACATTCACACCGATGTAATAAATTGGCGACGGGATTTTTTGGCGCACTGGATGTTCAACACTCTGTTTAAGGCCGAGAGTTGAAAATTGAACAGGGTGGCATCGATATCTACGCGTATCCTCTTACTTTGGGTTCAATCCATGAGTCTGAACCGTGAGTGTCATCATCATCATCATCAGCCTATATTATTCCCACTGCTGGGACACAGGCCTCCTCTCGGTGAGAGGGAGTGGGCCGTAATCCACCACGCGGGCCCAGTGTGGGTTGGTAGATGTCACATGTCTTGGAATTTTTGGTTCTAAGACATGCCGGTTTCCTCACGGTGTTTTCCTTCACCGTTTTGAGAGCAGCGTGAGTGTCATTTTTCATAAATTTTAACTGCGAAAGTATTACACTATTTTATGAAATAGCGAATTGTTGTTTTTTTTTATAACCGACCCACATTTTGTTTACTGCCGGTCTAGAATCATGTGTTATCGCAATGAGTAACAAGATACAAACGTTGCCACTCATTTTGTCACCTGTACACACAACGGACGCATATAAGGAACAATTCAGACAATTTGAATGGCAGTGGATACCCTAGTTCAATAAAGCTCAACGCCTGCTAATTTCACCAAGGCACGGCTGAAATTGGTACCGATATTGTCATTGCAATAGCCTGCACTGCGCTTTACATAGCTGGAAACCATACCTGAGTGAACTAGTACAATTGTTTACTACTATGGAGTCTTACAGCTATATCTAACACCCTACATTGTGATTGTACAACGTTATGCCTGGAACAATAGGTAGAGAGGGACTTTATGGTCTGTGGTTATCTGTGGTTTCTACGACGCGGCGACGTATGTACGGTCCCTTGCAATTGCAGGCACAACAGGATTGAACGCGTAAATTTGTGGAGATAATTTCTGTATGCCAAGATTGTACCTGGAAATCGATTTGGGTTCCTGGTTATAGATTTGATATTTAATTGAAATATAAACTGTTTAAATATCAAGCAGATTAGTTTTTGTTTACACTAAACCTCTAAATGATATAACTAACCCAAAATATTAGCGACAGCAAAAATTGGTCATAATTATGAACGGAGGAAGGGTCGGAGTCACGTGTGAAATTCATATTCTCTGACGTTTTTTTATAATTTTCAGGCCAATGTCACGCTGAATATTGAACAAAATTTAATACGTGACAATAACAAATATGTTTTTACAGAATTATAATCATTAAAATAATCAATATAACAATAAAAAATGATATAATACCAATGATAACACAAATTTGGCATGTTAAATTAAAAACGAAAAAACTTTTATTTAATTTTTACTTATTTTTAGTTTCACTTAATTGTTTTGAATCAATTTGCTTTTTTATTTTTTTATTGATTTATATAAACTTACGAAAACAACACAAATATTCTGTGAACAAACTAAACATCTAAAAGTTTTACATATACTATGTGAACTTATGCTACTACCTGCAATGTAAAAAACCAATTTTATGAAGTGATGCATTTTACCCACAATTTTGCTTTGTCATTTTAAAAGTGAGAATATCTAATTATTGTATCTCAAATCTGCTTAATAAAATATTGTTAACTGAGAACGACGAATACTGTCCCACCGTAATACAGTTTATAACTTGTACGGGGGTCAGAGTGAATCGGTTTCGTAATAACCTGAACTTATTATTGTACCCTGAGTTACTGATTGGTTATCTAATCTTTTGGCTTCATAGAATGTAAGTACTTGTGTAATTCTTTAATTTTGTAAGGTTGTTATTCTTTTGGCAAAATAAAGATTTTATTTATTTAAAAAAAATGAATATCTCTTTCATGAAATATATAAATAACAACATAACACTGACTTGAAAATTACGAAAAAAAAATTCGCGGCCTACTTTAGCGCATCACCCTTAAGAAGTATAGAGTAAACAAAAACTAAGGTTGTATCGAAATCTGACCGACCCTGCTTCAGAGAAAGGCAAAATGTATGTATGTCAGTCTCCAACTGACTACACTCAAGGGCCGCTTTCAGCACATAAAAACGGGTTTTCCGGGATTTCTGATGGCCCGGTATCGCATCAGTGCTCGTCTTGTGCCTTCGCTCCATCCCGGGGGAAACAAAGTTTGTTTACCCTACCCCTGTCTACATTGGACTACGAAAATAATGGTACAACACAACTTTGCCTGTAAATGTTATAAGATACAATGATAATAGCTTGTACAAAATCTTCCAGCCATGGTCGCGAGATTTGTTCGCAAGTGTTACCGTGACCCTGGCATATAGGCAACTGAAAGAACATGGGTGGGTTTTAGTCAGTAAAAGTCTGACACGCCCTCCCGTCAGACGTCATTTGATGATTTCCCACCCACAAAAAAAAGTAGTACAAAATCTTAATTTAGTGGAGACCAGAGGAGTAATTTTATGATACACTGTTATAATAACAGCTTTTTATTTTACTAATTGCTTATGAAAGTATATACGGTATGGTGTTTTGTAATAAGTATATTACAAAACACCATTTATATTTAATTCTTGTCTATCCGGTTTATCTCCAAAATGGCTGAACCGATTTTTACGGGACTCTCACTAGCAGATAGATGATGTTAAAGGGAGGTTTCTTTTTGTGGGTGGCACGTTCTTGTAGAATAATTTCCGACATCCACACGGGTGAATCTGCGATCACAGCAATTTTTTAACCGACTTCAAAAAGGAGGAGGTTCTCAATTCGGATGTTTATATGTTTTTTTTATTTTTTTTTTATGTATGTTCGGCCATAACTCCGTCGTATATAAACGGATTTGCAAAATTATTTTTTGGTTCGAAAGAGTTTTATTCCAAAATGGTTCCATATAATTTTCATATAGATCTGATGATGAGTTCCGGAGACAGACACCGGAACTCTTTAAAAAATGACAGCAAATCAACCGCGATTTCTGCTATCGCATAAATATGCATTGTTTGTTTGGAATTAGTGCAGGGTGAATACCACAACTAAAAATTTAAAAATAAATCCTTTTTTACAAAAAAAACACAACCGACTTCCTTAAAAACACTACAAAGTGAAAAATAACTTTAATTTCGGAAGCCGGTGGCAAAAAAACCATAAATACAAATCCTAAGACACCGACTTCCGAAATTAAAGTTATTTTTCACTTTTTAGTGTTTTTAAGGAAGTCGGTTGTTTTTTTTTGTAAAAAAGTTTTTATATATTTAACCACTTGACAGTCCTTGGCAACCGTAGTTGCCAAAGTGAAACTACGCTCAGTAGTCCGGATTGTCAAGTGGTTAACTGGTTCACACACATCCGTGTCCGGGCCAGTGACGGAGCTCCGTGAGTGTGCCACGATCCTGTCACGTCCCGGGCACGGCCCTGATATGTGTGGATAGACCTTTAGACTTTCGTGTTCTAAATGAATTACCCGTCTAAATTAATGAGGCATCATGCTTAGATAAGAGCCTTTTTGGCCTCACAAATGTCATCCACATCCAGTTTTTGATACCTTCATTGTTTTTACGATACTATTAGTTTTAATTTTCTTTTTTATTGTTAGTAATTAAAAATATTTTTGTTTCTGTCCTTCTGTATGGACCATTCAATAATATAATATTTTTTTCTTCAATTTTTTTTTTTTCATTCAATAAAATAATAAGATTTGAATAAAAACCAATTATTTCTAAAAGTTTAGTTTAGTTTCTTGCCGGCTCTTCTGCATAGTAATCAACAAATTGGATCCGTGCACCTAGCTTCTGACGTTTCATACGTGCCCATGTAGGTTGATGTGAAATAAAAAAAAAAGACTACTAGCCCAAACTACTCCTGTCAAGTTTCTTTTATATTCCTGATTGTCAACAAGTCAACCCCACCTAAAACCGTCCAACACACGAAGCCTCGTTTGATACGAACTCGCGGCCATTGTGATACGCTCGCTTTAATTATTCATGTATAAACAGCGAGTTTGGGTTGTGTAATCAAGCCGCTTATACACCGGGCGCTACGTATTGTGCGCTGCCAGGCCGGGTTAAGGTGCGGACACAACTGGGGCAGGTTAGGAGGACTTAATCGATGCACTGCCTACTTTGCAGGAAAAACTGTGAGGTCATGTGAGGTTAACTAACATATTAACTATGTATTATTTTGCTACCTATACATGTTTGTGCCATTATATTTAACAAAATTGTATACCATGCTGTATGCATTTTTCATTTATTTTTTGTACGTACCATTACAAATTATAATACTCCCATTTGCAAAATAGACGCGCTCGCCTAGTTTAGTTTTCAATAAAACATTTAGTCGGCAAAAAAATGCTGTTTTTCTTTACGACGAAAACTTTCCACGCCACGGAGTCTATGTACTGGTTATTTTAATCCTGTTATATGTTATTGTCTTTTTGTCCAATACTTTTACTTGCTTCTGATCTACTTGTAGGTGGTCGTTAATAGCTACGACCCGAATTATAATATGTTTTTTTTCCAGTCAATATTATAATTTAATTAGTATCGTTCTGCCCTCAATACAACACCATACAAAGACAAGTGTCGTGTCAAGGCCAGACTTGAATCGATAGTTTAAAACTAACTAAGTTAATACCTTGGTTCATAACTAATTCTAAGTATTACGATAGGAATGTGCAATAAGTTTGTGTTGTTTTGATTAAGATTGACGTCACGTGTTCTTACACAAAATCATTGTTAAAAATTAGATTTATTCGCAGATCTTTATTTTTATTTTTTGTTTTATCAAAAAACTTTATTTTTTATTTAAGTAAACCCACCTACGACCACTAACTCGAAACTGGAATTTGAAATCTTTTCTAATGCACCTAACGTAAATTTCACAACTACCCCGCCGATTGGCGAAGGTCGCGTCCCCAAAATGTGGGGAAGGATTAAATGAGATAAGATCATTTTACTGTACAAAACAGAAGTATACACACAAATGTCATGCAAAATTACATTTAATTTACAAATACACAATATAAGTTACCTTAAATCACAGTAACGAGACATTTATCCTACTAATATTATAAACGCGAAAGTTTGTATGTATGAATGTATGGATGTGTGGATGTTTGTTCCTCTTTCACGCAAAAACTACTGACCCGATTTAGATGAAATTTAGCACAAAGATAGTTTATAGCCTGGTATAACACATAGGGTTCTTTTTATCCCGGTAGTACATTCCCGCGGGATAATTTCGACCTCAACGCGGGCGAAGCCGCTGGCAAAAGCTAGTAGAATATAAACATCAAATAATTATACATATAAAAATGTATTATTCAAAGTAATAATCCAATAATTATGTATTCGTTCATGTGTAAGCACTGGTTACCTATAACTGAGTGTTCATTACAGGGTTAACATATTTAATGTACAAGTTTTACTATCGTAAAGATAATCAATTTTGATTTATCTCGTTGGTAGGCCTTAAATACTTAAAGAAATTAAGAATCCAAATTAAAACTTGAAAATTATAATAATACTACATGTGTGTGTAATTTTCATATGGTGCCGAGCGTAAACAATAGCACCATCCCATTTCTTCCCGTGGGTGTCGTAAAAGGTGACTAAGGGACTTACAAGAGAATAGGCAGCAGCGTTCTCTATGCATTTTACCAACATATTACGATCGCCAACCCACCTAACAAGCATGGCGAATATGGCAAACCCTCCCAGAATGGGAGAGGCGTATGTCCAGAGTACGTTTTTCGGCAAAAATTATAAAGATTATGATGTGTATGTCATTAATAAGTCACTGGAGCAGACACAGAAGGTTCCGTATGTAGACCTCAGGACAAGTTGTTTCTCACACGGACAATAATTGTACGTAGCTGTCTTCTACGTCATACCAGGGTCGCAGATTTATTCGAAAGTGGTACCGTGGCCCTGGCACAGGTAACTGAAGGAACACGGGTGAATTTTAGTCAGTAAAAGTCTGACACGCCTTTCCGCTCCACCCAGAGCAGGAGAAGTCATTTGATGATTTCACACCAAAAAAAAAAAGGAAAAAACCGTCTCCTACCTCACCAGTCCTCTGTATATTTAACTGGGAACAAAACTACAAACGTAGTTTATAGGAAAGTTTATAAAAATTAATTTCGATCGCGTCAGGAAGAGACAATAACCACTTCTGTGCTGCAATCAAACGTAACAGACCCAATTAAAGACAACCAGTGTGTATCAGCCCTGCACAGTCTACCATAACAGCTCACCGCACATAAAACGTTGCGGGTGGTCTGTGAGCCTGTAACGGCTGTAATGCAACCAATATGCGGCTCTCTGTGCTCAGACACCTCGCGTACTGTTAGCTAATATAATATATCTTAGGACAAACTGTGATGTAGTAGTTGTAAGGTATATAATAAGGTATCTTTATTCCAATATAGTCAGTGTATTCTCGAACTTCATTCGTTTCATTTGTCTCCTAAACACCCGACCTTACATGGCGACCCTGCCAGTAACATTAGTCGGCGCCCGCGCACGTGTGTGCAATAAAAGGACCTAATATTATAAACAATCAGTGCAGTTAATGTGGACTTTAAAATGAAGAAAAAATACACTGGGCTTCTTAAGCACAAAACGTGTTTTACTGTAGCGTATTCGTGCATGATTAATAATTATGAAAAATGGGAAACACAAGCAGCAAAGAAGAAGTAGTGATTGCTCAGACCGCTGGAGTCGGTAGTAATACGGCTCGAACGCAGCAGCTGCAGGAGACCTCAAATACAATTTTGGTGGTAATATGTACCATATTGGCGATCGGACTTTTAATAATATTATACAAGCTGTATAATCGTTGTCACAAAAAGCAAATACAGCGTCGCATAGATGAGGTGACATTGAAGCGATACTCCAGTATTCTACGCAGGCAGCAGGCATACATGGGTGCTGTGCCGCAGCCTGGCAAGGCAGAAGTTCTCGACATATAACTACGATGGCGAAATAACCCGGCATCTTCAAGGCTCGTAATTCTACGTTCTACGTGCTAGTGTAGTGTTGGTGAGAAAAAATAGGCAGTGATGTGATCGTTCCTAATATCTGTATCAGTGGCAAAGGTACTTAGCAAGTGAATCAAGGTAATAATGAGGTTTAACCTATTTTGTGAATTTTAGGAACTATCTTTTGATGATGGTATTTAAGTTTTATATTTACATTTATATTATATTTTAATAGAATTTTCTTAGTAACTAATAGTTTCTGCAGAATTATTATGTGCATTTTCTTGAAATTACAAATACATGAAATACGTAGCTTAGAACAAGCACTAGTGACTAATTTAAAGGCTAATGTGTTATGGCTGAAGATTTAGGTATAATATTAAACGAGTTAAAAGTTATAAGAAGCTACTTGATAAAAATATACAAGTTCAGAAGTAACATTAATCACAAAGATTTGTGAAGAGTTCGATAGGTTATTTTTAGAAATAATTTCTTTGTGTACTTTAACACAAGAGAAAGAAATCCCACTACAAACCATGGCGACCAATTCATTCGAATTAAAAACTGCGCTACATCTTATGCCCGTCATGGATGATAGCATTAATAACACTAAACAACTGATCGAAAATATCGAATATTACGATACTATGTTAGACACACCGGCATGTAAAAACAAATTAATTCAGTTCATATTAAAAAGTAGGTTATCCCAGCGTGCAAAGTTATTATTGTCTCCAAAATATGAGACTGTCGAGGAGCTTACAAAGAATATGCGTAAATTACTACTACCACAAAAAAAGTTACATTGCTATTCAGTCAAAATTACAGTTTTGTAAACAAGAGAGTAAAACAATTACAGATTACGGCAAAGAGATGTCAGAACTCTTTGTAGATTTGACGATATCGCAAGCTGACAGTGATTCAGCCAAGTATGCCTTATTGAAACCCATGAATGAGAAGTTAGCAATCAAGCGATTTGCGGATGGTTTGCGGGATCGTCGATTAAGCACCATAATTGCCGCGCGTAACTTTTCTACTTTAACAGAAGCAATCCAGGCAGCTCAAGATGAGGAGAAACCCGGTCCTAGTGGCTCATCAGAACTTATAGGTACGTATAGACAGTCGCATTACCAGGGTCGGCGAGCCCAACGAGGTTACCGAGGTCAACGAAATTTCGGCACAAGAGGTGGTGCACAGAATGCACATCAGCATCGGGGTCATCGGCCACAGGTACCACATGGTTATAGTAATAGCAATTATTATCGTGGTAATTATAATAGTCGTTATCGCAAAACTTATAGACCACCGCGTAGTAACCGCGGCCGAGGTGTTGGATTGAAAAAGGATATCAATGTCATAACAGAGAATAGCCAGGTAGCAACGAGCACTTCGAATAATGAGTCATTAAATCATCTTTTTCGTGACTGATGTCATCTTCACGTGTAACATTTTAAATAAGGTGTTGTTTAAAATTTGTAACTATAACCATAACATGCTAATTGACACGGGCGCTTCTATATCGGGAATAAAGTTGGAATGTTTGGAGCGCTTACAGATTCCTTACCATAAGGAGAGAGTTAGCGTAAAAGGTATTGGTGGATATTTGTTTTCTGAAGGTTATGTGTATTTAACTCTTAGTTATAACGAGTACAGTTTTCCATATAAATTCACAGTATTTAAAAATTTACCATGTATTACTGACGGCATTTTGGGTCAAGACTTTTTAACGCATTATAGAGCTATTTTAAATTTTGAAGTCAATACCTTACAATTGACCAATGACTCTAAGTTAGTAACATTAACGTTCGAAAATAATCAGACAACGCGTAACGGCTACTATCTGACTATACCAGCACGTAGCGAATCCACGCATTACATTAATACAACATTAAATGAAGAGTGTGTGGTGTTAAATCAACAATTATGTGATGGTGTTTATTTAGCGAGTAGTATAAATAAACCGATTAACGGAAAAATGCCTATTCGTATTTTAAATACTCGAGACACAGATGTAAATTTAAATTATTTTCAAATTAGCACTAGTAAGTTAAATGAATACTTTATTTGTCAATTCAATAGGAATACTGTGGATTCAGAAAGAGTGAAAACTTTACTTTCCTCATTAAACTTAAAGGGCTTGAATGTAGAGGAACAGAAATCGATAGAATGTATTTGTGCAAAATTTCCTGATATTTTCCATCTACCAGGGGATAAATTATCCACTACCCCCATTTATGAACAGACGATTGACATGAAACCACATACTGTTCCAATTTATACCAAGCCATACCGAGTCCCTTATTCTCAAAAACCAGAAATAGAGAAACAAGTCAAAAACATGTTAAATGACGGCATAATTGAGCCATCCAGAAGTGCATGGTCTAGTCCATTATTGTTGGTTCCCAAAAAATGTGACGCGGCCGGTAATAAAAAGTGGCGTGTCGTAATTGACTACCGCAAGTTAAATGATAACATACAGGACGATAAATTTCCCTTGCCCAACATCACCGAAATACTAGATTCTTTGGCAGGAGCAATGTACTTTACTCATTTAGATTTAGCTCAAGGATTTTTTCAAATTACATTAAAAGAAAGCTGCAGACCTTATACGGCATTTACTACAGGTAACAATCAGTATCAGATGACTCGCATGCCGATGGGGCTCAAGTCTAGTCCCAGTAGTTTTAGTAGAATGATGACTATTGCAATGTCTGGCCTCAATTATGATAAATGTCTCATTTACCAGGACGATTTGGTAGTAATGGGTAGAAATTTGAGTATTCATAATCAAAATTTGATGGATATTTTTGCTAGATTACGAAAAGTAAATCTAAAATTGAATCCCACTAAATGTACATTTTTGCAAAAAGAAATTCTTTATTTAGGACATACAGTCTCCGGAAAGGGTATTTTACCTGACCCAGAAATAATTAAAGTAGTAGAAAGTTATCCAAGGCGATTGCAATTTGTCTGATCCCAAACTAGGCAGAGCCTGTATGGCAACCGGACAACTGATAAATATACTTATATATTTCTAAATACATACATATTATAGATAAATTACACCCAGATACAGAACAAATGATTGTGCTCAATACACAAAGATTTGTCCTGGATGAGAATCGAACCCACGACCTCAGTCTTACCAGTCAGGGTCACTAACCACTAGACTAACAAGCCAGTCAAAGTCAACTGGGGGTTTATTAATGCACATTTGTGTGTACAATAAGAAAAAGGGAATAAAATTTCCTCAAAATTTTAAACAGTTAACTCATCTGACCTGCCTTTTGCCAACTATGTTGGGGCCGGTTTTCAGTGTAACCAGATTTAAATTTCAATTGAGTACCAGTATTTTTTATGGAGTGTCTCCCTATCTAACCGCCACAAACAAGTTACTAGGTAACACGATAAAGCCTTGCTAAGACTGGTTATCAGACTTTCGGGCTTTAGACGACCCGTAATGATTATCAAAAATCTACGAATAACAACCAGGGCAAACAATTTAACGTACTTTCCGAGGCACGGAAGAGTCCTTGCTATGTAAAGATGGTCACCTATCCAGCGACCAAGCGCGACAAGAGTAGCCAAGTCTAATCAACAGACATGTACGGCAGTTATAACTGAGCCACAAGACACTATTATAAAGTAAACTACAACTTTTTATATAGCAAGTTTAACTCTCTCAATATTTTCTGACTTTCTTGCATTTCATTTTATACTTTCAATTTGAATGTCTCCAAACTATTAATTTTGATATTCTTACTCCGTTTTTAGCTCGCACCATTTTCGTTCTCAAAAGATATCATCAATCGTAGAAAGGACTTAATTTAATGTCTATAATTAGTTTGAGTCTTCTACGAACATTTTAACCGGGTATTTTAACAGGAAAATTTTATGTTCATCTTACCCACAATAATCACAGTCTTTACCGATCGGCCATTTCGCTGGAAACTTTTTAATGGCATCAATGAAGCCACAGATTGAAACGTACCATCAAAATTTAACCGAGCACATTCAGAAGTTAGTGTTCCCGGTGAAATAAAACAAAGAAGTCAATTAATATAAAACTGTCGGTTTACCGCTGAACGCGGTCCGACGCGCAATCATGGCGTAGCCCGTAGCCTCGTAGCCTCGTAGCAATTACGCTCTCGTAGCGGTCTCGTAGCGCTCTCCGAACGCTCGAATAAAATGCTTGTAGAAAATTCAGAGTTGAAAACTTGAAAAGCGAGTTTGTGGGCCAAAGAAAATTTCCCCTTGATACTGTGAAAAGGGTTGTGGAGTTATTGGCTTATTACGTTTCTTGGCGAATTCTTTGGGAACCGAATACTATGTGAGTAAGATTTATCGGATCATTTGGTAGCGAAGTATTGTTATAATACGAAATAAGGCGAACAAATATACGTATGAAATGCTATGATTGATTCTATTTACGTTAGTTTTTCTTACGGAATACGTGAACGTATTTCTGAAAATATTATTTGTACAAAATGCTGGTATTAACTTAAAAGGTACGTTACAATATACGTTAATCTAATAATAAAACATAAAGTTAACCTTTCCTTCATCAAACATTGAATAAAGGTTAATCCTCGTCGGTAAATACGACTAATTGGGGGTGAACCGGGGGGGAAGGTAACTCTATATTATTTCAATTTTAAATTTGAGAAAATTCGAGAAGACATTTGATTAGGCCGGCTTGTTTTCTTGACTTGTTTGTTGTTAGTCTTTTTATTTGATCTTAAGGTAAACGTCCCGAGAGTTGAAAAAAGAGATTTTTATTTAAATAGCTATCATAATATCAAGCATAATCCAATAATCTGTAAGATGATGTTCCTAACGTTACCTTTTATTAAAACCTGGATTTAGCCCTCAAAACTGGATTTATTCAAAGTCTGAAATCGGGAACCCGTCTAAAGTAAGCGTGGTGATCACTTCTGGTCTCAGAATCAGACCTTTACCCTGCAGTAGGACAATAATACGCTATTAATAATATTAATAGCTTGGACCCCGTTCCCGATACCGGTGGGGAACTATTTTTTATATTATTAAATGTTTTTATACTTTTAAATTCTAATATTTAAAAATACAATTTATAAGTTTATAGATGAATAAAGGGAATAATAATATGAATACATACACACATAACATAACATCACGCCTTGTTTTCCAAGTTGAGCAGAGTTGTACCCAAAAGTACATCTGCATTACACAAGTAATATTTAATTCCCATTTAATAGAGACCTATTGTTATCAACCGGCCAAAAATCCGAGAGAAATTTCAGACTGAGCGCCGAGTAACACCATATGCCTATTACTTTTATTTACTTTGCAGTTTTTTTTTATATTATTAAATATTCGTAAAATGGAGATCACAAAAGAAACTTTTAAAATTATCTATTGCGTCTTGGTTTATTGAGAATTGGGCTCTCTGTGAATTCCATTCGATTCAGTATATTGGAACAAACATTCCGAATGCCGACAAATATTTGTTCCAAGTGTGAATGACAACCATTTTATTTGTCGCTGTAATGGCATCCGCGATACGTAGGAGCCGAGTGTGGGACGAAGTGTGAAGCTTTTATTTGTTTATTTCGTTGACTTTACTGTAGTGGTGAAGATAGTGATCTATGCATACATACAAATAAATAAAACTGAAGTGTCTGTTTGTAATGTATATTGATTGTGTATCAAAAGAGAACGTGTCAAGTCAAATCAAACGACATTTATACAAATTAGGCTGAGAATCAGCACTTTTCAAAGATCAAAATTACTATAACTGGCCTGTTAGTCTAGTGGTTAGTGACCCTGACTGCTAAGACTGAGGTCGTGGGTTCGATTCCCACCCAGAACAAATCTTTGTGTGATGAGCACAATCATTTGTTCTGTGTCTGGGTGTAATTTATCTATAATATGTATGTATTTAGAAATATATAAGTATATTTATCAGTTGTCTGGTTACCATAGTACAGGCTCTGCCTAGTTTGGGATCAAATAACGGTGTGTTGGTTGTACTAAGATATAAAAAAATATTGACAGTCTCCCAAAAACGCTCGCCGTTCATAACTTCCTAGTCCTTTAGCTGAGCAAAAGAAGTGGCGCTACAAACTCATCAGCAGCACAGTTGTCAGTTCAATTAGATAAACTTGATTCTATACAAAGTAGCAAAGTAATTTACAGAACGAGACACAGAACATCAAATTAAGTCATTGGTCGTATGCCATGCCAATATACCAACAAATAAATAAAATGAAAACTGTGCTCAAGCATGAAAAATATTTTTTAACCGACGAAACAAAACGGAGGAGGTTATCAATTCGACGCGTATATTCTTATTTATTTTTTATGTATGACCACGCATAACTTTTTACATAGTAGTCCGATTGTGATAATTCTTTTTTATCGGAAAGGGTATACTCCGAGGGTGGTCCCATATAAATTTGGAAAACAAAATCGAACCCTAAGGGGCAGAAAACAGGGGATGATTGATTGTTCACTCACTGATTGTAATGTATAACCACGAATAACTTTATACAGAGTAGTCCGATTTTGATAATTCTTTTTTCATTGGATAGGGTATACCTTGCCAAGTATTATTAGTACATTAAAGCCACAAAAATTTATAAAATAAAAACTTTTTAACAAAAAATTAAACCGCCGAAAAAACTCAAAAGCAAAAAATAATAAACCTTAAAATTTTGAGTTGGCGCTGAAAAATCAATGAAAAAAGATCACTCAAAGCGCCGACTCATAATTTTAAGGTTTATTATTTTTTGCTTTTAAGTTTTTTCGGCGGTTTAATTTTTTGTTAAAAAGTTTTTTCAAAGCATAATACAGACTCCGCGCTATTACTAAGAAATTCTAGATAGAAAAAATCTATAACACTATGCCCGACTTGAGGATCGAACACATGACCTCATGCTCAGCTATAGCGGTTGCGATCACTAGACCAACAAGGCAGCTCAGGATATTTATTTTGTAAACCTAATAAATATTTGTTTTGTTTCAGATGAGACGGGTGTCGTGGGGAGTGGCGCTTTTGGCGCTCTTCGTCGCCTCATTAGCAGAAACCACTGAAGGTACGTAAAAAAATTATGACTTTTTAAATTAATAAGAACTTTTATAAATCCAACAAATACGGAAATATGTTAATAAGCTTGACGATTAAAAGTTACTGCAGGAAATTACATATTAATCGGAAAAAAGTGAATTAAATATTTATACAGGGTCTTGACACTTTCCTTCTGTGTCTAATTCTATCATATCCCATATAAATGATAGATACCTAAATGATTTTATTTCTATAAGTAGGTTTAGTGAGGTAACACAGGTAACACATGTGAAGCTGAAAGAATTTTTAAATCGTTTACGTAGTTCTTGAGTGAATCCATCATAAACACTCAAATCTTTCTTCTGTATAATATTAGTGCAGACAAATCTATTTAGGAATACAGACAGATCTACCATTATATGTGTAGATTATTATGATGCTTATTAAAGCATGCTAATAATTAAATTCTGTGATCCACATACCATAAATATCTTCACCATACCCGGAAATTAATTTCCTCTTCCTTATTATTAACTCAAAACAAATGAACAGACGATTCCAATCGATTCAGTCAACTCGAATCATACGATTAAATACAAACCCTTTCCGACAGAATAAAGGCACAATGCCATTGTTGCCCAATGCTAAGCTATGCACATGATTTAGCTTCACTTTTTAAGAAAACTTACTGTTGCCAATAACAATATCTACGTGGTCAAAATGTACGTAACAGCTAATAACAACCGACAAACATTTCACCTTTGGGGGATTAAGGATCATGTACTGAAACCATGGTAACAGGTTGTCTGCCCTGTCGATGTCTTCCATGTCGTCGATGTCTGTGAAATTCGGATAGTGGATTTATGAATATATTATGATATTGAGTTGTAAATAAAACTGTTAAATCCATAAAAGTTAAGCAGAACAAAAATGATTTATTCTTCGTTTGGCCCACTGAGTTTTGTCCTACATAAAAAAATCCTGGTTCGTCCCAAACAATATGCTTCCTTCGTCCCAAAATATAATTTTAATTTTTTATTCCCGCTTCGTCCTATTATATATTCCTTCTTCGGCCCATTTTTTTTTGTATATGCCAAACTTACTTTTTTGTACAATCGGCAAAAAAGGGTTACTCAATATTAAATATTTAACATCAACTTTTTAAAACAACCGCTCCTCTCTGTCTTCTCTGCGAGAGAAAATTTGCCCGTATTATTTTATAATAACACTCTTTAGCCGCTTTTAGTGAGCAAGTTATTTGTAAACAACTGACGTCACTGGAATTTTTTCAAAAGAGCAGGTAAAAAAATGACCACCCCTTCTTTATTGCGTCCTTTGTTTGTTTGCTTGTATTGACTCATTTGGCCAATAGCATTAGTTTTCGTTATCTGCAAAATGGGATTCACGCTAGCTCCCGTGATGCACAGTGCATTCAGGTACTCATTCGTCACCTGGTTAAAGTGTGTGTAAAGTGAGATTGAGAATTGATCGTATTTGTTATAAGTAAGTTAATATTTTTATCTGAAGTATTATTGATAAATTAGAAGTTAAATATCAAATATTTGTTCTTATATTTAAATAATACTAATTAAGGTAACAATAATGTCAAGCTAATATGTAATTGCTAATAAAGAATAATAACAATAAACAAATAATAACTAAAAAGCTTATAACTAAATCATTTATGCTTTAATTTCAGTTGTTCTACAATGGAACCAAATCTTAGTTTACCATCTACCTCACGGGAGCCGATCACATTTATAAAATCCAGAAGAGGTGAACCTGTTCTGCTATATGGTGGTTTTGAACACACACAAAAACGAAAGAACAAAAATGGCTCAATAATTTGGAGATGTGTGAACAGAAAGTGCCGTGGTGGTATGGTTACAGTGAATAATAGTGTTCAAAAGATTTTAAATCATAACGTTTGCACACCTAGTCAATCAAAAAATGACATTAAAGAGGAATTACATCGCTGCAAGAAAGAAGCAAGAGCTGCGGATGGGAAATCGATCCCATCTATCTTTAATGCCGGTTTAAGAAGATTAAAGGACAGAGGAACCGACATTGTAGAAGAAAAATTACCAAACTTATGTAATGTTAAGGGCAGTTTCTACAGTGCACGTAACAAATCGCAGCAAATCCAGAAATCTTCATTTCGAAAACCGTCTGATGTTCAAATTCCAGTAAGCTACAAATCTTTTCTATTTTTTGATTATTATTATAAGAAAACAAGAATAATAGCATTTGCTGAAGAAGAAAGCAGAAGACTTCTCCAAAACGTCAAACATTATCTAGCGGATGGTACATTTAAATGTGTGGTGAAGCCATTTAAACAATTGTATGTCATTTACGGTGATCTCGGGAGTACCAGTGAAAAAATTAATGTTGTGCCATTTTTATATGTACTATTAATGAACAAAAAGGAATCCACATATGAAACTCTGTTCTCTCTTATTAAATCGCAAATTCCTGATTGGAATCCCATTTCATTCAGAACTGATTATGAAAAGGCGGCCATGAATGGTATCTGTAAAATATTTCCAAACGTCACATGCAAAGGCTGTTACTTCCATTTCTCTCAAGCTCTTTGGAAAAGAGCTAAGGCATTGAAACTAAATAAAAACAGAATGTTCAAGAAGCATATTGCTCTGTGTTCATCTTTAGCTTTGCTTCCATCAGAACTCAAATGTGATGGCTGGCTTTACATTATGGAAGATTGTCCCAGAACAGATAATATCGATAAATTTAATAATTATTTTGTGTCAGCGTGGCTTGATAATGAATATTTAAATGGAAAATGGGATTTTTATGGTGACACATACAGAATTATAAAAATGATTGCTTTTTTAAACGCTTGTTTTGATTACTCTTATTTAATTACTGGTCGGTAAAATTTTTGGTAATTAAAATAATATAATTGTCTTAAATATTGTTTATTACAGATCTGACTATTCTGTATACCTATTTACACTGTAGTAATGATAAGATGATTATTATACCATTTCTGTGATTTTGATTGTGATACTGGATAATAAAGATGATTTATACCTAAATGTTTAAAATTGTGTTATTATTGAATTATTATTGTTTCAAAAATTTCAAATAAGTACATTATTTTTTTGTTGACTGTACCTTTAATGTACTTGTTATTTGGGACGAAGCACAACTTTAATTGTGCTATGGGACAAACTAAGATTTTTTTGGAATGTGGGACAAAACTTCAGGACGAACGAAGAATAAATCACAAAAATGTATGTTAAATTAGAATTTATATTGATGTCCGTGACCTAGAATACGTATTTACATTATGTTATCTTATATTCTCATGTAAGTGGCTCTTTGTCTTTTTGAGAATAAACTATTTAAACCTATATACACGGGATCATTCACTGCGACCCACGACCACGCTACGCAGATCGACATCCTAGCACAATCAGCTCACTGCTAGGACACAGTCGAATTATTTATGCCTGTTTGTATTACCACATGATGTTTCTATTCACCGTTTCGAGAGCAGTAGTGATAAAGTAAAGTGCCTAGAACTCGTACATCGGGACCGTTATCTTTGGGCCACCAGTGCTCAGTTTAAAGAATATTGCAATAGAACGGAAGGTTTTTGTACCCATTTTCATGCGTGGATACTTTATAAGCTACCAGTTGTGTCCCCGATACAATAACCCATTGGTCATTATGACGAACTTCACCGAAGGCTAATTTTGCCGAGCCACCACTCCTTCGCAGTAGTAAAACTGTGCCTTTAGTTCGGATTGGTTCCGAATTTCTGTTATGACGCCAATATCATAACAGATACGGATATCGATATTTCGCAATTTTTATTTTTATCCAGCGTGGGAAGTGATTCGGAAACACGCTTCCAACCGTTGCATTATTAAACGGGACAGTGTGCCACCAAAAATAACTTTAGCTGAATTCTAATAAATCAGATTCAAATCAATGTTATTACGTGCGTTGTTTTGATTCTGAATTTTATTGACTTTTAGATGCGACACTATTTTATTGTGCCCCGATTTGATTTGGAATGTTATTGAGCTTTGCTTAATTGCATCTCCATGATGTAGAATAGCCGCCTATCATGTTCCCAATGCTGGGACACAGGGCTCCTGGAAGAAGAATTTTAATCCACCACGCGAGCCCAGTGCGTGTTTGCAGATGTTAAATTTAGGTTTAAAGAATTTATTTTCTCATAAGAACTTAAATAACAGTTCACTTAAAATGAGATACAAAAGTGCTTACAGCTAATTAATTATACATATTTGCCTCCGGTGACATTACAGTGTACATACATGTTTCTTAAGATTTTTTTTTAAAAAGTTTATATTGTCACACTTTTTTAACTCCTCCGGTAAATTATTGAACATTCGTGCTCCCTCAAACAATATTGTCTTTCGACCGTAATTAGTCCGTGCTCGTGCAGTCTTTAGTTGAAACTTGTGTTTACTTCTTGTTTCAATGTTAAATGTCGAATTTTTGGTTCCAGAACAAGCCATTTTCCTCACAATGTTTTCTTTCACCATTTTGAGAGCAGTGGTAATGAAATAAGGATACAAAATAAATTCTGAATGTTCCAGTATAAACCAAAATAAACTGCATACTGAAATGAGCAAAAATAATATAAGATTTAGTCATTCACTTATTAAAAGGGGAAGCACCATCGATTAAAATATGATTCGCGACCGTAACAAATATGGCTTTAAATAATAATAATCATTAAAATCATCAATACAACCTTCTTAGTTCATTTAATCCCACTGAATGACTATTTCTGGAAAAGTCATCAACATACAACAGGACAAGGACAACAGGACCAACAAATTGCATAAACCGTAATAAAATTTGAATTCCCTGAGCTACCTTACCGCACCCTTCATAACCAGGTAAACTTAAATGAAATATCAGTGCCAACCGAACCGTGTTCTAATCGACCCGTGTATCCCCTCTGCTGAGTATAAATCGCCTTGCAAGAGAAGCCATAGTTTTTGGTGGCTTGCCAACAGTAGCAACATTATTTGATTTACTGATCTACTGCTTACTAGAATAAATAACGTATATGAATCAAGACATCGGAAAATGACAGCGTTGTTTATTAGAGATCGAGGTTTCGACTTCAATTAATGGTGAAATCGAGCTTGATTTGTGATCAAAATATTTTGGCGTAGAGAAATTGACAACATTCTCTAGGAAAGATTAATGAAATCATTGTTGTATATAGATTTATGTTTTGTT
Source organism: Aporophyla nigra (assembly GCA_947507805.1). NCBI lineage: Eukaryota > Metazoa > Arthropoda > Insecta > Lepidoptera > Noctuidae > Aporophyla > Aporophyla nigra. The sequence continues at coordinate 21,470,093 of OX382311.1, forward strand.
TGTCTATTTATTTATTTGTATATGCTTTATTGTACACCAAAATACGTAGATAGCAACAAAAAACATTTAACACTAAAAACATACAATGGGCGGCCTTATCGCTTTCTGCGATCTCTTCCAGGCAACCTTTGAATGGACAGTGATTGCGTAGACATAATAATGGGTTTGTCACTTGTGCAAAATATAGAAATAATTTAGTATAATAAAGACATAAATATAATCTTATATATGCTGAATGAAAGATACTTATATAAGCAAAGAAAATTATCAGATTTTTGGATATATCTATGTTACATATGAGAGCGCTAAGATCACTTAAATGCGTTCATCCCACGCGGGCTGGCGTCGTCACATTTCCAGTGGTTTTTGCTAACTATTTTATTATTAAATATAATTAAAAGTACAATTTTGCGGTTCACGGTTGGCCATAATCGCCATGTTTGGCAGGGTTGGCGATCGTAGTATGGTGGTAAAATGCATAGAGAACGCTGGTGCTATTTCTCTAGTTAGTCCCTTAGTTGCCTCTTACCACATCCACGAGAAGAATTGGGAAGGTGTTATTCTTTACTTCCAGCACCACACGGAACGAAATTTATTCTTAAAATAAAAGTTATCTAATGGTTGACAAACCAGCCAACATGGTAATGCCGCCAGTCTCTTGGGTACAATACCAGTCGACAGCGATGTGGATGAATTTTTCAACACTATATTTTAGTTCGTGTATAGTTTTAGGTAAGTTAGCATATAACTATGTTACTTTTCTTTATTAATCAGTTATTGGTTTTTATTTACGTACATTGTGGTCGTTTTTTTTTCTTATTAAATACATAAGCACACTGAATAAGAACTTAACAAACACAGAAAGGAAACTCCATTAATGTTATTTAACTAGAATTTAATATTCAACTTGTACTATAAAATCAGAGATCGAGTACGATGTACAAAATAAGTAGGAACGGTAAACTAGTAAAATCAGGAAAGAAAATCTAGAGATAACTAAGCTCGAACGCTATGCACCAGAATGCTAGAAATCCGCTTTCCGTAACCAGTCCGAAACACGCTGTATCAAAGGAAATTTAAAAGCAAAACTCGTTCATCAGAAAATCCATTAATTTTTCAGCTATTCTTATTTCGGAGCCCTATTCCTGTTAAGTGCAAATAGGGTTTGAAGCGGATTTATTGCAGACTAGTAACTGAATTGGATTCACTTAGAATATAACTGAAGTTTCATCTGTATCGCGTACAGATACTGAGGACTTGTGTGCTTGTATTTTTTTAAGGCTCCGCCCAGCCACGGACACCGTATCATGCGTAGTTTTTTATCGTACAGTTAGGAGTATTGATACATATTACAAGCCAGACAAATTAGTGTATTGCCAAGCGTTTAAAGAAAACACTTATTCAAAAATGTTTCATGATGAGAATCAAACAATCGTAAAACGGAGCTATAATCAATTTATCTCTCATTGCTTCATTTTCAGTTCTTTTACCTGTTGTGGTATGGTAATTTTTATTGTAGGTGCATCGTCTTCACATATAATTGTATAAATATTGTATACAAATACTGAAAACTATTTTGAAAGAGTAACGGTGGAGTTTCTTGCCCATTCTTCTCTATACGAATCTACTTTTTGGAAGGGGCAACTAGAATCAATTCTATTTTTCATGTAACAGTTGACGTTCAAAAGTGTCTTTTTTGGGCCTAATTGAAATAAATGCTTTAACTTTGACTTTGAATGTTTTTTCTTCATTCCATAATTCTCAACATTTTGCACGTAAGCTATTTTATTTTATGTAAAAGATCTACTTAAAAAATATTCCACTGAGCATTCATTTATTTTTTGAATTAATTAACACTGATACACACTTTCATTTTGAAATGATCATTCGATTCATCTAAAATGTGGAGGCGATCGGCGGCGGCGACCTCTCGCGTCCGGCCCTGGTGCGAGCCATGGTACGGAGCGAGAGGGCATGGGAAGCCGTCACCTCCTTCTGCGAAGCAGTAATGCTCGTGAAGGAGGAGGCGGAGCGCGTGAGGGAGTGGCAGTCTCTGCGCCCTCACGTCCCTAGCCGCCGCAGGAGGAGACGCCCCGGGCGTCGGGAGTCGATTGCGGACTCCCGGCCACCGTAGGCGCGAGCTTGCGGGCGGCGAGCAATGGGTAGCTCGCCGCCCGGTAACGACCAAGCTCGGGTCGACGGCGCGTAGTGTTCCACGCGCGCCTCAAAGAGGCTAGCTCTCTGCTAGGACCGGTGCCTGCCGGGGTCGCGTGATTGTTCGAAAGAGATACCGTGGCCCCGGCACTGGGCAACTGAAGGAACACGGGTGGGTTTTAGTCAGTAAAAGTCTGACACGCCCTCCCGCTCCGCCCAGAGCGGGAGAAGTCATTGATTTCCCATCCAAAAAAAAAAAAAAATTCATCTAAAATCAAATGCTTCGCTATTTTGAACCTTATTTACTACCATGATGCTCTATTGTCAAACACCAAAAAATTTTCCTCAAGCATAAATTCTCCCGTACACCGTTTGTGATAATGATTTTCCTAGAATACTAGGTTACATTTCGTCTACATCGAATCTTCATCATCATATATCTGCATGTTACCAACATTGTTGGGGTCGGCTTCTGGCCTAACTAGATGCAGCGGAATACCAGTATTTTACATGGAGCTACTTCCTATCTGACCTTCATAACCCAGTGCTAGGTAATATGATGCCCCTGGATGAAACTGGCTGTCCGGCTTTCGGGGCTTCTCACTACCCGTAACGATTGTCAGAGATCTATAAATACATGCGGATTAGACCGGCCTCGGCAAACGTACCTTAACCATTAATCGACCCAAACGGCTATTTTTTATATAGCCTCGAATCAATAGCAATTTTTTTTCCATGAAAAAGAACTAAATCAATTCTGAATTGTGATACAATCTTGTTTCTGTAAACCTGATCAGTAAATCCGTCAAATTGCATGTTATCTATTGGGATTGGTTTTCATCATCCAATCATTTAACGCGAAATGAGATGTAACAACGTATACATACAACCGTGTACAAACCTGAAGGAAAAATCTCGTAAGTTAAAAAGTAATTATTGAGATGTATGAACTTAAATGAAGCAAAAGGAATATATAAAGATCAAATCAGGTGTTCTGTAGTTTCTAACTTAAGAACACCACCAAGAGTGTCTGTGTGAGTTAATGTATTATGTATGTAAGTACTTAGAAAACACTTATATCTTGCTAATACTTTTTGATCGCACAGCTGTACTCTTTCACAACCGAACAACGACAGACTTTAAAGTACATTTTACTATTAAAAAAACTTTTTTACAAAAAAAAACAACCGACTTCCTTAAAAACACTACAAAGTGAAAAATAACTTTAATTTCGGAAGTCGGTGTCTTAGGATCTGTTTTTATGGTTTTTTTGCCACCGACTTCCGAAATTAAAGTTATTTTTCACTTTGTAGTGTTTTTAAGGAAGTCGGTTGTTTTTTTTTTGTAAAAAAGTTTTTATTTTTAAATTTTTAGTTGTGGTATTCACCCTGCACTAATTCCAAACAAACAATGCATATTATGCGATAGCAGAAATCGCGGTTGATTTGCTGTCATTTTTTAAAGAGTTCCGGTGTCTGTCTCCCGAACTCATCATCCGATCTATATGAAAATTATATGGGACCATTTCGGAATAAACCCCTTTCGAACAAAAAAAGAATTTTGGAAATTCGTCTATATATGACGGAGTTATGGCCGAACATACATAAAAAAATAATAAAAAAAACATATAAACGTCTGAATTGAGAACCTCCTCCTTTTTGAAGTCGGTTAAAAATGACTCCCCCCACCCAGTTATACTCAATACAACCCTCTTAGTTCATAATTATAATTCCATTGAATGAGTTTTTGATAAAATAGTAATTCAATGAGATTATAAAATTAATTAATCAATGCAAAAATGTAGGAAGATAATTAGTTTTTTACAGATTGAAACTGTTTTTAGAAAGCGAACGATCTTAAAAATACGGGAGTATCTTTGGTGGTTCCGTCCTCTTTTATAAGATAGAGACAACTTTTCCACGTAATATGATAAGCAAACTGCTATTGCACGTCCACATGTGTCTATTATCTCATTTCAACAAACCAGTAATCCAGATACAGTCTCGAAAATCTAGTTACGAAGCTAAACAACTAGACAAAACTTACACGAACTCGATATCAAGAATTACCCAGCCTTGTTGATGTGCAAACAGTCTGACCGCCAGAGGGCGTGCTGTCGACAGATAAAGGTTTTAGCTATTGAACTAGTTTATTATTCTCCGAATGGAGGGGAGAATGGACAGACTGTTTGTTTATGGTTTAGTTTAAGACGAGTATAATTGGGACGTCTTGAGCGAAAGTTTTTGTCTGTGGGATGGGTTGATAATGATGTTATTTTGTTGTGTATAACAAAACATGTTAATTAAGGTCATACTAGCGAATTGTGGACCTCCAAATCTAGTAGGATTTGGAGGTCCACAATTCGCTAGTATATTATACATGTGAACGTTTGTGAGGATGTATGGATGTTTGTTACTCTTTCACGCAAAAACTACTGAATGAGTTTAGGTGAAATTTGGCACACAGATAGGTTAGAACCTGAATTGGCATAAAGGGTACTGTTTATCCAGGTAGTAAAAAAATAAATAAAATATATTCGCGGCAAACATGACGCAAAGAAAGACCAAAACATGCAATAAAAAAACTGAAGGAAATCATGCGTCGCATCGACACAAAACGTACGTGTCCACGGGATAATTTCTGACCTACATGCGGGAGAAGCCGCTGGCAAAAGCTAGTAATAACTAAGCCTGTTGTTCTTCTTCACAAGAAGGACTTTTAAGATATTCTTTTTTTAAAAAAAGCTCACTTTTAATTAACTTGTAATTATTTCATTAACTCTTCATTCTATTGTTTACACAATATTTTTTCAACAGTTTTGAGAAAAAAAATGCTTTAAATCAAATGGTGGATTTTGACTTCCGACTGAACACAAACAAACAGAACTTAGGATTGCATGCAATTAGTTTGCTATTTGAATCATAATAATAAAGGGTACTTCTGATACGACTCCCATTGTTCGGAGGTTCCTCTCTGGAGCCTTGACCGCCGGCAGGTTAGACCCTAATCCCAAAACCAGTACGCTCCTATTAACAAAAAAAATTATTATTTTTAATCATATTATTTTATAATGTTATTAAAGGACTTATAATAATTTATTTAGGTACCTACGTAAAAGTTTTGTACCTAATTCATAAGGGACTTACAAAAAATACAATATAAATTACATGGTGTCGGTACAATGAATAGTCTAAAGGTGATGAATCACTGCTCTCCTGGCTAAATCACTGACTAATCTATATATTTGCTGATTGACTAGCAAAAATACTACTTATTTCATTCGTCTTAATATGTACAGTTAACAGAAATAATCATACCAAGAAGCGAACCTTTCCTGCTCCCAATATTAAAACAACAATAACGTTTAGAAAACTCGTTAAAGCCAACAGTGGACTTGGTAAGCTGCCACCAACATTACCAAGGCACAAAATCACAAAACAAATCCATTACAGAGAGGGTAGTATTTAATTATCGTCACCATTCATACGCCCAACTCAATCAGAGGCTACGACGAAAATTGGTGCACCCACCACAATACTAGTGTTTGTTTTGATTAATCTCTTTTGATGGCGTTATTGGTACTTTTATCCTGTTCTTGTTCTGGAGTGATTAGAGTTCTGTGTCGGATATACGGAATTCTTATTTAAGTAGCTTTTTGGCTCTGTTTATCAATTTAGTACACAGCTTAAATAGTCGTACGTACTTGTTACTCAGTAGTTCAATAACTAATCCTACTGAAAATGAAATAAAACAAAATTCATTTATTCACATTAGGCTGAGAATCAGCACTTTCCGTACGTCAAAATGTCATAAGACAGTCCCATAAAAACGCCCGCCCGTCACCACTTCCTAATGGTTTAGCTGCGAAAAAGAAGTGGCGCAACAAACTTCCCAGCAGCACAGCTATCTGCCTGCCGGGGTCGCGTGACCCTGGCACATGGGCAACTGAAGGAACACGGGTGGGTTTACATCCAAAAAAAAAAGCACAGCTATCTGTTTAGTTAGATACACTTGATGCTATATAATAGTAAATAAACAAAATAATTATCATTACGAGACACAGAACATTAAATTAAATCTAATCAATATTTTAACTGTAAAAAATTGTATGTTTGGATGTTTATTACTCAATCACGCAAAACGGCCAATCAAATTTGAATGGAATACACTTAAATAGTTCGTAAACTGTATTAACACATAGGATACTTTTTATCCCGGTAGTATGTTCCCGTAATATAGTTTCTGACCTCCACGCGTACAAAGCCTAAATGCAAAAGCTTGTATGATAAATGTACAGTAACTCGATTGAAGTAAACAATATTATTTATTTATTAGAAATAACAAACAGTTACACATTAACACATTCGGACCAGCAACATCTTATAACGACAAATTTGTACAATTTGTTGGTAACACTACGTCTAATCACGTCAAACAAAAATATGATATTATTTGCACTACGTTAAACAACGCCAGAAAGGCATAGTAAATTCCATTAGTTGAACATTTGCACCGCAATACTAGCAAATGTCTAACATCTAGAGCCACTACAAATCAAATTTTTGCTGCTTAATCTAATAACACTCTAGTACACTTGAAGAGCAGAACGTTTATCAACGTATGTCCATATAGTATGAGAAAATATTGTGTCATAATGCGCGCACCTCATGAGAGCGGCGCTCGCTGGGCCGAACGTGTTAAATCTTATAAACTATCTTATAGAATAAGTATAAAATACAAATGTGAACGAAATTATTTATGTATCTTCCTGTTCAATACCTCACCAGACTTAACTTCTATTTACAGGAGGTACCTAGTAAAATACCGAAATATTGGATACCAAAATATAGATATAGGGTTTGTCAGCAGTAGCCCGGAGGATTTGTGCCCGGTAGAAGGCAATAGACTCGCCCCTAGCACATGGAACGTAAACATAACTGACAAAATGTAGGTGTAGGTACTATAGGTACATCTCTGACTGACCGTTTCTGTTTGGGTGGCAAATCATCAAATGTCTTCCCCTGCTATTCTGGGCGGAGCGGGAGGGCTTGTCAGACTTTTACTGACTAAAACCCACCCGTGTTCCTTCAGTTGCCTATGCCAGGGCCACCATAAGTCTTTCGAACAAACCCGTGATCCTGGCAGGAATACGCGAGCCTGGCAGTGACAAGGTAGACCATAGAATCCTTAGAAGAAGTTTGAAGATTTCAGTTTTTTGGTCAGTTTCTTTTTGGTTTAAATTGTGTCTTACAGAAAGAAAACAAACTGTGGTTATGAAGGGCTTTGATTAATCAGTTTTTTTTTTCTCTACATCTGAAGTCCCCCAAGGTTCGCACCTGGGCCCAAGTCTCTTTCTCTCTCTTTTTACCTCTGCCAGACCCTAGGGGAAATAAAAACGTTACGTTATGTAATGTGTGATGTGTAGATGAAGCTGCTTATCACTCACATAAGTAACTAAACAAATCCGTTTAAAAACAAAACGTATTTGACTTCCGAAAGAGCAATTTACAAGTTTAATAATTAATTCAACATCTCAGCCTATTTCAATACGCGCATGTAACATAAGGAATATTTATAACTCAGCTAACCACGGTTCATAATTTATACAATGTATATAGGTATAACGTGTTTCCCTTATTTACTTGGCAAAGGGTTGTTTAACTAAGCTAATACCTCTAACGTTGCGAAAGTTAACTCTTTGCATCTAAAATACAAACATTAACTAAAGTAGGTTAGTTCCATTAAAAAGTAGAAATCAATAGAATCGTAAACACCTACAAAGTTGCCGGTCATGCAATTTGTTAGAATAGGGGTAGCTGTTAAAAACAAGGAATTTAAATTGTTTTACTGTACTTCTTGCGTTAACTTTAAACGTGCCATGTTTTGTGGTAAACTTTGCTATCAGACGATAACCATCAGCTTATAGTGTTCCCACTCTGCTAAGACAGGCTCTTCGAGAGTGAATGGGCCATAATCAGCAACACGGGCCATAATCCACCACGCGGGGCCGTAATCCACCACGCAGGCTAAAATCTACCATTCGGGCGCAGTGCTGGTTGGTAGATGTCACATGTCCTCGAATGTTTGATTCTAGGTTAAGCTGTTTTCTTCACGATGGTTTCCTTCACCGTTTGGAGAACCGTGATGATGAAATTATTTACATAAAGTACAACTTGCCTGTTGTTGTACAACTTGTTAAGTCGAAGCCGTGATCAGTGGGCCACTGCATTCGTTAAGCTATTAAAAGCACATGACACATTTCAGACAAGCAGACGATAAAACGTACAGATGTAAGAGTAGAAATCTATACTAATATTATAAAGCTGGAGAGTTTGTTCGTTTGTTTGGTTGAACGCGATAATCTCAGGAACTACTGAAATTGAAAAAATATTTTTGTGTTGGGTAGCCTATTTATTGAGGAAGGCTATAGGTTATATAACATCACGCTATAATCAAAAGAAGGAGCAGCAACGAAAAATGAACGAAAACTGGAGGCAATTCGATGCGATGGGAAGGTCATGGGAGCAGAAATTAGTCGTGGGCAGAAGCTAGTTTTACATAAAGTAAGACAATGGAAGATCTTATCGGCCCCTATTTTATAATTGTACCTAATCATTTCTACGTTAAAATCTATTATTTGCGAACTCTCCGACCTTAATCGACAATCAACAAACACTCCCAAGATATAATCCTAAAAAACCATCAAGTCACTCCTTTCAGTGAAAAAAGAAAATCGCAAATTCCGAGACACAAAGGTTTAAAAAATGATCGTTCTTTAGTCAAACATCAAAAAGACAAATCCGTGGTTGTAAAAGGGATTTCAGCAAATGAGATCCAGCAACAATACATCATTCCAATCTGCCGATATCTGACCTCTTTCAGTTTGGAAATGTCGGCAAATATACTTAATGGATCTACCGGTGCGGAATTACATACGGTTGGCAAGAGTGGCGAACGAATTTGAATTTAGACAAAAATAATATCTTTAAACTGTAACCACTTAAAAACTGTCATTATTTTTCTACAATTGAAAAAAGGTGATGTATCTACCGGTCCGGAATGACATACGGTTGGCAAGAGTGGCGAACGAATTTTGAATTTAGACAATAATATGTTTAAATTTTACGCTATAGCCACTTAAAAACTATTTTTATTTTATGCAATTAAAAAAGAGGTACATAATATATTGTAACTAATTCTATTATTAATAACTCGTACAGAGGGAGCTTCGAAACTTTAATTTATGTAATCATAATCATTTATTTGTCAGAATATGGTACATTATAAGGTCTTACGATTATTACATAGCATCTTCACATTCTGCCAAGTGTGGCGTGCAAATATTAGTACATATATTATTTATTACACATTAAAATATTATTGGGTTACTAGTAAAATTAATGATTGCATAATTATGGATTAAAATGACAATTTCAAGTATGTCAGCTAATAATAATAATATAGTAAATACACAATTTATTTAGGATATCAAACTATAATTAAAATGTCAGATTAAATCAAAAAGACTAAATGTCAAGGAATAGATTACAGTTAGGAAGTCAGAGTGTCATTCAAAAACTCATTTAAATTATAGTAACATTTATTACAAAGAAAATCTTTGAGTCCCTTTTTGAATCCATTTAAATTTAACTCTTTGAGTGATTTTGGAATTTTGTTATAGACTTGCGGGGCTATGCAGAATATGCTTTTCCACATTAGAGCTGTTTTGGCTCTCCGTCCGCGTAACATATCATTACGCCTGTTACGTTTAACAGTATCGGATAGGTGGGGAAACAAATGTGAGTTTAGTTTCACAAATAAGGCAGTTTCATATATATACAAGGACGGTAGTGTCAGAATTCTGTGTTTTTTGAAATATGGTTTACAACTGTCCGTTACTTGCAGCCCAAACATGGCTCTGATTGAACGCTTTTGCGCTTTAAAAGCGGCTTCTTTGTTTGTAGAGTTACCCCAAAATATTAAACCGTATCTTAATACCGATGCTACAAGACCATGATACGCTGTGAGAAGAGCATCTATGTTAACAGTAGGAGCAAGTTTATACAGGGCATAGGATGAACTACTAACCTTTGAACATAGCGCTTCGATATGATCCTTCCAATTGAGTTGCCTGTCGATAATTAAGCCTAGAAATTTAGCAGTATCTACGTCATGGATTTTGTTATTTTCGTAGTGAACTTCCATTTTTGAACTCGGTTTTTTACGGCCAAAGTGCATTATCTGTGTTTTGCTAAGATTAATTTTTAAGTTATTATTATTTAGCCAGGAGATTAATGAATTAAGCGCGTTATTAACATCAGATTCATAACATTCTGGTTTACTACAAGGTATTATTACCGTACTATCGTCAGCAAAGAGTGTTATGGGGAAGTCTATAGCTTTGGGCAAGTCATTAATATAGATTAAGAACAGCAAGGGACCTAGTACACTACCCTGTGGTACTCCAAAATCTACCGTACGTTCTTTTGACAGGTATGTAATCTCTTCTTTATTCTTTAAATTTAGGTCTGTTATAGCAGTGAGTTGTTTTCTTTTTGAGAGGTAGGTTCATAATAAGTCCAGAATGTTACCTCTAATACCATAGGAGTCAAGTTTTTTTCTTAGTATATTGTGGTCAACACAGTCAAAAGCTTGCGTCATATCACAATACACAGCACAGACAGGTGTCTTATTATCAATTTTAGTCATAATTTTATTTAAAAAGTCATAGATAGCCATATTAATTGTCATATTCTTCCGGAAACCTTTTTGCTCGTTACAGAGAATCATTTGTTTGTCTAAGTACGCGTATAGCTCATTATAAATATATTTCTCATAAATTTTGGAAAAAATTGGCAAAAGCGCAATAGGTCTATAGTTCTGCATTAGCTGCTTATTACCCTTTTTAAATATAGGTTTAACTATGGCTATCTTCAGACGCTCAGGAAAAATACCCTTGCTGATACACAGGTTAAGAATGTGACTCAAATGTTTAGAGATTAAATCGGCAACATATTTTATAATCTTAGTAGAAATTTCGTCATACCCTACGCTATTAGTGTTTTTAAGACCTTTTATAATGTTATATATTTGTATCGGTTGGCACGGAGCCATGAACATTGATTTTTGTGTATTTAATATGTAAGCAGCCGGCTTCTTACCTGCTCCTGGTATTGGCATAATTTTTTCTATGAAATAATCGTTGAACTTGTCAGCAATTAATTGAGGTTTGTTAATTGTTTCATTGTCAATTTGAATTGCATTTATTGAGTCATTGGGTAGATTTAATTTAGGGTTTTTTATTATATTCCATGTCATTTTGCTTTTGTATGTACTGAAACAAGTTAAGCAACAGTTTAAATAATTATATTTGCATGATTTCATAATTGGAATTAATTATAAACTACTAAAGTATGCGCATAGAATCATATTAATTTGGAGTATAACATTTATCATCTCAACATAAATGAAATAAATATAAATGAAAGAAATAATAATATACATGGACTAAAACTAGTCGCTTTAAGCTCTATAAATGAATTAAGGATAAAAATGTTATTCATAGATTAGGCAACGGGACACTGATAAATGTTTAGTCTTATGCGCTAGCAGCTTCGTTAAATAAACGTATAATTTTAACGACTCTAAATAGTTTAGCAAAATATTTGAAATTATATTTAGGTACTCTATTTTTGACTCATGTCGACTGTATTTCTTCCCTTTCATTCTAAATTTAATTCTGAAAGACTTAATAATTTATTCTACCAACAATGACTGCTTTACAAACACGACATTTTAAAACTTATCCATTTTAGTATTTGCGCCCGATAATTTGAATACATCAATCAACTCAACTAATAGCAATCTATTCAAGGCTTAAACCTCTTCCCATTGAACTTACAACTAGTCTAGGCAGCGTACATTATTATGCAAACATGTTAACGATCCATTTCCCCCCACAACACTAAGTACCTGCTTATCCAAGGGGACACTAAACCACTTTTACTCACAAATTAGGCATCACACAAACACGGCGACTCCCACGAGTTTCGACGCCACTTAATAATAAAACCATATCACGTACAGTAACATTTCACTTGGGAATTCAATGGAGCAGAATATTGCTGTAATTTTTGCTACGTGCCCATTTGTTTGCGTGGCCTATGGTTTTTTAAAGCTTTTTTTATTTATTTTTTCGCCTGTGCTTTGCTGCATATAAATGTTGTGAACGTGTTAGAAACATATTATCATATTTTTTTGTTTATTATGTCACCTAGTTTTTTGCATAGGATTAAAATTAAAGACAAAGGTCGCACAAACAATTAGGCAGCTTGCACCGCTATAAAAATAATAATAGTATATTATAAAAGGATATCTTTCAGTTCGAACGCAAAGATAAAAATGCCAGAAAAACAATGCTGTTTCGTAATGGGTAATGGCATTTTGAACGTTTCGTACCTATAGTCAACAATTAACCCTCCTGGCTGTTATGAGATTGACACCAAACGTTTATTGACCATGGTAGGTACACATGGACATGATAATATGATTTATAAATAATCAAAGTACATTCTTTGTTTTTTCACAATAATAGCGGAAGGGTTAATTGTATACTCTCGTTCGGTACCTAAAAAAATGAGGGTGTTATTTCCCACAAGAAAACAGTTTTCTTTTTCTGTCCATCGACTTTAATTTTTGGGTACAAAATGTTCGAACCCTGAATGTTGTCCTTTTACAAAAAATCTCCGGTTTGCCACTGTCCGCGTCCGTGTGTCCTCAAACAAAGAAAACATAGGAAGCTGCGCCGCCGAGAGAAATCTTTCATTTCTTATCGCGCCGACGAACACTCACTAATATCAAAGCCATACGATATGAGGTACTCTTTGTAGTTCCCCTTATTTTGCTGTCTACCGTCTTTTCTTGAACACTGTACTTAGTAGGTAAGTTAGGTAGGTAATATGAATATTCAGGAGCAAAATAGAAGCCTTTGTGTTGAAGACACTGAAAGCTATAGAAGTGAAGAATATTTCCTTTACTATCAGTACACTTCTGTTCTTCCCTTCAGGGAATACAAACGTGATGGTATGTTTTCGGGTTCAGAACCCATAGGGTGCAAGCAGAACCATATTACTAAGCGTCCGCTGTCCGTCTGTCCGTCCATCCACCCGTCTGTCTGGTAGCAGTTCTATCTCATGAACCTATTATTTGATTCTGAAAATGTTCCTTACCAATACTAAAGTTTGAACTTTGCTGTTGGAAGCGATCGGTGCCTAAATTTAATTTCTATTAAACGACTCTAAACTCTAATTTAAACGACGTTCAATAGAAATCAAATAAAGTTAACTTAAGTAACTAGGAAAGAGTGGAAGGAAATGGAGGAGGCCTTTGCCACTGGGCACACAGACCAAGACAGCCGGTGTCAACAATAGAACTCACTTTATATATTTTTTAGCTTTATTCACAACTTATACCAATGTATATTTTATTGTAATAGCATAATTTTTAAATGGTCTGAATAAATGGCTTTTATTATTATTATAAGTAACTTGAAAATATTTTGTGTTAAATATTGCACGGTGGTACGGAACCCTTGCGAGTCCGACTTGCACTTAGTTTTTTTTTATTGATAAAATATAAAACTACATAAAAAGTAAGTAACTCAGTAGTTACTTAAATAAATAATGAACTTGATACAAAAAAAAAACGTCGTTAAAAAACTCACTACATAGATTACCTAGAGAAAAACTATAATAGCTTTTACAAACAAAAATCCAGCCTAAAACAAACAAAATAAAGTAATCTATATATATATAATTCAAAGTCCTGAGTGACTGACTGACTGACTGACTGACTGACTGACTGATATATCAACGCAGACAACGCGGACAAAATTGATGCAAAAGTTCAAAACTTTACACATATGGACTACTGTATTGTTTACATTGGCGAGGAAGATTTTAGAGCAACACAAAACTATGTAGAACTAGTAATGTATATACGTGAAAAATTAATGGGACTAACCCATACTAATATTATTATTTGCCTACCTACATACAAATTTAAATTCAATAACTATGACCACACAAAACAATCAAACTATAGTAATACTCTGTATAACTGTCGTGTTGAAACTTTTAATAACCTTATGTTTATGGACGCCCAGACGCTTAACTACGCATATGTATTGGACTCTAATTTTAATCTTTCTTATGACTATGATATGTACAATAAGCTTACTGGAGCAATAAACTATTATGGCATGGAGGTAGTTCTATCAGACTTACAAGACTTAGTAATGAAAATATTTAGTTTAAACACAAAAAATGATATGTTAACATACTTACAACCACAACATCTACCAAACAACATATGTTTTTCAAGCAACAAGTTTTTTCTCGAATAATTATATAAATATACTACACCAAAATATAGCAGGACTTTTAAATAAATCTGATGCACTTTCTGTTTGTTTGGAGCAATTATTAAAATGTGAATTGAATATTGACGTCATCTGTGTATCAGAACACTTTATGATGTCAGGCTATGAACGTTATCTAACAGTTCCGAACTACTCATTAGCAACTACTTTCAGTAGAAATGACTCCAAAAGGGGTGGGTCATGTATTCTCCTTAAAAATAAGCATGAATGGAAAGAAGTTCCTGAGATTCTTAATTTGTCCATTAGTCATGTAATAGAATGTTGTGCAATTGAGCTTGTAAAATATAAAACAATTATTGTGTGTGTATACAGAGTTCCAAATGGTAATAATTACAGTATATTTTTTGATCGATTATGTATGATTATTAAAATCTCGAAAAATAAGAGCCTTGTAATATGTGGTGACTTCAATATAGACCTGCTAAAGAAATCGAGTCAATCTTCTAAATTCAAAGAAATATGTGCAAGTAATAATATACAGCTTGCAATTCAGCAACCTACCAGACTTGCTAGCCAATCTTGCATAGATAACATTTTACACAATATCCAAGGATGCAAAACACATGTCGTGGAACTAGCTTTATCTGACCACACAGCCCAAATTTTGCAATATCCAGTAGAGAGAGTATACGATATTGATCATTGGTATGAGCTTAAACGTGACTACTCGGAAGACAACATCAAAAAATTTATTGAGAACTTAAGCCAACTAAGTTTTAAGGAAGTCTATGACTCTAATGATGTAAATGAGGGGTACAATGAATTCCACAGAAACCTTACTCTACTTTACAATTCATCCTACCCCCTCAAAAAAATTAAGATGTCAAAAACCAAAAAGCCAAAATGGATCTCGAAAGGCATTAAAACCTGCTGTATACGTAAAAGAGCTCTATTATGGAATTATAGGAAAAAACGGTCACTTGATAATAAATTAATATTTAAGCAATATGCCAAAAAAGTAAAAGCCATTATAAAGCTAACACAAAAAGCTCAAAATACATACGACATTAAAACCTCTAACAATAAATCTAAAACAGCCTGGAAAATAATAAATAAAAATAAATACAACCAACCTCGAGAATATATTCATAATATTAAAATTAATGATACTCTAATTTATGACCCAATTAATATAGCAACGCAATTTAATAATTATTTCATTGATCAGATACAACCTGAAGATTCCACACCTGCACATAAATGCCCTCCATCCGTCAACAACTCAATGTTTATGTCACCTACTGACCCTAATGAAATAAACAAGATCATCCTCTCATTAAAAAATACCTCGAGTGTAGGGTACGACGGATTTAATACTAATATTATAAAAAGAGTTGCTCATATAATCTCACCCGTACTATCACATCTAATAAACTTATCTATTCAAACAGGTATATTTCCAAAGTTACTTAAAACTGCAATAATTAAACCTATACATAAAAAAGGAGAGAAAGATAATATGAACAATTATCGCCCAATTGCATTGCTATCTATTTTTTCTAAGATTTTTGAAAGAGTTATCTATAACCGCGTATGCAACTACCTAGAGAATAATAATCTTTTTGCCAAAGAACAAATGGGTTTCAGAAAAAATAAATCAATTAACTTAGCAATATATCAATTTTGTAATCGGGTACTAATAAATATGGATAAGCGATCTCCAACGGTTGCCCTGTTCATGGACATGACAAAAGCCTTTGACCGCGTAAAAATTGAAATTCTTTTGGACAAACTATATGCAACTGGCCTTAGGGGTAATGTACATAAACTACTTAAATCATATTTAACTGACAGAATACAACTAACTGAGATATCCAAAATCTGTCCTAAAACAAAAACCTTGACAACATACAAATCGGACATGAGATATGTTAAATATGGCGTGCCACAGGGCAGTGTGCTTGGAGCACCTATGTTTCTAATATATATTAATGACTTTCCAACTGTTACTAACAATCCTATGACTCTTTTTGCTGACGACAGTACTATCCTTTTTGACGCTTATAATAAGAATGACATTAATGACAAAATAAATTTGACTTTAAAAAATGTAATTGACTGGCTAACAAGAAACAATTTAAAAATTAATGTCAGTAAAACTAAAGCTATAAACTTTAGACAAAGACTTCCGCTAGAAAATTTAAACATAAATTATGATAACCAATCAATAGAAGTAGTAGAATCAACTAAGTTTCTAGGATTATATTTAGACAACAAAATGACATGGAAACAGCAAATAGAGTTCTTATGTAATAAACTAAATAGATATTCCTTTGCGCTGCGTAATCTCAGAAAAATCGTTGATATAACAACTGTGATGACAGCGTACCATGGTTATGTATCGTCTACTCTCAGATATGGAGTTATTTTTTGGGGAAACTCCACTGAATTGGAACGTGCGTTTAGAGCGCAAAAGAGATGCATTAGGGCTATATGCAACTTAATACAAACTGATTCATGCAAACCTTATTTTAGAAAACTAAAAATACTGACTCTGCCCTGTATCTATATATATGAAACTGCAGCATTTATTAAATCACACCCAGAATTATTTGAGTACCGTACAAGGCGTCGTCATGCAGACCAGCTGTGCGTTCTACGTTCCAAAACAGCGCTCTTATACAAAAGTTTTGTTTGTATGGGACCAAAAATTTATAACAATATACCCCTAAACATCCGAAATATCAATCAGGTTAGGCTATTCAAGAAGAAACTACACTGTTTTCTCATAGATAAAGCATATTATACTTTAAGCGAATTTATGAATGATAAAGACAGACAAATGTAAAGGATTAATGTAAATGTAATGTTATGTAAAACTCACCATCATTTTATTTTAAATATGTATACCTAAGAATCTAAATTCATTTTAATTTAATTTTAATCTTATGACTAATCTAATGTGTAAGATTAACCAAATTTTGCATGCTTATATATAGGCTGAGTATGGTGAAACAACAAACAATGTAACATCTCCCGAAAAACCCATATTATGCAAATAAAATGATTTGATTTGATTTGATTTGAACGCACAGCCTAAACCGCTGGTCCTAGAGACATGAAATTTGGAGGGTGTTTTCTTTGTGAAGAGTAGGTTTCCACTAAGAAAGGGTTTTTTGAAATTCCATCCCTAAGAGGGTGAATTGGGGGGTTGAATTTTCACGCGGGCGAAGCCGCTGGCGGAAGCTAGTTAGTAATAAAATGCTATAACCACCCACGAAAAAAGACTAAGAGAATTTAAATCCACGTTTGAAGCTAAATCTTATCCATACTACATGCTCAAACAAGAATTTTTGAAACCTTAAATAATCTATTACAGTGTAGCCAGGATAAAAATTATACGTGACCGGTGTAGCCAGTTAACTCATAAACATTTGGGATCCCGCTAAAACATGGCCGGGGGCCCAGGAGTTTTATTAAAGTGTTTAATGAAACTGGAGCTTACTCCATAATTTACACGCGGCGCTTGCGACGTAGACTGCAGTATCTAGTAGATACGCCATGAATTTTAGACACTGTAAAGTATTCTATAATATCTATACTAATATTAAAAAGCTGAAGAGTTTGTTTGTTTGATTGTTTGGTTGAACGCGCTAATCTTAGGAACTACTAGTCCGAATTGAAAAAATATTTTTGTGTTAGGTAGTCTATTTATTCAGGAAGGCTATACGCTATACAACATCACGCTACTATAAAAACGAGCGGAGCAACAATGACAAATGGACGAAAACTGGCAGGCGATTCGATGCGACGGGAAGGAAAAATTTGATGCGGAGCTTGGGGGAGGCCTATGTCCAGCATTGGACATAGGCCTTCGTCTTTCGGCTGAAATGATGATGATTTGTGATGAATAATTTCAAAGTTCAATAATATGAAAGACATCAACTGTTGAAGATAGGCCTCTCCCAAGTACCGCTACTTCGACCTGGTCTGTGTTAAACTAAACTGTGTGAAACTCCAAGTATAGCTCTCTCTATTGCCCCTTGGGTTACTTTCAGAATTATCATGAGGCCTGTTGTCAACTCTATTAAAAATACTACTATATTGATAATAGGCTGAGGAATGATGTGATAAGAGAACGGTGTGGTTTAAAAGAAGATGTAGTGACAAAAATTGAAAAAAGTATGCTTAGATGGTTTAGTCATGTTGAGAGGATGAATGAAGGACGGCTCACAAAAGGTATCTACAAGGCAGATGTGAGAGAAAACACCGGGAGGAGACGCTCTAGGAGGGACATATAGTGACCTTATTGGTGATGTTCTTCAGAAAGGTCAGGTGCGTAGTACTCGCAACCGGCGTGTGTGTATGACCAATTGTATGAACCTAAACGAGGCAAAGGAGTGTGTAGAGATCGTAGCTGATGGCGTTCCGTGGTTTCTGCCTACCTCCATGGGAAAAAGGCGTGATTGTATGTATGTAATATTGATATATTTGATAACCAAACATAGAATATTATTACATTCCAAACAAAAATACATTTCCAAAGAGGTCAATTCAATATGAAAACCGCCATAACAGAACACAATTCGATAGAAATACATCACGTTGTAATTAAAAGTATAAATAACCGCACACACTGCACACGCATCTACTTTATTAAGGAGCAATAAACACAAAGCCACACAATAATAGTTATCTGTATAGTTACAAACGCAACTCCCGAGAGTTACAGTGTTGCCATCAATAAGTCTACACTACGACTCCTGAGTACAGTCAAACAAGATTGTTGATATACAGCCTTTTATTTGCATTGTTCTTGCGGTGCCTAAGAGGTTATTGGCTGCTTAGCCTGTCATTTCTGTAAATTTATTAATAAATTAGGGCCTCAAGCCAAGGCATAAGCCGGCTTTCGGCTTAGGGTAACGCTGGGAGAGAGCAACAATGGACAGACTGGATCGTTGGTCTTAGTTGCCGCAAGCACTTGAAGCTGTGGGTTCGATTCCCGGATCAGGAAAAGTGTTGCTCGGTTTTGCATCTAGAATTTCTCAGTAGCAGCCAGGAGTCCAGATGTGTGCCCGGTTGGTGGAACAGGGCTCGCTACACGGAACTTGGACATAACTGGGGAAAATGCTAGTGCCATTAGCACTGGACCCAGGTCAGGTGATCGGGTAACAGCTATCACAGACCCTACCATAGATTTACTTCTGGTAAACCCTTCGTAGAATACTGACGTGATATTATGCCACGGTAAAAATTACTATTGCCAGTGTAGCGGAAAGGTAAAAATATATTTGCCTGTACACCAATGTGCCAACCTGTGTGCCAATTATTTATTTGAAAAAATGGACCAAAGAATTCAAGTGGATGCTGTTTACACCGACTTACAGAAGGCTTTTGATAAGGTGGATCATACATTGCTCTTGGAAAAAATTGCTTTCAATGGGATACGTGGTAATTTACTTCGATGGTTTGTTTCATATATTTATAATCGAACACAAAAAATTGTAATTAATGGTTACGAATCTGACCCTATTATTGTTAAGTCAGGAGTCCCACAGGGATCCATTTTAGGCCCTCTCCTTTTTATTATATTTATTAACGATATTAATAACTGTTTTGTGAATTCTAACTTCTTAATGTACGCAGATGATATTAAAATCTATCGAACTTGTAAAAACATTCAAGATTGCAAACTTCTGCAAGACGATCTCGACAGGCTTCATGCTTACTGTGGAAAAAACAAGCT
This sequence comes from Aporophyla nigra, assembly GCA_947507805.1. Taxonomy (NCBI): domain Eukaryota; kingdom Metazoa; phylum Arthropoda; class Insecta; order Lepidoptera; family Noctuidae; genus Aporophyla; species Aporophyla nigra. The sequence goes on from OX382311.1 coordinate 21,490,372, forward strand.
CTTTTTAAGCCTTCCCAAATGTCATACCATCTCATTCACCAAAAATAGAAATAAAATTAGGTTTAATTACTGTATTAACAACACACGCTTAGATTGTGCTACTTCAGTTCGTGACTTGGGCGTTACACTAGATTCATGTTTACACTTTGACATACACGTCGATAATGTAGTAAATAAAGCATTTCGGATGTATGGTTTCGTCATGAGATCATCAGGTGACTTTGTGCGGCCCTCTACATACTTATTACTATACAAGACTTTGATACGGTCCCAATTGGAATACGCTATCCAGATCTGGAACCCTTTCTATGAAAAATACTGCTCACGAATAGAAATGGTACAAAAAAAGTTTCTACGATCCATGAACTATAGATGCCATCAATCAAAAGTTCACTACGTGCAGTTACTGGATCGTTACGGCATTCTTAGTTTGAAGTCCAGGCGATTGCTTCTGGGCGTAATGACACTGCATGGCTTATGTAACAATAGATTCGATTGTTCTCACCTAGTGAATAAATTACGTTACATAGTGCCTAGAACTGTTATCCAACGGGGGGTGCGCGTGCCTCGACTGTTCCACACAGACATGTGCAAAACCAACGCTGGGGAACGTGCGCCCCTACGTCGCCTTGTAGAGGCATACAACAATAACTTTATGGAATTGGACATATTCAATCTCTCAAACCAAGTTTTCAAGAAAAAGGCTATAGATATACTGACTAAAATGGTGTAATAATAGTAATATTAATGGAGGCTAGTTTAAATTAATTTATGTTATAGCTATCACACGCATATTTTTCTTTGTATACATTTTGTCTTTCACTTCTTATTATTCTTTTTATTAATATGTGGACAATGGTGTGGGTTACATGTTTGTAATTCTAGGTTATGGATGTATTGTATTGCTCTTAGCATGTAACTGTTTTTTGTCCCTAATAAATAAAATAAAATAAAATACACCAAATAGCTTATTCACCTATACTTCCGAATACCCCCGAGTACTCCCGACTACTCCCGAGTAGACCCGAGTTAATAAGTGTGGAATGCGCTCTATCGTGGAAGATTTACGAGCCACCGGATTATCTCCGCCATCGTCACATGAACAGGTAGGCTTTACAATTTTATGGATATGGCGCCATTAGCTGAAGTGGGGGTAAATTACAAGGCTAATGACTTGTGATTATTGCACAAGGAAAGGAGGGTAGGCTAGAATTGTTGGAGGGTATGGAGAGTGATGTTATTTGGTTGTGTGGTTTTAGAATTTTTCATTAAATTTTTCATTAAAGACTTTCGTTTTTAGAGTGAGTAATTTTATCGTCTTACTTGTTTTATACTTGTATAACTTACTTGTTAAAATATGATTCACGGCCGTAACAAATATGACCTTTACAGAACCTTTAAGTTCATTTTATTACGTTGAATGATTTTTCATAAAATAGTCATTCAATGGGATTAAATGAACTTGGAGGGTTGATTAAATTAAAAGATCGAGAGGGCATTCACAAGAAGCTGTTTTCTCATTTGTTTTTCTTGTGTATGTACGTATATTTATTTATTCTTCTGATTTATTTGGTGTATAAAACATAACTGATATTTTTAATCCACACTATTAATATTAATTAATTAATATAATTAATAATTAATCCACACTAATATTATAAATGCAAAAGTAACTCTGTCTATCTGTCTGTCTATCTGTCTGTCTCGCTTTCCTGCTAAAACTGCTGAACCGATTTAAATAAAATTTGGTACACAGATAGTTTAGAGCCTGAGAAAGGACATAGGATACTTTTTATCCCGGGAGTATGTTCCCGCGGGATAATTTCCGACCTCCACGCGGGCGAACCCGCTGGCAAAAGCTATATCATAACTCAACTAGCTTTTGCCATCGAAATCCGTTCAGCTTTTTTTACGTGCACGAGCAACAAACAGCCAAATATACAAACTCTCAGACTTATTATATTAAGTAGAATTATTCGTAATGTCACCTACCACTGTGTGTCTCTGCATCATTCAAAAGTTGATTAGTAGATACCGCCTATATATATACATGAGTATGCTCTAAGTGTTAAATCCTACTAATATTAATACAATAGTTTGTATGTTTGGATGTTAATACTCAATGACGCAAAACCACCAAACAGATTTGGATAAAAATTGGCAAACACATAGTTTGTAATATAGTATACTTTTTATCGAGAAAATACTTTACTGGGAGAAAATTTCTAATCTCTACGCTGGCGAAGACGCTAGGTAATGTTCTTTTTGTTTACCGAAATGAAAATTCTCACTAGCCATTTCGTTCACTTCCTCCGGGGGTTGTTTTAGCCTCAGGGCTCACCTGAAATACGACAGTTGACATGTCCGGCCTAGCCCCTCGTAAGCTTACGAGCTTTCAGGGTAACAATAGCGACAGCTAAAGCACTAGGAAGTGGTGAAAGGCGTTTTAGGGTCTTATGTAATTTTGATGTCATAAAATTGCTGATTCTCAGCCTAGTTTGAGTAAATTACTTTTTGTTATGATTTTGAGTTGTTTTCAAACATTAAATGAAATATATAGGGTGGCAGAGACATCTTCGCACAACCTGTATCTAAGGATTCAGTAAATGATTATAAACCGCTGCCTTGAAATATCTCAAAGTACCTAACTTTGTTTTATACTATGTATCAGAAGAAACTGCATCAACTTCATACAAGCGACACATTTCATGCATCACCAAAATATGCTTCCACAAACGAAATTTACATAAAATCTCAACTCCACACGCTTTCAAAAAGCAAGCTACGTTCAAGACATTAAGTTTCAAATAAAGACGAACTAAAATTTTAATCCAGCGTCGCATTTGACGTAATAACGCTGACGGTATGCGCGCTCCATGTAATTCACTAAACATTATTTAACTTGGCAGCACGTAAAGTCGTTACGTCACTTCATATTTTTTAAGTGTTTGACAGTGTCTGAATAGGTTCATCATCATCATCATTTCAGCCATAATACGTCCACTGCTGGATATAGGCCTCCCCCAATTTGGGGGGCTTTGCCATAATCGCCACGCTTGGCAGGCGGATTGGCGATCGCAGTATGGTGGTAAACTGCATAGACAACGCTGCTGCCCATTCTCTAGTAAGTCCCGTAGTCGCCTCTTACGACACCCACAGGAAGAAATGGGGTGATGCTATTCTTTACGTCCGGCACCACAGGGTACCTGAATAGGTTAGCTATTAAATAATCATAAATTGATAAGCATCAATTTATGATTATTTAATAGTTGGTTGACAAAACGCACAATCTACACAGGTACAGAATGACAGAGGGTCCATTCCGGTATTTTAAGGAACGTTCGAACTCTATTCTCAGTCACAATCTGTTAAGAATACTTCTAATTCTCCTACACTTTTCACATGTTTTTGACATTGAATGAATTTGAGATTGCGATTATTAACGTTCTAAAATACGAGAATTAGTCATCCGATCACACAGCTACTTAAATAGGTTAAACTCGAATGATTTGGAAAAGCCATGCTTTTTCCATGGCCAACTATATGTAGCATGTTCGCGTGTGTCCAATACCCAGAAATTATACGTATTAGCGCCGAATTGAAGGACATACAACATTATGTATAGGAGTGTCCTAGAATAATTTTCCGTTCTGAGCTCATGATTGCAACGGCAAAGAACAAGCAGAGTACAACCAGAATTGATTGTCAAATTTAAAAAAAGTGATCGCAAAAGCTAGCGGTTTATAATATGAGTTCAAAAGTACAATCTAAAAAAATATTATGCTTAAAAATATGCGCCAAATAAGTCATACCTAACCCGCACCCATTTGTAAATGGTGAAACTGGGTATATGTCTGTCGATCTGTTAGATCGTTGACAGTCTCCTATTGTTAAATTGCTATTGTGGTCGATAGGTCAAACTTAACTAATTTCTTGAATATTGTTTAACGTGATAGTTCATAGGGCTTTGCCTAAAGCCCCAAGCTTTGGAGGTGATTTTGTTCCATCACCATTTAGGTTGTGAATTCTTGGAACGAATTGGCAAGTCATAAGTCGTGGAAGGAAGGGCGCTCGTTTACATAGTTAAAACTGCGTTTTAATATGAATTATAGAACAAAAATATTATAAGCGGAGAGTTATACCGGATGACATTTTTTACCGTCTCGACCTTCATATGGTGTGTTGTGTATGTGTGGCTTCTACTCCGTTCACCTATTACATCCATTTTTTTTTTTCAAGACGTTAAAAAATGTCACCCGGTATATTCCAATTTTTTTTAGAATTATTAGGTTTCAACGTGATTATCGCCTGCTTAACCGGACTTGCCTTTGGCTAGCTTAATAAATTAAGGCCTCCAGCCAGGACTTCAAAACTTAAACGAGACGGACTACTCGCTAAGGGCACCCCCTGTAGGGTACAAACCTTGGGTTAGGGCATCGCTGGTAGAGGGTAGCAAGTGATGGGCTGGATCGTAATTAAATGTTCAGACGTACCTACCTATTCATATTCATAAATATGTACTTGAAAAAAATGGAATTTCTACCTATAACCTACACTGTTACCGATTTATTCCAAAACGCGATCTAACTATAGTTTTAACCTAAAGGTCTGAACCAGTTTCTACATTTCTAACTTTATTTCAATTCCGATAAAAAATTTAATACAAATATCACAACTTAGTTCTAAGGACTAAGTTGCCAATTTTGTAAAAAGAACTATATTTCAATTATTATTAGGTTCTTAATTCAAAAAATGTAACGGCTCCTCAACCAATCCTATTTATTTTTAAAGCCATGTGAAGTACGTGGAAAACACATTTCCCAAGAACCTCGTCGTCAAGCTTCATGTAAACATTGATTAAGTTGAGCACGTAAGTAAAGCCGGTCGATCTGCATACATCACGTGAACCTCTCTAATGCGTCTGCGGCACGAGAGCAAGTGTACGTGGTCGTATTAAATTGAAAAACGATTTACCTGTTGATAAGAGCTGGTTTTAAATAACTGATGCGGTTAAATTGTGTTACACGAGAGTTTATTTTTATTTTTTGGGTTATATCAAACTAAAATTGTTTTTTTCCAAGTTTACGTGGGCTTTAGAAAAGATGTCCATACTATCTGGGTAACACAGGTAACATCATCCTCTACAGTCCAACTTCACCTCTCTTTTCTTGTGCTAATCCCCAACTCCCCACGCTCCTGAACCAGCCTTATAAAGAAAGAAGAAAGAAAGAAAAATTGTATATTCTGCACAAACTAAACGCACATTATGAAAAATAAAATCAGATAGATATAGAAAATGCACATGTACAAAGTGGCCAAAAACCCCGTATTCAAGCTAAGAAAAGTTGTTTTCGATTGCTTGTTGACGTCAGGACTTGGGACCATAGACAACATAAATCTAGGTTAGGTGGTGGTGGTGGTGTCTAGGTGGGTGGTAGGTGTTAGGTGGGTATCTTATCTAGGTTATATCCGCAATTGTGACAATGTCTTGCGCTCTCTCACCGCCAGACGACTGACTCGTCTCCCAGTTCTAAGAAGGCTGATAACCTATTGAAAATTCTTGGTTGTACAGCTACCTATATCAGCGTCAGATACCTTTTTTTTGTGGGTGGGAAATCATCAAATGACGTCACCCGCTCTTGTTGTCTCGTGTTCCTTCAGTTGCCCATATGCCAGGGCCACGGTAATTATTTCAAACAGATCGCGCAACCCTGGCAGGGCGTCAGATACCTCTTACCATTAAGAGTTTACCCACCTGTTACATAAAATAAACAATTACACTTAACTTGTCTAAGAGCTATAACTTAGTAACGCATACTTTAATAATGTTAGCTCTTATTCAGTAGCAACTGGCAAAGCTGACTTTAAAGTTAACCGTTTTAAACTTAATTACGATAATAAGCACACAATAAATTTTCACCCAAAATTAAAACCCACCAGCTCCTCGACTATTAATATCGTTGAACCCTGTATAAACAAACGGGTCTTAATTTACGATCTGTCTCCTGGCTTATATATCCTAGAGCACATACGATTTCATGTTAGCGGAGCTCTTGAGACTAGGCAAGGAGCTGGGAGTACGCCCGCAAATTCATTATCACCGCGATGCTGCGACGCAATGGCGAATATTTGTGAAAATCCCGCCATGCCTCAAGTTGTATATGGAAATACTTTGTACTGCGCTGTCTCCTCGACTAATTTGTTTTGATGCGGCTTATAACGACGCTGTGTGTTTTGTCGAATTTTTTGAGTTCTCTGAGCTCTTTCAGTATTCTGGGTATGTTGGGATTAAGTATGAATTCTGCACAAATGTTGGGTTTGAACAATTCGTGGAATTGAACTATTTCAGCTGTAATTTGTGAGCTGAAAGGCTTTTGTGAACATTTTAAAGTGAGAGACTGAAATGTTTGTTTCTGTGATTATTTTAGTGACTACTTTTGAATGTAGCCAGTTTTTAATCGCTTTTATGGTACGTACTCGGAGTCAATGCTATCTGAAATTCTCATAACTACAACCATGTCTACTTAATAATTATCTGCTATGGATAGAAAACACCATCGCAATACATTATATTTTTAACTGTTTAGCTATGGTACCTACCCTCTGCCTTCTATACATCACTACTTGCTATGTAAACAATAGTGACAAATAGTTTTACAATATCATCATGATCAACAAAGTAGACCAAATACGTAATAGCGACGGAAACGAAAAACAGCCCAAGCAAATTTAAAAATAAAAAAAAAACATAATTTATCCATAATTGCAGGCGATAAACTAGAGACGAATACAAAACTTTCTCTTTTTCATTTAATTTTATTTTCCTACAGTCCACCCAAGTTACCACCAGCAATTAAGCAATTAAATGGAAATATATTTAAAAATAAATTGAAAAATGTTGATTGATAATGTATTTTATAATCTGCATGAGTTTTTTGATAAAAAATAATATTTGTACATTAAATTCTTAAAATACTATTGCTTATCCGACTTGGGTAGACTGTTGAAACCAAAAATGTAATGTTTATTAATAAGACCTTAATGTACACAGTTACGCAATAACTATATTTATCTTTATCTTATCTATACCCATTTTATAAGGAAATAAAACCCGTAATATTCAATAACAAATTACAGAAACCTCCCCATACATTACATTGGCGCCAACTAAAGTAATTTTCAGTCCATATTGTATCCCGAACCCCCATTACTATTCATGAGGGACCAGGTTCAAATCCACCTCGCCCCTTTGGATTCCATTAAACTGGAATCCAACCCTTGTATGTACCAAAAAACCTCATATAAATATTTACAAGGGGTGAAAACTTACATCAAACAATATTATACTTTACAATTTTAGTTATAAAGTCAATTTTCATTTGTACGGGTATCTATTTCTTTCCGCTCATGAATTTCAGTTGGGTTAATTTTGTGATTGAAAGAACAGGTTTCTAAAAGTTTGTTACCTTTTACTAGGTTATAGTAATTAGTGCGTGCCATAATAGTCCGCAAAATTCAAATTTTCTTATAGTTTTTCCAATTTTCAGTTCAGATTCAGGTTGTATCTTGAATAAAATATGATTCATGAGAGTAATAAGTATTTATTTTAAGAATTATAACATTGATACATGCTCTAAGTTCATGATTGTTCCATTGGGTAACTATGCATATAGTACAGTGGTGACAGTTCAAGTCGACACCCATCGGCTTAACTTCAAGAATGCTTCCACCGACCAACTGTTCATTATTTCAAGATACAATTATTTTCTATGTTTTTCTACTTGTCACTAAACAAATGCCTGCGTGCTAACAAATACAGAATAGAATTCTCTAATTCCAACTCAGTATCACTGAAAGTGGGGCCTTATCTTCTGAAGAAAATTCTCATTTTTTTTTTACCATCTTACCATCATTTCGCCACGATTATACATTTAATTTTGTAAAGACATCCTTAGCGTTCTCATATAATTCATCATGCAATACAAATATATATTATAAAAACAGAGATAAAAGAATCTCAGGGCATCAAAAAACTGACATAATTTTTATGGTCGCGAACTATATTTCAATTAGCCTACCTAAGATTTTTTTTAATTTTGCGGCCTACCTCAGCGTAGCCTCCTTAAATACTGTAATTTCTTTTTTATGTAGAATTTAATTATATCTGTGGATTACCAAGTATTTACACATGCCACTAACATTTTCTTTCCACTAATGTAAAATTATAATCATACAAATACAAAACCATTAAAAATACATAGTCCTTGTGACAAAAGTTAAAGCAGGCAGAATGTAAAGCGAGGACTCTCTTCATAGCGTGGAGGACTCGTGGGTACGAGTGCCACTGTGACATTATATATATACCTCTCTACCTACAGGTAGTAGGCAGTGTTTCAGGTGCAGATAGATCCTAGTGTCATACGGGTTGAAAGTTTGGAGAACTTTCAGAAGTCAGAGTTTTTAAATGTTTGTTTTTAAGGGATTTTAAACATAGGTTAGGCAAATATGTACCTGTAGTACATCCACATTTCAACAGTTATGTTTGAGTTTCCTGTAATGGGAAAAAAATGGGGGTGAGCCTATTGCTGGGCAAGAACTTTAATAGTTTTCATTTTTATCCAGAATTTGTCAATAGCAGCACGGCTAGATTTTGAAGAAAAATTTAATAATCCATTAAGGGCTGTTATGAAATTAAAAGTCAATAATAATAGAAAACTACTACGTAAAGTTAAAAAAAATAATCTGCTAGTACCTACAGCTCTCTCTTGAAAACTTAGTTATTTTACAGAAAACACTGTTTTCTCCAGAACTCGGTGCTAAATCTCGAAAAAGTCGCTTTAGCTGTTTAGGAGTCAAGAAAATCGGATAAACAGACAAAATTTCGGATTTACTAGTATAAAGGCAGGCAGACAGTCGCGATGCGAGCAACTCTCGTACACCAAATTCCATGAACTTTTCATTGTTATACCAGAATCATGTCGCGCCGCATTAATATTACTTAGAACAGTAACGTGACATATCCTCATTGACATATTAATCCTCCAGGATGTTAGTACAACCAACCGTCACACCTCTATGTCACCCATCATACGCCTTAGCGCACTAGGAAAGTACTTTCCGTGACGTCATTGTGCTACACTTCACTTTACGCCCTCATTGTACGTGCAATTTCTTAGCGCACAACTTCATAATCACAGGTTACATACATTACTTACTGCGTTGTAGGTACTGTGAGCTGAAATAGTATATAATAGTGATGATCAATAATCGTTAAAAAATTATATCTGCGGATACGGATCCGAATACGGATTTTTCGGTATCAAGAACCGCGGATACGCATACGTATCTTAACTTTCTTACTCAATTGGTGTCGATGCGCGTGATCTTGCAACGATAGTTGACGCCACTTGACAATTTGCTTGACAGGACATATTTCGACTTACAATGAGCGGGGTTTTTCTTTTTCGTTATGTTTATAGTTTAGTCACGAAATATTTGATTTTAAGATATATAAAAATAATCCGAATGGAATGTAATAGTTTTTCATCGCTATCTAATCATCTTCATATAGAACTAGCTTCTGCCCGCAACTTTGTCCGCGTCCAAGTTTTGCTGCCCTGACCCTTTCCGTCGCATCGAATTGCCTGCCAGTTTTCGACCATTTTTCCTTGCTGCTCCGCTCCTTTTGATTGTAGCGTGATGTTATATAAACTATAGCCTTCCTCAATAAATAGGCTACCCAACACAAAAAGAATAATTCAATTCGGACTAGTAGTTCTTGAGATTACCGCGTTCAACCAAACAAACAAACTCTTCAACTTTATAATATTAGTATAGATTGCATCTATGTATAATAATATAAACGTTTATTTTCTCTACACAAGTTATGAACTTAATGCTAAGCTTATACAGTAGTGCACGTAAAAGGATCTAACTTTGTGAGAGACATGTATGGATAATTAATCAGGTAAAAGATCCACCAAAAAAGTAACGGATACGAATTATTATTTTTTCTTGGATATACGGCATATCATTAGTATATACCCAGATGTAGAGGGCTAAACGAACCATAAATAAAAACAAACAATGAAATCAATCTACTTTACCAATTCCCAACTACGTAGGGATCGGCTTCGGATTGAGTTTTGAAAGTGTGTTAAGCAATTAGGGCACTGAGCAGGGTTTGCTTTCTCTGAGCAGAAACTTTCCAATAGATCAATATGTACATTGTGGTCATAGAGTAAAAATCGCATTGTGGTTTGGTAAAGCACTCTAGCTACGATATATTATGTAACATAATCAAAACAAATCAAATCAATTTAATTCGGGCAACAAAGACCCATATCATAAAAATAAGCCAAAAACACAAGAAAAAATTATCGCAAGACCTCATACACCACAATTAGAGCGTAGGTAATACAATGATCAAAACTTTTTGTTTACAAGCTAATTAATTTATTATTTTGAAAATCTTGCTGACTCTAGAAGACTTTATGCATTTAAAATTAGGTTTTAATGCCTTAAGATAATACATAATCTTCTTTAGATCAATTGGCGGTCAGTATGACAAATCAAAACATATTAATTTTGACGAAAATACCAATATTAAAAGATACTGAAATCCTTTCAGTTGTCAATTCTGAACAAACTACTTACAGTTGCGTTTATTCTGTTACACCTCGTAGGCTGTCTGCATAATGTTATACTTAGCATAACATAGTTAAGTAAATGAAATGCCAGCTCAAACTTCAAAAAGCGCACGTTCCCATTCTTCTCTCATCCATTTGCATAAATTACAAACTGCAGTAGAACTGTTTTGTAGTGCTGTACTGCGGAGATTTTTAATTCCAGTACTTTTTATTAATCGTTAATGAAATCTGCGCGAGCAACTATGCTTAGTGCTCCTACACTGCTAGTGTTGCTTCTTTGTTAAATGTTTTCCTAATTTAATTAACCTTTTAACACTGTACTCGTGTTAGAAATGTTCTTAATTTAACATCATCTCTTTGAGAAATTCTAATGGATCGACTAAGCAGAACTTGAAACAATCAATCGATCTGCGCGTTGGGATAAGCCTAGTTTTTTCTCAATACGTTAATATTTTAAACCTAAACAGATGGCGTCGGCATTTTCTAGCTGACTAATCCCTGAGAAGAAACAAATTCAGAGATGATGGTCTCTTTTAAAGTCCAAAAATTGTGTTGTTATTCTAGAATTTTATGTGAATCTAACAATGGTCTTACAATAGTCTGACAGGCCATGTCTGGTAGGGCCTTTACGGTAAAACCTACTCTAAGAGGCACGAACTAATCTCCAATTATTATTTTTTTAACCGACTTCAAAAAGGAGGAGGTTATCAATTCGGATGTTTATATGTTTTTTTTTTTTATGTATGTTCGGCCATAACTCCGTCACATATAGACGGATTTGCAAAATTCTTTTTTTGTTCGAAAAGGGTTTATTCCGAAATGGTACCATATAATTTTCATATAGATCTGATGATGAGTTCGGGAGACAGACACCGGAACTCTTTAAAAAATGACAGGAAATCAACCGCGATTTCTGCTATCGCATAAATATGCATTGTTTGTTTGGAATTAGTGCAGGGTGAATACCACAACTAAAAATTTAAAAATAAAAACTTTTTTGCAAAAAAAAACAACCGACTTCCAAAACACTACAAAGTGAAAAATAACTTTAATTTCGGAAGTCGGTGGCAAAAAAACCATAAATACAGATCCTAAGACACCGACTACCGAAATTAAAGTTATTTTTCACTTTGTAGTGTTTTTAAGGAAGTCGGTTGTTTTTTTTGGCAAAAAAGTTTTTTTATATAAGGAGGCTGATACAGGGCTTTTTGGGCTTGCTCAGGACTTTCCGTGTGGTGCTGGTGCTATTCTTTCACCATCCCGTTCCTTCCCGTGGGTATCGTAGAAGGCGACTAAGAGACTTACTAGAGAAAGGGCAGCAGCATCTATACTGGGATAGACCCGCCTGCCAAGCTTGGCGATTATGACAAAAAAATTGGGGAGGCCTATGTCCAGCAGTGGATGTCTTTCGGCTGAAATGATGATGATGAAAGGAATTTCTGTTTTTATTCAAATTTTACTTACTTTCTTTTATTTCTTTGTTATATAATTTATTTTCTGATATTCATGTGCGAGTCCTAATCAATACTTTTCTTATTTACAAAAAAAAAGTCTTCGGATTGCGAATGACAGCGTATTACGCAATTGAGGAACTGAATGAAGAGCACATTAGCTTCTGAAAGTGTACCGTTTTTCAAGGTGCCATTAACCAGTGATGGGTACATTTTCTTCTCGTCAGTTCAATAGCTCCCTTACTGTTAATCTTGACAGGTATTGTACCTCTGTATTAACATAATACTCCCAACTTCCCCTGATCATCATAATCCGCCCACTTCGTATACAAAAAATATTTTATTCCGACCTCATCCACCTGCCAACGTTCTAAAGGCGTACTTTCTTCCCAATTTCTGTGCCACTCCAAGCTAGTTATCATACAGATTGTTTCGTTTCGGTGAAATATGTGGTAAATTGAAGCGTGTGTACGGCCAATTTGCGTTGATTTCTTTATCCGGGGCCCGGTCGGACGTGACTCGCCCGAGATGAATCTAAATGAGAAGGAGGGTAGGTGCGTAGTGTTAGCAGAATTGGGTTTAATAGGATTCTGATCATCGAACCTTGCATGGCACGTAAACTGATTCCGTTGCGCGTCACTAATCGCAACCCGGCTACGGTTTCTTTAAAACGTCAGACGCTACCGACAGCGTGTGGCGAAGACGGCGGACGACCGATACGACGCCGATGGCCAAAACGTTCGTTGCTGCTGTCACAACTGGATGTCGCGGGCGGCGTGCGAGCAAGAGGTAGCCCGTGTAATGGTGGGTCGTTGTCGAATTTTTGACGGACGAAACGCAACCGTTTTTCCGACGACGAAAACGGTTGCAGAAAACGGTCCTCGTCGCAACTGGTTTGAAGAGCCGTCTTCAAACCAGTTGTTGCGACGACGACCGTTTTGTAAAAGACGAAACTTATCGAATATGGAACAGAATTGCGTTTTCGTTGCGTGAAATAGTTGCAGTTTCTTCCAGAGTTACAACTACTTATAAATGCCCAATTACACAACTGACCAGAAAAATGTAAACAAACATATGACGCGCTCACCGGCTCGTATTCCAAGATATTTATTTACCTATCATCCCAATTCAACATGCCGGGCGTCGACCGTCGCATCACGAACGACAGTATAGAAAAGTAGTAATAAAATATAGACTCTATACCATTGACAAAAAGTTCACTTTTAACTATAAGAACAGGGTGCTTACTCTCGAATATAATTCCAATAGATCGACATTGGAATTGTCAGTCAAACGTCAGTGATTGGCTGGACTCACTGAGTCTAGCCAATCCCTGACGTTTAACTCAACCAACTGACGTTTGACTAATGTCGATCTATTGGAATTATATTCGAGAGTAAGCACCCTGGTTTGTGAACGAACGCGGTATGCTAAGGACGACGTCGCGACGAGTGTGATAGTTGAATCAATGCGTTCTCGACCGTATTATCTTAGCAGTAAAATAAAAAATCGCATCAAGTAATTCGAAGACTGGTTTGTGTAACGAAAACTGTTTCGATCCAAGACTTAAAAACAGTTTCGTTCGTCGTCGTAGTCGTCGCAGAACATAAAACTGTCTTTGGAACGGACGGACTAAGGACGACGATGCGACGCGACGTGTGATAGTTGAATCAATGGGTTCTCGACCGTATTTTCTTAGCTGTAAAATAGATAATCGCATGTAGTAATTCGAAGACTGGTTTGTGCAACGAAGACTGTTTGGACCCAGGACGTAAAACGGTTTCATCATTGCAAGACATAAAACGGTCTTCGGAAAGAGTTCGTTGTCGCAATGCCGACGACTAAGCCCGTGTGTATTTACGGACACAGCATTCGGCCGTTATCGGTGACGGACGTGTTCATCGGTCGCGGTCGGTGTGTGGTCAAATTCAAATAAACACCGCCAAGGACGTCAGTCGTGGCCGTCACCACTGGGTCACCACTGATCTATGGAATCAAATGCGATTTTACAAAAGATCTAGATGTCTTCAGTTCCCATAAGCAACGTTAAACTTGTGGCAACCCAACCGCTATAGTGATTGTGACAAAACTTCCGTAAGCCTTGAATCTTTTAGCAAGTTTAATTGCCCAAGTTAACTGGAACAAGCAAATTACACTGTGGTTTCACTGCCAACATAATAACAGACTTCTAGTTTAACCGACTTTTACTAGCTTTTGTGAGCGCCATCTTTTTTTTTTGTGTGTGTTGACATCATCAAATGACGTCTCCCGCTCTTGGGTAGAGCGGAAGGGCGTGTCAGACTTTTACTGACTAAAACTCACCCGTGTTCCTTCAGTTGCCCATATGCCAGGGCCACGGTATCTCCTTCGAACAAATCTCGTGACCGTGGCAGGTGAGCGCCATCTTGGATTATTGCTAGTGAACAGTTCACGATTATTCATGACTTAAGAATTGACCAATCATCAGCTTCATCATCTGCTTAGCCTTTTCCAAACTACATAATGTTGAAGTCGGCTTCCAGCCTAAGTGGATGCAACTAAATACCAGTATTTTATGGTATCCATGGAACGACTGCCTTTCTGACCTCCACAACCCAGTCATACATTTTAGTAGTATCGAGGGGTCCGTGGCTAAGTCACAACAGCCGCATAATTTTGATCCTAAAGGTTAAGTAATGCGTCTCGTGATCAGTCCACGGATCTGCCAAGACCCTTTCATGCCTCGAAGAACCGTTAGTCTCGGCTTTCATTTATTTACATTTCCGACCACTAGTCTTACCAAAGAATGTCGTTTTGCACAGTAACAGGATTGAGGTCTAATAGTTAGTCGTTCCAGGTAAAATATCGGTATTCAGCTGCATCTTGTAAGACTGAAAGCTGACTCCAACAGAGTTGGAAAAAAAAATAGGCAGATGAGGAGACTTTAGTACTATCGCATGAATTGTTACCTGTACACGCATTTATTTAAATATGCAGGAACTTGTTATGAAAACATTCCGTATAAAATGAATAAAGAGTATGTTTCACTTCGAAACAATATAATCGATAGCATGTATGATTAATTTATTTCAATATTATAAGGCCACACAATCGGTTGTTATTTTAAATATCCGTAAAATGTTTTATGACAATGGAATATGGTATGGTGCGGGAGTTCATGCATTACATGCAGTGGGGTAAATGTATAACACACTCACAAGAGGAATGGAACAACGAATACGACAACATTGTATTAAACATACCTGAACTAGATATATTCCACGACAAGCTACCTGGATTCAAAAAGAAAATCGCGCTATCCATGCCAAGTTGTTCCTAATTTTAATTTTTGATTCAATTTTTATAATTATTATTGTTTTATTCCTTAACTTTGTTTTTTGTTCTTTTGATGTTATCTGGCTTATGTGCAACCAGTATATTTTACTTTAGTTTGTTTTTAGTTTAAAGTATAGTTTAGAATGTTTTTTTAGTTGAGTTTAATATTTCAAGGCAGCAAGATATTTTAATCAGTGCTATGTACGCCGTAATTGTCGTGTACTTTAGTCCTTTAGTTGTTAAGATTATTAAGTGTAAGTGTAATGTATATGATGTGGCTCTGCTTCTGTTAAATAAATAAATGGCTTACATTTAAACAATCAAACAACATTTGTTGTGTTATTTACTTTGTTGGATAGGCAATTTTTGGAAAAAGATTTAGATTCTGATTGATACTGTGTTTCACTATCAGGATGCACATCATGGATCTTTCTCTTTTGATGTGGTCGGCGGGCGGATCTAACGATTTCACTGTTTGCAGGGAGAAGAAATATGTAATGTAAAATCAAATGATTTATGGTCAGGAGCCGAAAACCTTATGGATTTGCGGTTGGCAAAATTTACAAGGGATACACCCTTTAGCAACCACAAAATCCTTTCAAAAACATCCGAAATTTAAACCATTCCTGTTGAAAACTTATCAGCTTACCGCCAACACTGGGACCCAACCACAAACCTCTCTTTTTGACATTTATATTCGCGTAGACGCCCAACTGAAGTATAGATGACCTTTTATAGGAGGTGGAGCGGTGAGGTCCGAATTGCCTTTTAAATCCTTCAAAGGGCTTTAGAAGTATGACAGTGTGGTTCAGTACTTAGAGGAACGTTTTAAGTGGTTGTTTTAATAGTACCCTCTTTGTAATGATTTCGGTTTGATGTTTGCTTCTATTTAAATGCGGTTTCGTGGTAATGGAGTGATTGTTTTTCGGTTTTCTGGAGTCGAGTTGTTTTGATTTTGACTCGTATTTTGTTTTTTTTAGAAGGTAAATGACCCTGCAATGAGTTCTGTATTTTGTTTTTTAAATTTATATCCACAATATCTTTGAACCTTTAAATTAAGTATCCACATAACCATTTGGTGTTAATCGTTGAATCGTAGCTTACTTTGATGTTATCAAGAAGGCATCTTGTAAATTTTGAACGAAGTGAGTCTAACGTATAACTGGTGAAAATTAATACAAATCTGTTCAACCCCTCGAGAAATACAATCAAGTCAGCCTATCGCTGGACATGCGCCTCTCCTAGACTGCTCCACAACACCGCATCCAGTGTTTCCCAACCACTTTATTAAGGTCGTCAATCCATATAGCTCGGGGCATCCCACGCTACACTTGATGATACGCGGTCTCCACTCCAGGACTCGTCTGCTCCAGCGACTATCAGTCCTTCAACTAACCAGCCACCCCATTACCACATAAGTTTGCTTACTCTGCAAGCTATAGAATGCCAGAAATACAAGCGTCATGTTTGTTATCCTTACAACGGGTTTTAAGTAACCACTACAAACTTGAAGACTATCAAACACCTCTAACAACTCAATTTTCCTTGTCCACAGAACTAGTAAGAAATGAATCAGTGGAAAGTGCAAGCACTTCAACTGGGAGCTCGCAAGAAGAGACAGAACCCGAGCCTAAAGCGTACATGAGGACGCCAGCAATCGGAGGAGTCGCAATCAGGAGTGGGGAGGATGCCCTCCTCACGTGCGTTGTCCTCGGAGCGAAGGGAAGACCGGTGCTGTGGAGGCGAGCGAAAGACCTGCAGCTCCTGACCGCTGGTGGCGTCAGGGTTACAAGAGACGACAGGGTCGATGTGCTGCATGATGACTGTGAGTATTTACTTTATTTTGATTCTTTACACTATTTGAAGAATTTTTGTCAAATACTAAGTATTTCCAGGGGATTCGCCCGCATACTAAATAAGACTGGCCTTATTAGTCTATTGGTTAGTAACCCTGACTGCTAAGAATGAGGTCGTGGGTTCGATTCCCATCCAGGACAAATGTTTGTGTGATGAGCACAATCATTTATTCTGTATCTGGGTGTAATTTATCTATAATAATAGGTTGGGGAAAAAGTTTCTTCGCATTTTTTAAGAAAATTCAAAACATTTTTTAATAAAGTTTATTGACATTTAACTAAAGTATGTAGGTACCATTTTGTTCGATAACTTTTTGCCATCTTGTAGGTAGGGACATGATCCCATTGCTATAGAAATTTTGGGAGTTCTGGTCAAAATACTGCGACAAGTGGTTTTAGCAGTCCTCTCGTGATGTTAACCTGACACTGCCTAAAGAATTCTGAAGAGACCGAAACAGGTGGAAATCTGAAGGTGCAAGGTCAGGACTATACGGCGGATGCATTAACACCTTCCAGCCAAACTCTCTTAATTTTTGTTGGGTGGCTAAAGATGTGTGAGGTCTAGCGTTATCATGATGAAAAACCACACCCCTTCTGTTGATTAATTCCGGCCGCTTCCTCTCAACTTCTTGCTTTAATCTCATCAGTTATTCGCAGTAGAGTTCAGAATCGATGGTCCTGCCCGTCCTGCCAGCTCATAATGAATAATGCCCTTCCGATCCCACCACACACACAGCATCACCTTGTTGCGAGTTAACCCGGGTTTCGCCACAGTCTGTGAAGCCTGACCGGCCTTTGACCACGACCTTTTTCGCACTTTCTTGTCATTCGTGATCCACTTTTCATCACCATTTATCAGCTTCTTCAAAAATGGTTCGGTTTCATTACGTAGTAATAAAAAATCACAAATGAGTACACGGTTCATTAGGTTTCTTTCAGTGAGCTCGTGAGGTACCCAAATGTCGAGCTTTTTTGTGTACCCAGTTTTTTTCAAATGCGCCAAAACTGTTTTGTGGTCTATTTCCAGTTCTTCAGCTACGTCGTAACTACTGGTATGCCGATCTTGCTCCACTTTTTCAAAAATGGCATCCATTTTATCCGTAATAGGGCGACCAGAGCGACGTGCATCTTTGACATCAAAATTTCCGGATTGAAAACGCTTAAACCAAATTTGTGCTACTCTCACAGACACTACACTAGGTCCATAAACATCGCAAATTTTTTTCGCGGCTTGCGTTGCATTTTTACCTTTTTTGTAGTAAAATTTTAAAATGTATCGAATTTCTTTATTAGATTCACTCATCTTGACGGTACGAAAAACAAATGAAAATCACACATTTTCCTAATTTGAATTTGGAATTATGTTCTTTAAAATTTAAACTTTCAATGATACCAAAACCAGCCAGATACAAATAGTATAGCCAAAGAGATTTTATTACAAGTTCATACATACTATAATGCGAAAAGACTTTTTCCCCAACCTAATATGTATGTATTTAGAAATATATAAGTATATTTATCAGTTGTCTGGTTGCCATAGTACAGGCTCTGCCTAGTTTGGGATCAGATAACGGTGTATGGGTTGCCCTAACATATTATTATTACAATACATATATACTGGGTGACTTTTTTTAGCGTCTTGAAAAAAAATGGGGGTAATAGGTGAACGGAATAGAAGCTTTTGGCATAGAAATTTTTATTATTTTTATTTTTGAATAACATGTAATTAAATTGATCTAGTAATAAATACTACTCATTTAAAGTAACATTTTCATACTAGAACAACAAAAACAGAAATTTGGAAAAAAAAACAAAAATTTTTTTTTTTAATCTATCGAACCTCAAATCATACGCACCCTACTCAATGCGCGGCATGTATCATTGATTTCGGAGCGCGGTCCTACCCTTTGAAGCCGGCCTCATTGATCTTTCGTAGGTGCACGAGCCGCACACGCATCCCTGTCCACCCGCGTCCCGCGCTCCTTTAGTCACCTACGATGAATCTGAAGGCCTTCCTGCCTTCTATTCTAGTTACACAACACACCATATGAAGGTCGAGACGGTAAAAAATGTCATCCGGTATATATGTATATATAAACCTTCCTCTTGGGTCACTCTATGTATAAATAAAAACTGCATTAAAATCCGTTGCATTATTTTACAAGGTCTAAACGTACAGACACAGGAAGCCACTTTGTTTTATACTATGTTAACATAATAACACAATTATATTCTGCAACAATCTACATTTATTCAACAAGAAGAGAAAAATAAGTATCTATATTAGATACAAATTTTAACAGTTAATAGGTACAAAATAAGCTACCTTTTCTTTCCTATTCTAATTTAAAATCACCAATAATCTAGATTTCTTTAACCTTTAAAATTGACCTAAAGATACCTTACTAACCTGTCCTCTTTTAAAAACTTTAAACCCTAAATAAGCTAGCTGTGTTTGACCTTGCACCAGATACATTATTTACGTGTAACGAAGCGCTTCTGAATTTGCAATTATAATGCCTTCAGGAAGTACAGTCGACGAAGATTTACTTAGCAGATCCTCCTTCCTTATAATATGTATACGTATCTACTGGTTAACGTCAGGATTCTTAACACAATTTAAATCGTATGGTAGAAAAAAAAGTAAGTTTAAACATTAAAACTCGACTACTGAAGAATTACGCTCTAAAAAATATGAATAAAGAAAATATTCTTATGTGAAAGCCGTAGTTTTTTGCCACATAGACAATACATTCTAACATTAGTAAGCTATCATAAGTTTTAGGGCAATTTGACTTACGACGGTTTTGAGAGATCCATCGATATATAATAGGATCCTGTCTTGGCATAACTAAATCGTCTCATACAAAACCCAAAAAAGTAGACCAGACACCACACCTA
Organism: Aporophyla nigra; assembly: GCA_947507805.1. Lineage (NCBI taxonomy): Eukaryota > Metazoa > Arthropoda > Insecta > Lepidoptera > Noctuidae > Aporophyla > Aporophyla nigra. The sequence goes on from OX382311.1 coordinate 21,510,544, forward strand.
ATTCAAGGGTGTGAAAATTGGTAGAAAAAGAGAAATAATTCATATTAAAAAAATACCAACAAATTCCTACAAAATGACAGATTTATATTAGTGTAGGTACTAATAGATATCACCTTTCCAGCTGACGAGCCTCTCCCGGGTCCTGGTATCGCGAAGGGCGGCGACGTCTGGGCGCTGGTCATCAAATCAGTTAGGGCTTCAGACGCAGGCCTGTACATGTGTGAGCTGAACACGGAGCCACCTGTCAGGAGCTTCCATAAACTTACAGGTTTGTACTAAATCATAAGTTAATGTTCACTGGTTTTTATTCTTACAATAGTAAACTTTAATTGTACCGAAGTTATATTCAAAAGACTAACAAAAATGGAGAATGAATTCTTTCTGAATCCTCAATGAACTTGGGAGATTAGTCTTGTCAAGAGCACATAATTGTAACAAGAAAGGCAAAAGAAGAAGCTTATACCCCATAGAATATCATCAAAGGTCATTTCAAGTTATGATACCATTTACCAAGAGGAATAATAACGGCTGATTAAAATTGCTATCCAATCTAGTTTATTTTGTACACGATATCAGATTCATTAGTAGCCTAACAAAGCATTAAAAGAAAATATAATTATGTGGAAAAGGGTGAGGGTAGGTCTTTGCCCTGCAGTGTAACAACACAAATCAGTCAAATTAGGCTTACAATCAGCACTTTTCAAACGTCAAAACTACATAAGACAGTCCCCCAAAACGCCCGCCTTTACCACTTCCTAGTGCTTTAGCTGGGACGAAGAAGTGGCGCAACGTATTCCCAAATAGCACAGGATACATAATTATATTGCTCTCTAGCTTGAAGCATACAATTACCAAACGAAAAGCAATCACTCTAGCACCTCATTCTCTTCCAGTAATATCCCGAGGACTGACACCACCAGAGAACCAGAACGTGACAGACAGCTACTCAGCCAACGTCCCCACGTTATCATCTCTGGCTTTATCACACAACTACACTGACTGCTGCATCTCTGCCAATGTCACGAAGGGCTGTCTCGGCTTCTGCAGCATCCAGACCATTCTGGAAGGAACGGGGCAGGACCCCGAGACTTGTCAGCCAGATTTCCCTGCTATAGTCAAGTGAGTCCATGTTTTTACATAACTTAAAGATCATGTCTTGTTTACCAGAAGGACTAGGCCCTAATAATCCGTGAAATTAATATAATTTCATACATACAGACGTAAAATCACGCCTTTTTCCCAAGGAGGTAGGAAGAATCTACAGAACGCCACCTGCTACGATCCTTACATACTCCTTTTGCCTCGTTTAAGTTCATACATCTGGTCATACACGCATGCCGGTTACCAGTACTACACACCTGACACTTCTGAAGAACATCACCAATAAAGTCACTATATGTTCTCCTAGGGCGTCCTCTTCCGGCGTGACCAGTCACATCAGCCTTGTAAATAACTTTTTTTAACCGCCCTTCATTCATCCTCTCAACATGACCATCAAACCATACTCTTTTATACAAACATACTCTCATATCATTTGAATATTAACTAAATGCAAATATCTATTTTAATACTCGAGTATTTTCGAAGCGAAATAGTATAAGAATTGTCAGTCTACGAGTATAAACAGCTGTTCAATGACTGCTAAGCTAGTCTGCTAATAGTTTATAAATCAGCTCATCTAGAGTACCTATTTGATCTCGCAGATGAGCAATTAAAATATTGAGACAGGTATAAAATTTCCTTTCCTAGTTCCCTAAAACGACCTCGTCCATTCACCTTAACGTCAGTAATCAATCACCATATTTTTAGTAAGATAGATAGGTACCGATCGCTGTTAGGAAATACCCTTAGTTTTCAACAGCAATTTATCAAAAGCTTGAGATCAGTTTATAAGAGTTAATAAAATGCTACTTTTCTATTAACCCACGGAACCGGAAAATAAGTCTAATTATATTTAATAGACTTAATTTTTTCTTCAGGGTGAACACGGCCTCTGTGATAGGTTTGAGTCACACATTTTTATCACAGTTTGGGAGCACAAATCGTTATAAAATTCTAGGCCGTGTTTGCCCTGCTGTTGAAACCCGAAGTTTGATGGGACGTACAAATAGAACGCCTTTAATCTTCATCTCAGTTGTAAGTAGGTATGATTTTTTCTGAGCTATCAACTAAAATAATTATAAAAATTTCATCCCAAACACTTTTTAACCGACGAAAAATACAGAGGAGGTTCTCAATTCGACGCGTATTTTTTTTTATGTATGACCACGCAAACCTTTTTACATAGTAGTCCGATTGTGATATTTTTTATTGGAAAGGGTATACTCCGAAGGTGGTCCCATATAAATTTGGAAAACAAAATCGAACCCTAAGGGTCGGAAAACAGGGGATGATTGATTGTTCACTCACTGATTGTAATGTACATATAACCACGCAAAACTTTATACCGAGTAGTCCGATTTTGATCATTATTTTTTTATTGGATAGGATATACCTTGCCAAGTATTATTAGTATATTAAAACCACAAAAAATTATAAAATAAAGACTTTTTAACCAGAAATTAAACCGCCGAAAAAACTGAAAAATAAAAAACCATAAAATTTTGAGTCGGCAGTCGAACAATCAATGAACAAAGATCACTCAAAGCGCTGACTCATAATTTTTGTGTATAATTATGCTCCATATTTCTCACTATTTCAGCAGATTTAAGTTCCAGTTTTTAACAAACCTTTTCCATCCCTCAGGTGCATGGCAGACGGCCGCAACCACGTCCCCTGCTGTGTCCAGGAGCGGGTACCTGACATCTGCCAGGACGTGTGCAGAGGAGAGTTCACTCCTGTGACCGACAACATCAAGACACACTACTCGTGTGCCTCTTACATGGAGAAAACTTTGGCTTGTATTGTTGAAGGGATTGGTAAGTATTTGATAAAGCTATCATTGGTTTTGCACAAAATTACTATCTTTTAAACCGACTTCAAATAAAAGGATAGGGTTCTCAATTCCACGGTTTTTTAAATGTTTTTGATCAGAAAACAACTATATTAACTTGTAGGTACTGGTTCTGTGTTCAATAAACACAGAACCAGTTTTTTAAAGTCAGTTTAGTACAAATCTGCTGTAAATACACAGCTTATGGCGGGCACCAACATACTGCCATCCAATCACAATGTTGAAATATGATTTGACCGTTGATTTAAATTGATTAAGCTTTTAAAAACGTACTGCAAGAAATTCTAACTCTATGTCTGATAAGACCATTCTTGTATCTATACAATTAGCAATGCTACCCATTTCCAGTTTTAGCTGACCTCGCGTTGTCTTAGCTTTTCATGCAATGAGGAGTCAGCTTATACTGGAAATGTATTGCTTGATTTGTAGCCGTGCATACACTCGAGTATACTTGTGTATTTATAAATGTAATAAGTAAATTTAAATATTCCCTATTTTAACCAAAATGTTCGTTTACAGAACTTCTCCCAAGCCCTCCAGAAGACGTAGAAGTGGAACCTCTAAACGAGAAACAACTGAACGTGTCGTGGAGCCCCCCTGTCGAGAACACAGACTCAGTCATAGAGTACGTGGTCAACGTCACCACCCTACGCTCCTTCGATGCCCATCTCATAGATCCTTCAGAGAGCTCCATAAAGAACAATGATACTATGACGGTTATGTTGCCTATGACCTACAAAGTGCCTCCGAATAAGACCTACTTTATCTTGAATGATTTGCTACCTTTCACTATGTATGAGATCACTGTGACTTCTTATAATATCCATGGATCCAGCTTGCCGAGTTATGCTATCAGGTGAGTTGTTATCAAAACTGTTTAGAAAACTGGCCATTTGTATGTTGGAAGCGTGAATTTGTAACTATTGTGTCTGCTTAGCTGTCAGACTTCACAATCTATTTTAATTAAAGTCGTTTTCAGTGTCTGTCTGTATAGCCGCGTACTTCTGCTAAACTACGCAACGATTTTCACCATCATTTAGACATTTTCTTCCGGAAGAAATTTTTAAATGTAAACTTAAATTGAATTATAAATTCTCGATATTTTGTCAAGTTGTAAAAACCTTGCTAAGCGGGGCTAGGTTGCTAGTTCAGAAATAACATTCAAAATCTGTTGAAAATCAATAAGGTTCAAAAGTCAATGTTAGCTTTGTCCCTATTTAAGTCTATTTGCTGGATACTACTAATCAAGTACGAGACGTTCAAATTATTCCACAATTTCAGGAAAACTAGCATCTGTTTTAATGAATATATGTATCTGTATTTTGTAGTTGGAAATCTCAGAATTGACTGGACTGTTAGTCTAGTGGTTACTGACCCTGACTGCTAAGACTGAGGTCGTGGGTTCGATTCCCACCCAGGACAAATGTTTGTGTGATGAGCACAATAATTTGTTCTGTGTCTGGGTGCAATTTATTTATAATATGTATGTATTTAGAAATATTTAAGTATATTTATCAGTTGTCTGGTTGCCATAGTACAGGCTCTGCCTAGTTTGGGATCAGATAACAGTGTGTTGGTTGTCCTAAGATATATTATTATTATTAATTTGAGATACCATTTTCATTTTCTGAGCGACTTCATTTATTGACCCGTGGAATTATCCACTCCTAGGTATAAGGCCTCCCTCGTTTTCCGCCATACTTCTCATTTCCGTTCGTCTCTCATCCAGGTGATTCCCGCAGCTTTGACCAAATGCTCAATGAGCAAGCGCGTTGGGTTTAAAATCAAAAGTCATTTATTCAAACTAGGCTAAGAGTCAACACTTTATGAACATCAAAGTTACATAAGACAGTCCCCCCAAAACACCCACCCTTCACCACTTCCTAGTGCTTTAGCTGGGAAAAAGAAGTGACGCAACAAACTCTCCAGCAGCACAGCTGTCTGTTTAGTTAGAAGAACTTGATTCTATAAAATAATATTTAAGTAATTAATATTATGAAAACAAAACATATATTAAATTATTTGCCATATGTCAGCTAGCACACGCCAATATGATACCACGGTTGATGAAATCGTTAACCTAACGCGCTTTTGTACGGCCCTGGTTTAGATTCAAAGATTCTTTATTTATTCTAGAAGAACATAAATTGTTCACTTATCGAATAAATACATAATTAAGGAAAGTGTAGTCTTGTAGCTAACAGTTTTGTTTTAAATGCAGGTAGGTACGATGTCGACATTTTATCGTGTCTAAAGCTACCTTAAATCGTTAACATAATAGTTTTGTGTTGTTGGTGACGTACTGCTTGAGTTTAGATTTAAATATGTTGTAAGATGTGCTTCTTTGGCTTAACCTTGGCCATGACTGTTGCTTATCAAACTGTCTCTCCTAGGTCGCTCACGCTGACCCCGGGTAAGATGAAGTCGACGGAGGTGGCGGCGGCGCCGGCGCTGCCCGACGTGCGCGCGTGCTGCGTGCGCGCCGGCGTGGCGCACCGCGGCTGTGTCGACAAGCTGTGCGACCCCACCAAGACCTCCGACATCGCGGTAAGTTGGGGCTACGACATCTCTGTGTTGCTCATGAGTTCATTCATCATTATTACATGTCATGTAAGGTTCGGCTGTGAAAATATACAATCATATTTTGAACTTTTGTCATACATGATGCATATGAATTAGAAAATTTTGTCATACATGATGCATATGAATTAGAAAAATATCGGCATTTCAGGGCTTTGTTTCCTGTGTATGTCAGTCTTTTTGTAAAATCTGATGTGAGTACTTCAATTGACAAGTTAGTAATAAGTCTAATTTAACAAAGTCCATAACTGAGTAACGTTTTCGTACAATAATTTCAAAAAAAAGAAGGAAAGTGCAGAAACTTGATGCTCGCTCAAGATTAAATCCAATATTCAAAATTTTGTCATACTTTCACTGATTTTTAACCCATCGATTGCCATTTTATAGTAGCACTCCAATTCAAAAATTCATCACAACATCAACTCACACACAAAACACATTCACCAGCATATCAGTCACCAACAGTAACTCCCACACCCCACCACCACTTCATGTGTAACTAACGCACGATCACCCAGAGAGCCGCTGTTAACCCTCAGCTGCAGGTGACAGACCTGATGATCTGCGCGCCCTGGGCCGGCGTCACCTTCGGCTGCCTCGCCAATGGCATGGACCACACACCCTGCTGCCGCTCCAAGGGACTGCCTGAATCCTGTCTTCCATTGTGCAGTGGAAACATTACGACGCTTGACTTCAATCATTTTAAGTAAGTCGGTTTTATTTATTTACTAACTTCTGCCCTCGACTTCGTCTGCGTAAATATCACTTATCGCGGACGCAGATGAAGTCGCAGAATGAAAAGTAGCCTATATCCTTTCTTGAGGCTCAAACTTACGCCGTACTAAATTTGATCATAATCGGTTCAGTGGTTTAGTCGTAAAGGCGTAACAGACAGACAGAGTTACTTTCGCATTTATAATATTTCACGGCAATGCAATGGAAGAGCGGAGTCTTTTAATACAGGAATTGTTTGCCTAAAAGTAGGCTCCAGATACGTCTAAATGTAATGTGTATGCTAATAGGGACAAATAAATTATTTTGTATTTGTATAATATTAAAAGTATAGATTTGACGTCAGCGATGGGTCAGCGATAGCGCTGTCATCATCTCGATTCGGTAGTACGGAATCCATAGTGCAGGTTCGCCATAAAACACGATGATACAGCAAATCAGTTAGTATTTCACTAGTACATACAATTCTAATAATATCCCGCACTATTTTATAAGTTCGGGCAAACCGACACTTTCGCGTAGGGGAAGTGGAAGTCTGCATTCGTTCGTTGTGCTCACAAGACTGACTCGTCATGCAATCACTTCGCCTCACTCGACTCTATTTACGTGCAGTAGCGCTATTCTGTAAACATCTCACCGTGATAACTGGGGTGAAGTGAGCTTAAAGTGAGCTGTCATTAGTGTCAATCCCTAGCATTAGATGGAATGGACAGCTCACTGTTAGTTCACTTCACCTAAGTTCTCACAATGAGATTTTACAGAATAGATCGGCAGCTCCCTCTATCGAGTGCGTCACGGCATTCACGCACGATAGTACTACAACAATCAATTGACAACTCAACTTCAACTTCTTCAACTTTTATAATTTGCCACATATTAATCCTGCAAGTTAAATTTCGATTGAGCTAAATCTTTATTTTTTCGGTGCTTTACAGTCTCATTTTAGCCATCAATCACCCAATGAAAGCTATTTTGAATGCTACATTAAAATTACATTAGAATGCATTAAATGAATATAAAAAGATAATCTATTCACTAACAAAATCGATTCGAATTTTAAAATTGCAAATAACATTAATAGAGTGCTGTTGGAATGTTCTAAGACCTTTTAAATTTCGATGAATTTTTAAAAAGTCACGTGAACGTAATAAGGTCTGTATCTGTTTACAAAATAACTTTATAGATATTTAAAAAATCTTTTTTTTGCAATAAAACAACAACCACCTTGCAAAAAAGCAGTAGGTAAAAAGTGAGAAATGACTTTCAATTCGGAAGTACATGTTTTTGGATCTGTATTTTAGTTTTTGCCATAATTTCGTCTGTTTTTCACTTTGTAGTGTTTTTTGAATGTCGGTTTTTTTCTAAATTTGCATATTTTTTTTTTTCCCTACTTAAACTACCAATGCAAAGTCAATCAAATTTATATTGGACAATCCCTGAAGCATAACCCATCCATTAAAAAACCGGCCAAGTGCGAGTCGGACTCGCGCACCGAGGGTTCCGTACAAACCTGTAGGTATAAAGTTTAAAATTTAAAAAAAAATATATACAACGTGTTAATGAAATAACCCAAAACCTGAAACTAGTTTGTTTAGAATCGGCAGCTAAATCGAATACAATAATTTTTAATATCGGTAATTTTTTTTTTTCAAAAAAAATATTATTTGTCATGCCGTATCTAATATTTTCTAACGACGCTGTACACTACTGTCCAACGCGATGTAAACAAACAGCGCGGGCGAGGGTGAGGAGAGGGGGTACTAGAGCTGGCGCCAAGACAAACCGGGAGACACGCAGGCGCCCGCGCCACCCCGGCCATCCTCCGTCCGTAGTCTCCCTAGCGCAGCGGCGCGTGCGCTACGTGTCAACACGGGTTAGGGCGAGCGCGTGCGATTTACGTCTCCCGGCGGCAAAATGGCGTTTCGCTTCACAAATGTACAATATTGTGAAATGGTGCCAATGTTAGCGCGATGTGATGATAACGTTAATTTAGCTGTGCGACGTTATCAGGAACAGTTTGGTGTATCTGTGTCGAACGAGACAATGTTGGCCGCTACACAGCGCCTACGGAATTACGGTACATTTAGGCCTCCGACCGCAGTAGACAGAGGACGTACCCGAAATAATCCTGGTCTGGAGACCGAAATACTCAAATATTTCGCAGAAAACCCGACAGATAGCACAAGACATGTGAAGTAGTGAGAAGTGACACTACAGTGCTAAGGTCTTTGAAAAGTAATTTACGAAAACGTGCTTTAACGTGTATTCAACAAGGTGGTAGACATTTCGAGGCATTGCTATGACAAACAATGAACGAACTTTCAGTAAGTGCTTTACTGTATTATTGTTGTAAATAGGTAGGTTGATTTATTTGAAATAATTATTGTAAATATGGTGATTCAAATCTTTTAAACAATCAGAAAGCCGGTGGTGGTAAAACTAGCCTTCGCTTATTTTTAAGCGTGGTAGGTTTACATGCAGCCAGTCCAAAGCCTGGAAAAAGTGTGATGGAAAAATTTGAGTCACTTTTCTATTCCAAAACAAAACATACACATTATTTAACAACACGAGGGGATTAACCTCAAACGATAGTGCTCCCGTGTCAACGAACGTTTGACAGCGGCGCGGCGATAGAGCTACGAATCTGTAAGAAGTAGCGCGACAACAACATTTACAAATATCTTTTACTATAATTTATGAAAATAAATAATTATACGTCATATCAATTTATTAATATAAAAATCAGCTGGGGTGTCCGAGGTTTTGGGTTATTTCATTAACACGTTGTATATGATGTAACTAAAAATTTACGGTTTTCGCATTTTTTCCTTTATCTGTGCTATAAGACGTTGCTTCGTACCAAATTTCGAAATTCTAGATCGATTGGAAGTACCCTTTAGGTTTTGATTCCCTTGCGAGTTTCGAAAATTTGCAGAAATTTGCGGCATAAACGGCTATATCTTTTGATTGCGTTAGCTTAGAAGTTTGATTTTTTCAAAGCTCCAAGGGACAGTAGACCGAAGTATTTGATATAAATTTCAGCTTGATACCTCCACGCGTTCTTGAGAAAAAGGTTCTTGACAGACGGATGGACGGACGGACGGACGGACAACAAAGTGATCCTATAAGGGTTCCGCTTTTTCCTTTTGAGGTGCGGAACCCTAAAAACGATGTTTTGTATTCGGTCCATCGGTTGGTTATTAAAGTTGGTTAAAAATGCATCATTACGATTTAAATATCCGGGCAAGGCCTTGGGAAAGTTGCCTGGGACACTAGTAAAATAGCCCTAGCGTTGACCTAACTCGGTCAGCAATTTTAGTTGGAGATGTGAGCTCAAAACTTTTATCAGCTGTTCCAATTTCATGTTCAATTAACGAAGCCACTAATTGGATTAAAAATTGGAACAAAATTTTCCAATTAATCGATTCGCCACCCGAACTTATCTAGGCGGTCCAATTCTCAGTAGCCTTAACGAATAGTTGGTCGACATTGAGTGCCAAATCAACTGAGGGTTTTATCAACTTTTTGTAAGAAATACAACTTCATGCTAGTATTTTCTTAAGTGGTAGGCAAAAACACTTTATACTTTTACATTGTTGACGGAAACTGGTCCTCCGGCTTTGCTCGCGTGGATGTCAGAAATGATTCTACAGGAACGTGCTATAAAAGCCTATGTTACTCCTTATAACATCAGCTATCTCCCAATGAAAATCCTGCCAAAATCGGTTCAGCCGTTAAGAAAGAAAAGCACTTTCAACCAAGGAATTTTTCGAAACATCTTAGCTATACAAATAATAGCATTACTTAAATAGGATACTTCAAAAATATTAGTTAAGACCTATGGAAATATTCTACACGAGATCGTATTTCATAAACTTCAGACATTCTAATTCTTCAACACGAAAACCTAAAACATTTTAACTCCTACCTACTTATTACCTCCTACCTACTTATTCTGCAATATTTTTAAAACACTCTTCCAAGTTTTGTGAGGCAACAATAAAACATTCTAAAATATGATTTTTAAACTAAATATCTGAGCAGAGTTAGTGAAGTTCTCGCAGAACTTAGACCACTATCGGGTTTAAGTTTATTTGCAAGTATTTTGCCCGTATCCAACTATCCAAGCCACCGGTATACTAGACCCTAACTTTACGAGATATATTCACAAGTTTGTGCTTCACAATAGTCTTGTAAGCTAATGCGACTCATTGGGTTCTGTATAGACAAAAGCTGAATACAGAACCTTACTCAAGTGACCTTAGTACAGTGTGGCGGGGACATCGACTAACAACCTGATTACCATGGCTTCAGTACACGATGCTGAGTCCCCCTGTGATGAAAAATTTTCATCGTCAATTTTAAAAAAAATCCGCCACACATTCCACCTATGTATGTATGTATTCCACATTTCTATGAAACAGCTGTTTTTATTTTTGGTAGCTCACGAAAAAATTTTCTTCTCCCTACAAATGTTTCATCATCATTGCAGCTGAAAGACATCCTCTTCTGAACATAAGGCGGATTGCTGATCACAGTATGCTGGTAAAATGCATAGTGAACGCTGCTGCCCATGCTTTAGTAATGTAATAGTAGTCCCTTTGGGGGCCTTTTACGACACCCATGGACAGAAATGGGAATTTTCTAATGTTTTTATTAAGAAGTCAATTCCGTGTATTCCACTGTCTTAAGTCAGTTATTTTATATTGTGATAAAACAACATTTCACAAAACTAATATGTTTTTATGCAATATCAAGGATATAAGAATTCGGTATACTTATCAAACAAAAATAATTCAATTTTAAACCCACAAAAAACAGAATGAGTATCTATCGAACTCCGTTAATAAGTAAGCTACAGAGAAATCAAATTACAATCCAAGCGTATTGTTTATGATTCCCTTGAACTCTTAAAATATTACAGAAGCCTCACAAAGTGTCCTCAAATTCTAAAATAACAAGGGTTCTTTAATAAAGACACATCTTTCAAGGTTCACTTTGGTGGTTTTCAAAAGCCATCGGTGCTTGTATACCGTACATTCATTTAATTTTTCGTGGGTACTTTTGTTTTAAAATTTCGCTTTAATTGCAATAGGAGTCTTTCTTTTTAGTTTGCGTTAAGACTAATCTCTGGCATTAAGAAAATATTCTCTGCGTTTTGTATATCTAATTAGTTTGTTTTATAATGAATTATAAATCTATCTATACAAATACATAAAATTGGAGTGTCTGTTTTTAATATTAAGATAATCACTTTTTACTAAGTGTATGGATGTATACATGGTACATATACCAAAACAACATTTTTTTACAATTTTTGTCTGTCTACCTGTTTCTTCCGGCTAATCTCTGAAATGGCTGGACCGATTTTGACGGAACTTTCACTGGCAGATAGCTGATGTAACAAGGAGTAACTTAGGGTACTTTTATTTTAGAAAAAATAAATAATAGTTTAAAAAACTAAACGCACGCTGAATTTTGAGACGTATGTCAGCGTAGTTTGTGACGTATGTCAGCTTAGTTTTCAAAGACAGTTTTTTATGAAAAACTTTTTTGTTAAATACCACACGAACGAAGTCGCGGGTAACAGCTATTACTTATATTATAACCTGAATTAACACATCATACCGCGGTAGTACGTCCTCCTGCGTTAATTTCCGACATCCACGCGGGCGAAGCCGCAGGTAAAAGCTAGTCTATAATGTATACAATAATACAATAAAGCTGAAGGGTTTCATTGTTGGTTTGAACGCGCTCATCCCTGAAACTACCAATCGGAATGGTTTTTTTTAAATCTGTATATGATAGCCATGCTACTTAACGTCACGGTATAAAGCTAATGAACCGAGCAAGAGGAAAAAAACGAAAGAACGCTAAGCGAAATTATGAAAAGAAAATTAATACTATTATAAAAGCATTTCAATCAAATATTGTAATGATTAACACATTACAACTTATAAATACACCTGTAAATATCAAAGTATAAGAACAGAATCAGAAATAGTGTTTCTTCGTCCTAAAACACCATTTCTTGCACCAGATGTCTCCGCTACATGAACTCCTACACGAACTGCCTGCTCCGTGGCTACGGGGTACTCCCGGGCGCTCCCTCGCGACTCTACCTCACCAACATCGACACAGACTACGCGGTGGTCCACTGGTCGCCACCAGCAGCATTAGCAGACACCGTGCAGTACTACAACCTGCACTATAAGACCCTGCAGGCTGGAGATGAGTACAGGATTCTGGAGAAGGTGAGATTTTTAGCAGGAAGTCATTATTATCACTGAATGTTGTCTACTGCTGGACATGGTCTATGAAAAGGATTGCAACAATGATTAATCCTGCTTTTTCCCCATGAAATAGCCAACTATAATATATATGGTGTATGGGATAGTGACGCGTAAATTTTTACAGTTATATTTTTTTTTTAAATCATCAATAAAAATAATTAACTCTCGTTGGTCTAAAACTATGTGCCTATAGAATTCATGGTACTCCCTATATGTGCATAGCCAATGAAATAATGCTTCACCTAGTAACGAAACAGACCGTATCATGCCTAAGGCTGTAGACTATTTCAGCCAATTTATACGCATTTGTTATTTTTGTTTGGAAAATTGCTCGGCTTATCTATAGAAAAATGGGTTTTGCCACTATGAACAACTGCTATACTGAATAGTACGCTCGGCTACAGATCAAACTATACATTTCCAGTATAATCTGAGCTCTCATCGCACGAAAAATCTACACAATGCGAGCTCAGCTAAAATTGGAATAGTATAGCTTGATGAGTAGCCGTGTGTACCTAAATCATTTGGTATCATTATTTTTGTGCAGATACAATCTCCGTACATCTTAGAAGACCTGGAATCCAACATGGACTATGAGATTTACTTGGAAGCAGTGAACGAGCATGGCGTGGGAGACGCGTCTCCCAGACTTATCTTCAGGACACAGAGTCAAGTGAGTACCAAGTTATAAGAAGCTATAATCTGGCTAAAGCATTTTAAATGATTTTAAGTAGGATCCCTACTCCTTACTAGAGGCTTTACTATTAAGACCAAACTATAAATAGAAATACGAATACAATATGATGGTAGGGTTCTGATGTAGCGTACTCCAACGAAGTTGAAAAATCATCACCTGTCTAGTCTTTTCCCAAGTATGTTGAGGTCAGTTTCCAGTCTTACCCAAGAAGCGACTGCCTTTCTGACTACCACAATCCAGTAACTTGGTAATATACCGCTTGGTGAGACTGTTGGTCAGACTTTCGGACTTCTGACGACCTGTAACGACTGACGAAGTTGAGAAATATTACAACAATTTTTAAACTAGGACATCTACCTGAATTTGGTTTTCCGTACTCCTACAAAAAGCTCAAGCATATGAGTCTAAAGATTTTCTCTCTACTCAGGTGATAGAAGAAGAGGAAGAAGTAGCGAACTCGTACAATGTGACAGCGTGCTGTGAACGGGTGCAGTTAGCGGGAGTGTGCATGCCTCTGTGTTCCTATGACGCCAAGATGTCCGACCTCAGGATGTTAGCGCCGCTCTGTGCTCAGGACTTCCATAAACTACTGAGATGTGGCGCTGGAGGTAGGATATATACTCACTTTTACTGGTTTTAGACTTTTTTGAAATGGCTAGATGTTTTATAATTGTACAGGGAAATCCTGAAAACAGTTGTTTTCACAATTTTTGCCATTTATGATAGAGGCTGAAAGCAGGTTGGATAAAGGCAGAAAAGTGGGTCTTACTTCCAGTTGTTCAGCATGAATTTGTGAGAGCTAGTGCTTTGAAAAATATGCTCTGCTTCTCTGTCACAGCCGGGCAAATGCAACTTAATATCATGTATTCCCTGAAGGGTATGAGGTGTATGTATAGTAACCCTCCCCCCCCCCCCCCTATATATTGCTGTTCTGTCGTGGTGTATATGTCATGGAGCTAGTAATATAATAGGGTATTTCTGTGTCTATCTTAATACAATAGAGTCTAATATAGTCAGTAACTGACCTCGTCGAGGAGTTGAGCTGATCTTGAACTACTAAAGAATGGGCAGCAGCGTTCTCTATGCATTTTACCACCATACTGCGATCGCCAACCCACTTGCCAAACTTGACGATTATGACAAACTCCCCCATATTGGGGGAGGCCTATGTCCAGCGGTGGACGTCTGTAAGCTGAAATGATGATGATGATGAGCTCTTTATCTTGATGCAGGTCGTAACCACGAGCAGTGCTGCAGACGGCGCGGCGTGCCGGCGGCGTGTCGCGGCGTGTGCGCGGGCGCCTACAGCGGCGGCGTCAACTCCTGCGTGCCCTACATCGGGAACATCGTGCAGTGCTTCGAGGAAGGTCGGTGCTAACTCATTCTACAGTTGTTTTCAGTAGATATGTGAAAATAGCAACTATTTGGTGGCGAAATTTATACTTCTTCATAACCCAAGCACGTGCTTTACTTTGTTTTAAAATTTCATCACTGCTGCTCTCAAAACAGCGAAAGTAAGCATCGTGAGGGAACCGGCATGTCCTAGAACCAATAAATCGAAGATATATGACATCTACCAACCCGCACTGGGCCCGCGTGGTAGATTGCGGCCCACTCTCTCACTTTAGGCTGATTATTATTATATATTTATTCATTCATAAAAGTGCACATGAATTTTAGAATTTTCCATAGAAATGGCTCCCATAATCCGCTTTTGTCCATTAGTCTCTCAAAAACTTGAACTGATTAATATGAGAAAAATAGCCGGTAGGCAGACAATTCTTCTTGTCACTAGTAACTGACAATAAAATTCTGATGTCGTGTTATGAAGTGCTATCATCGTGAGATAATGATATTCATCCTGTATAACTATACCTCTCTCGCACTGGTACGATAATAGCACTTCCAAGTTTTTAAATAAAAACTTTTTAACAAAAAATTAAACCGCCAAAAAAACTGAAAAGCAAAAAATAGTAAACCTTTGAGTCATTTTGAGTGATCTTTGTTCATTGATTGTTTGGCGACCACTCAAAATGAGTGAAAGGTTTATTATTTTCTACATTTCAGTTTTTTTGGCTGTTTAATTTTTTGTTAAAAAGTTTTTATTTTATAATTTTTGTGGCTATAATCTACTAATCACTACATGCTTGCAAAATCGGACTATTCTGTAAGAAGTTATGCATTACAATCAATGAGTGAACAATCAGTCACCCCCTGTTTTCCTACCCTTAGGGTTGGAATTTTCCAAATTTACATGGGACCACTTTCGGAATATATCCTTTCCAAGAAAATTTTTTAATTCGAAATCGGTCCACTCTGTAAAAAAATATGCGTGGTCATACATAAAAAAAACAATACGTTTCGAATTGAGAACCTCCTCCGTTTTTTTCGTTGGTTAAAGACCTCTGTTCATTCAGCATCAAAATAACTCCCCCCCCCCTTTTTCCCCCCAGGCACGGGCGTGCTGCCAGGCCCGCCGCGCGAGCTGGCAGCGCGCGTGCGCTCGCACAGCGTGCTGCTGCAGTGGGCCGCGCCCACAGACGGCGCCAACGTCACGGGCTACGTGCTGCACTGGCAGAAGCTCGACAACAACTCGCAGCCCTACAGCTACAACACCATGCAGGCTACTTATAACGTGAGTGAAGAATTATATTTCTAGGTCCCGACCCCATAAGCGCGGGCTTATGGACGGCGAGCAATGGGTAGCTTGCCGCCCGGTAAGGACCAGCCGATCTATTCTGTTAAAATCTCTCCGTGAGAACTTTGGTGTAGTGACCTAAAGTGTGCTGTCATTTCATCTCATGCTAGGGCTAAACACTGATGTCAGCTCACTTTAAGCTCAATTCACCCAAATTATCACAGAATAGCACTACAAACAGGCCCGTGTCGACGGCGCGTTATGTTCCACACTTCAAAGAGATGTCAGCAAAACTAAATGGTTCCGACAGGACCGATGCCTGCCAGGGTTGCGTGATTTGTTCGAAACAGTTACCGTGGCCCCAGGGCATATTCGTAGGGGTATTCCTTCAGTTACCTATATGCCAGCATATAGGCAACTGAAGGAATACCCCTACGAATACCCCTCCCGCTCCGCTCAGAGCGGGATACGTCATTTGATGATTATTAACCCGCAAAAAAAAAAGGTCCCGGCCCCGACCCTTGCTTGAGCCAGCCCGCGCTGCTGAGCCTGTACCTTTAAATTCGTCCCTAAATAATAATAATTACGATCCAGCCCGTCGTTTGCTGCCCTACCAGTGATGCCTTAAGCCGAGGTCCATACCCCACAGCCCTAATTTATTAAGGTAGTCACAGGCAAGTGCAGTTAAGCAGCCGACAACCTCATAGATTGACATGCGAGATGTTATTCCCTAAAATTATAAAAATATTTCAAGGGTGCTTATGTTAATTTTTAATATAAATGAGAAAAAGAAGTCTAGAAACTACCTTAATAAAATCTCAAACTATATCAGTAACGGACAATACATAGCCTAAACCGCTGTTTCTAGAAGCATGAAATTGTGCAGAAATGTTTTTGTAGCGAAGGTATTCCTAGGCAGGATTTTTTTAAATTCATTCCGTAAAAGGGTAAAAAAGGACATGAAAGTTTATATGTGATTTTGTCATTTTTGCCGATGGGAAATCTCATGAGGCACACGGTTGGTAGATGATAAGTCCCGTCAACTGGGACTAAAATTTCTGCAGAAATTAGCACTTAGTACTTTGTGCTCTTCTTTCTATCTTTAAGTAATTTTCTTGTAATTATATTGTGCGTTGTTCACAATACTCACGTCATTAGTGTGATACTTTGAGCCTAGAGTTGCGTCTAGTCAATATACTTACGGTCACCATCTGTTAGACAAAGTCGGCAAAAGGGGTGCAGGTACAATACCTCTATGCCTATCCACTAATAACTGTTAGGAAGCTCGTTCCCTATACCGTTTATCCTAATCAAACCGCAGATTAAAACTACTTCAACTACCTAAATCAAATCTGCAAACTTTAATTACAATGTATGGTCGGTCTCGGCTGCTCCCCAAGTCCCATTACAATTTCAGAAATGACTCAAATAGCCGTTGTACGTTCTTGAAAAAAACTCTACGAACATTTTTCTATTCTGTATAATGTTAGGACTCCTAACGGTTACCCATTAAATTCTTCTGTCCCACTAAACATTTTCCATTTGAATTCCAGCGCGACGTGCATTGAAATACACCTTAGGCTTCTAACAATAGATTTCTTAGGTTCTAACTGGGTCGTTATGCAATACCTAAACTAGAACTTAGGTAGACTGAGGTAGAATAAAATGGAATGGTTCTTTTAGTTCACTGTGACTTTGCAACTAATTCGATTCAGTGTTATTTCGTTTCAATACAGAACCGTAAAATATACGATACAAGGCTTTGCTACCATTACGAAGTATTTCATATGAGAAACAGACTCATTGAGAGGTTTCTCGCAGATCTTCACACTGAGAATTGGAACCAGCGTAAATGCTGTTATAACATAGTCTATGACGTACTCAATAACACTTTTATTCTAAGTAAGCTATTTTTACAGAATTTTAGGCTTTTACAAGACATCGTTTAAATTGACTCAAATAAATAAGTATCTAAAAAATATTAATACTGGATATCTTTACTTGCTCTTTGGCGGAATTCCAGAGAGTGACACCTAACGCATTGTCATCTGTTTAAATTGTGCCGGTACTCAGTCATTACTTGGGACTTGTTAGTATAACTATATACCCACACTAATCGATTGGTACCTACTAATTTGGACCCTGTCAGTCAGAACAGTCTAAAAATATTTCTCTTTTCGTTGGTGTATCTAATTGTATAGTTTCTGAGTGTGGAAATTATGACTACATTGTTGTATTAGGATTCCACCTGTAAAACAAATGTAAGTGGTATTATTAAATAAATAAATATTCTCTCTTTTCTTTGTACAGAAAATGAACGTAACAGACACGATAGCACACCTCGACAATCTGGAGCCGAACAGTACATACCACGTGTTCGTGGTCGCGTCCAACAGCTTCGGAGAATCGCTGCCTTCCAGCATGTTACTCTTCAATGTCAGCGACAGTGGTAAGTCGAGGTTTTATATGGAACTGATGGTCTATAGATTATTCGGCCTAACGACTTGGCTTAGACAACTTTTGGCCTACAAATTGCACCTTTAATAACATAGCGTTGCGCTTTACAATCAATTAATTTCTTTCAAACAAATCAAAGTAACCAAACGAAGTAGAAACTCTTATTACTTATTTAAATCCTATTATCTCGAGTTCATCATTTTATAATTCGATTTTCCACAAAATTATTGAAAACTTCGAAAAAATTTCAGTACTCACTCGCGCAAAAAATGTTGTTTTTATGTTCTTCATTTTCTTCCAAACAGAAGAAAAAGAAGTAGCAGGTATCCCGTCTCCACCGCACTCGCTATCAGTGTCGTCTCACTCGGCAACATGGCTGACCCTCACGTGGCAGCCACCGCAGTTCTCACAACCAGACGAGAAAATCTCATACACGTGAGTTCACTGTACTTCTTGTCACTTTTGCTTTAGTGTGTTCTAACACTTTTTAGTGTACAGTTCCAGCTGATGTCAAGCGATATCACCTCGCGTAGGTTCCATTGTAGTATTTTAATAATAAACATCACAACACAACACCACGCCTGTATTCTTATTTTTAATTCCCCAGCGGTGAGCCCTACTGGGACAAGAATGGAAAAAAAAACTAGTATTATAATATAATCACCTAATTTGCCATTTATTATGTAATGCCAAAATATTATGTAACGATGTCTTTGATATACAATTCGCAGTATCTAGTTGTATGTGTCGTTCGGCAGATGTGATTTGTGTGTGTGTGTGTGTGATAAAAGAGTTATTCCGGGAAAGTTCTCTATAGAAACACTAACACACACACACACACACACACACACTGATACACACACTGATACTTACACTGATTTACTTAAATAACTTCCCCATAATAAGTGCTATTAAAATTATATGAATGAATTTCTGGTTAGCAAGTTTCAGCTCAGGTAGAATTTAAACCGGGATTCTACGAAAACTCAAATAGTCCGCGAACTTTTTAAATACAAATGTGTATAATTTTAATTGTTGCTTTAGTTCGCAGCACAATGGAGCCATTCTTGTTCTTTTTATTAAATAAAAGCTAATAACAATACAGAACAGATGAAGCTAAAGTAGGACAACGTTTAGTTTAAGAAAATTTATGTTTTATGACGAAACTTGCCAGTCACGACCGTATTCAAATGTTTGAAATAGCTTTATACTTTTCATAATAAAAACTCACTTTTTAACTCTGGCATAAGTACAATAAGGCAAAAGCTTTGTGATAGAATACAAACTCCTTTGATAACCTTTTTTATATTCCAGCAACACTAGCTCTGAGAAATTATAGTTAAAGGCCAACACCGGCGCTCTCTACCCTTTTAGATCGTCAGGTCTGATCTTTGTAAAAGAAAAAATGTCTTTAAAAGTTCATAACTTTTAAATAAATTGCACAGAATAAACAAGTGATCGTTTTCTAGGTTGTTCTACAAATCACCAGCACAGCTTAGTCAAACAAACGTCACAAATGTAACCACAACAGTCCCAGGACATACACTGGAGAAGCTATCACCCAACACACAGTATGTCATCTGGGTGAAGGCACACGCCGTAGCCGGGGACTCTCAACCTTCGGAGACTTTGTTAGCCTGGACTGACCCAGCCTACCCAGCGTATGTTGAGGTAAGTCTCGAATATGGTCCTTTGTACTAACGAATCTCCTATGAAATGTACCATCGCTAAGCTTAATGGTAGAGTTACAAATGTTACTTTTAGCATTTTCCCTGCTGGTCAATCGTCAATTAAGAAAATCGTTAAGAAATTTATTAGTACACTCAGCTGATAAAACTCAACATAAATAAAAAAGAATGCCGTATTTACCACTAAGAATACCTCTAAGTATAAGACATACATATATACAGAATCATTGAATCCAATATCGTTTGCCATTACGAGCCTTACTTCGACTCGGCACTGAGGATTTAAATGCAAATTGGCCCTTTTGAGGAGTTATAAGAAAATGTATGAAAATAAAAAGCTCAAAGGCAAACAGAAACGAAATGTAAAATTGCATTCTATACCCTTTTATGCAATAGAGGGTGAGCAGTCTCGATGGCTTCTCGAGGCGACCATCTTGGATTATTCAAAACGAATTTGTATTTAAATTATTACTTTGCATAAATTATATTTCAAAACTTACTAGGTACCTATTTATTTCATTTTCGCATATCATACTGTGGTATTTTCAAATGCAACTAGCTCCACCATTTTCTCGGAAGTTGCTACAGTTATGAAATAGTTATCATAGTAATTTGTTATTTGACGATGCAAATGGACGATGTTCATTTTAGTAGGTACTGAATATTCCAGCCATTTTTATATTATTTATTCGTTTCATATCACTTTGATTATTAATTTCTTTTTCTCCTCCCAGCCACCTTCAGTGAACCCCGTGAATCTGGTGGTAGAAGGCTCCAGCATGACTATCCTGTGTATCGCTATGGGAACACCCACACCCACCATTTCGCTGTATATTTCTGGTAAGTCTTTGTATTTATTAAGAATACGTTAATTTATGAGTGCCTAGTTGGTCTAGTGGTCGACACTGCCCAGCATGAAATCCGGAGTTTAATTCTCGGGTCGGTCAGAATGTGTGTGTGTGTGTGTAGAGCTTTTCCATCTGAAATTTCTTAGTAGCGGCCCAGAGTCTGGATTTGTGTCCAGTGAATGGCAATTACTAAAGCATAAATAGCGAAATGTGAGTGAACCATATACCTTCGCGGAATACAGGCGTAATGCTATGTTATGTTAATTTCTTCATGAGTATACTTGCTGTCTCAAAAGGACGACATTTTGAAAGCCTTTCTCGGTCCTATTTAGGCGCCATTTATCTAGACTAGCTTCTCCCGGTCCTACTTGGGCGCTTTTTTATCTATACAAGCTACTCCCGCTCCCACGTGGGTGCCATTTATCTAGACTAGCTACTCCCGGTCCCACTTGGGCATCATTTATCTATACTAGCTACTCCCGGTCCCATGTGGGCGCCATTTACCTATACTAGCTACTCCTGGTCCCACGTGGGCGCCATTTACCTATACTAGCCACTCCCGGTCCCACTTAGGCGCCATTTATCTATACTAACTATTCCCAGTCCCACATGGGCGCTAATAACTAGACTAGCTACTCCTGGTCTCATTTGAGCGCCATTTATCTAAACTAGCTACTCTCGGTAGCATTTTGGTGCCATTTATCTATACTAGCTATTCCCAGTCCCACGTGGGCGCCATTTATCTAGACTAGCTACTCCCGATCCCACTTGGGTGCCATTTATCTAGACTAGCTACTCCTGGCCCTACTTAGGTGCCATTTATTTATAGTAGCTACTCCCGGTCCCACTTGGGCGCAATTTATCTACACAAGCTACCCCCGATCCCACCTGGGCGCCATTTACCTATACTAACTATTCCCAGTCCCACATGGGCTCCATTTTACCCACGTTACTAGTTGTCTGAAATGAGCGCCATTTTAACTGTACTAGTTGGTCACTTCAGGTCATTGTCATTTTTGCAAGTTTCATATTTTTAAATTGAAATAACATAAACAAATAAAAATATTTGTATTATGTATTTAATTTTATCACTTCCAACAGAAAATACTCACTTAATTAAAATATAAATTCCCTACATCGAAGCATAAATAAACAAATTTATATTTCTTACAAAACTTAATTGAATATTATTATGAAACAGAATGTAAAAGACGCTAGCTCGAGACCAGTAATAAGGATACTATAAGACCTAAAGAATATAACAACATGAAACACTCAGAAGGCACACTTGTGACAATATACGTTTGGGAACTCACTTGAAAATTAACTACCACATCATCAAACCTCGATATCTTGATTTTTTTTTTAACACGGAAATTTTAAACCCAGAGCGGTTTACAATTACAAATGTACTGAATTCATGGTAACAGGTTGTGCGTAGATATTCCTGCCACCGTATATACATTTATTTACTAGTGTTTGATTTAGTTACATAATAATATGTAGTAACAAACAATTACTTACGAGCCAGTAGCTTAACTCGCATCCATATAAGTACACTTGACATATCCGAATAAAATATTATATTATTTTATGTAGATATGACTGTATTAGCGTAAACAAAGCCAAAGGAATTTTTGCCCACTCCCATGGGAAGCGTGACTTTATATATTTACTGTATCGAGATTCAGTGACAAAATATTTGCTCGTCACAAACTTTTACGTTTATAATATGTATAAGTATAGATTCACAGAAACATTTTCCTCTTGCACCTTTGTACGTGAGACCTTGTTACTGCACTTTAGGTAGATTGAAACTTCTGTGTACCTACATTATTCAATGGTAACAAGGCTACTGTGGGATCTTGCCTCGGGGACTGGCTCCAATCGTTTTCCAATACAACGTCGCTTTATGTTGATTGGCTTCATCTAAACCTTGGATTATTGATTTCTAAAACAATTGCTTCTGTCACAAGTTTCAATAAAGTGGATTATTGTTCTTCGTTTGTTTTCTAGCTAAATGAAAAGACATTTGGCAAGTTTCTTTCTGTTTTTGGAATATGATTTTAAAATGGCTACGTAAATAAAACATTATTGCAAAGCCATTTAGTTGAATATTGCTTTTGAAAATCTTTTCAACAATTTTCCGTACACGTCTATAACAGTACAAACGATCAGTAGCAGCGATCCAAGACCTGATTTACCTTATTTACCCTTAGTTAACAACTACCCCTCTTCTCCCAGGTCGTCTTGTCCGTCAAGAGGTGACCCGCCACATGGTGACCGTCATCCACAACGTCACACGAGACATGGACCAGATATCATGCTACGCAGACAATGGATATGGCACGCCCATGCAAGCTTCCAGAAAGATTAATATTTCACGTGAGTATTTTTATAAACCAAATACTGAAAATCCCACTGATCTGTAGTGCATTTGCTTCTACTTTAAAATTAGAATTTAAACCTCTTTAAAGACAAACAATGTTGCTGCCGACGCCCGCCTTTTGCGTGTTTTATCCTTTTTAGCATGTCTACTAATAAATTATTTGTTAACCGAGAACATGACCAAAATTCGAGTTAAAATTCAACATAGTAACAGGGTCACCAGGCGGCACGGCATGGCATAGCGTGGCAAAGGATTTCCATAAGCGGAAATGATTTTGTTATACCCTTAGCACTCCCATATCATTGATATCGTCACAACGGGACTTGAGCATAACCTTTTTATTACCACACAGATATTCCCACAATCCAAGCCTCTGGAATCACAATGGCTGCCGCTGGTGACGCCGTCATCCTGGAGTGCCGAGTGGAAGCCCTCCCTAAACCCACCATTGCGTTCTGGAGAGACCCTAACGGACGAACTCCAGTCATTGATGGACCTAACTACACTATACAGTTGTTAGCAGATCCTGAGGTTGGTTGACCAGCATAGCAATTGCGTAACACACTTTTAATCACAATTTTGCAGGAAATTCCTAGTCATAGCTTCTTAAGTTTGAAAAACTTGATTTTTTATCGAAAGGGCGATACTCTATAAAAAATCATTCGATGAATATTGTAACAGTGTCAAAACGAAAGCTCGTGTATTACGCCGCAGATTCTGTCACACATTTTATTCTTAACTTTTTTTGTTAAGTAAATTTAAAATTAAGTTTTTTACTCTTTATATTTTATCTACGTAGTGTGTGTGTCAAATATCTATCTACGGCATTTATTTTACATTTAGCAGCTTTTCAATCACCTTAATCAAATCAAAATATTAAACCTTGTAATATATTTGACGTTCTATAACAAAATATACATAGATACTGAATTTAGCAAAACACAACCTTTCCAATATCTCCGACAGTTGTCATAGACAGGCTTGAAATTGTGACAGCTGATTCAACCTCAAGATATCCATATCTTCAACAGTTGGGTTACAAAGGTCCAACAACAGTCTCTTTGTGTAAAATACTGATAATCATCCTCTCTGATTAAACTTGAACAAGATCCCGACATCCTTTAGATAAAGACTTGGAAGATAATAGCGTCTCAAGTTATCAAATCACGGTATCACCGTATTTCAATTATTTATACGCTGCCCAACTTTCCCGATGCTCGGTACAAAGGGTGCATACGAAAGTCGTTTTGATTCTTGTTAACAGTTTGTGTCACAAAGTTTCCAATAAGGTGGTAGTTCCCTCCATAAAATGATACAACGAACGATCCGACGCCGAAACTTCTTGCATCTAAACTTTCCACAGTTACTTCACGAAACCCCATTTTACTGCTCTCGGTGGTTTGAACCTGTAGACTAGATATTTTATACTTTAGTTATTTGTTTTGGGACTGAATCTTTTCTGCCACATATTTGTATTTTTAGTTAACTGGCGCAGTTATTTTCTCTAGTGTATGTTGTAGGTTCATTTTCTGAGGCATGTTCTCTTTCGTTCTTGTAATAATTTAATTTTTTTATTGTAACTTTGATTAAGTCCAAGTTATAAATTACCGAAGTGTCTCCCGCATATTTGTTTTTTAAAGAAAATAGTGACTGCCTACAAGTAAGGGTTTACATTCGTAGATTTTTTATTTTATTTATCTGATCTAAATATCAAGACTTTGGTACTGCATTTACATCCAGCAGACAACATCGAAATGTCTAATCGATTCCATTTTTCCCCCAGGAACAAACCAAGTACACAATGCGCCTAATAATAAAGAAGATAGCAGAAACAGATGAAGGCGACTACTTCTGTCACGCGGAGAACGCGTTCGGAAAGACTTTGAGGCCTGTCTCCGTGAGACTCAGGCCTACCATGCCGCATCACAATGTTACTGAGTGCTGTGCACAAGTAAGTAGACTTTCCTTTGAAGTAAATAACCTTTGCAGATTTGTTTATGCCTCCTAAGGTAACCAGGGTAATCGGGTATGAATAAAACCATATTGATTCTATATAATTATATCTACAAAAATACCGGGGACTTGTGACCGCTGACATCGGTGGAGAAAAACATACTGAAACTGTATTTACCTCTACATAGAACAAAACAAAATCGCATTTTGTATTTGTACGCTTAGATCTTTTAAACTCCGCAACGGATTTTAATGCTGTTTTCACCAATAGACCGAATTATTCAAGAGGAAGGTTTATATTTACGTATGATATGCGGGCGAAGCCGCTAGCAAAAGCTAGTAAATAACATAATTCTGAAATCGCCAACCGGCCTTGAGCAAGCGTGGTCATCAATGCTTTTTTTGTATGTACGTAAGTGAAGACGCCTTGGCCCTGCAATGGCACAATTTAATGTGGTATTATCAAAAACACAGATAACTAATAGGTCCATAAACCTCGTAATTTCACATCGTCATCTATCTGTTAGCAAATGCCAGTCAAGCTTGAATCTCATCAGCCCAAAATGACTTCCATGCCAATTCAAATGGGAACACCCCACACAAACAGCAAACTAATCCGGGGTGACAACTGTACCCTTAAATTAGAGGCTCCAGTTGCGGCACCAAAATAGCCCGTCTAGTATCGTACCATCTAAATATAAACTACGTAGAAACTGTAACCGCGCCAAGACTGCTCTTTGAAAACATTAATTTTCGAAGCCTTCCCGATAATTTGATGTCTTTGGGACTTCAATAACGAAGTTCGGCTTATTTGTAAGTTTGATACGCGAAGTTGTTTACACAAGCGTGTCTTTGTTACGTTATTTGGGTTGGTTTTGAAGCTTGGAAACATGTTTTGCTTTGAATGGAAATTGTTTTTCATCGGGTTTTGTGAATCGAATTTAGATTTTTCTTGTTTTAAACGAGAAAGAGTTCAATCAATTCATTTCGTTGCATTAAAATCTCAAAGTTGTAAAAAAAAAACATTGGGCTTTGTTGCAAATTAAAAAATCAGAGTGAGTCTTGAATTCAGATAACATTGAAAAAAAAACTTCTTATACCATGATGGCGTCGCGAGGGTTCGCCTGATCCATTCGATTGATTTACAATTTTGAATGATATACTCATTTTTGAGTCCAGTTGGTCTGATGCTTTAAAATGTTCTTAATAAAAATGTACTAAATAAAAATAAATAAATAAATCTCAAATTCCCCAGACTCATGTCTCAGGCGAATAAACTGTGCTGAAAAGATTTTTTAAACATCACGTCTTCCCTATTTGTGCAGATGAACGTATCATCTGCCTGCATCGACGCGTGCAGCTTCCACCTCGACATGGACAACATCATGGACCGCCCCGAGTGCATGAACGACTTTGAGAAACTCATGAAGTGTGCTGCCGATGGATCTGGTAAGATACATAAAGAATTTCTCAATAATTAAAGGTCAATAAATTGATGTCTCTGTCACTTTTCAATCATTTGATATTGTCATTTGAAAGCTCGTGTTATTTTCCATGAACGCATATAGTACAAAACGAGTAACGGCAGCATATAACACATTCGCTCACAGACACATACCGACTTCCGTTTCAATTATTTTTTGGACAGTACTGAGAGCTCTTGCACTTACACATACATTCACAGCGTGTTTGTACAATTGGCAAACACAAGTAAAGCGCGCGTTGCTTTGTGAGATAAAATGTTTTAAGGTAACTTTTAGGTTGACAAATCAAAAGTGTGTTGTAATGGATCAAAAAGAAAACATAATACTGCAGGGTAAAATGAGACCTTGTATTATTTTTTCTTCACCTTGAGTAGGTACCTACTTGACTGGGTCTCATCAGTGAATTTCGTCAACATATTCCTTTCACTCTAATTCTGTACCCCTCCCCGCAGACCACCGCAGCTGCTGCGCGTCGTGGGGCGTGCCGCGCAACTGCCTGGAGCTGTGCCGCGGCGGCGCCGTGTCGCGCGCCTGCGCACTGCAGCACGCGCGCCGCGCGCTCGCCTGCTTCCGCGACTCGGGCGCGCGCCTGCCCGGCCCGCCCAGGGGTCTCAAGGCGCACGTCGCGCCCACTGCCAACTCTGTGTTACTGAGGTATGTGCCGTGTCGCGCCTGCGCACTGCAGCACGCGCGCCGCGCGCTCGCCTGCTTCCGCGACTCGGGCGCGCGCCTGCCCGGCCCGCCCAGGGGTCTCAAGGCGCACGTCGCGCCCACTGCCAACTCTGTGTTACTGAGGTATGTGCCGTGTCGCGCCTGCGCACTGCAGCACGCGCGCCGCGCGCTCGCCTGCTTCCGCGACTCGGGCGCGCGCCTGCCCGGCCCGCCCAGGGGTCTCAAGGCGCACGTCGCGCCCACTGCCAACTCTGTGTTACTGAGGTATGTGCCGTGTCGCGCCTGCGCACTGCAGCACGCGCGCCGCGCGCTCGCCTGCTTCCGCGACTCGGGCGCGCGCCTGCCCGGCCCGCCCAGGGGTCTCAAGGCGCACGTCGCGCCCACTGCCAACTCTGTGTTACTGAAGTATGTGCCGTGTCGCGCGCCTGCGCACTGCAGCACGCGCGCCGCGCGCTCGCCTGCTTCCGCGACTCGGGCGCGCGCCTGCCCGGCCCGCCCAGGGGTCTCAAGGCGCACGTCGCGCCCACTGCCAACTCTGTGTTACTGAGGTATGTGCCGTGTCGCGCCTGCGCACTGCAGCACGCGCGCCGCGCGCTCGCCTGCTTCCGCGACTCGGGCGCGCGCCTGCCCGGCCCGCCCAGGGGTCTCAAGGCGCACGTCGCGCCCACTGCCAACTCTGTGTTACTGAGGTATGTGCCGTGTCGCGCCTGCGCACTGCAGCACGCGCGCCGCGCGCTCGCCTGCTTCCGCGACTCGGGCGCGCGCCTGCCCGGCCCGCCCAGGGGTCTCAAGGCGCACGTCGCGCCCACTGCCAACTCTGTGTTACTGAAGTATGTGCCGTGTCGCGCGCCTGCGCACTGCAGCACGCGCGCCGCGCGCTCGCCTGCTTCCGCGACTCGGGCGCGCGCCTGCCCGGCCCGCCCAGGGGTCTCAAGGCGCACGTCGCGCCCACTGCCAACTCTGTGTTACTGAGGTATGTGCCGTGTCGCGCCTGCGCACTGCAGCACGCGCGCCGCGCGCTCGCCTGCTTCCGCGACTCGGGCGCGCGCCTGCCCGGCCCGCCCAGGGGTCTCAAGGCGCACGTCGCGCCCACTGCCAACTCTGTGTTACTGAGGTATGTGCCGTGTCGCGCCTGCGCACTGCAGCACGCGCGCCGCGCGCTCGCCTGCTTCCGCGACTCGGGCGCGCGCCTGCCCGGCCCGCCCAGGGGTCTCAAGGCGCACGTCGCGCCCACTGCCAACTCTGTGTTACTGAGGTATGTGCCGTGTCGCGCCTGCGCACTGCAGCACGCGCGCCGCGCGCTCGCCTGCTTCCGCGACTCGGGCGCGCGCCTGCCCGGCCCGCCCAGGGGTCTCAAGGCGCACGTCGCGCCCACTGCCAACTCTGTGTTACTGAGGTATGTGCCGTGTCGCGCCTGCGCACTGCAGCACGCGCGCCGCGCGCTCGCCTGCTTCCGCGACTCGGGCGCGCGCCTGCCCGGCCCGCCCAGGGGTCTCAAGGCGCACGTCGCGCCCACTGCCAACTCTGTGTTACTGAGGTATGTGCCGTGTCGCGCCTGCGCACTGCAGCACGCGCGCCGCGCGCTCGCCTGCTTCCGCGACTCGGGCGCGCGCCTGCCCGGCCCGCCCAGGGGTCTCAAGGCGCACGTCGCGCCCACTGCCAACTCTGTGTTACTGAGGTATGTGCCGTGTCGCGCCTGCGCACTGCAGCACGCGCGCCGCGCGCTCGCCTGCTTCCGCGACTCGGGCGCGCGCCTGCCCGGCCCGCCCAGGGGTCTCAAGGCGCACGTCGCGCCCACTGCCAACTCTGTGTTACTGAGGTATGTGCCGTGTCGCGCCTGCGCACTGCAGCACGCGCGCCGCGCGCTCGCCTGCTTCCGCGACTCGGGCGCGCGCCTGCCCGGCCCGCCCAGGGGTCTCAAGGCGCACGTCGCGCCCACTGCCAACTCTGTGTTACTGAGGTATGTGCCGTGTCGCGCCTGCGCACTGCAGCACGCGCGCCGCGCGCTCGCCTGCTTCCGCGACTCGGGCGCGCGCCTGCCCGGCCCGCCCAGGGGTCTCAAGGCGCACGTCGCGCCCACTGCCAACTCTGTGTTACTGAGGTATGTGCCGTGTCGCGCCTGCGCACTGCAGCACGCGCGCCGCGCGCTCGCCTGCTTCCGCGACTCGGGCGCGCGCCTGCCCGGCCCGCCCAGGGGTCTCAAGGCGCACGTCGCGCCCACTGCCAACTCTGTGTTACTGAGGTATGTGCCGTGTCGCGCCTGCGCACTGCAGCACGCGCGCCGCGCGCTCGCCTGCTTCCGCGACTCGGGCGCGCGCCTGCCCGGCCCGCCCAGGGGTCTCAAGGCGCACGTCGCGCCCACTGCCAACTCTGTGTTACTGAAGTATGTGCCGTGTCGCGCGCCTGCGCACTGCAGCACGCACTCTTCAAAACACAATCTCCAATCATTCTTATCAAAATAATCATTACCGGGAGAGACAAAATTTTCGTTATATTTTACTAACCTTCAAAATTTTTCGCAACAGCTGGGAGCCTCCCCTCAAGAACCCTCAAACAGTGTACTTATACCGAGTATTCTGGAGGGCGTACGGCGCCAAGGTGCCAGAGAAGCTGGACACCAGCGAGACCAGCGTGGTGCTGACTGGTCTGCAGGACGACGTGCGCTACGAGTGCGTCGTCAAGGCAGCTAATGATGTTGGTGAGTACAACAAACGTGAAGAAACTACAGATGTTTGTGATGATTCAAACTGAATCAACATCGAAGTTTAAAGTGCAACTCTATTCACAACAATCTTTAATGATGCCGTAAACCCAACATGTCTTACTGCAACCAAATGGAAGATAATACTCCGACATATATGTTCCCATGTATAATTTATAAACAAATGCATTGTAATAACTACGTGCAGCTAACTTTAACCAGAATGTGAATTCTCGTAATTAAAAACGTTATCTCATCTTGGCGTCAATCAAACGTCACTAGTGAAACTGTGCAAAAATGAAGTGAAATACAAGGTATTTTTGACAGATTGAGACTGAGACCAGACTGTGAACTTTCTTAAAATTACGAAAATTGTCTCTCTGGTCTCTGGCGTCTGGTCCTCGTTGCGAAAATTTCCCACAGGCTCTATCTTCGATTGAGGTTTCAAGACGCACTCATACAGGTCCAGTCAATAACTTCATTTCAGTTAAAGCGTCGTCAGCTCTCGACACCATTACATCCTTCATAACATTTTCGTTTTCCTTCCCACAGGCACATCATCCCTGAGCCAGCCGATAATGTTCACAACAGCTGGCCAAGAGGCTGGTGCGGCGGCAGCGCCGGTCAACGGCAACAGTGCCGCGTCGGCTGTAGGAGTGGCCGTCGCGTGCATACTGGTCGCGGCCATACTGCTGGCTGGCGGCTTCTATTATAGATATAGGAAGGTAAGAAAATCCATAACCATTAATTGTTCTTTTGAATCACATTTTGTGCACACATAAGTGTATCGTCCAAATAGATTTTCTTCAAGGACGATCTGATGGTAAGCAGCCGTAAAAGCAAGATCAGTAATGGCCTCCACCAAAGCAATACTTTAATGTTAATCGCCGCTTCTGTCTAATACATCATGACTCGATATGAATTATTCTCGGAGAGCACACTTCATCGGAGAGACGTCAACTGCTGGACATAGGCCTCCCCCAAAAGGGGGGTTTTGCCATAATTGCCACGCTTGGCAGGTGGGTTAGCGAACGCAGTATGGTGGTAAAATACATAGAGAACGCTGCTGCCCATTCTCTAGTAAGTCCTTTAATTGCTTTTTACGACACCCACGGAAAGAAATGAGATGGTGCTATTCTTCACGTCCGGCACCATACCGAACATCTTCGAGAATAGTTCGTGTTTAGTAGTGAAAGTAGTCTGGTTATAACCAAAGACTTCGAGAAAATAGTTTTTGGCTACAACTGGACTAGTTGATCCCAGCGTTTTTATGACTTTTTCATACATTTTTTACTAAAGCATCTTTTCTTTTTCAGAATCTTAGACTTAAGGCTCAAGGAGGTGTAGCATTTGAAAACCCGAGCTACCTCAGGGAACCAAATCCTGACACAGCCGTCAACGTAAGTGATCATTCGTTTGTTTTAAGTATTCCCAGCTCAAATAACACTGCAGCCGGTAGATTAGCTTCCAATTTATTATAATACTCATAAAAACATCTTCTCTGACAGGGCACCATACCAAACGGCACCGCCAACGGCGCAAACGGCAACGGCGTCGCACCAATGCCAAACGGCGTATCAAACTCCGCAGCCTGGAGACAAGAGACTCTCAACAACCCTGGCACCACGATCTCTAACGCCCGGGAGGTGGACCCGTCGCTGTATGAGGAGCTGAAGCTGGGGCACGACGGCGCGGGGTTCAAGAGACTGAAGCCATAGCCCGCGGTGGCGCGCCGCTCCCCGCTCCGCTCGCCGCGCGTGGCGCCGCGCTACTGACACACTCGCTCGGATAACGAACCGATACACCTACGAACAGAAGGACTGACAAGTCTTCGGGAACAAACCCAAACACATCATTCAAACGAAGAAATTGTAGCTTCAATTGTGTCTTCGGAACCGAACTCACTTTGTCAAAATAAAACTTCGTGAGTTTGAGCTCCGAAATTGCACTTGATATTTTGGACCATTTTGATGTGAATATTTTGAAATAAGTTTTCTTTTTAATAATGTGGTCCTACTGTTCTATAATTCCAAATTTAAATTTAAAGAACCGCCAACGGCCAGTATTTCCAAATTACCGTTAAATTCAAATGTTCCGTGTTCTTAAAAAGTAAGCGAGTGATTTCAAAGTCGTGTATAATGAACTGTAGTGTTTCTGAATAATCAGATAGTTACCGTGGCCGGAGCGGAGTGTAGATAATAAAATATTAATAAAAAAAGTAATTATATTTTCAGTATCGTACTTGTTGTGATTTTAACCAAAAAAAGAAGACCTCATACCTTCTTGTCATTTCATGTAAATATTTATACTTGCCAACGAAGTGGTATAAAAATCAACTTAGTATAGATTTACACTATCGTTGGTTGGTGATAATGACGGATTTTCTTTTACGCGCTCGACGCAAATGAAATATAAATAAAAATCTGAAATTCATAAAACATCTAAAGAGCGATTGTTTGTAAATATTGAATAACTTTTTGTATGAGCGTGTAAAAGAATGTCCCTCATGAAAGAAGTTCTATAGATCACTAGCTTCAGAATAAAGACAGAATAAAATTAGGTCATTCTATAAACAAAGATGTGCCTTCGAATGTTTTATGAAGTAATTAGTGTTAGCTTAGTTACCTGTTCGGCGTGTAAATTGTATTTAGTGTAAATATACGTGTACACTATCGTTCAGTAGTCATTTGTACAGAAGTTTAGTAAACTCGGATTAAAATGTAAAGTTAAACAGACCATTCTTTTTTTATTTGTTTTCCATTTTCGGGCACAAAATTGGGCCCGCAATCACGAAAGTAGAAAAATTTTTTGTCCATAGTTGGAAAACAAATCATAAACAGTTGGGTTTGTGTCCACGATGAAGTAAAATATTTTTTTCTTGGTAGCAAAGTATAAAGTAGTTTTGACAAGTGATTCTGAAACAATCTTTTTAATAAACAATAAGTAGGACATTTTGATAAAAAATGTTAAACCTTGTCTTGTAAAGAAAGTTTTCGGACTGGCTCTGCCATATCAGTTAAGATTATTTCGTAATAAAGTATTGAAAATTATTACAAGTTTCCGTTATCTGTAAACTTCTAAGTATTTTAATAAAAAGTAAAGAGCATGACCTAATTTAATAAATATTTTATGGATCTTTGGAAATCACACTATGTACGTAATTTTCTAAAATATTTTTCATTAAAATGATCTCATTGATGACCATTCCATTGTTTGTCGCCTTGAAGGTATAAAAAAATATAAAATGTTGAATTTTGCAAAATCAATTTATTTTTAAGGTAGCGTCTTTATTTTGGAACAGAAATAAAAATACGAAAAAACAATATGTTAAAAAAAATCAAACATGTATTATGAATAAAAATGTGTTTTAAGAAAAAAATACGTACAGAAAAAAATTTTCTTCTGAAAGCTATGTATGGCCTAAATCCCCTACATATTAATTAAATCTTGGACATAGTGTGAAAGTATTTTTGCTCAGATGTGATTGATAGTTTTATTTAGCACTTCTATCATACTAATTGTATAATTTAGATGAACAAAAGGATGTGATTAGATTTGTAAATAATATTAATAAAAAAAAGGACAAATACGTTTTTTCTTGTTTGATTTTTCCCATAGTACCTATTCAACGATAAATGACTAACTGCCCAAAACATTACAGGGTTGCATTATGTCAAAAAAAGAACACGATACAAAACAGAACCAGAGGGGTAATTGTGTAATACACGATCAATAGGAACTGCTTTAATTTTGACAGTTCCACAACATTCATGGCGTTGTTTACGTTGCTGAGCAGGCAATTTTCCAAACAAAAGAAAGATACACGATACACGATATATTAATAGTATGTTACCCAATTAGTTTGCAGATCAATACAGCCCAACAGAAACCATGACTCAAGTTTATGTTATTACATTGTGCCCAATTATTAATTATAAGGAGTTTGGAGCAATTTGATTGGTTACACCAGTGCAGTGGTGGCATAGCAGTATCGGCCCTGACTTTTTAGTTGTAGGTCCTGGGAACCCAGGCAGATGCTATACTTTGTGTAAATAAAGAACCGTGTCCCGCATAGTATGGGTTCTGGGCCATGACGCGTCCCGAAGTAGCGTATATATCGTTAGATAGTGCATAGCCCATATTGATAGAATATGTCGTTCTTTTGAGCGTACATGGTGGGCATACCTTGTAAGAAAAAAAAAACATTTCGTGTGTGAAAATATCACCCCTAATGTATTTGCGGAATTTTATAGGGCACTGTAATTCTCCTTGCGAGCAGAACACCTCCTCGTGGTGACGGTGGAAGCGGTTAGTTTTAACTTAGACCGAATTAAATTTGACTGGCAAAGTTTCTGGATATACATATGTTATGCCGTCATGCAAGGAAAATACTCAATAAAATCCTACTGTTGTACCTGCAAAAATGGGGCTCGAGCCGTAGGCTGTTGCGCTCACATAGCAAGTATTATTTGGTATTTATGGTATGTAAGGCATCTGACACAGCCAATAAAACCTCCATCAACAGAAATGGGAGATACATTTATAAGATATGACAGTACCGATGAAGAAACTTCACAGATGTAAACGTCAATTAACAAACCAGTGTTGGGTTGCCTAATCATATGCCCACTTCGAATAACAATGAAACTATTTTTCCGTGACTGTACTCTTAAATCCCAATTCCTTAGTATGCAATTCATTAATGGACGCACCATGGCCCAAATCGGGACACGGTTCTTTATCACCACTGCTCTCAAAACAGTGAAGGAAAAAATTATGAGGAAACTGG
Source organism: Aporophyla nigra (assembly GCA_947507805.1). Classification (NCBI taxonomy): domain Eukaryota; kingdom Metazoa; phylum Arthropoda; class Insecta; order Lepidoptera; family Noctuidae; genus Aporophyla; species Aporophyla nigra. The sequence continues at coordinate 21,545,418 of OX382311.1, forward strand.
TATGTCCTAGAACCAAATATTTGAAGACATGTGGCATCTACCAACCCGCACTAGACCCGCTCGGTAGATGACAGCCCACTCCCTCTCGTGGAGAGGAGGCTTTCGGGAACATGTTCGGCTGATTTTGTGAATGTTTATGGACAACAAACAGAAAAGTATGGGAGACATGTTGCGAAGATCCGAATCCCGTTTAATGACTCATGGAATATTATTTATCAAACAAATTAAATTCCACTATTCACCCATATTCAAATTTTCAAAAACCCTTTTTTTTAGTCCCAGTAGTTTCGGCTATGCGTTGATATATGTCAGTCAGTCAGTCCTCCTTTTATATAAATAGACTAACTAGTTATCGGGTCTTCATTAGCAAGCAAACATTAATCCCGGAAGACTATATAGATTGGTTGGGACTGTTGAGGCCTCAGGCCTTGGTTTTTGTGGTGCTTGGGTAAGTGTGCGGAGCTGAAAATAGGAACTGCGATTGCCGACTATACATTTAATTTCTGTTAACTTTTACAATAGGTACTCTTATGTAATACGTAGGTAAGGTATATAATAATAACTTATTAGTTAGAGGTCCGACTGCGCTCGCGCCTGTGCGCGCGTCTTTTATACTCTCGGCCGACGTGGAGTAGGGACACCGACGAGGCCCCCCGCACCCCGCGGGGTGTGGGCCTTAACATCCTCCCCCCGTTGAAGGAGCATCCTTCAACTCTCCTGCTTCAGGCCCGAACAGAGGGCACAGACGATTTAGGTACAGCTCGTCGGATAGTGCCACAAGCCGTCCTCACATCTGCTACTCTGGATACATCGTCCTTGCCCTTTTGTAAGGCTTCTATGCGTCCGATTCTCCATTTCAATGGGGGCAAATTATTTTCCTTTATAATGACCATATCTCCAACACGTAGCTCCGTCGCAGGTTTGCGCCATTTTGTCCGATGTTGAAGTTCGGTTATGTACTCATGTTGCCATCTCAACCAGAAAAGCTGTCTCATACGTTCCAATTGTTCATATCTGTGAAGTCGATTGCAGTTAATATTGGTCAGGACTGGAGATGGAAGAGCTATCAGCGGCTTACCGACGAGGAAATGCCCGGGAGTCAGGGGAAAGAAATCATTGGGATCGGAAGACATAGGGAACAAAGGTCGGGAATTAAGTATAGCTTCTACTTGGACAAATAAAGTTGAAAGTTCCTCGTAGGTTAAATGCCTGTCTCCTAATATTCTTTTTACATGATACTTTGCAGACTTCACCCCGGCTTCCCACAAGCCACCGAAGTTTGGGGCGTATGGGGGTATGAAGGCAAACTTCATTCCTTCATCAGAACAAAACTTATTTATTTTATCCTTATTTACTATCAAATATTTATTAAGTTCATTACTAGCTCCTAAGAAATTTGTCGCATTATCACAATATAACAAACTGGGTTTAGAACGTCGTGCTATAAATCTCCTTAATGCCAATAGAAATGCATCTGTACTTAAATCACTTACGACTTCTAAATGAATAGCCTTGGTTGTAAAACATATAAATAAACACATATAACATTTAGTTATTTTGCAACCGCGGCCTTTCCTATCAGTGATTAAAAAAGGACCAGCCAGATCAACACCAGATGTTTCAAAGGGTGTTCCTGGGCTTAAACGTTGTTTGGGTAGATTACCCATAATAGGAACTATAGGCTTAAATCTAAATCGCTTACATACTATACAATTATTTGCTACGCTTCTAGCCACCTTTCTACCGTTGATAATCCAATATTTTTCTCTAATCGCCGATAACAACAGCTGTGGCCCAGCATGCAATAATCGGCGATGTTCGCTCTCAAAAATTAGCCTTGATAATCGATGTTTAGAATCTAACAGTAAAGGATGTTTTTTATTGTACGGGAACGTTGAGTTTTGAATACGACCTCCTACGCGTATAACTTTAGATTCAATGTCTAGAAAGGGGCTAAGCGATAAAATCTTACACTTACTGCTTAATGCCTTATTATTTAATAAACATACATACTCGTCGCTAAATGACTCATGTTGAGAGAATTTTACTAAGTACATCATACTATCGTTTAGTTCATCGGCACTTAAATAATTACTGGTAAATCTACCTTCTTTATTTTTTATTTTACAATTTTTGATAAATCTCAGAACATAAGCCATTGCACGTTGAACCTTATTTAAACTAGAATACCGTTCAAATTCAATCAATTTTTTATTGATCGTACTTTTTACAAATGTACCTACTATTTTTACTTCAGGTAAGGTTACACTATTTAACTTATTACTGTCTAATTTAGGCCATTGGGACTCGTTTAGGGATAAAAATGGAGGCCCATTCCACCATAACCTGTTAACCTTTTTATCCATACGATCTACTCCTCTGGAAATGAGATCCGCTGGGTTTTGATCTGTTGGTACGTATCTCCACTCAGAACCCTTTGTTAACTTATTAATTTTGCTCACTCGATTTAATACAAATACTTTTAATTGTTTTGGAGCAGCGGCGGCACGTAACCAACCGAGCACAACCATCGAGTCTGTCCAGTATACACAGCGAGCCACAGTACATCGCAGGGAGTGAGTCACCTTTGCCCCCAACTCCGCGGACAGCTGCGCTCCGCATAGCTCGAGTTTGGGGATTGTTAGACCTTTAAATGGGGCGACCCTAGATTTAGCACAAAGTAACTGTACATGAATTTCTCCAGCAGGATCTATTGAACGAACAAAAACACATGTCCCATAAGCACACATAGACGCATCAGAGAAAATATGAATTTCAATATGCTTTGCATTTTTACACATGACAGGCCTTGGAACTTCTACTCGAGTTAGAGAATTCATGTTTTTTATAAAATTAAACCACGTGGTCTGTACTTCATCGTTTACTGGGTCGTCCCAGTCTAATTTACTTATCCATAATTTCTGTAAGATTATCTTAGCCTTAATAACAAATATACTTAAAAGTCCCAAAGGATCAAAAATCTTTGCGATCGAAGATAAAATATTTCGTTTTGTGATCCTTTCGGTTTTATCTACACGAACAGAGAAATGAAACTTATCGGACTGAGGAGACCATGTTAACCCTAACGTGCTCGTGGTGGTTTTAAATTCGGTAATTGATTGTTCTTCATGTAATTTATTTTCAACAAATAACTGATTGGCATTAGACCTAAATTTTCGTAATTTAAAACCACCCGAATCCAAAATCTGAGTAATTAATCTGCAATTACGATTTAACCCTTCCTCAGTCTCATGGCCTGTTATCAAATCATCCATAAAAAAATCATGTTTCATTATCTCGCGGACTTCCGGATCATTACATTCCGTAGCCAATTGAAGAAGACAACGAGTACTTAAATACGGCGCGGAAGCGGTTCCGTAGGTCACCGTGTTCAATTTTAAATACCTTAAGGGTTTATTCTCACTGTCCCTCCACACTATCATTTGCAAATGTCTTTGACTTTCAGATATTAGTATTTGCCTATACATTTTTTCAATATCTGACGTCATAACATAATTATGTTGTCTAAATCTAAGCAAAATACTAAATATATCGTCTTGAATCACTGGACCAACCATTTGAATATCATTTAGTGAGTAACCGCTATCAGTTTTTTCCGAAGCGTTAAAAACAACGCGAAGCTTCGTAGTCTCACTTTTTTCTCGAATAACTGGGTGATGTGGTAAATAATATCCAAGCTCGGGTTTACATGTTTCGGACAAATGATTCAAGTGTTCATATTCATTTATAAAATCCACATAGGACTCTTTCACCTTAGGTTGCCTTTTCAATCTTTTTTCTAAATTATTTAAACGAGATCGTGCCTTAACCAACGAATCGCCAAGTACAGAAGGTGAAGTATGAAAAGGCATCTTAACGCAAAATCTACCATTTTCAGTTCTATACGTATTTTTTACAAAGTGTTTTTCACAAAATTCCTCTTCACTACTAAAGGATAAATTATCTATACTAATTATTTCCTCAACCTTCCAAAATTTCTCTAACTGTTCACTTAGACTTCTAGTTAAGTTACAGGTTACTTCATTATTCGATTTACAAATATTTATGGGGCCCGTAACAAGCGAACCTAATTTACTACTATGCAATGTGGGAAGACCTTTACCTAGTCTTATCTGTTGACCTGTTAGCAGTTCCCAAAACAAATCCGCTCCAATTAATATATCTACATCAGCGGGCTCGTAAAATTTACTATCTGCTAAATCAACAAATACGTCACCGGGTATCCTTAATTCATTTACATTGATCTTTACATTTGGCAACATATTCGTGATTTTTGGTAAGACTATACAGTTGATTTCTACAGAAAAATCACTAGAAATTGATTTTATTACAAAACTACAATTTTCTACGAATTGTAACTGAGTATTTCCTATACCATATACATTAAGGTCGTCCTTAGCACGATTGCGGGACATTCCTAATTTGTTGCAAAAACTTTCCGTTACTATGGACATCTGACTGCCCGAGTCTAATAGTGCACGGGCGACATAATATTCCTTATTTGTTTCGCAAACTACGTGAACGAGCGCGGTTGACAAAAGCACGTATTGAGTGGCGATCGTAGATAACGAAACCGGTTCCGACGCAGGCGCCGCGCGCACATCTACAGCGGTGCTTGCGGCGGCGGTCGGGTGATGCGAGAGTATCGACGCAGGTTCGAATCCGCCTTGACTTACCATTCCAACTGAAGTTTGAAGTGAACTACCAGTCGAGTTTTCACTGCGGGAACTCGCATTATTATCGAAAGAGTGAGATTTATTTCTATGAAGTAATAAGTTATGTTTATGTTTGCAAATTCTGCAACCAAATGATTTACAATTGTAGGCTCGATGACCTGGTTTAAGACAGTTAAGACATAATTTATTCTTGGAAACAACTTCATTTCTTTCTTCTAAACTCATGGAAATAAATCTCGTACATTCAAACAAACGATGATCCTGTTTACAAATTATACAATTAGATCGGTCGTTATTACTCGCCTGAGTGGATGCAACCAAACTTGCTACTTTCTCCCTTTTACTGATAATATTTGATTTATTATGCTTTGTTGTTTCTAATACATCCGCTCGGTCGCGTAAAAACTTAAAAAAATCTTCGAGGGTAGGAACTTCTCCCTTATGTTCCTCCCACCTTCTACTTGTTACATGATCGAGTTTTGATACTGCAAAGTGGATTATTACCATATCCCAATGTACTACAGGCAATTCTAACGTCTCTAAACCTCTCACATTTTTCTTTATACTGTCAATCATGAAACGTAATGCTTGGTCGGACTCCTTAGTTATACCTTCCATATTGAACAAGGATTTCATATGATTACTTATTAAGAGACGTTTATTATTGTATCTCTGACATATTAAATCCCACGCCAAGCGATAGTTATCGGAACAAAATGATATTGAATCAATAACCAACGCAGAGCTACCCTCTAATGACGATCGCAAGTAGTGGAACTTATTTATTGTCTCAATGGACTCATTATTATGGATTAATGCCTCAAATGTATCCCTATATTCTAACCAATGATTATAATTGCCATCGAATGTGGGTAATTTTATTGTGGGTAATTTTAATGAACCTTTATATGTGTTTCCACCATCGAAACTCTCGAAATGCCTTGAGGTTTGATTTGCTATACTTTTCCTTCGAATATTAAGTTCTTCTAAGTTATCTAAAATACATTGACCTTGGGAGATTAAAGAATAAAATTGACCTTCGAATTCCGAACGTACCTTCGTTTGTTCGTCGGGATCTTCTGCTTCAAGTTCAATTTCGGATTGTAAGTCATCGAAAGTGGAAAAACATGTTTCTAGTTTGGTTAACCTTAACCTTAACTCAGCAACTTGCTGATCTGTTAACCTTTCTAGAGATTTGACATCGTCTAAGTAACCTTTAAAAATTGTTAATCTACCCTTAATATAACTTCTCTTTTTTATTGGATCAGTAACTTTCTTAGTGGTTTGAGACATTGTTATAATACGACAATTTTAACGTTGTGATAATTGCAAACAAGTATACACCCAGGTTCTATATTAAACAAATGAAATTCGAAGAAATTAATTAATATACAGTCCAAATAATTAGCATAGGAAACAAGATGTGGGTAGATAGGAAAAAAGGAACGGGCTCACCAATTTCTTCTGCGCTTTATACTCTCTTTACAATGTCCTTCAATTTCCATATAATTGCATAATTCCCTTGTCCTTGCAATTTATTTGAGTTTTTTTTCTTCGAATCCTGGTCACGGCACCAAATGTTGAGGCCTCAGGCCTTGGTTTTTGTGGTGCTTGGGTAAGTGTGCGGAGCTGAAAATAGGAACTGCGATTGCCGACTATACATTTAATTTCTGTTAACTTTTACAATAGGTACTCTTATGTAATACGTAGGTAAGGTATATAATAATAACTTATTAGTTAGAGGTCCGACTGCGCTCGCGCCTGTGCGCGCGTCTTTTATACTCTCGGCCGACGTGGAGTAGGGACACCGACGAGGCCCCCCGCACCCCGCGGGGTGTGGGCCTTAACAGGGACCAGTTACCTGATTAGTCCAGTTAGGTTCTAAAATGTCAGCTGTGCTACTCTCTGATCTACTAACTTAGGTAGCCTGTATATTACCTACCTACTTATTATAAGTATCACTCACAAAGTGCTACCACACTTACACATTCTCCCGAGAGGTTCATATCGTTCGTCTTACGCGAGAGTGCTCGTTAGACAAAGACAATCGAAGCGAACCGTTAGCGAGCTGACACATATCATGTATCAAATACGATGGCTTCCTTTTGTAAGCCTCCGCAATTCTTCTAAAAGAAACAAACAATAGATCTACGGCATGCGACATTCGGCATAAACAATTATGATCATATCGATTGACAACCTTTTACCATGTATAAATTGATGGGGATTGAGCTTCATCATGTATCTGCTAACTGCTATCCGAGGTCTATCGAAAAATTGTTGTGGAGTAAAACCGCAACGAAAATTATAACACCCATAGGTATTAAATAGGTACAAAAAAATACATAATTTTGTCAATATTATAAAGTGTCACTATTTATGCAATTAATTATGTGATAAGTAAATAGATGAGTGATTCATAAATAAGAAAGAATAAATAAAATCCCTCAAAAATATGATCAACAGATAAAAATAAATCAATGAGCGAAAATTTTCTCTAGTTAAATCTATTTCGACGCACGACGGACACATTTCAAGTTACCACCCATTTATAAAAACAATTAAAATGTGAATTCATTACACATCTACAGATTTCCAAAAGTTTCTTATTCGAAATGTAAATTCATTTTTCATCGGCTGGTTATCTTACTTGCCTATTCAAAAACCCTTCAGTGTAACCCCCGTATTTATACGAACCTGAAACCAAAAACACCAAAACACCAATCTGCGCAACAATGGATAAAAAAGGAAGGGCAGAAGATAAAAGGACTGTTACTGCAGATTGGTATGTCAGCCATTATTTAACAGTTTTCTTGCAAAATGTTAGACAACAGCGACCAAAAAGCAGGATCCTCCTCCATCACAACCACGCTCCAGCTCACTCCACCAGACGGACTATCGAATATTTGTCTTTCGAAGGTAGCTAGTGAGTCATCATCCTTACAGTTCGGACCTGGCACCTAGCAAATTGTATTTATTTCCAAAAATAAAAGATAACTTAGTGGGAATTCGTTTAATGAACCCTGAAGAGGCCGTGACTGCGAAGTTTACATATCCATATTTTTTATTCTAGAAAGCGACTCATTCCCTATGAAGTACCAGGCTGTCACAAATAAGTAGAAGTAAATAACCGAATCTTTTGAAAGCTAGAATGAGTAATTAACTGTCGGGTGTGTTACGTTAACGCTATTAAAAATATCGGTCATATTATGTTAGTTGTTTAGTACTTAGTTATAGTCTTCAGTTGAGCACAGCACTTAGTTCCAAGAAAAGTATCCAACTTGTTCATATAACAAGTCAACGACAAATAACAGGGTTTCAGGCAACCGGCAAAATATATCGGTTTGTGAGTTTTGAACAGAAAACATATTTTATTTTGGCCTGCTTTTGTAAGCTCCGTTTATTTGGTATGTTCCGTGAATTGCTGGAATTCTTGATACAATATTGTGGAGCTTTACTGTTCATGTAGTTCGGTTCTAAAAGATTTTTCTTGTGTGAGAATGATGAGGCATTTATTCACTTCAGGATAAGTAAAGGGTTTTATAAACACTGAGAAGAATGAAAATTTTTTATTGGTTACAATGTCATTTAATGCTCATCAGGAAGGTTTATGATATTGGAAATAATAATATTCATACCCAATTATATTCCCAATGCTGGGACACACGACTCCTCTCTGTGAGAGGGATTGTGCCATAATGCACCAAGCGGGACCTGTGCGGGTTTGCAGATGTCACATGCCTTCGAATTTTTGGTTCCAGGACAAGTTGGAGTTCTTCACCGTTTTCGAACCGTGTCCGAACCTGTTCGAAGTCGAGGCCGACACAATTGTGGCACTACCGCTCTAATGCTCTACCCCGTTGGTCTCGTGGTCGCAAGCGCGACTGCTGAGCGTGGGGTCCTGGGTTCGATTCCCGGGTCGGGCAAAGTGTTACTGGGTTTTTCCATTAGGAATTTCTTAGTAGCAGCCCGGAGTTTGGAAGTTGGCGGTGTGATACCCCCGTGCCTCGGAAAGCACGTTAAGCAGTTGGTCCTACGCCTGATCTCTCTCCGGTCGTGTCGGATTGCCGTCCCATCGGACTATGAGAGTGAGGGAAGAGTGAGTGCTCCTGTGTCTGCGCATACACTTGAGCACTATAATATCTCCCGCGCCGATGGCTAGTCTCCGTTGAGATTGGCCGCCGTGGCCGAAATTCGGTCTGGAGGACTATATATATATATACTACTTGGATGTGAGTAAAACCACGGGTTAGTAACAGCGTCATCATTTCAGCCAAAAGACATTCACCGCTGGACATGGGCCTCCCCCAAGCACCAGTTCTGTGCTTCTCGTATCCTGCGGATTGCTGAAGCCTTCACAAGGTCATCGGTCCTTCTTGTGGGAGGTCATCCAACATTTTATAACATAAATGAATGACACAGTAAAACACAAGGAATTAATTAAGTTTCCAGGAGTAGCCTAGAATATGAGGATTTAGGTATTCCCCTAATATGGAAGTCAAGTCACGTTTTGAATCTACTTACTGAGTAAAAGCTTAGTTCTTAGCAGTACTAACACATACAAAAGTCATCCCTTGCATTTTAACTCTCGTAATTTGTTTACTAAAACAATACCCAACCCTCGAATGCCGCTGACCATTTGTTTCATTTATAAACATTTAAACCCGACGTCCTTTCACGTCCAATGTGTTTTAGGAGATATGCGCCATTATACGCTCAATTAAGTCCTGGCCACGATGCAATCCCATGCGGGGGGGGGGGGGGCGGCTGGGTTGTGGGCACGCTGGCAAATTGCTCAAAGTGAGGCGCTCTGAACTGTACAATTACGCTAGTTCAGGAGTTGGACAAAAGTTTTGATACTATTCTAAACGTATATCGTTTTCAACTTTTAAATGTATGCAAATTATATCTGTTAGTCTTATACCTATCATTTTCAGAGACGAATAATTCAGAAGCTGTTATGATTTTTTGTAAAAAAAGCATACTTCACGCCTATCTTCTCCGAGCGATCGAAAGAGGTGTACTCAAAGTAAATACACAAGTATCGCTTGTTATATTTAAGTCCTTTGCTATAGGGGACGAGCCTATTGCCATCCCCCGTGCTCAAATACTTAGGAGGACAACTAAATGAGTTCGGGATGCTACTGGGGTATTTCTGATGGAACAACCTAATAAAATGTTTTCCGACCCAGGAATCTGACCCTCATGCATGCTCACCAGTAGTGCTTTCGACCTGACAAGGCATACGCGTACGGCACCGGCAACGGTATTTACAAGGCAGATGTGATTGCGGGAATGCCGGGAGGTGTCGCCCTAAGAAGAATATACTTATTGACCTTATTAGTGATGTTCCTCAATAAGGTGCTCAGTATTCGCAACCGGCGGCGTCGGTACATAAATTAAAAGAAGCCAATGATTGTAGCAAGTGGCGTTCCGTAGTTTCTGCCTACCCCTGTGGAGAGAAGGCGTAAGGTTACGTACTCGTATTGCAACAAACTTTATGATAATAAGCAGGAAGGAAAGATGAAAGGACAAAGAAAAGAAAATATAATGTCTCTTTACGAAGTTTCCATCACCCCTGACTGCATTTGGGCAAGTTTGTTCATATATTATATTATTATCTAAGTAGTCGCGAACAATGTAGAAATATTGAACAATGTATATATAGTAAAAATATTGCAGATTTTTTAAGCAGAATTTGTTTTGCAGCCTTAAAGGTATTAACTGTCTACGAAAGGTTAATTACATCGAAAAGGTTAAGCAGAAGTGCAGCGTACGATATTCCATCATCAGTCTATAGCAATCCACAGCCGGATATAGGCCTCTCTAATTGCGCGCCATTCTGCTCGATTCTCGGCAACTCTCATCCAGCTGCTACCAGCCACCCTGCGAAGATCGTCGCTCCAACTAGCCTGAGGGTAACCTACCTAATGTTTGCCAATTCACGGTCTTTACTCAAGAACACGTCTACCCCAGCGGTCATCGGTTCTACGCCTAATGTGGCCGCCCCATTGCCAGTTCAGCTTGCTACTTCTATGAGCTATGTCGACAACTTTGGTTCTCAGCCGAATCACCTCATTCCGGATTTTATCCCTCAGAGATACTTCAAGCATAGCTCGCTCTATAGCACTATCAGCTCTAATCTAATTAGCCTATATTGTCCCACTGCAGGGCAAAGGCCTCCCTCTCCCTTTTCCACAGAATTCTGTTTTTTGCTAGTTCTGGCCAGTCCTTTTGGTAGGAGTCAAGCTCGTCCCGCCATCTTCGTCTCGGCCTGCCGCGATGTCGTCGAGCGTTTAGTGGGACCCAATTGGTGGTTCTTTTAGCCCATTTGTCATCAGACATCCGGCAGACATGTCCGGCCCAGTCCCACTTGAGCTCCGCAGCTTTCTGAGTGACATCTATAACCTTGGTTTTGGCGCGCAGTGTTGTGTTCCTTATACGGTCTTATAGTCGAACACCCAGGATACTGCGCTCCTTGGCTCGCTGGCAAACTTCGAGCTTGGACCTCTGCCGAAGTGTCAAAGACCAGGTTTGAGCACCATATGTGAGAATGGGGAGAATACACATGTCCATAATTCTCCGTTTGAGACAAAGTGGTAGATGTCCTTTCAGAAGATCTTTCATTGACCAATAGCTCCTCCAGGCGCTCTCAGTGCGTTGGTTGACTTCTTTGTCTTGCCGCGCCTGAAAGGAGACTATTTGGCCCAGATAGATATAGTCTTGGACATATGTAATCTCCTCACCCCCAATGTGTATTCTCTTTTTGATGCTGTTTGTCATGAGTTTGGTCTTTGACAAAATCAGATATTAAATAAATAATATCTACATAAACTATAGGGAGCGAGTCCTTTAACCAGACCAAAATGTAGATTCAGCCGTGACACTTTTATCGTCTTACAACGGCAGCCCACTTCATGTATCCAATGACTACTACACATCCATAAGAAAAAAATTAACATTTGAATAACTAAAAAATTAAAATATATTATTCATTATGATGACGCATGACGTAGCTTGAAAGATATTTGTCTCATGGAAAATGGAGATGGAATGATCTAGTCGACTCGTGTGCTGGGTAGGTATGTTCTCTACCGTCTGATACGTAAATAATAGGTTGGGGAAAAAGTTTCTTCGCATTTTTTAAGAAAATTCAAAACATTTTTTAATAAAGTTTATTTACATTTAACTAAAGTATGTAGGTACCATTTTGTTCGATAATATTTTGCCATCTTGTAGGTAGGGACATGATCCCATTGCTATAGAAATTTTGGGACTTTTGGTCAAAATACCGCGACAAGTGGTTTTGGCAGTCCTCTCGTGATGTTAACCTGACACTGCCTAAAGAATTCTGAAGAGACCGAAACAGGTGGAAATCTGAAGGTGCAAGGTCAGGACTATACGGCGGATGCATTAACACCTCCCAGCCAAACTTTCTTAATTTTTGTTGGGTGGCTAAAGATGTGTGAGGTCTAGCGTTATCATGATGAAAAACCACACCCCTTCTGTTGATTAATTCCGGCCGCTTTCTCTCAACTTCTTGCTTTAATCTCATCAGTTGTTCGCAGTAGAGTTCAGAATCGATGGTCCTGCCTGGTGGTAACAGCTCATAATGAATAATGCCCTTCCAATCCCACCACACACACAGCATCACCTTGTTGCGAGTTAACCCGGGTTTGGCCACAGTCTGTGAAGCCTGACTGGCCTTTGACCACGACCTTTTTCGCACGTTCTTGTCATACGTGATCCACTTTTCATCACCAGTTATCAGCTTCTTCAAAAATGGTTCGGTTTCATTACGTCGTAATAAAGAATCACAAATGAGTACACGGTTCATTAGGTTTCTTTCAGTGAGCTCGTAAGGTACCCAAATGTCGAGCTTTTTTGTGTACCCAGTTTTTTTCAAATGCGCCAAAACTGTTTTGTGGTCAATTTCCAGTTCTTCAGCTACGTCGTAACTACTGGTATGCCGATCTTGCTCCACTTTTTCAAAAATGGCATCCATTTTATCCGTAATAGGGCGACCAGAGCGACGTGCATCTTTGACATCAAAATTTCCGGATTGAAAACGCTTAAACCAAATTTGTGCTACTCTCACAGACACTACACTAAGTCCATAAACATCGCAAATTTTTTTCGCGGCTTGCGTTGCGTTTTTACCTTTTTTGTAGTAAAATTTTAAAATGTATCGAATTTCTTCATTAGATTCACTCATCTTGACGGTACGAAAAACAAATGAAAATCACACATTTTCCTAATTTGAATTTGGAATTATGTTCTTTAAAATTTAAACTTTCAATGATACCAAAACCAGCCAGATACAAATAGTATAGCTAAAGAGATTTTATTACAAGTTCATACATACTATAATGCGAAAAGACTTTTTCCCCAACCTAATATTATAAACAGGGTGTTTCATAATTCTAATGCATTATTTATTTTTCGTAGTACTTATTATCTTAATTACTGGTAACAATTTTTTTATCACGCCCAGAGTATATATGTCGGATACATTGAGTGGATAACCTTTGTAAGACGACTGTAATGTCGGACTAAAATGTCACGGTGTATAGCTAGGCAGTGAAAATTTAATTAGCATTCAGTCATTCTTGCGGCCGTTTGATCAACCAGGCAGTGTAAGGAATAGGTATTTTGTTAGTTTATCAATAACTTTCACCCACATTAGTCTCGACCCCGTAAGAATATCGGGATAAAAAAATATGCTATTTCCTAATTCAGGTCGGGGTTTACTTGTGAGAAACGTCATTCAAATCCGTTCAGCCGTTTTAGCGTAAGAGCGTACTTACCGGTATTTACATTTTCTAAATGATGGTGAAAACCGCAAATTCCATTGCATAGTGTTCTATGCAATGGATTTTGCGGAAACATTGCAGTTAAACAAATAAATACGAAAAGTGACTTTAATTTATAATTTGTATTGCTAAAGTATCAACAGGCTTAGAAACAAAAGTAATGGGTTTTTTTCTTGAATACGGGTGTAAGTTTCATTACTAAGTACGAGATGAATGATTTACATTTGCATTCAAACCAATAATTCAAAAAAGCTAAGAAAATGCGATGTTCTCATATTCCACGTAAGGATCATAAATAATCGTGACAACGAATTGTTTTGTATGAAAATTTTCAACGAAAGTAAATAATATGCACGTTGATTCTTTTACATGGTCTCATTTATACCCTAGAGTAATGGAAAATCAATAGAAACACCTTGTGTAGATATTGAAAATGTATTAGTTTAAAAAATGTATATAATATTCAGCGATCCCAACTCTCGCACCACAATAGATCGCAAGTCAGAGCGACAGCCAGGTGGAAAGTAGTTAGAATCGACAGCGTGTGCGGAAACACTATGTTCATTTAATTATAGTATCTGTTCGATTTGTATTCGAATTTATTGAAGTGAAACTGAGTATTTTAATGGCACTACAATAGTTCCGTTTGGTACCAGACGCACGGCACCATCCTATTTCTTCCCTTGGGTGTCCTAAGAGGTGACTAAGGGACTTACTAGAGAATGGGTAGCAGCATTCTCTATACATTTTACGTAGCACCATACTGCGATGCGATTATGGCAAACCCCCCCAAATTGGGGGAGGCCTATGTGCAGCAGTGGACGTCTTTCGGCTAAAATGATGATGATGATGACAATGGTAGGTACAACTACCCACGGGTGTGTATGGTGAATCCATAACCCAGTGTTATTCCATAAAATTCACTTCTTATCTCACTCGAATTCAAATAAATCTACATAGGCTCTTAGAGACGTAGGAAGCTAGGTAATTTTCTCCCGGTTAGGTACAAGAAAGGGGAGAAAACTCCACGGTCACTCTTTTAAAATAATTTATTTTTCAAAGTTTTCAAATTACTGTGTTATTAGAAACTAGCTTCTGCCCACGGCTTCGCCCGCGTGGATGTCGAAAAATCCACCATTTCAACCCCCCATTTCACCCTCTTAGGTATGGAATTTCTAAAAACCCTTTCTTAGTGGATACCTACTCCTCACAAAAAACTCACCCTCCAAATTTCGTGTCTCTAGGACCAGCCGTTTAGGCTGTGCGTTGATATATCAGTCAGTCAGTCAGTCAGTCAGTCAGTCACTCAGGACTTTGAATTTTATATATATAGATAGGCAGAACAGTGTAGGCTTTAAACAAGTACCAAATAGCACATTTACAATAAGCGCGAAAATCAGGAAATCCAAAATAAAAGTAAACACTCGAACGAGCAGAAACCTCCAAGGTCAACCCAAACATTTCGCTTACCTATTCTAATTTCCAAACAAACACAACTAAAGACTGCATGACAAAGCGAAACTTGTAATAAAATTCAAATATTTGGAGGGTTAGGATTTTCGCAGAACAGCGTACGTACATTTCGCAGAATAGCGCATTTTTCGCACAACAGCGTATATTTCGCGGCCAGTCCCGTGTGATCCTTGGGGTCAGGTGGGCCACGCGACCTTTGCGAATACATTAGTGTCAGCAAAAAATATTACGAGTATGTGAAGCATTTGAAAAGTGTGGAGACGACTTTTGTTCACTACTTATTTAAATGTTTAGGTATTTTTAACATATTCTTAGGCGATTTCTCAAGTTTGACAGAAGAAAGATCACGTGACTATAGTGACGCAGCGAGTGGAAGGGGCAACACATCGTGAGAGGGGCACACAGGCACCTCGGCCATTTGCTCGAGAGCTCGGAAGCGAGGGACGCGTACTAGGAACTGTAGATTCAAATTATTTCGATGCCTAACGGTTTCACGTTGTTGTGATTTATTTTCTAGTCTGTTATTTTCAAATAAATTGTTCTAGGTAGTTTTGCTTTTCTTTTTAGAAAGTCAAATGCGCCTAATCCATACGAATATTATCAGTATTTGGGACTGATTAGAGAGCAGTGGTGGCCCAGTGGTATGACTCCCGACTTACGAGTTGTAGGTCGTAGGTTCGAACCCAAGCAGGCACTTTATTTTGTGTAAATAATATCATCACCACTGCTCTCATAACGGTGAAGGAAAACATCGTGAGGAAACCGGCATGTCCTAAAACCACATTCGAAGACATGTGACGTCTACCAACCCGCACTGGACCCATGTGGTACATTATGGCCCACTCCCTATCACTGAGAAGAGGCCTGTGTCCCAGCAGTGAAATATCTCATCACAAATGTTGTTGTGGTCAGAAGGTGCACCTTTTGACTGTCAGCTTCCATTGTATTAAAAAAATATAAACATTTGAAAGAGATTGGTGCCCGACAAAGGCGTTAACGATAATAAATTAGTATTGGCAGTGATGTCAGCTAAACATCTTATTTATTCACTTACACTAAGGGTCGGTTCACATCTGACGGAATATGCGTCGAGCGTATCATCGGTCGCGTCTATTCGGTCAATTAGGGTGTTTTCACATCTGACGGAAGATGCGTCGGGCGTAACTTTGTTTTGCCACGTTATTACGCGTCCATTCAGTTTCTGTATTCAGCATCTACATAAAATACGCGTGGCCACTCTTTACGTCGGCCGACAATGCGTTGACGGAAACGGAACGGACGCTGCACGCTCGACGCACTAACGCATCATCGGTTAAGTGTGAAAGGTTGAATGTTTTCTCATATAATTATCTGTTCTGGCGTTACGCGACCGATAACACGCGACGCATCTTCCGTCAAATGTGAACCGACCCTAAGGAACACTTAAATAAATGCCTCAATAAAATACTTTCAGCGGTGAGCCAAGTGTTGAAATCTCAACAGCATGCTTATATATTTAAGCATTCATTTTATATGTCACCTAGTGTTAGTGAAACGTGTATAAGTTTTTTAAACAAAATCGCTGCTACAAAATTATCATTCAGAATTCTACAATTGCGAATCCTACAAAACCATTGGTTGTGGCAGACCAAACTGTTAACGAGTAGGTATCATTAACATTTGACTTGAGACGGTAATTCCCTTTACATTTTTAATAAAAATGATCGTAAAATTCTAGAATCTTCTGGATGAATAAACTTATTGTATCTTCTTTAATTTAGTGTTGAACTTGAACATTGAATCTTCGTAGTTGCTTCATTTGTTACATTTTTTGATCTATTGACTTTTCACTTTTTTTAATCGCATAAATCGTCACAGCACAGAGTCATTAGCATTGGCTCCACACGAGCTATTAAAAAATAGAAATCAAACACCATCATTATGTCTAATAAGAATAACTCATTATTAAAACTCGTCAGGAATGTATCCATGTTATTTCTTTTGACAAAATTAATTACAAGATTTTATTTAACTTGCGATGTATGTATGTAAATTAAATGGTCGGCACGAATCTTTGAAGCTAAATTAGAACCACTTGTCGATCACCAATTGGGCTCAAATTTGGTGTACGTACGTATCTTCGGTGACTATAAATATATGGTACCATAGAACTGTTCTGGTGATGGAGCTGGAAGACGGCTGTAGAAACTTCTTGACTAAACAAGATAAACCCATTCAGTTTGGGCGCATTTGTTTTTTTTTTTGTTTGTGAGTATTTTTTTTATGTTTAGGTATATTATATTATACATTGCACCTGCCTCGTTTTGTCATTTCATCACCCTAAGGTTGACTGGTAGAAAATGCTTAATGGCGGACTGAATGTTCGCCTTTGTACAGTATTTTTTACTTGTGCAACAACTTTGAATAAATTATTAAATAAAATACATGAATCCGTGTACAAATTCTTGAGGAGTACCTAAACAAAATTAAAAAAAAAACCTTCAAAAAATTAAATTTTGTATCTTGTGTATCTATATAGCCTTTAAGATTTCCGTACCGAGGCACCATTTGAGCATGTTTTTGGATGAGAATTTTTGGCCTGATGGCATCCTGTATCGACGTTTTGTAGAATTTAGTCGTGACGACCCTGGGAAAATAACCAGTAAAACATGCGTTGGAAATGTGTTGTTGCAACCAATAGTATAATATAAGTGGATAATAACAACACCACTTGTACTTTCACTACATTTAATTGTAAAAATGTTAAGAGATCAATTGAAGATGTTAGGCGACTCATGCTGGTGTCAGACATACTTGCTCTACAAGAAACATGGCTACTACCTTATGACCTTCCATGGCTTAGCAGTATCAATCCTGACTTTGGCTACACTGGAACTTCAGCAGTGAACGCAACTGCTGGATTATTACGTGGCAGACCTCATGGAGGAACGGCGATATTATGGCGTAAAAGTGCGTTCCCGTCAGTAACGGTAATTGAATGTAACAACCCTAGGATATGTGCAATCAAAATAGTGACTAGTGATCGTCCCATACTATGTGTATCGGTGTACATGCCGACAGACTGTCCGGAAAATATGACTGATTTTACCCAGTGCATGGGCGCTATGCATGCTATTATCGAGGAATGTGGTATAGACTGTGTTTATATTCTTGGGGACTTCAATGCACATCCAAAGGAGAACTTCTATAATGAGTTACTTAACTTTTGTAATGATTTGGACTGGGTTTGTGCCGACATTGTAAAATGTGGGGTGGACTCTGATACACACACCTTTGTAAGTGAAGCGCATGGTTGTAAGCGTTGGTTAGACCACATAGTTGTTACTAGTGCAGCGTGGCCCTCTGTTACAGACACATGGGTTGATTATGATGTGTACTGGTCAGACCACTATCCTGTGTCCGTTAAGTGTAATTTTAGTATATTTAAATATAAAAATGTAATACCAGTAGTACCTAAAAGTAAAGTGACTTGGGGCGAAAGGAAACCTGAACAAATCGGTATGTATACAAACCTTTGCAATAATTTGTTAAAACTAATTGACTTTCCAGTGGAATTACGAGAATGCTCTGACAAACGGTGTAGTAATCCTGATCATAGACTAATCTTAGATAACTTGTATGCTGATATTGTCTCAGCGCTTAGTAAGGCTTCAGAGTCTAGCTATAGGTTGGGTACGAGCGGTAGGAAAAAACAAGTTATGGGGTGGAATAAGTATGTTTCCGAAGCTCATGGGGTGGCCAGGCTTGATTTTCAGAACTGGTTACTGTTTGGTAAACCTAAGACAGGTTACATTTATGAAGCAATGTGTCATAGCAGAAAATGTTTTAAAGCAAAGCTGAAATGGTGCCAACAACACCAGGAACAGATAAAGATGGATCGGCTAGCGACACTGCATTCCAATAATAAGTTTCGGGAATTTTGGAAACATACTAATAAACTGAACATCAGGTCTGGCGTTCCTTTGAGTGTCGAGGGTGTCACCGACCCAAAGATGATCGCTAACGTGTTTAAAGATCACTTCACCGTGGAATCGCCTTTAGGCGATTCCGAGTGGATGCTGGACGCTGACCCCGTGTGTGAAACGATCAGATTAAAAGTGAGTCCTAAGGATATAAGAAGGATTTTGAAAAATATGAAAGGTGGGAAATCACCAGGACACGATGGGCTCAGCGTCGAACATCTACACAATGCAGGGCCACACATCTCCAGACTTTTATCGATGTTCTTTAACGTGTGCATTGGGCACTCTTACCTACCTAGTGAACTAACGAAAACAATAGTTACTCCCATAGTAAAAAACAAGACGGGGGACAGCTCGGACAAGTCGAACTATAGACCGATCTCACTGGCCACGGTTATTGCAAAGGTTTTAGACGGTGTGCTTGAGGCTCAGCTAACTGAGTTTATACACCTACATGATGCTCAGTTTGGTTTTCGCGCTGGACTTTCTACAGAGAGTGCTATACTGAGCCTTAAGCACACTGTCGAGTATTACACGAGTAGGAAAACGCCCACTTATGCTTGCTATCTAGACCTCTCCAAAGCATTTGACCTTGTAAATTATGATAAACTATGGGATAAGCTTAAGGAAACCAATCTACCTGGTGAGACGATTGCTATTCTTAAGTTTTGGTATCAGAGTCAGGTCAATTATGTAAAGTGGGCAGGTACCCTGTCGGATCCATATGCACTACAGTGTGGAGTAAGACAGGGTGGATTGTCATCCCCAGTGTTGTTTAATTTATATATAAATGCGCTAATCGTTGAGCTCAGCAGCATGCATGTCGGCTGCCATGTAGATAATATTTGTGTAAATAATCTAAGTTATGCAGACGACATGGTCCTGCTGAGCCCAACGATCGGTGGACTTAGGAAATTAGTTAATGTGTGTGAGACGTACGCGGCTAGTCATGGACTTAAATATAATGCTACTAAAAGTGAGCTCATGGTATTTAAAGCAGGCACCAAGTCACCTGATCAGGTTCCTCCTGTTGCTTTGAATGGAACACCCATGAAACTGGTCACCTGTTTTAAATACCTTGGGCACATAGTCACTGATGTCCTACGCGACGATGAGGACATGGACAGGGAGCGTAGGGCTCTGTCGGTCAGAGCGAATATGATAGCCCACAGGTTTAAACGTTGTAACGTTCAAGTTAAAATAACACTGTTCAGTGCGCATTGTACATCGTTATACACGTGCTGCCTGTGGGCTTCTTATACGCAACGATCATTCAGCGCCCTGCGCGTCCAATATAACAATGCGTTCAGGGCGTTGTTGGGGCTGCCGCGCTGGTGCAGTGCGTCGGGCATGTTCGCGGACGCACACGTTGACGGCTTCCACGCCGTACTCCGCAAACGATGCGCTGCGGCGCTCTGCAGGTTGCGCGCCAGCACCAACAGCATCCTGGCCGTTATTGCCGATAGGCTAGATACGCGTTACGTTCAGCACTGGGTTAATACCCACATTAGGAAATAAGTTATTAAGTACTTACTAACACTAGTTTCATAAGTTTTACTGTACTAACATTCTATGGATTTTTAAATCTGAAATAAAAAGTTTTTATTTTATTTTATTTTTTATATACACAAGATCCAAAATTTAATTTTAACCATAGATACACAATTTCTGTACAAGAAATCGTAAAAAAATGCACACATTCTACTCCACAGCTTTCTGTTACACGTAGTCCAAAACACAAAGATTTCAGCGGTCCCCAGCGGTGAAGCAAATGTAGAGCACAATAACACCTGATGCTGGGCGACTATTCACTCTGATTACCTTACATTCTTGAAGATTGTAGCTAGCAATACGTGATGAACTAAAGAGAGAGAACATAGATGTTATTCTACTGGGGATTAAAGAAAATGCTTTGAGTATTTATTGATTTCATATACCTGACATAACATGACGCCTGTATTACCCAATGGGATAGGCAGAGGTGTTCTAAAGGAACCTTATTTATTTATTTAACCATATAGACAGTCTAGAAGAATCTAACAGAAAAATTGGCACAGAGGTGTTGCTTATTTCTATAGAAATCTCTTCCAGCATACCCACGATAGGAGAGAAGATAAAGAGAGGCGTAAGAGTAAAAGATAAAATAAAATACATTTAATCAAAAACCATTTACTAAACCTAAAGGTCTATTTCCTGTCATCATAATCAGCCTCTAATTTGCCCACTGCTGGCTCACAGGCGTCCTCTTGGTGAGAGGGAGTGGGCCGTAATCCACCACGCGGCCCCAGTGCGCGTTGGTAGATGTCGCATGACTTCGAATTTTTGGTTCTAGGGCATGTCGATTACCTCAAAATGTTTTTCTTCACCGTTTTGAGAGTAAGGATGATGAAATGATTTACACCGGAGTAAAAAGCTGTTATTTTAACATTACAAAGAGACACTTCAATTGATTTATTAGTAAAGAAATAGAAATATAGATGAAATCTGGCGATGACGCTAAATAGAAAGCCTAACCGATGCCTGAAGAGTAAAGTTGACTAACAGAGAATGACTTGTGTCATTTACTCCTCCTCCGACCACTGCAGATACATGAAGTGTAGATATACAATATAACCACTGTAATAATCACGCCTTTTTCCCCCATGGGAAAAAGGCGTGATTGTATGTATGTATGTATAATAAACAGAAACCTAATATTTCTAAATTGAAATATGAAAAACTGAAAAGTTATCTGAGTTTGATCACAGAACAAAATGAGAACATCTCTTGTTGTTGAATGATGACGATGAATGATGTTCTTAAATAAAAAAAACTTCTTTGAGATCTTACAAGAATCCACAAAGCTTTAAAACTATTAGGCGTGACAGTTGACAGCTTAGAAATAATTTTCTTATCTACTAAAAGATACGAAAAGTATGCCAAACTTAATTTTCGTTAGTTTTAATGTTCGACTTTAAATTTAATCACAAAAATTACCGACCAAGGCTCTCATAATAAAATAATTAAAACTACAATCAACAGGCGAAACAAAAGACTTAACAAAACGCCTCCATTGAGGCGACCATTAATTAATTCATTTAATTAGTTAACTTTTAAGTGTATCAAACGTTACTTCTTAGGTTTAATTTAAATATAATGTTTAACATTATTTTTGAAGACTCTTCTGTCTTTGAGGACCATGTTTTAAGTATTTTCACTAAATTTCACTTACGTTTAACTTTTTTGAACAATAGTTGAGTATCATTTATCATCGCAGTTTTTTAAGATATAATACTGCAAATTAAAAACCGGCCAAGTGCGAGTCGGACTCGCGCACCGAGGGTTCAATACAAACCTATAGTTATAAAGTTTAAAAAAATTAAAAATATTGTTATTATATGATGTAACTATATATTTACGGTTTTCGCAATTTTTCCTTTATCTGTGCTATAAGACGTTGCTTCGTACCAAATTTCAAAATTCTAGATAGACTGGAAGTACCCTTTAGGTTTTGATTCCCTTGCGAGTTTCGAAAATTTGCGGAAATTTGCGGCATAAACGGCTATATCTTTTGATTGCGTTAGCTTAGAAGTTTGATTTTTTTCACAGCTCCAAGGAACAGTAGACTTGAGTATTTAATATAAGTTTCAGCTTGATACCTCCACGCGTTCCTGAGAAAAAGGGTCTTGACAGATGGACGGACGGACGGACGGACGGACAACAAAGTGATCCTATAAGGGTTCCGCTTTTTCCTTTTGAGGTGTGGAACCCTAGAAATGAATGGAAATAGATTATCGTCAGTACGGTCAACGGCAAAAACTGGTAGATACGGGCTATTTTTGACAGCCACCATTTTTTTTTTGTGGCACGCTGGATTGCGCTCTGTTGGATTTTTAAAGCTGAGCTCAATACCGAGAGTTGCTTATCCAGAGGACGATGAAATCCCGCCGCGATACTTATACGTCCGTGCGTACGTCGCCGTCGCTCGGCTATATAAAATGAAACAAATTTTTTCTAAACATTGGTTTATAGCAAAGTAGCTTCTGCCCGCGACTTCGTCCGCGTCAAATTTTTGCTCCCCTGACCCTTCCCGTCGCATCGAATTGCCTGCCATTTTCGACCACTTATAGTTGCTACTCCGTCGCTTTTTATATAGCCTTCCTCAATAAATAGGCTACCCAACACAAAAATATTTTTCAATTCGGACCAGAGATAAGCGCATTCAACCAAACAAACAAACAAACTCTTCAGCTTTATAATATTAGTATAGATTATCATTCGTGACATGCTATAAGCCAATCGCTAAGAATAAATGTTATTTATAATATAGTATTTTCTTCCCGTCATCACTGTCACTGTGGCGAAGTTGTCACCAGTCAGGACACCACGGTCTGTCTTGCAGCCGAAGTGCGGGTCGCTTAGCGCGGCACGCGAACATTAACGACATCATCCTACGAGCTCTTGTCACCGTCGGCGTTCCAGCTGTATTAGAACCCAATGGCTTGCAGGCGACGCTGACAAAAGACCGGACGGCATGTCTTTATTTCCTTGGAAGGTGGGTAGGTATATTTTAACTTATAAATCGTTTTTGTTAATTTTGGTTATAATTTTGTTTTTTAATTAGTTCAAATCTTAAGATTTTCTTATTATTATAATAAAGATTATTGTGATTTAAATTTTACTTATATTCAATTTTTTTTTAAATTAATGATTAATTATTTTGCTCCATAATTCGTTTTTAAAAGAGATTTTTACATGCTCATCAACTTTTGTCTTTAACTGTACTCATAATATGTTGTTTTTTTTTCTCTATCAAATATGTGTAATATTTAAACATTTCTGGAAAAGAAATATCGATTTAATAAAATATAATATATCTAATATAACAAAAAATTAAACCGCCGAAAAAACTGAGAAGCAAAAAATAATAAACCTTAAAATTATGAGTCGGCGCTTTGAGTGATCTTTGTTCATTGATTTTTCAGCGCCAACTCATAATTTTAAGGTTTATTATTTTTTGCTTTTCAGTTTTTTCGGCGGTTTAATTTTTTGTTAACAAGTTTTTATTTTATAATTTTTTGTGGCTTTAATGCTAATAATACTTGGCAAGGTTTATCCTATCCAATGAAAAAAGAATTATCGAAATCGGACTACTCTGTATAAAGTTATGCGTGGTTATACATTACAATCAGTGAGTGAACAATCAATCATCCCCTGTTTCCTGACCCTTAGGGTTTGATTTAAAAAAAAAAAAAATTACACTATTACACACACACTAACTACTACTACCACTACCACTACTACCACTACCTACTACTACTATTTTGTGTTACAAATTTATATGAGACCACCCTCGGAGAATACCCTTTCCAATAAAAAAAGAATTATCACAATAGGACTACTATTTAAAAAGTTATGCGTGGTCAGACATAAAAAAATATATAAAAAATACGCGTCGAATTGATAACCTCCTCCGTTTTTTTTCGTCGGTTAAAAATACAAGACCTACGCAAAAATAAATCTACGGACAAAAAAGTACAACTATTATTTATAAATGGCCCAGTTCAAGCAAAGATATCAAATCTCGTGAGCATAATAACCCGTAATTGGGCTGCGGCGGCCCAACATCCCTTCGTTATCCCAGTCTAAGGGTCTTGTGGCCTTTCGACGAATAACGTATTAGTGTCTGATTTCTATAGAGTTCTGTTAAGTTTCAGCTGAGGGGCTCGTGGCTAAGTTATAACAGACACAAGTTTCGGTGATCAGGTTAAGTTACCTTACCACGAACCTCCATTTTTTTTGTGGGTTGAAATCGTCAAATAACGTCTCCCACTCTAGGGTTGAGCGGATGGGCGTGTCAGACTTTTACTGACTAAAACCCACCCGTGTTCCTTCAGTTGGCCATATGCCAGGGCCACGGTATCTCTTTCGAACAAATCTCGCGACCCTGGCAGACCACGAACCTCACCTCTATGCCTCGGACAGCACTTTAAACCATTGGTCCCGGAAGTCATTTGTGGATTAAAACTCTGACAACCAGTCTAACCAAGTGGTAGCGTATTCCCCAGTTATTTGGCTGTGAGGGTCAGATAGGCAGTCGCTCCATGCAAAATACTGGTAGTCAGCTGCATCCGGTGAGACTGCAAGCCGACCCCAACATATTTGGGAAAAGTTAGTCGGATGATGAAGTTTCTGCAGAATATTGCTGGAAACTGATAGCTTGAACCCTAGATGCTTTGTACAATATTATTTATAGTCATTATAGCCCCATTTCTTCCCGTGGGTGTCGTAAAAGGCGACTAAGGGACTTACTAGAGAATGGGCAGCAGCGTTCTCTATGCATTTTACCACCATACTGCGATCGCCAACCCGCCTGCCAAGCGTGGCGATTATGGCAAACCCCCCAAATTGGGGGAGGCCTAAGTCCAGCAGTGGACGTCTTACGGCTGAAATGATGATGATGATGATGATTTATAGTCAGAAGAAGACATCAACTACTTTTTAATACGCTTTTATTAGCTTTAAACGTATGTTAGTATGTGCCTATGTAACGGAAACCTTGAAGATGATTTTGACTCCCTTTAAAACGCGGGATTAACGCAAAATTTGGAATACTTATCAAGGACCGATGACAATACAATAATTTTATATATGTGTGCGATTATCATTGCCGGGGTTACCAGGATAGTGAAAAAACTGTCTTTGAAAACTACGCTGACATACGTCATAAAATTCGAAACACCCTAAAAAAATAGAAAATAAATAATAGTTTAAAAAAAACTAAAAAACACGCTTCCATAGAAAACCAAACTATAAAGTAGAAAATAATAGAAAAAAGCGTGGAGTGCTTTTTGAGGTATTTTTTAATCGATGTCAAGCACCCCACTGTTTTTACCATTATTTTATACTTTTTAGTTTGTTTTTCTATGGAAGCGTGTTTTTTAAACTATTATTTTAATAAATAATAAAAATGTTACATGCAACAATGTAACTGTAAAAAGCCCTGCCCCTTAAATTCGGAGAGCTGAATCTTCTCCGCCACCCATTCACCCACCATCCAATCAACGAAAGAGATTAAAATTTACAAAGGCCCACAGTTTCAACCGTCTTTGTCGAACACTCTTTGAGTCCGATAGGATCGTTAGTACTAGACCTAAATTTTCAAATTGTTCGGAGAATTTTCAGATATCTTACTAGGTATTGCTTGGTAATAATTATTTTAAAATAATAGTTTAAAAAAACTAAAAAAGCATGGGGTGCTTTTAACTTCTTTAACCCTAATTACCTACGTTATGCTCGCATCGTTTCAAACGATTCAGAGCCTTATTTTATCATACAAATAAGGTTAAAGTTCGCTGGTACGCGGCGAACCAAATGTGGTATCTCAGTGCCTTACATTTTTTTATTGATATCAGGCACCCCACGCTTTTTTTCCATTATTTTGTACTTTTTAGTATGGTTTTCAATGGAAGCGTGTTTTGTAGTTTTTTTTGAACTATTATTTATTTTCTATTTTTTAGGTTGTTTCGAATTTTAAGACGTATGTCAGCGTAGTTTGTGACGTATGTCAGCGTAGTTTTCGAAGACAGTTTTTTTGCTGTCCTGGTAACCCTGGCAAGGATAATGGCACAAATTTATGAAATTATTGCATTGTCATCGGTCCTTGACAGGTGTGCAAAGTTTGAATGAAATCTGGTCGTTTAAAGTGGGTCTAAATCGCGCTATAAGGAGTCGGTTACAAACAAACATACAAGTGAAGCTGATATAAAGCGTGCAAAAAGAAAACTCGTATTTGTAGTATCTTTAGGGACTGCCCACTCCAGAAAACATCAAAACTCAACAGTTATAGTAAGGAGAAGACAAATATACGAAACCATAATACAGGATGTAAGGGTAAACACCGTTGTCACTTAATCCATGGGTAGTTTGACTTAAATATAAAATAATAGAACAAGTTACAAAAAAATAAAAAATAAAAATTCCTAAAAAGGTTTAGAACGGACTTTATCCCACACCGCCCGCAAATTCATGGATATGCGCATGAGTGACGTAATCACTACAACGATCGCCGGCTGTCCCCACACAACACATAAATACACATTACTCGTGATGTAACTTTCCCTTCATACTTTTCCTGGCTTAGGACAGGCACAAATACCTACCTTAGGTTTTGCGTGACGAGTCTAAATGTAAATTTGATTCGAAATAGCTTTGGATTTTAAATGATTTGAATACATTTTTTTATTATCTTCGTCCGTAGACAAAATGGAAATGTTATCGAGGTTTAAGTCACTGCGAAAATACCATCCGTGGTATCATGGTATGCGATCGTTATCATTTAGTTCTTGTGTGGGCACGTAGCCACTACATAGGTACGTAGCCTTTGTGTCGCCGCCAACTTCGTTTCACGGTTTGGCACAGGTTGTCCAGGGAACAATTCTGCGTACATCCTACGCGCCCCGTTCAGATTATTACCCGCAATGGCGTAAAGCCGAACCATTTCGGTCCACTGTTCATTTGTGTAAGACATTGTAAAACAATTTACGAGAAATGAGCAACTGCGAGACGCGGCGCGGGCGTTACGTGCGCTCGCTCTCGAGACTGACAGCTGACTGGGGTCGCGAAACGCGACCCGTGCGTCGGCGTCGGGCAACGCGAGCGGCAAAGTTTGTTGCCCTCGCGCCTAGGGTGAAATATTCTTGTGGAAAAATACAGATTTTCCTTAAAAAAAAAAGGTTGTTTTTTTTCATTGGTTTTACGTTCTATTAACGAAACCAAATCACTGGTTTCAAGGATAACGGTGTTTACCCTAACATCCTGTATATCAGCAGTTACAATGTAGGTTGCAAATAAGAAAAACAAAACGGCTATTTTGACGTCGATGTTTTGTTCAATGGTGTAAAGAATATTTTCAAAATCAAATAATGTGTACTGGAATAGCCGTCCGGAGTCCAGTGGACAAAATAGTGCCCGGTTGATCAACGTAAAACTTTTTAACAAAAAATTAAACCGCCGAAAAAACTGAAAAGCAAAAAATTAAAAACCTTAAAATGTTGACGCTGAAAAATCAATGAACAAAGATCACTCAAAGCGCCGACTCAAAATTTTAAGGTTTATTATGAACTAGCTTCTCCCCGACTTCGTCCGTGTCTAATTTTTGTTCCCCTGACCCTTCCCGTAGCATCTATTTGCCTGCCAGTTTTCGTCCATTTTTCGTTGCTGCTTCGCTCCTTTTGACTGTAGGGTGATATTATATAGCCTATTATAGCCTTCCTCCATAAATAGGCTACAAAACACAAAAATAATTTTTCAATTCGGGCCAGTAGTTCCTGAGATTACCGCGTTCAACCAAACAAACAAACTCTCCAGCTTTATAATAATACTAGCTCCTGCCCGCGGCTTCGTCCGCGACAAATTTTCGCTCGCCTTCCCGTCGCATCGAATTGCCTGCCAGTTTTCGTCCATTTTTCGTTAGCTGCTCCGCTCCTTTTAACCATAGCGTGATGTTGTATAACCTATAGCCTTCCTCAATAAATGGGCTACCCAACACAAAAAGAATTTTTAAATTCCGACGAGTAGTTCCTGAGATTGGCGCGTTCAATCAAACAAACAAACCCTTCACCTTTATAATTTTAGTATAGATTAGTGGTTAAAAATATTTCGGGTTTTCATACATTATTGACAAGTTTTTGACATTTCATTGCCGCCGAAATGAGACTGCGAGTACATTTCGAACGTTTTTAATGATGAGAATCGGCCTTCAGAAACCACACTTAGGTATTTAAGTTTCAACAAACTTTTGAGTTCTTGTATTGAATTATACCAGGCCACTCAGAAAGTATTGCGAAAAAAAGTATTTTTGTATGAGAGACTGGCCAGTTATAAACTATTATAAAAATAATGATTATTTGTAAGTAAAAATAGGTACGTTCCAATTTCAAAATTTCCCTCCACATTTTTTGCGAGCTAATTAATTTATCGTGTCTCATTGGATAATGGATTTGCGCCAAGAACATTTTGGCGCTATAATTTTTTACGATTTCAAGTGTTGCCTGAAACCGGATGAATCATACGAGGATAGATTTCAAATTGCATTCTGGATGAAGGCCCTTCCAAGGCAACTGTGTATTGTTGGTATAACGAATTCAAACGTGGTCGACTAACTTTGGGGGATGAAGAAAGAAGTGGTCGCTCTTTGACGGCTGTTACGGAGGAAAACGCGCTAGCAGTGAAAAATTTAATCCAAAACAATAGGCGAATTACGTATCAGGAGATTCAACACATACTGCAGATTGGATCGGGAAGCCTTCATGAGATTCTACACGTGCATCTTCGCGTGAGGAGGATAGTTTCACACTGGGTGCCGCACAACCTAACCGATGCTCAGAAGCAGGCCCGGGTGGAATGGTGCCGTGATATGATAAACAAATTTGAAGCCGGCTCGTCTCGGCGTGTTTACGACATTATTACAGGTGATAAGCCCTGGATTTATCAATACGATCCAGAAACGAAGCGCCAGTCGACGGTTTGGGTGTTTCAAAACGAATCATCAACGCCTACTAAAGTGAAGCTATCTAGAAGCGGGCGGAAGATTTTGATCGTGAGCTTTTTCAATTTGACTGGCTACTTGGTGTCAATCCCTTTACGGAACCAAAGAAGCATCAACGCCGAATGGTATACTACCAAATGCTTGGCAGAAGTTTTCTCTGTTGTGAGCAACAAGCGACCAAACACAGGGTTCCGCGGGCTACTGCTCCACCACGACAACACGCCCACGCACACCGCGCCCAAAACGAGGGACTTTTTGGACAGCACGCCGGTCAAACTTCTGGGTCAGCCTCCTTACAGCCCTGACCTAGCACCGTGTGAATTCTTTTTATTCCCAAAAATTAAAAATCAGCTCAAAGGGATACAATTTTCGTCGCCAGAAGATGCTCTGTCAGCGTTCGAGCAGGCTGTTAACGATGTGTCTGCGGCGGACCGGAAAAAGGTTTTCGAAAACTGGTTCAGACGCATGAAACTTTGCATAGAGGCTAGTGGGGAGTATTTTGAAAAGATTGAATAAAAAAATATTTACCTATAGAACACCTTTTTTCATTTTCGCAAAACTTTCTGAGTGTCCCACGTATGTAGGTGAGAAGGAAACTAAAAACTCAAACGGACTTTTCACCACAAACAAACAAATAATCCAGAGCCAAAAGTCAAATACAATACAGAACATAAAAAACCCATTCATTACAATCTGAATGAGTCCATTGAGATCCAACGTTCGTTCAGTCGCTCGGTCATTCGGTCTCTGTGGATCAGAGTAAGCTCAAATATTGATATGCCCTCCATTGTCGACACCGCCAGTCCAATCCTCCTTTGAACTCGGTCCTATTGAGAATTTTTGATCTTTTATCCCACTGTTATTTTTCGACTGCATTTTCAACATTTCTTTGGTATTTTTTGGCTTATATTTTTGTAGAAAACAAAGGGATATTCGGCAGAAAGTCCTTTTGTGAAACCTTGCAAATTCTTTAAAATAAAGTAGGTATGTGTTTTTGTTGAACTGAATTTACTTGTTATAAATTGTGTGTACAGTCAGTGACCGCCTTACCTTACCTCTCTTCCTCATTGCTTCTGTGTAAGAGGGGTCAGGTAATGCAGGGCACTGACTGTACTGTAATTCGGAAAAGTGGTCAGACATTTTGACGTCAGGATGTCTGGACCACATTTTGGCTCCTACCAAGTTATGACCACCTGGTACTTCGAAGGCATTAAGCGATTTCTAGCTGACACTCCTATGTTTGGTAAGCTCCTACTAAGTTATGACAACCTGGTACTTCAAAGGCATAACGCGTTTTGTAGCTGACACACAAAATGTATGAGAAAATGTTTTTACACGCTTTATATTAGCTTCACTTGTATGTTAGTATGTTTGTATGTTAGTATGTTTGTATGTTAGTATGTTTGTATGTTTGTTTGTAACCGACTCCTTATAGCGCGATTTTGACCCACTTTAAACGATCAGATTTCATTCAAACTTTGCACACCTGTCAAGGACCGATGACAATGCAATAATTTCATAAATTTGTGCCATTATCCTTGCCAGGATTACCAGGACAGGCTTCACTTGCCTGAGCGTCTTTTGTATGTTGTCCGCTAGAGGGCGCTAGTTAGTTAGTTGACGTACGGCTGTGACGCGTTCGAGCGGTAAAAATCTAGCTAATTTGTGCCATTATCCTTGCCAGGGTTACCAGGACAGCAGAAAAACTGTCACAAACTGTGTGTTTTTAGTTTTTTTAAACAATAATTTTTTTTCTTGTGGTCCCAAAATACTACTGCAAAATAATTGTTGTATTTTAGAAATTCGGTGGAATCCGGGACCGCGGTCCCGGTCCCGAAAGCCCCACGTCCCAACGCGACGATGCTTTGATCAAAATATAACCTACAACTTCTTATTAAACATAAAGGGCCCGTACATTATAATTTTTTACTTTCATAGAGGTTTTTGTTTGTGTCAAGGGGATGTTTATTACGATCTGAGTTTAAAGAAGACCTACCGTTTAATTGAGCACTTCGCAGAAAATGACATGATGTGACGTAACAGCCAACGAAAATAGAGTTAAACTGACAACATTTTTAATATTCAGTTTATTTCTACTAACATTATTTTCATCTAATAACTAATGCCTTTGGTGCACTACTAAATATTAAAATGTTGCTATCAAGGTTCTACCTTATTACATTAACGACCTAAGAGCAGTGTAAGCAGAATAGGTAGCCCTCATAGCCGCCATCAGGGACATGAAGCTCATGTTAGTAACTCCACCAGCCGATATAGCCGTAGTCTTCTGCGACACCTGCAGCATCACCAGCACCATCTTCATGTTATTCTTGTCAAAGTTCTCCCATTTGCAGTCATACACAGCCTGCTCGAAGACTAGCCCAGCATCTATCACCCTTTGACCTATGAAGCAGTCTGTCCCAACTTGCATAAACGCGAATGGTAGCTGCAGTATTGTGTTTTCTAATCCACCAAGCAGTTCTGATATCAAACCGATCACCAGCAGAGTGAATCCTGCAGCTATAGGTACTCTGCATACGGATTCTACTTGGTTCAATAATATTTTGATGGTTGCATGGTGTATTATAATGTCTTTGAGACTTTTGAAGACGTGATCGTTAATTATTTCGTTCTTCCTAACATCATTTGTAAGGAAATTGTCAGTACCAGCAGCTACAGTTTTATAATGTTCTTCAGCATCTGTCCATATGTGAGTGACATCATCGCTTAAAGCCAACATCTGAGACTCTGTGTACCCAATAATGACTATCAGGTAGTTGGTCACGTTGGCTGAAATGTAGCATATTGTGGACACACTGCATAAAGATAAGATCCATGCAATTTCGTAGTTTGGTGACTCGAACATCGGATCCAATCCTGTGGGGCATAGGATATATTTTTACAAAATGACTTTGTTTTTCGAAGAGTGTACTTTGCATAGTCTCGGTCAAATGATACAAAAAAGAAATGAGGGCGAACGATGTTTCAATAGAAGGATTAAACAACATCAGTTATAATTTTGAGTAAAAAAGTAACAAAACTCGTCACTCGTCGTAACGAATCCGTCGTAAAATCAGTAAATCTATGAACAAGAATGATTAAACACATAACATTAAAATAATTACCATAAATAACAAACAGATCCTCAGGCAAATGTCTGCCGGAGCGAAAGAAGGGGGTGACTATGTAGATGGTTGCGTTACCCATGAGGACCAGCCAGTAGAAGATGGCGCGTTTCTTGACGTCTCGCATATATCTCAGCAGGTTGATGGTCCGCCGACTGCCCGGGACCATACGGGAATCGAAATCAAGGAAGGCGTCCGTTAGACACCGGATTTTGTCACTGGAAACAAAGTTTGGTTATCAAATGTTAACATTTTATTTCTTAAGCTTCTCGGTATTAAATCGAAATGTACCTAGACAGATATTTTTTTTAAACTGCCTTTCAAAAGGTTCTAAAGCTATGAAAAAAATATGTCTCAGGCTAGTCAACCAATCACTTAACTGCTCTAGTCGGGGTCAATATTGCTATACAGATAGAGATTAAAAAAGTGCATTTGGCTCTGAATGTTTTGACTGATTTGATAAGCTAGACATTCCACAAACTTAAGAAGACTATTTCAATGTTAAAAGATGCACACAGCACTAGTGCTTTTACCCTCTACTATTTGAATTAATCCACCAACTCACTTATTCAAGAACATATGCAACAACTTCAGAGTACCGATCTCGCTGGCGACGCCCAGAGAGAGCACCACCATGGCCGCCACCATGTCGCCCGTCTCCCGACTTCTCACGCAAACAAACCACAGCATGGAGAACAAGTACACGTAGAAATAGCACAGTTGCGCCGCTATCATGATAATATAAAAGATAAAGGGGATTTCTGGGAAAGAAAACGCAAAATGCCCTTTTTAGTTTAGTATAAAGAGGTGTATGCATTTGTTCTCTTTTTGCTAGCCTGTGTCAGCCATCGTTTTAAGGTTGTTGGTCCAAATAGCTGAGGACTGTCCCAAACTAAAACGCTGACTACCATCAATATTGTCTCTTTTTCCCTTTATCCATACAAGAAGTACAAAGGTTGTCTTCAAAAGATTGCTTTTAGCGATAAGACCGCCCACTGTATCACCCTTTATAAAATATCTATATTTACGTAGCTATTTATCTGTTAGTTTTAAGTTGTACATAATAGAGAGTATTCTATCTATCTATCCATCGAACTATGCTTGCCTATACTCGGTTTCCACTTCAGAACTAGTCTGCTCCACTAGCCATCGGTTCTTCGACTAACATGGCCAGCCCACTGCCGCTGCAGTTAGCTTACTCTGCAGGCTATAGCGTTAACTCCACTTAATTTTACTTTAGCAATAACGTTAACATAATTCGTGTGTTGGTCCGCAGTGATTTAAGCTTCTGCTAAACTGGAGCATCGGAAATGCGGGTCACCTTATTGTCTTATCTAATTCAATTTCATAGAGGTATCTAGTTGTAATTTTAGTATTAGGTGAGGTAGTATTTTTAAATAGTTTTACCTATTTTGTTCTTGCCGTATATATTGAGAGTAAGTAATTTAAGAAAAACAGACACATTCCACAACATTGTAGGCAGGTCGCAGTACTCCAGACCGAACTTACGGACTTGGTGCCACATGATATTAGAACTATGGAGACTTAAATAATAACAAATCAATAAAGGAATAAAACTTAAATACGACACTGTCTATTCATATTTCACCATTGTAATTGCTCTTTACGTCGTGAAACTGAAAAGAATGAGCGAATCTAATATACATGAAAAATTTATACAAATATGAGGAAAATGGGAGACTAAATAATTTAAATCTTTGAATTTTATAATAATGGATAAAATACGAATAGCTAAAAACAATTTGAGATAAATTATAAAATCATATAAAAGTGCTGTTTGTGTGCAACGGTCTTCTGCACAGAATAATTAAACTAACACAGAAAAAGTAGAACAACTTTTTTAATAAAAAACTGTGAAACTAGCAAGTTCTCTTCACGAAAACTTTCCACTCAATGTTAGTGCCGCAAGTCGCTCCTTCAAGACAAAGACACTATTTCAGAATAAACAATTAAGTCTTCAGTGTTCTAATTACCGCGTAAATAATAATTAATAACACCGTCGTGTTGTGATTACATAAACGGGGCATGTGTTTCGTCGCACCTCCATACAAATATTTTGTGTTTTGCCTTTTCCCAACTATGTTAGGGTCGTTCTGCCAGTCTAAGCGGATCTAACTGAATACCAGTTTTTTGAAGTGAAAACTTCTTTAGCGGCGTTGAGCACTTTTTCTGTAATGGGTATAAAATCTTAAACTCGCGTCAGGACACGTGACCTGATCGAAAAAGCGTAGGACGGATGGTTTTAATTTGGAAAAGCGCCATCTATTAAAACGAATACGAATCACTTGGCTAGCCTTGGTTAGTATGGTTATGGAATCATAGATGACGCTAATATAAACTACTAAACACGAAGAGTTTACAGTAAAATATATGTCATTAAAAGTGTGTCTAATTCTAAAAAAATAAAATCGTAATATAGCATAAGCCATAAAATAAATATTACTTATGAATTAAATAATTGTAACAAATAACTTTTTCTAAGACAGCAACTCGATTATAGATGGCGCTCAAACTAATCATTCAATTTTTGAAGTGAAAACTTCTTTAGCGGCGTTGAGCACTTTTTCTGTAATGGGTATAAAATCTTAAACTCGCGTCAGGACACGTGACCTGATCGAAAAAGCGTAGGACGGATGGAGAGTAGACAGCTATCCCCTCTCTACGGCGCGGCGAAAATGTATGCCTGGGCCTACTGTTTCGTTTAGGCGGCGCAGGGCGCTTGCGCGAATGTTCGTCTATGTTACAGCGTGCCACGCGCATCCATGGATGGTGACAGCTGATGGCTCGACCGTCTGTGTAGTGATCACATTGTTGTGTATTCGTAAAATTCGTGAATATAAAGTGCTTAAAATATAGAAATTGAACAACAAATTATTCCCTAACCATTCCAAAATATCAAACATGCTCAACGTTAATAATCAAGTTTTCACTTCTGCCGGCACTCCCGGAGTGCAATTTTTTTTTTTATATCGAGTGACTGCCTATCTGACCTCCACAACCCAGGTACTGGTTAACAGGATACCCCATAGTAGATTTAGCTCACTGCCCGGTAAGGACCAGGCCCGTGTCGACAGCGCGTTTTGTAACACACGCGTCAAAGAGATGCCAGCAGTACTGAAGGGGTCTACTAGGAGCGATGTCTGCCAGGGTTGCAGGGTTTGTTTTAAAGAGTTACCGTGGCCCTGGCATAGGCAACTGAAGGAACACGGGTGGGTTTTAGTCAGGAAAAGTCTGACACGCCTTTCCGCTCCGCCCAGAGCGGGAGAAGTGAAATGATCACACAAAAAAAAAACCAGTAGTAAGACTGGTTGTCACACTTTCGGGCTTCTGACGACCCGTAACGACTGTCTAAGATCTACAAATGACAGCCGTGACCAACGGCTTAACTTGCTTTCCGAGGCACGGAAGGGTCTTGGTATGTTAAGATGGTCACCCATACACGGACCAACCCCGGCAAGCGTAGCTTAACCTGATCGTGCGTCCCGTGTGGCTTTTATAACTTAGCCATAAGCCCCTCACAAATATTTTGTAAATAAAAACTTTTTTGCAAAAAAAAACAACCGACTTCCTTAAAAACACTACAAAGTGAAAAATAACTTTAATTTCGGTAGTCGGTGTCTTAGGATCTGTATTTATGGTTTTTTTGCCACCGACTTCCGAAATTAAAGTTATTTTTCACTTTGTAGTGTTTTTAAGGAAGTCGGTTGGTGCAAAAAAGTTTTTATTTTTAAATTTTTAGTTGTGGTATTCACCCTGCACTAATTCCAAACAAACAATGCATATTTATGCGATAGCAGAAATCGCGGTTGATTTCCTGTCATTTTTTAAAGAGTTCCGGTGTCTGTCTCCCGAACTCATCATCAGATCTATATGAAAATTATATGGGACCATTTCGGAATAAACCCCTTTCGAACAAAAAAAGAATTTTGCAAATCCGTCTATATATGACGGAGTTATGGCCGAACATACATAAAAAAAAAAATTAAAAAAAAACATATAAACATCCGAATTGATAACCTCCTCCTTTTTGAAGTCGGTTAATAAAAATTGTTTGTTCAATATTCGCCCAAGACGTCATCATTTCAGCGAAATGATATCTAGGTACAGCTGGATGTAATCCTTGCAACCGTTGTTCACCAAATAAACCTACCGAAACTAGTTAAACTTGCTTGCTTGGCTTACCATTGTATGGCGTTTTAGTTATGATAAGATTTGTAGACCGAATAAGTCAATTGTGCGAACATCCATGTAAAGTTAATCGAAATCCTGCCAGGGTAGCGAGATTTGTTCGAAAGAGATACTGTGACCCCAGCATATTGGCAAATGAAGGAACACGGGTGGGTTTTAGTCAGTAAAAGTCCGACACGCCCTCCCGCTCCGCCCAGAGCGGGAAACATAATTTGATGATTTCCCACCAACAAAAAAAAAGTTAGTCCAAATTGGCAGAGCATTAACACCTTTTTTTTAAATAAAAGTACTTGATTAATTATTTTACTCTATATTCAGACGTATTACAAATTGGGATATTAGCCATGCACTGGCTTCCAACTAAAACTTAGACTAAATAATCATTATCTTTCACCAAACGTGTAAGTTCTGCGGCCAAACTGTTCGTGCTGGGCAAAAGTAACACCCGCAAAGTATATAAAGGCTGTTGTTCCAAAACGAGAGTTATAGCATAAACATGATCAATTAATCAGCCTTTAATATTCCCACTGCTGAGACACAGGCCTCCTCTTCTGTAAGAGGGGGTGAACCGTAATCCACTATGCCGGCACAGTGCGCGTAAATGTCATTTCTGTGTCTAGGACAGGCCGACTTACCCAAGTTTTTTTTTTTTTTGTAAATCAGCCTTTATGCTTTCATTGGTAAATGTTATTCTGGTACCTTGGGTGATACTAAGAACCTGAAATAAGATCTACTTCTATTTCAAACCCATTCATCTATACTAATATTATAAAGCTGAAGAGTTTGTTTGTTTGTTTGTTTGATTGAACGCGCTAATCTCAGGAACTACTAGTTCGAATTTGAAAACTCATTTTGTGTTGGGTAGCGTATTTATCGAGGTAAGCTATAAGCTATATAGCATTACGCTATAACCAAGAGGAGCGGAGCAGTAATGAAAAATGTTGCAAAAACGGGGAAAATCGCACGGGTAGGCGATTCGACGCGATGGGAAGGGTCGGGGAACAAGAAATTTAACGCAGACGAAGTCGCGGGTCTGGCTAGTGTTTTATAAAATAAATAAATAAGTAACTACTAAAGTAACACCTGAAAAACATTATCACGCAATAATCAAGTGTGTACTTATAACACGCCTTGTCTTTCCGAAAGGTTGTACAGAGGTGTACAAATTTGGGGGTTTTCCTTAATCGCCACGCGTTGGCAATCGCAGTATGGTGGTCAAATGCATAGAGAACGCTGCTTCCCTAGTCCCTTAGTCGCTTCTTATGACTCCCACGGGAAGAAATGGGAAGGTGCTATCTATTCTTTACGCTTGGCACCACACGAAACATGCGTGTTATTTATGTCCACAGTGTGATGATAGAAAGGAATTTCCCAGCTGTAGGACAAATTCAGACTAATATAATGTTTGTATGGAGCAGCAACAGAACCACCCTCGTATTAAATACCCCTCGCAGCTAGTAATTATGGCGTCAGCACAGCAAGAGGTGTCAGAGCCTAAGTAGGCTGGTGCTGACGAATTGTCCGAATGCACGAAATTATAGGGTGGCTACTGTTTTGAAATGCACCTACGTAATACTAGTTAATTGTGTGTTTAGAGAATTATTAATGGTACAAAGCATAGGCAGGGACAATGTGTATTATTTTTTTAGAGTTTTTTTTTATTGTCCAACTAGCACTTCATGAAAATTAAATCTAATTGCGGAATAATTAAGTAGCTTTCCATAGATGAAAGAATTTTTATATTCGGTGAAGTTATTTTTGTGTTTATCCATTTTAAACAGTTTTACAAACAATTAAATCTTGGCTCTTTATTACATATATTTATGTTGAAATGTAGTTATGTACACTCAACATTCGCACGAACGTAAAAATATCGCGACGAGAATTCTTCGTTAACTGAATTTTCAAAGTAGTGCGCTGAAAATTAGCGCCATGATTTGAAAATCGAACAATGTGTTTTTTTAACGCGCTGTGATGCACTCTTTTTTTTGTGGTTGGGGAATCACCAAATGACGTCTCCAGCTCTGGGTGGAGCGGAAGGGCGTGTCAGACTTTTGCTGACTAAAACCCACCCGTGTTCAGTTACCCATGTGCCAGGATCACGGTATCTCTTTCGAACAAATCTTGCGACCCTGGCAGGCATCCGTCCTAGTAGAGCCCTTCAGTTGGGATGCAGTCTGTTGAATTTTCAATCCTCGCTTTAACACCAAGAGTTCAAAATCCAGCACGGGATAAAATTCCGTTGCGATATTTTTACGTCCGTTCGAAAATGGAACAATCCGAAATATTACATTTCCAACTGTTCATAGTTTGTCGATCGAACTGATTAATATTCTTAGTAACATATTATGATATTATGCAGTGATATCAATAAAGTAACTAGCTTCTGTGCATTAGCACAAAGCTAAATACCCAACAAAATAATAAAGTTGTGTTACAGAAGATCAACAGTGGCAGTCTTGATTTTCTCTGGGTTCCAAGAGTCTATCTTCAATTAATGACATACACACATACATAAACTCACACCTTCTTCCCATGTGGGACAGAAGCGAGAATGTGTGTGGCAGGAACTACAAAACACCTGCTGCTACGATCCTAACGTAAGTACTCCTTTGGTTTTATTTACTTTCATACATATGACCTTACACGACCACGGCCAAGCCCAAGACCAACGACTTCTCACGTCCGGCCCTGGTGCGAGCCATGGTACGGACCGAGAGGGCATGGGAAGCCGTCACCTCCTTCTGAGAAGCAGTAATGCCCGCGAAGGAGAAGAAGGGGTGCGTGAGGGAGTGGCAGTCTCTGCACCCTCACGTCCCTAGCCGCTGCAGGAGGAGACGCCCCGGGCGTCGGGAGTCAATAGCAGACTCCTGGCCACCGTAGGCGCGAGCTTGCGGGCGGCGAGCAATGGGTAGGTCGCCGCCCGGCAAGGACAAGGCTCGGGTCGACGGCGCGTAGTGTTCCACGCGCGCCTCAAAGAGATGTCAGCAGAACTGAAGGGGTCTGCCAAGATCGATGCCTGCCAGGGTCACGAGATTGTTCGAAAGAGACACCGTAACCCTGGCACATGGGCAGCTGAAGGAACACGGGTGGGTTTTAGTCAATAAAAGTCTGACACGCCCTCCCGCTCCGCCCAATTGCGGGAGACGTCATTTGATGATTTCCCACCCAAAAAAAACAAAAAAAAAGCCCAAGACCAAGACCACATTTTAATTATTTTTTTCGATCTCGAGCTGGTAATCCTCATGGATGTCCTCCACCCTGAGGTGGGCGGAGAGGTCTGTCTGACTCTTACCGACTAACACCTCAGTGTTCCGTCCCACACCTACGTCGGGGACCACGGGAACCAATGCGTCTCCCACGATCCCTGACTAGTGCCGGCCCGCCTCTGCGGGCCTCCTCACATTAGGGGGGAGTGAGGTGTTAAACTCCCCCCCCCCGTACATCACAGAGAGGGGCGCGTGGAACACTACGCGCCACCATCTCAGGTCCTAAGGAATAGGGGGCGACAGATGTCCCCATATCCGTCGCCCTAGACCCATTTAGGGGAGCTGCAAGGGGGCGTTATCCGCCATCCACCGACGCCCAATGCGCCTGCTGCGGGCTGGGTGAGTGGAAGATATCTCCCGCTCCCTTTCTGCTGCTTCCTTCTGCGACATGACTGATTCGCAGAAGGATACCACCGCATCCCAGGACTCTTTGCTGCCGACCATCGACACGATCACGGCCGGCAGCGATAGGTCGCTGCCTATTTCTGAGACGAGGGCACGACGCGGCTCCTCCCAAGCGGCACGTTCAGCCAGCGTATGCTGCGCCGTGTCCTCCCAGCAGTCGACACAGTGGTGACACCAGGCCAGGTCCTGTTTCTGCGACACAGGTACTACCCGAAGTAACCATGCCCTGAGAGCACCTGCGTCGCCCGAAACGACAGGGAGCCGAGCCTCCTCCCGAGTCAGTGTCCGAGTACTGACCGGACCGCCTCGACGGTGGCGAAGCCGGCGGCCGGCGGTCGGGTGTGAAAGTATGTCCTGCCAGCCCTCCACCAAGGCTGCGCGAAGCTGCGACCGACGAAGCTCCATGTGGCGCTCCATCAGTCGCTCGCCTCGCTCCCGCGCTTCCTCGCGCCACCGATATAGTGACGCGAGTACTTTCGCCTCGAGGTCCCACGGTGGGGATCCAGCCAGCACACAGGCCGAATTGTAGGAGATCGTGCGATATCCCCTGATGACTCTGACGGCCATTGCTCGCTGCGGCCTTCGCAGAACAGCGATGCTGCCGGCCGTCAGGTCAGCCACCCAGATCGGGACCCCATACAGGGCCATGGATCGCACGATCCCCAAGACCAAGACCACATAACCTAACCTAGGTCTTGGTACCTACCTCTGTGCTAAATTTAATCGAAATTCTTTAATCTGTTAAGGCTTGTTGTTAAGGATTAAATGATGCCCCATTGCTTCCCGTGGGTGTCGTAAAAGGCGACTAAGGGACTTACTAGAGAATGGGCAGCAGCGTTCTCTATGCATTTTACCACCATACTGCGATCGCCAACCCGCCTGCCAAGCGTGGCGATTATGGCAAAACCCCCCAATTTGGGGGAGGCCTATGTCCAGCAGTGGACGTCTTACGGCTGAAATGATGATGATGATGATGAAATGATGCCTTGATGCCTCTTCTTTCTTTTATAAAAAAACAGTTACAGACAGACTAAAAGAGTTACTTTCACATTCCTTTTACGATACAGTGGTAAGGACTTGGACGCGCAACCTGTTACCATTGATTCAGAACAAGATTCTACGTTGCGACGAAAAATGTAGGATGTAGAATCATGGTCTGAAATCGTGTCGTTTGTGCGCTAGTTTACCTGTCAACCTTAGTATAGTATGGAGGTATGGATGTCAATTTAGGATTTCTATTTGGACTTCATTTTGATAGTCCAGACCTATGAGATGGTACAGATCCATTAACAGTATTTTTTTTGTATCAGTCTACTTTTTTAACCTTCTGCATATAGCTTATATGACCGACGCAACCTCGTATCTAGTAAATACTGTAGTTTGGTATACCGATTCATTTCATGTATGTTTGTAGGCAGCGACGCATACAACTGTTTGTGTAATCGATTCTAAAGTTATTAGCCTTTGACTCGTGTAGTGTAGCTTCACGGATGCCGGCGATTCGTGATTACTTTTTATCGATTGTAACTTTGTAGAATCCGTTACATACAGGAAACTGTTTTTAAAGGGAACATTGTAGGCGTCGCTTTGAGAAAAATGATGAGTATCGAGAGTGTAATTTCAAGGACACGACACGTTTACGCACATTTCGTTACATGAAATATGTAAAAATATATATAGAAATCGCTTTTTATTTTTTTGATATTTTACTTCTGTCACGTATACGCAGCTGCATGTGCATTTTTTTCATGAATTTATTCGGTCCCCTTACAAAAGGAGTTCTCACTTTGGTCTAGGCCCAACTTATCGAATCAGTTAAAGTATTTAAATCTAATTTCAAGCAATGGACAGTTTTTAATACAACATTAATACCTTCAAGGCTTATTGCCAGAATTTGAACACGAGTAATCTATAGGTCAATTACACCAGAAGATTGCTAGATGTCCTGCGCATCCAGTATAGGAATGGTTTCAGGATATTGTTGAAACTTCCATGCTAATGTGGCGCATCGGAAATGTTTGCGCAAGCTCATACCGACAGACTTCACGTGATTGTGCACAAGAAAAAAATCTTATAGTAAGTACTGATAAAAAATTTGGAATAAGGAAAAGTTAAGTTTGAACATGTATTGTGTGATGTGTCGCAGCGATAACCAAATAAAATAAACAGCAGGATTTTTATTATTGTCAAACTAAATTATATTCTTCTAATTCATTACAATTTTACAACATTATATTTAAATACTAGTGCGCGAATATCTCAAAAACTATGCGTATCGGGAATCGTCAATCTTCGGAAATACGAATACTGTGGCGAATTGGACAAAGTGAAGATTACCGAAACGCAAATCTTTTCTGGTTTATCTGTACCTCTTACAATGTGTTATCTACCGTGCTTCCTAATCTTACTTATAACAGCTACTTCATCGTAGACCTAAGAGCAGTGTAAGCAGAATAGATGCCTCTAAAGACTGACATCAGAGCAGTGAAGCTGAGGGTTCTGACCCCTCCAGCAGACAACGTCATCGTCTTCTGAGAGCTCTGCAGCATCACCAGGACGAGCTTCATGTTGGCTTTGTCGAAGTTCTCCCATTTGCAGTCGTATACTGAGGTCTCGAATTTCATGCTCGCGTCCATTACTCGCTGGCCAGCGAAACAGTCCATGGACACCTGTAATGACAGCATCAGTAAACATGCAAATGAAGGGCTAATGGAAAGAACTGGCTTACTCACATTCACCAAAGGAGATGTTTCATTTTCGGCCATCAGATGTACATTTATCAAAAAAGAAGAAAAAATACTACAAATTAGGGAAAAATATTCCCTGGTTAATTTGCGCCTGATTTGTTGTGTACAAAAAATAATAGTTTTTCAATTATTACCATGTTTTATTCAACATGGCGTCTCGTTTGCTTGCAGACTTCATTCGTTCTGAAATCATGTCTCATCAAATCAATGTTAAGTAGAAAATAATTAAAAAATGTGTGTATTCTTGTAGTGTTAAAAATAAATTACTATTATTCTCTTGTAAATATTTTTGAGTAAACATAATTAAGTGTTGTCATTGTGAGTCATTTCATCGTTACAAAAATCTTTAGTCTCCAATCTTGAAGTGTGTTTCTAAACGAATTCAAAATAACCACTTGCTAACTCGTATGACAAACGTCAAACATTTTTAATTTTTATTTTGTACTTAAAAACCATTTGATATTATGAAAAAAATGTTACTTTATTCTATTCATGAGTAATTTACCCAGCTTCGCTAAACGGTACACGTTATGGCCGGAGCCCCATATAAAAATGAAACATCTCCTTTGTCAGTATTGAAACATTTAAAGTTCTGTTATAATTTTATAGCCAACTTAATAATATTTCTCATACATGAATAATTGATTTTAAAAGGAAATATGGTATGTTATCGATATTGGGATCGTCATCTCCATAAAAATTACCCGGTTCACATTCGCTTTGGTAGGGAAGAAGTGGCTTACTCATGGACTAAACTAGTTATTCCCTATTAAATCCAAAATGCAGCCCAATTTTTTTAAGTGACCCAGCGAGTTCTTGCTTAATTTTAGATATGCGTATGGTAAAATGTGGATTTTTGTTACCATAGACAATAAAAAATCAATTTGAATAAAAATTGACCTAGTCGATTCTTCCCCTTAGGCCTTCAAATGCATTTCCCGCAACGGCTGGTGCTACTTAAATGTATATTGGGCCACCCTGAGTAGACAGAGGGGTAATTGCATAACACATTACCAGTAGGAATGACTTTATTTTGGCAGTTCAATAGCATTAATTGCATTATTTACGTTGTTAAGCAGACAACATTTTCGTACACATGAAGTAATTGCGTATGATTGCGTACCCAGGTAGGCCGCTGTAGACACAATTTGTCAAAGT
This sequence comes from Aporophyla nigra, assembly GCA_947507805.1. Classification (NCBI taxonomy): domain Eukaryota; kingdom Metazoa; phylum Arthropoda; class Insecta; order Lepidoptera; family Noctuidae; genus Aporophyla; species Aporophyla nigra. The sequence continues at coordinate 21,589,804 of OX382311.1, forward strand.
GGGGGATTATAGACTCATCCGACACCCAGTGCCAGTGCGGTACGTCTGATCAGACCATGACCCACTTGCTGGAGTGTCCCAAGTGCCCGTTCACCTGCACCTCAGATGATCTCAAAAATACCACTGATGCCGCAATAAACGTGGCCACCTACTGGGCTCAAACGATATAAAGTGTACGAGTACCATCGACACGAAAGAAGAAGAAGAACATGAAGTAATGGAATATCCTCCAAAAAGAGAAGTGCTTGGTCTCCTACAGTAGTAAAAAAAACTCATGCCGTACTAAAAATATTAACAGTGACTGCTAATTAGTATTTTAGCACATGTGTTGTGGCGCAGCATGAGAGAGGCTTTTGTCCAGCAGTGGACTGCGATAGGCTGAGTTGATGTATTAATAACATGGCTAATGAACTGTCACGGTAGTTACTGTGTTTTGTTGTTGTTATACGGTGTAAGCATCTGCCCATTTTATTCAAAATCAAATCAAAGGTCATTTATCAAAACCAGGCCAAGAATCAAGCATTTCTTGAAAGTCAAAATTGCAATTAACCGTACCCCAAAACGCCCACCCTTCACCACTTTCTGATGCTTTAGCTGGGAAGAAAAACTGCGCAAAGCGCTAAAGACTGCCCAGCGACACAGCTGTCAGTTCAGATAATTATTTTCAACATAATATCAGGATTTGGTCTCGGTCTTTCACACAAACTTATACTATATTATTACTAGATTTCCCTTACCTGCATCAACGCAAAAGGCAATTGCAGGAACGTATTCTCTAGCTTTCCGAGCAGCTCTGACAACAGTCCCAGAACCAATAATACGAATCCCATCGCAATTGCGTGTCGAAACACGATCTCTACTTGATTCAGCAGATTGATCACGTTTGCATGACGACGTATGATCTCTTTGAGACGTCTCTCCACAAACTGATTCATAATAATTTTAACTTCTGAATCATAAACGTTTAGTTCGTCAGAACTTGTTAGTTCGGTCTTAGATTCTGCATGTTTGATGGCATCAGACCAGAGCTGCAGCATTTCCTCGCTCAAAGCCAGCATCTGGGCCTCTGCGTAGCCAGTGATCACGATTAGGAAGGCGGTCACTGTGGCTGGGACGTAGCAGATGAAGAAGACACCGGCAATCATCATGAAGTATGCGATCTGGTAGTTTGGTGTGTCGAACATGGGTTCTAGTCCTGCAAAGATGTGGGTCATTAATGTAAAGACTGCTTGCATCGTGTTTGTAAGGGCTGTGTGAAGGACCAACGTTAAAAGGCGTAATTATTTGATGATGATAAATTAAAAGAGATAGATTCTGCCATAATGCAATATGGCTCAATTTTGCTAATTTTAGGGTTCCGCACCTCAAAAGGAAAAAGCGGAACCCTTATAGAATCACTTTGTTGTCCGTCCGTCCGTCCGTCCGTCCGTCTGTCAAGACCCTTTTTCTCAAGAACGCGTGGAGGTATCAAGCTGAAATTTATATAAAATACTCAAATCTACTGTCCCTTGGAGCTGTTAAAAAATCAAGCTAACGCAATCAAAAGATATAGCCGTTTATGCCGCAAATTTTCGAAACTCGCAAGGGAATCAAAACCTAAAGGGTACTTCCAGTCGATCTAGAATTTTGAAATTTGGTATGAAGCAACGTCGTATAGCACAGATAAAGGAAAAATTGCGAAAACCGTAAATTTTTAGTTACATCATATAATAAAAATATTTTTTAAATTTTAAACTTTATACCTACAGGTTTGTACGGAACCCTCGGTGCGCTAATCCGACTCGCACTTGGCCGGTTTTTTTTAACCGACCTCAAAAAGGAGAAAGTTCTCAATTCATCTGTATTTTTAACAAGCTTTTCTTAGCTTGGTATATATGTATATATGTAACAGAATCTTTGAACGTGATTTTAACCCCCTTCGAAACGTTGGATTAATTTTAAAGTTTGCACTCTTATCAAGGACCGATGAAAAATCAAAAGTCATTTATTCAAACTAGGCTGAGAGTCAGCACTTTTTGAACGTCAAAGTCACATAAGACAGTCCCCCCAAAACGCCCGCCCTTCGACACTTCAACAACACAAGAACACAATACAATAAAAAAAAAATTGGTTGCCTGTAAAGTCGGTATACGGGCGAAAGTTTTACGTGACAACGACGTTGAGTGGTAAAATAATTTTAATGTGAATATTCATTCGTATAGTAGGAAGAAGGATGAAACTGTCTCTCTCGCTCTTAGGCGGGCTAACCATGCCCGAGTGGAAGGGACGCGTGCCTATCACTCGCTCTCATTGTGAGCGCATAACGCGAGCGGAGCGTAACGCAGTTTCTTGAAGTGTCACCCGGCAAACCAATTTATAAGACGTTGTCACGTCAAAACAACAACAACACAACAATACACAACAACAACAACACACGACAATACAATAGTTTCACAAAGTGTCATTGTCCTGGCCAGGATCACCAAGACAGCGAAAAAGAATTCCGCTTTGTAGCTAACCGAACTAAAAATAATAAAAAAAAAGCGTTGGGGGCTTTTTGAGGTATTTTTACACGCTTTATATTAGCTTCACTTGTATGTTTGTTTGTAACCGACTCCTTATAGCGCGATTTTGACCCACTTTAAACGACCAGATTTCATTCAACCTGTCAAGGACCGATGACAATGCAATAATTTCATAAATTTGTGCCATTATCCTAGCCAGGGTTACCAGGACAGCAAAAAAACTGTCTTCAAAAACTATGCTGACATACGTCACAAACTACGCTGACATACGTCACAAACTACGCTGACATACGTCTCAAAATTCGAAACACCCAAAAAAATAGAAAATAAATAATAGTTAAAAAAAACTATAAAACACGCTTCCATTGAAAACCAAACTAAAAAAAAAGCGTGGGGTGCCTGATATCAATAAAAAAATACCTTAAAAAGCACCCCACGCTTTTTTTCCATTATTTTGTACTTTTTAGTTTGGTTTTCAATGGAAGCGTGTTTTATAGTTTTTTTAAACTATTATTTTTTAATTGATATCAAGCACCCCACGCTTTTTTCCATTATTTATTACTTTTTAGTTTGGTTTTCTATGAAAGCGTGTTTTTAGTTTTTTACACGATCATTTTACTTAGTCAGTTGTTATTTTTGTTATAAAAAAAAAAACAAAACAACAGTCTTCCAATTTCGGATTTCAATTGTTTTTATTTTTTTGTCTTTTGTAATAATTTTCTTTCGTTTTTATATTGGCTGTGAATAATTCAAACCCATAGAAATAATAAGTGATATGAAAAAAATCGTGCAAGACATGAACATTCCGTGGGCAGTCAGTCTATACGCCAACAACACTAGGTGCTATTGTTGTAAACGGTGGCGTATTTACCATAAATTATAAAATAGTTCTCTGGAAGGTTCCTTCCCCGCATGGCGACAGGTTTCATGACGTACAGGACTCCATTGCCAGCGACCACCACCCAGTACAGCATGGCGCGCTTCTTTACACTCCTCAAACGCGTCATCAGGTTGCTGTGAAAGCGGGTGCCTTTGATCGTATTCGCATCACACTCCAGAAAACCGTCCGCTATTTTTTGTGTTTTATCCCTGAAAAATTACAGATTTGTCAAACAATTTGCCTTAAGGCGCTGAGCTGATGATGAACAAATTGTCTGCGACCGTAGAACGTACGGAAATCTTGCATAGATTTCCGTACGTAGATAACGACAGCCATGATGAATAATTTGTATATTTTTTCAGCCGCCATTTTAACGTCACTATTGGACGTCACTATGCATCCTAGAATATGAAAACTATCTCGCTCTCTCTCTGTCTCTTTCTGTTGTATATAATAAAACGTTGCATGGAAAAGGCATAGCGTTTATTTCGTGTATTTGTCAATTTACGAAAAATGCGCTATGGCCTTTCCATTTCTACTTCTACATCGCTATGCCCTTTCTATTTCTACTATTTGACTCCTACCGCAATCTACGTTATAGAACTTCGTTCATAAAATGAAGATTTTTTTTTGTGTCGTAACATGGTTTATTAAAAGAATCTCCACGATTTTTCCAATAAAGTGTGTTCTTGGTAAAACAGTTAATCTTGCCAGCGTATTTATGCATGCCGCTCTTACAAATCCTGAGAATAATATTAAAACACCATCTCACATATAATAACACATATAAAACAGCTTGAAGGGTCCGATCTCGCTGGAGATCCCGAGAGACAGCACGACCATGGCGCCCACGAGCTCGCCGGTGATACGACAGCGCCAGAAGACAAACCAGGACATGGAGAAGAAGAACACGTAGTAGAAGCAGACGGCAGTCACGGCGGTCAGGATGTAGGAGTAGATTGTTATGCCTATGGGACAGAATAGAGGCAATATAGCTTAACAGTGAAGTGGTAAATCAAAAGAGTTTAGTGATCTACATTATGTGCCGTTAGCACAATTTATTTCGACTGGCCTGTTAGTCTAGTGGTTAGTGACCCTGACTGCTAAGACTGAGGTCGTGGGTTCGATTCCCACCCAGGACAAATCTTTGTGTGATGAGCACAATCATTTGTTCTGTGTCTGGGTGTAATTTATATATAATATGTATGTATTTAGAAATATATAAGTATGTTTATCAGTTGTCTGGTTACCATAGTACAGGCTCTGCCTAGTTTGGGATCAGATAACAGTGTGTTGGTTGTCCTAAGATATATATTATAATATATTTGGAGTCGGCCCAATGTGTTTTTTTCTTCCACACTACTCTATTAGTCGTCAGGTGTATCGTTATCAATACATATTCATAAATTGCACCTTTGGACGAACATATTCTAAGATTAATTTTCCAAATTAGTTGTTTTATAGCATTAGCTTGTTTATTTTGAAGATGAAATACGTCGTTGTCATAAAACAAAGGGACTTCTTACAGGCTTTGTTATTCTTGCAAGCTCATCAACAGACGCTTTATATAGCAAGCTTTTAACGCAATTTATAGGTGATATCACATCTACATTAAGCATAGCAAACACAACTAATGTTAAAGATATTCTTCGAAAATCTTCTGAGAAAAGTGCACTCTTACCTTTGTGATACTTGCTGTCTATATTGACAGTGAGGACCCTCAGCAGAATGGAGACATTCTCCAACATGGTTGGCAGGTCACAGTATTCCAAGCCAAACTTGCGGATTTCATGTTCAATTTCACGTAGGGTCGGCATTTTGGAAAACTCCCAAATATCCTTTTCTCCAAAATATTCTTTTACCGTTTACTTCTGGAAAAACTATGCTCGAAGCTTTTGCGACCTATTTAAAAAGTGTTGAATAAATATCAGCCCTTTTATACTTAATTCTATAAAGAAGTAACATAATTACACGGTTTGATGCCGAGCACTGTAATCATGTCTTGGGGTGTAGGTGACAAGTCTTCACACCTGCATCGTGACATATTTTTCCGAATTCAACACACTTAATAACTGTTTGTTGTCTTTTTTATAACGGCCTTATTTGTTTATGTTAGGTTGACCAGGTTTATAGAGAAATGTGAGACATAAAAAATTGCCAATTGTAAGTCAGTCTCGCACACAAAGGACTCTGTCCACAAGGCAAACAGCACGTTTCTTGAATGGGGACGCTTTTAAATTTTTACTGACTGTTTTTATATAGCAACAAAATCAATACACAATCTGTAAAAATTTCAACTTATTTTCTGTAATGGATCATGATATATAAGCCCGCTGCCGGCTGCAAAGACGCCAACAAAACACGTTTCTTGTATTGGCACCGCCTTAAATTCTTAACTTCATTTTGTTATTATTATTTTTGTTACAGCGACAATAAAAATCTACATCACCAGTCTACAGCAGTCTACTGCTGGACATAGGCCTCTCAAATTGCACGTCATTCAACTCGATTCACGGTAGCTCTCATGCAGGTGCTACCTACCACCCTGCCAAAATCGTCGCTCCACCTAGCCTCAGGACGTCCTACCTTACGTTTACGCAAAACCAATGAGTTAATTTGCGGTCTCCCCTCAAGAACACGTCTACTACAACAGTGTGATGCGTAGTTCGCATATAGCGCTATATGCGCGCTATATTTTCATTCGTCAGAGCGCATGCTCGCGCAGTCATATATTGCACGCTACCTTCTCTAAAAATCTCGATTATAGCACTTCATTTTTGATAAAATTTAAATGCCAGCAAAGTAATCTGCGCCTCACTATATGCGCTTAGTGCTACACTCTCCATGTTGAGACAAGCTCTTGCTCGTCATGTTTTGCGTGCCATCTAGACGGCAATGGAGGACAATGTTCCAGGCCACACCGCCAACTTCCAAATTTCGGGCTGTTACTAAGAAATTCCGAATGGAAAATCCCTATAAACCATAGCCGAGCTGGGAAACGAACCCATAACCCCACGGTCAGCAGTCGCGATTGCGACCAGAACTCCAGCTGGGAGAGGTTGTAGTCAGTAGGTCCGAAGTCACATCTCAACTAAAGCGAACTCTAAAGGAAACTGCAAAATTCTATAGTCAGTTAAAAGGACTGTCTTAATAAATAAGAAACACATATGCACCCTCATTTATCCAATGTCATTTTGTATTAAGTACACATTTCAGCGTTTTGTTCCTGCAAACATGTCAATACACGTCCTACACCACACACTATGATTACATAATAAACAATAGGTAGGACAAAGTTAGAGATCAGTGGAAAATACCAATGTATTAATGCTTAACTAAGTTTTTAAATATTTATTTGATTGTGTTTGGGTGGCTTACAGTTCACAATATCAACCACCAGCCAGCTAATACCATATTCATCATCATTATCATCATCATCATTTCAGTCGTAAGACGCCCACTGCTGGACTTAGGCCTCCCCCAATTTGGGGGGCTTTGACATAATCGCCACGCTTGGCAGGTGAGTTGGCGATCGCAGTATGGTGGTAAAATGCATAGAGAACGCTGCTGCCCATTCTCTAGTAAGTCCCTTAGTCACCTTTTACGACACCCAGGGGAAGAAATGGGGTGGTGTTATTCTTTACCTCCGGCACCACACGGTACGACCACTTCACCATATTCATAAAAATCACAAATCTGATAATACATGCTATGTCCAGCAGTTGACGGTTTTCTACTGAAATTATGACTAAATTAATAACAGCATGGCGTTTAAACTGTTCTTTCACGAAATGGCTTAATACCGTATCTTTGTCTTTATTATTTATAGCATCCACAATTTCATCTTCTTTTTAATTTTAATATCTTCCCGGCCGGTAACGATTGTCAACGATCCACAATGACAGCCGGGACCAAATACTTAACGTGCCAGTTCCACAGTTGCAGCTAAAATTTTCTTGAGTATCATCCCACAAATGTGTCATTTCTTCGCTTAAAGTCAACATTTGAGCCTGAACGTAACCATGATGATTTGCACGCGTAGCATGGCCACTATAGAAACGAGTTTTGTCGACGGAAGAATAGACAAAATGGCAGAATGTAGAAAGATTTCTACCGTCTTAAGCACGGCGATGTTAAAACTGAAGAGAGGTAATATTTCTATTCTTCAGTCGATAAAATTTTACGATGTCGAGCATGGCGACTAATTTTTCTCTACTTTTGAGTTGGAGTTTCAGTTAGGGGTACATTTTTTTTTTACAGGTTTATATTAATTATAATCATCAATACAATACTCTAAGATCGTTTAATCCCACTGTATGACTATTCAATGAAAACGTTCTTAGCGGATCCACCTTAATTACATTAGTTGCCACTCTCTTGCTATGGAAAGAATAACTGTCTTTGTCTTCATAGAAATCCGAGTCTACGGGTCGCCCCGTGCTCGGGCCGAAGAGATGCCGAATTGAATAGAAAGAACTTTGTCTATTCTTGGTAGAATAGAGATAGAATTGGTCATGCGACGCCTACAGGAAATCTAAGATGTTCGCAGATAGGTAGAGAGTCTGAAACTGCTATCAAAACAAATTAAATTAGGTAGTTGGGAATCTTGAACATCGTTTTCAAGTCTGGGAACATTATAAATTAGAGTAACAGTATCTTTATGACAACTTAATTAATTTCAAAATTATTTAATTAAAAGTTCCAGATGTTTCTTTCAATAAGTTGACATAAGAAGACAATGTTTTAGATGGACAGGAAAATACATAAAAAATTGGTTCATGGCGTTGTCTTCCTGTTTTGCCCGTTTTGTGATCAACTCAATTTATGGTCAAAGCATTTCGTGGAATGTTACTCTAACAAACACAACTTCGTTTATTGTAATATATTCCGGGATGTTTTTGTCATTCAAAGGGAAGCAAAGAACTCAAGATAACTTGTTTAAGGTGTTTTCCACAAGAGTTATTTGAAGCTCTTGATAAGCTTTGAAGGTGTTAGTAAAGCTTGTAAAAGGAGAAACAACAATACCAGGAAACAGGCCTATGTCTAGCAGTCGATCTCTTTCTGCTGAAATTATGAATATGATGCTGAATACTGTTGATACTTTGAATATTAGCATCATTTTTATTTTGACAAACATTGTTTACAAAATACAAACAGATACTAAAATATATATTATGCATGTATACAAGTAAAAAATAAAAAAGGGAGGAGCTCATTGGGCATCAGACACATCGTACACATCATTGTCAATGGGAAAAGTGCCCAAAAGGCTGGCAGCGTTGCCACGTTTGATGGCAATGCTGATTCTTTGACCTAAAAATAGGCCAGCCTCTGGGTACGTGAAGAGTCGATCAACCGCTTGGCGATGTCCTGGAATGATCGATGAGCACTCGAACCCCACAGACCTACTGTTTCAACTCCAAATGGCTGAAACACCTCCCAATAAGGTTGTTATATTTGCGCTGTTTGAGGTTTTCGGCACCTGCTGCCCCCCCAGTGACGCCTGCGTGCTAAGAAGACGGGATGGCGCGAGGATGTCAACACACGTTGCATCCCACACTAAAGGCCTACTTTCCAAAAAACACCTACTACTTACCTTCCAAGGAAAAAAGACATACCACCCGGTCTCTTGCCATCTTCGCGTGCCAAGCCATTGGGTTCTAATACAACTGGAACGCCGACGTTGACAAGAGATCGTCGGCAAATGTCGTTAATGTTCACGTTCAGCGCAAAGCAACCCGCACTTCGGCTGCAAGACAGGCCGTGGTGACATAAAAAAATTTTTATAAATCCTAATAGATCGAAAAAGTTAAAGATTATTCACCTTTTAGTAATATAAGCAGAGGCTCTAGGGCTCTAGGTTTAGCCATAACTCAAGAAACTCGATGTTGTATTTGTAACACAATCTGGTTTAACAAACCTACCTGAAATAGAAAAGATTGCTGATTTGGTCTGTATAAATAAAAATAGGTGTCAAAATAATTTTATTTGTCCAGTTCCCTAAATATCCATGCTAATATTATAAATGGGAAAGTGTGTGTGTCTGTTTGTTCGTCTTTCACGACAAAACGGAGCAACGAATTGATGTGATTTTTTAAGTGGAGATAGTTGAAGGGATGGAGAGTGACATAGGCAACTTTTGTTTTAGTTGGCTGGGTTGAACTTAGAACTGCATTCTAAATCAGGAAAGGGAAAACGAGTGTTATCCCGAATTTAACGCAAGCGAAGCCGCGGGCAAAAGCTAGTTCCTTATATTTTGAAAATTGATATTATATTATTTTACCTGAAATTCTCAACTACAAACAGGACTTAATTATATATTCATGATGATGTATGTTGTAAACGTCAATCTAGAATCCTGGTGCTTGTTCCACTCGCTTCTAGTAGCGAGTAGAGCTAGCAACTAAAAACGAGTTGGCGAGCAACGACCAGCCAATGTGCAACGGTGAAGAGCGATTATTTGCTGGTATGCGTCTGTATCAAGCGTGAGTCTGTCAGCGAGTATTCTGCCCGCCAAGCGAGCATCGCTGAGCAAGTACTCTCATTTATAGCGCTTATTGTTGCGGCAAACAAGTACTTGCCGGCGGTGTCAATAACCAGCAATCAACTTTAAGCATATTGTTTTATAGGACCGAGAGCGCCGTCTATGATCGAATAACGAAACTATTATGTACGCAACACTAGATCAGTAAGACAAAAAACACCACACTGCCGCCATCTGTGATCGGCTGGCAGAGCTACACTAATGATCAGGAATATTCAGGAAGTATAAGATCATCATTTAAATAGTGGATTGTAACCACTATAAAGACTTTTCGGTTACGAATGCGAAACAGTGAACTAAGAGTGATAGACAAGTGATCCGATTAAAGTTTCTAATTACTGAATTGTGACTATTTGAATAAGTTCTGGGTTTTAGGAGTCAATTGGTAAATATTTGTTCATTGCAAACCCCAGCACGTAACTATATCTATCTCTTTTACTCACACGGGAACTGCAATCTTTTGTACGTGGTTTGAGCTAGAAAATCTTTTATACCTGGCGCTTCCTCGTCGGCGATGAGATGGCTTGCCGCCTGAAATAAACGACAGTTCGAAATACTAGACATGTCAAGCAATAAAATGACAATTCTAGACTTAACACTGTATATTGATTAGAAAAGTTATACAATAGCAATAAGCAATGGCTGCTGTCTAAATCATAGACCCTAATGTGGTGTAAGCAGAATAACTTGATCTAATAATATCCATGAAGTAACTAAAACTTAGAGTCGCCATTCCACCCGCAGTCAACGTCATCGTCTTCTGTGAATTCTGAAGCATCACAAGCACAATCTTCTTGTTGCACTGGTCAAAGTTCTCCCATTTACAATCGTACACTGCCCTTTCGAATTTTGTATTTGCATCCATTATCTTCTGTCCTAAATAACAATCCACACCCAATTGGATTAATGTGAAAGGAAGCTGCAATATTGTATTATTTAATCCACCAAGTAACTCTGCTATAAGTCCTACGATTAGAAACAAAAATCCCACCGCGTTTGGACCTCTCATAACATCTTCAATTTCTTGTAGAAGATTTACATTTAGTGCGTGTCTTTCTATTATATCTATGAGATGTTTCTTGACATACTCATTAAGACTTTCTGTTTCGTTAACATTATTGAATACTTTATTTTGTAAATAAATCGAATCGAAATTACTCAATTCATTCATCGTTTTTCGATAATGCTCATTAGCGTCTTCCCACATCTGTGTCATTTCTTCGCTTAAGGCCAACATTTGAGCTTCTATATACCCAATGATGAGGATGAGGAAACCAGATACGTTTGCCACTGTGTAACATATGAAAATCACAGCAGAACCCATCATTGCAGATGCTATCTCGAAGTTCGGAGACTCAAACATCGGCTCCAGACCTAAAAGGCAGAATTACTGATTTATTTTCGAAAACAACGTATTTAGTCTATCTAATAGTATGTACTAGCAGTGCCCTGCTGTTTTACACATAAGTCTCAAATCCCGTGGGAGTATTGGGAAAAGTTTTGTATCTGTTAATGCAGGTCATAAAATCTGCGTGTCAAAATTCATCCTAATGCATTCGGTCGTTTAAGAGCGATTGAGAAACAAACAGCAAACATCCAAACATACAAACTCTCACATTTTGTTAGTAGAAAGTAGGATATAAACTAAGTTAAAATTAATTATATAAGTTTTAAAAGCAATCCCTCACACGGGCACATTGAAATGTGATTTCATGTGTTAAAAAAAAAACAATTTATCTATGTTAAATAAAATATTTAATTTAATTTCAACACAAGAATCTATTGGTAAAACAGTCACACTTTCTGACAAGTATTCTCGACTTCTGGGTAAACATTTAAAATGAAATCATTCAGATGTGAGACAGACTATCCTAACCTAACTCATCTATGTAGTTCAGATAATTTTCCGTCACCCACTCGTAGTAGAAGACTTGAGACATGCGTATTATCACCTCCTAAGTGAGTTCTCGTGTTTGTTCCTAAAGTGATTGATTGTACAGAGTTTCATAAAGGAGGCCCCGTTCGAGCAGGCTTTAAGTAAAGCAAGTATGCCTCCAGGCACCACAGGAAAAGTTTTATGAAAATCACCGACAAACACGAAGACACCTCCCATAATTTTGAGTTCGAAGCTTTGTTAGGTCCTTCCACGGTTTATCTATTATGTGAGTGATGGCCCATCATACATTCGTCCCAATGCATATCCATGACAGGTTGGAAAAACCTGGCTACTAACCGTTACAAGATTTTGAAAAGATGCTGGACCGCGAACATGTTGTAAAAGAATCCGTAAATGAAAGCATTTAGGTTAGATAAGATGAATTATGTACATTCTACAAGAAATAAAGTCTTTCTTCGTTAGGATATACCCTTTAAGCTCATGTTCGATTATCCAATTTCTCAATGTGTTGTAGTGAGGAACGTCGTGGTATAACAAAGTCTTCGCGAAGTCATGGTCATGAAAGGAGAATTTATGTAATGTTCCCCACATGGGCATGGGCCATGTTTTTAATCAATATTTATACTATATACTATAATATTATAAAGCTGAAGAGTTTGTTTGTTTGTTTAGTTGAACGCGGTAATCTCAGCACCCGAATTGAAAAAATATTTTTGTGTTGGGTAGCCTATTGAGGAAAGCTAGATAACATCACGCTACGATCAAAAGAAGCGAAGCAGCAACGAAAAATGAACGAAAACTGGCAGGCAATTCGATGCGACGGGAAAGGTCAAGGGGAGCAAAAATTTGACGCGGCTGAAGTCGCGAGCAGAAGCTGAAGGGGGAGAGGGAGAGAGAGAGCGAGGTAGAGAGAGAGGGAGAGAGAGAGAGGGAGAGAGAGAGAGGGAGAGCGAAGGAGATAGGGAGAGAGAGAGAATATTTTTGTTGAGTGTATACAGGTTTTTTGTACATAATAAATAATTAAAAAATTATAACTATTATGAATCCTGGAAAGGAACTTCGTTCCATCCGGGTGTCCCTTGACACCTCTAAAGTTTTTTTTATACATATATTTACATAATATGGTGAAAACGAATTCAAATAGGAGATCTTGTTATATCTTTCCGGAGATATCATATCGAAGGTTAAAAGGTAATAAGGTATAAGCGACAAAAACCAAATTGTTTAGGAGAGCGGTTTAAAGTTTGAAATTGTAGAACAATTGACATAACTTTTTTTTTTTATTGTCATATCGTGAAAATTTTAAAGACATCGTAGAGCCATGGGAGTAAGCGCATTCGAAAGCAGAAAATTTTAAGTAGGATTGAATTCATAAGTCATTTTCGACCAAAATGGCGCTTATTACCTTTTAACCGTCGATATATGCGCAAAGTAACAAAATTCGGTCTCTCTCTTTATAATATTATAAGTATTACACAATTCAGACTCTCTATTAATAATATTAAGTATAGATTAAAGTAGGATTTTACGTAGTTGGGTGAACTACGCACCTATCAACGTGAGATGGCACTTGAAAATTTGAAAAAGATGAGACCACAAATTCACCGTTCCGAGTAAAACTTCGTCATCAGTTCCCACTGCTGAGACACAGGCTTCCTCTCGGTAAGAGGGAATAAATTAAAACTTACCGGGTAATATATATGTATCCAGTGTCAGATGCCGTCCAGGGGTGACAGATGATCGCTCGCATTTTAACGTTCCTGAGAGCTTTCCTCAAGTTTTTTGAAAACCTGCTGCCTTTGACTGTTCGAGAATCACAGTCCAGAATTCTGTCTATTAGGTCTTGAAATTTTTGTCTGAAAATTAATATGAAATTAATCGTAATCGAATAACTGTATTTACATTAACAATTATAAGACATACTTAAAAACATCAAGAAACTTGCCTACGTCCACGTTTTCCCACTATTGCCTACCCACATGGAAAACAGGCGTCAATTTCAAAGAGAATACTCTATTCTCACAGGATGTTAATAAATTGATTTATTTGTTATGCATTATGAATTGAAGGAACAACCAAAAAAAACTCATTAACAAAAAAACAACAATTTGTTAATTTGTGTTTTAATTTCTCCTTTTGCAGGTCTGCTGGAAGAAATTTCTTAAGAAATAAGCAGTACCTTTGTACTCAATTCTTTTACTATGCCTTATCACTCTGTATTTTACTGTGTGTACATAAATAATAAAATAAATAGTAAATAAATAAATAATCTGGAAACAGCCTATTTTTGTAAAGTACTTTCAGAACCTAAACGTAATCGTTTCTTACTTTTGAAATAGCATGTAGAACAGCTTTATGGCTGCAACTTCGCTGGTGCAGTTAAGGGAGAAGGCAACCATGGCTTCGACCAGGTCACCGGTCTGGTAGCAGTGCCAGAGCGTAAACCAGATGCCACAGAAAACGTACACATAGATATAGTTGATGCACGAAATTGTCATTATGATGTAGCAGATTATTGAGATGGCTGCAAGAAATATTATATCATAAATGACTGCAGTAGTAAAAAGTGTCGCGAATCTATGTAAAAACTAAGTTTTATTTTTAGGGTTTCGAAATTCTTAGCGTAAGGCGTAACAGAGGATCGTTTACTCAGCTATGCTAAATTGAAATTTTGAAACAATGAGCTATCTACAACAGCAATGAAGATAGTAGAATAAGCCAGAAAAGTTAAAATACAAAGCATACATACGTTTCGTATTGCGGCTATCAATATTAAGCGTCAGCACCCTTAGCAAGGCAGATATGTTAGACACCATGTCCGATAGCTCGAGATACTCCAAGCCAAACTTTCGAATTGACTCTTTCATTTTGAGCATGCATTCAGAGCCTCCGAATCTCATCGATGTCTATTCTCAAAACCTTATACCAGAAGCAGTCCTGTGGTACCTATAGTAACTCGAAGTTTTTATGTGGCTAGAAATGACAGAATTCCAAAAACGATCTAACAATCTTGAAGTTATCCTTTATCCAGCAATACTCAAATGGCATGTGGCAACTTATACGAATATTATCACTTCTCGTAACTGCTACTATTCTTGATGCATCAATTGTGATTCACAAACTTAATTTATTTTTCAATCCGCGACTTTTGTTTGTATTTCATCGTTATTAAGTGAATGTTGATGGATTTGTCAGTCGCACAATTATCGTGAAGTAATTTATTATTTCCTTTAAGTTGCATGGTTATTTGTGTTAGGTATATCCCGTACTTCAGATATATATTCATCGCCAACTTTATTCTTACTTTTTTAGGAATCAGACAAGTTTTAGTTACAGTGAGTAGATATTTTAAGATGACTACAATTTCATAATGCTGATTATCATTTAAAGCTATGATATAATCAGTTTCAGTGTAATGAATAATAGTATATATATGCATAAGTTTAAGCGTAATAAAAAATTTAATTATTTTTCTTCACATCTAGTTCACCGTCGGCGTTAGCGTTGTATACGCTGAGTATATGGACTTGATGACCTGCATGAAGCAGCTCGAACACAACACTATGAGGCCCCCAGCAGACAGTTGCATCGTCTTCTGAGAACTCTGGAGCATCGTCAGTATGATCTTCATGTTAGAAATATTGTAATTCTCCCATTTACTGTCGTAAACAGCGCTCTCGAACTTGAGGCTTGCATCCATGACGCGCTGTCCTGTAAGACAGTCCATACCAACTTGCATCAGAGCGAATGGTACCTCCAAGTATGTGTTTTCTAGTCCTCCTAGTAGTTCTGCTATTAGACCAACTACTAGAAGAAAGAATTCTAACGCTATAGCTCCGCTGAATACGCTCTGAACTTGATTTAATATATTGATATTTCTGCCGTGTGTTTTTATTATTTCTTTGAGATGTTTCTCTACGTAATCATTCATAGCTTTATTTTTAAGACCAAATTCTTTTTTATGGTTGTCTATATTACTAACGGCCTGTTTTGTTTTATAATAATGTTCTTCGGCGTCTTCCCAGAGATGTAGTAGTTCTTCAGTCAATGACAACATTTGAGCTTCGACATACCCAGCGACTACTATGAGAAATGCTGTGATGTTGGCTGGAACGTAACAGGTGAATATACAACCTACAGTAATGAGCATGCTTGCTATTTGGTAGTTCGGATTCTCCTGCATTGGCTCTAAACCTGTAAAAGAAGGATTATCTTTTAGTGAACCAGGTTTCATCGTACATTGAGTTAATGGATGTTTACTGTAATATAATATGAAATTTATCAATATTGTGTATTGATAGTATTCGTATTCTCAATTGATACTTAAAAGTATGCTTTGAATAGAGATATGGCGCTACCAACGTGGCATTCCGTCTAAATTTAGGCCTAGGCAGATATTGATGATTAGACGATCCAAGTAGTTCAGCCGATAATTTCTAGCGTTGTCGAAAGTTAAATAACTCTGTGGGCTTTTCAGTAGTGATCAACACTATTACGATTATGACGTGTTACTATTGTGATGCGTTTTCGTCTCAAAATATCAATTCTGAAATTAATTATTGTATTTATAGTTGTGTTATAAGGGACTTATGTATTATGACATCAATACAACTTAGACAGAATGATATATTCATGATTTTTACGGTTATAATTATATAAATAAAAATCATTAACAAGTATTATCCATGGCTCCAGTAAACCTATTTTTATGGCTAGGATCGAATAAGCAAAGTCAAAAGGCTGTTATTCTTAGCGCGTGACATGCCAAAGACATAACTTGAACTTTGCATATTAAGAAGAAAATAATCATATTTAGAAAAATATATAACACTCACTTCATTATACTCATGCAAACACACAAATAAAAATACAAAAACGGACTCTTTATCTTGTCAAATTAAATGTTTAGCGTGATTCTTTAGTAGTTGGGTTTCAGTTTTTGAACTCACTTTTTAAGACCGTATAATTAAGTGAAACTAAGGCCCCAAAACTACTAAACTAATAGACAACGCAGGATTGAAACTCAATCTTTATTGTCGTCGTATTATGAAAACCATAAAAAATACAGATATGGAGGTAGCATTTTACACTTATAATAGGTACAAACAAGAGCTTTTAAGTACGATATATTAAGTTAGATAAAATATGAGCAATATCATTTAAAAAGCAGACAAAAACAAGAACAGGTAAACTTGTCTAGTGGGTACCTATATTCCATTGATTGGACCAATTTACTAAAAAAAAATATACTTTTTTTGTATTTGCGGTCATGTTTGCTGCAGCTCCTATAGATTACTTCTAGGCTTCGATGCGAAAAAGATGAGCCTCCTAGTGCGCTAGGTGCGCGCCAGCCCCAACATTTGGTAAATGATAAATGATTTTATTTCTGTAAGTATATTTGTACAAACACTTTTACAGCTTAATGATATTTTTTTAAACTAGATGAGGTTGGAGTTTCCTGACTACTCGGAGAAGAAAGGCCGAAAAAAACTCAGAGGTCAGTCTCGTTTAAAGTACAGACATGACATGTAGATAGCTGTCTGAAATGGTATTTTAAGGAAAGAACCAGCGCGGTGTATCGCCAGCAGACTGGACTGCTTCTGTGTGAATCGCTGCTGCAAACTGTCTACTTTGGTGTTGAGTTTGTAGGATTAAGTGTGTACGTTAACTTTACTAATACAGAGTGTAAAGTACAGCCCTCCGCAGACTGATGGGGTGGATTCAGTATATCATACTAAGATCCAGTACAAGAAATTATTTCAGGACCGTTATGGGAATCCAATAAACCTGATTTGTTTTATTTCCTCACACGCAATGTATCTCGGATCAATTTGGAAAGCCGCCTTTGTGCAATCGCCGATGACGAGTTCGATGAACCCTGTAGTTAGAAAGGAAGTGAACAGCTGATTTTACGCGTCGTTCGTTAGAGTATTTCAGCATCCAGTGCTGCTTTTCTTATTTTAGCCGTATTGTTTACATAAATGGAGTGCTGCTTTCAAAGAATGTAATTTTACATTGAAATAAAACTGAAAAAGCTGAAAAATCGAAAAAAACCTGAGAAAAATTCCGGTGGAATATGATTCAAAATAAGGAGCTGAATGCACTCTGTCAGTTTGTGGAGGGCTGTCCCTTACACACTGTATAGATGTTAAGAATTATTTTTACTAACAGTCCTTTGTTACTTGTTTCTTTAAATATAAATAAGATAAAACGATTAGCTAAAATTATTGTTCCTCCACATACATCTGCAATATCTCTCTTCTCTGTTAGAATATTACGACGTGACTTTAAAAAATCCAAACTTGTACCCACAGGTTATGTATAAAGAAGTATGGAGACATAAAGACCAGACTAAGTAAATACCTTGAACAAAATTCTCTTTTATCTCTGTCACAGTTTGGCTTTCGATCCAGCAATTCAACAGCTGAAGCCGTCCACGAACTAATAGATACTACAGTCAACAAACTAGATAAAAAAGACCTAAACCATTTGTCTTGATTTAGCTAAAGCATTTGACACACTATCTGTACATGTAGTGATTAAAAAAAATGAGAATAGGAGATTAAGAAGTTAAAAAAACACAAACTATCAAATCAGTCGATGTTCCCCAAGGGCTGCATCCTCGGTCCAAGATTATTCTTTAGTTTATATAATCATTTATGTCATATCAAGTTGCAAAACACTAAAATCATTACTTTCGCCGATAATTTAGTTATTTCCACAGTGTAATGTCGTACGGCATTTATTGTGGAGAAACGCGTTTACAACAAACTCCCAAGCCATGTTAAAGATTAGTTCTTTCTTCAATAAATTTAAATCATTTATTAAACAGAAACTCTGTAAAAAAGGTTTCTATTCAGTTAAAGATTACTTGGATGACAAAAAGGCTTGGGACTAGTTAAGTTACTCCAATGTACCACCGAGCAACTAACTGTTATGCTAAGTGTGTGAGTGAATATTGTTGACATTTTTTTTTTATGACATCTATACTAATATTATAAAGCTGAAGAGTTTGTTCTTTTGTTTGATTGAACGCGCTAATCTCAGAAACTACTGGTCTCAATTGAAAAAATATTTTTGTGTTGAGTAGCCTATTTATCGAGAAAGGCTATAGGCTATATAACATCACGCTGCAACGAAGAGGAGCCGAGCAGTAATGAAAAATCGTGCAAAACCGGGGAAAATCGCTCGGGTAGGCGATTCGACGCGACGGAAAGGGTCGGGGGAACAAGAAATTTAACGCGGACAAAGTCGCGGGCAGAAGCTAGTCCAAAATAAAACTGACTCTGAAAGTGAGTACCATGCAGGCTAGATTGAATACATGACTCTAAAACATAGCTGTCTGGCGGCTTTGAGTATTTTGTACATGGCTACACAAATGTCCTGCAGATCCGGTAGCCTCTTGTGACGGGTCGTTGAGCTCCCTAAAATAGGGTTGAGTTACACGATGACTGATACATACATGCCATCTGTTGGGACAGGTCAGCTCAAAGCTCCAATGGCTTTTTCTTCAAAAGGCTCTTCTAGACATTGCCCTGCATTGTTAGACTCACATAAAATTCTAATAATATAATGTTTGGACTTTAAAAGAGACCATGACCTCTGAGTTTGTTTCCGCGTTTCTTCTCAGGAAACAGTCAGCTAGGAAATGCCGGCGCCAAACAGTTTAAAAAAAAATTGACTAAAAATGTTGACGTGTAAAAGTGTCTTAAAAGATGTACTTACGGAAATAAACATTTCATTTCATTACATTTCAAAACCAAAACAAGAAGTAGTAAGTAGTAGTGAAAAGAATCCGGAAACCGCTAGATTAATTCTACATAATTAAAAACCTAAGACATTTAGTTGATTGATCAGTTTTTAGACAGTACTTTGCACTATAAAGGTCTGGCAGTTGTTCATTTTCATAACACATCTAGAAAATACTCTGAATGTCCCTAAGATCACGACTTCCCAATACCAAAGAGACAATCAACAAATATTTATTCAGTAATTTATTATAAGTTTGCAACACTAGTTTCTCCCAAAAGAAATCTGATTTCACGACACTTTTTTTAATTTAAAACAGCGCATAATTTAATCATGTATTGATATAATTTAATCATGTATGCACACAAACTTACTTTTTCTTACTTTTTTTTTTAATTTCAAAATCCAGTTCCAGATTTCTAGGACAATAGCTGTTGTATAGGTATTGTAGATACAATGCCTGCTACTGAAACTAGCTGGTTAGTTTTAAATACTTTGCATTGTAATCTGTGGAGAACGTTGTGGGTAGCACAATTGTTCAAAATTTTATATCTAAGATAATATGTCTATCTCTTATTGTGTTACTGTTTGTTTTTCCTTAAATAAATAAAATAAAATAACAAAATATCTATTTACACGCATTTAAGTATTCAATCTTGACTATATTGCCACTGAAAATTAACTAAAGCTAGTATTTTAACTAACACCCAGACATGAGACACACACACCTACACTTACAAACATTCTTACACACAACATTCTTTATTTTCATATTTCTATCCTTATTTTTTTTTTATATAGCAGGTTCTGTTTATACTTAATTGAAATTTCAGACTTTTTTATAATTATGATATCTGCATTATCATCATTTCACCCGCAAGAAAGAAAGAACGAAAAAGAAAGAAAGAAAATACGTTTATTTGCGGCAAACATGACGCACAGAAAGATCAGAAACATACAGAAATAAAAAATAAGGTGTGGGAAAATATGCGTTACATCCACGCAAAACGGCCATCACTCAGCATAATGCTGTGACCCCAGAGCCCCAGCGCTGGTTAAGAAAGAAGACAAGAAGAAGACGACGCAGACGTCCAATATTGGACGTAGGCTTCCCCAAAAAAATATTGAGGAGGTTTGCCATAATCGCCACGCCGTAAAACAAATGGCTTTGGCCAAAGTCATTTGTTTTACGCCAATTTTTTTTTTTGGCAGGCGGTTTGGTAATCGCAGTATGGTGGTAAAATGCATAGAGAACACTGCAGTCCATTCTCTAGTAACTCCCTTAGTCACCTTTTACGACTCCCACAGAGAGAAATGGGATAATAATAAACCATTTCATTAATTAACATGTCCCAGCCGGGAGGTCTGTAATTCAGGAGTCTTCTGCCTCAGACACCTTTCTCGATTTAAGATTCTGCATCTTACTAACCAGTGCCTGTAATATGATGTTGAGATATATGTATAAACATTTATGATTATGAGTACGATTAATAAAAAGTAGCCAGGGAATTGAATTCATTTATTACGACATCCATAAAAACAACATTTTTTAAATGTGACTATATGAAACAAAATGTTTAACAAACATTTTTTTTTACAAAATTAATTAATTTTATTATAGAAGTCTAAAAACTAAAAAACAAATACCCAAAAAAAACTAACTGTACAAATAAATACAAAAACAAAGAAGTACTCGTCCGCATTACTGTCATCTGGAAACGTGCCCAGAAGACTGGCAGCATTGCCACGTTGAATGGCAATGCTAATTCTTTGGCCAAAGAATGACCCAGCTCTCTGGTCATGTGAAGTGTCGACCAGTCGAGGAGAAATTTCCTTAAAAAGGAGGCGCGCACTCGGGCCCCATGACCCGAGCATTTCAACCCCAAACGGCTCAAAACTGTGGTTAACTTGTACAAACATTTTTAATTTTTATTTCATAAAGTTTAACAGTAGTGATATTCCAAAATGATTTCTTTTTTCACTCCTTCTCTTTTTGAAACTTATAAAACGATTTCTAAATCATTTAACTTTGGTTCCGAATCTCATCATTCTCTAAACCTTATACCAGAAGCAGACCACAATATTTTGGTATGTACTGGAACTTTGTGAAATGCTGAAATAATATGAATCCCTAAAACAATTTTTCAAATCTTTTGCCAGCAATACTCAAATAGCATATGGCTGATATACCTACTTATACAAATATTAAAAAGGGACAAGCAAACATACATAGGCTGTCATAACAAACACATGGATAAAAATTACTCGTATAATTTGTGTTTCACAAACTTTATTAATTTTCCTTTCTGCGACATTTATCAACAATTTTAGCAATCAGAACGGTTTCAGTTCAGTTATATATTTGAAAATGTCTACAATTCCCTAGAGCGAATATTATTTAAAGCTATGATACCATGAGTATCAGTCTATGAAAGCACTAGTATTATTCTCATCTTGCTACTGGAAGAATCTATTCTAATAAAAAGAAATAGGAACTGGAAGATCTATCTAAAAATCTATGCTGTAAACTAAGTCTTGTTTCTAATCTGTTCGCTTATTTTCTATGTATCTACTACATCGTCGACCTCAACGTTGTATACGCTGAGTATATGGACCTGATGACCTGCATGAAGCAGCTCGAACTCAACATTATGATACCCCCAGCAGACAGTTTCATCGTCTTCTGAGAACTCTGGAGAATTGTCAGTATGATCTTCATGTTAGATATATTGTAGTTCTCCCATTTACTATCGTAAACAGCGTTCTCGAACTTGACACTTGCATCCATGACGCGCTGTCCTGTCAGACAGTCCATACCAACTTGCATCAGAGCGAATGGGATCTCCATATATGTGTTTTCTAGTCCTCCTAGTAGTTCTGCTATTAGACCAATTACTAGAAGAAAGAATTCTAACGCTATAGCTCCGCTGAATACCGTTTGAACTTTATGTAATAAATTTATATTTCTTCCGTGTGTCTTGATAATTTTTTTGAGATGTTTCTCTATGTAATCATTCATAGTTTTACTTTTAAGATCAAATTCTTTTTTGTTATTGTCTAAAATACTAATGGCATGTGTTGTTTTATAATAATGTTCTTCGGCGTCCTCCCAGAGATGTAGTAGTTCTTCAGTTAATGATAACATTTGGGCCTCAATATAGCCAGTGACTACTATGAGAAATGCTGTGATGTTGGCTGGAAGGTAACAAGTGAAGACAACTCCTGCAGTAAACACCATGGTTGCTATTTGATAGTTTGGATTCTCATGCATTGGCTCTAAACCTGTGAAAAAACATTCAGGTTAATCAAAAGATTCTTATTTGAAATAGGAAGATGAAGAAAATACGTTTAATTGGACTTTAAAAGAGACTGTGACCTCTGAGTTTGTTTCGGCCCTTCTTCTCGGAGTAGTCAGATTGGAAACGCTGACCTCATTTAGTTTAAAAAAATATCATTGACGTGTAAAAGTGTTTGTAGAAACCTACTTACAGAAATCAAATTATTTATCATTTATTTGCGGTAAACATGACGCATAAAAAGTCTAAACACAATAAAACAATATTTTTAAAAGCTGGGGAAAACATGCGTTACATCCACGCAAACGGCCATCACTCATCATACTGCTGCACTCCCATACACATACAACCACACACTCATCAACACAACAACACACACGTACGCACACGTTCACATAATTATATTTTGTTTTATTTTATCATGTACTGTTTTTATTGTGTTTAATAATCTTGTCGTTAAACTAAGGGAAATTAAAATGCAAAATTTGCTTCTTCAGAAAGAGCTGGAGGGTTTAAGACAGGACTCTCAAACTCATAAAAAGGAAGAGTTAATTTATGAGTGTATTACAAAAGTTGACAATGCCACAAATACTTACTGTTGTGAAGGATCGGAGTCTTTGAATACAGGCATTATCTGCTTAAATGAAGACTCCAAACCCAATATTGTTTATGTATAACTTTTGGACTCAATAAAAGTTTTTTTTTTTTATTTTTTTTATTATTTTTCTGCAACCCTATGCGATACAGAGCCTCAGCGCTGGTTTTCAGTGACAGTCGGCGCTGACGTGATGACGAAATAAGGTAATCTTAGAATAAAACGTCTGAACAATTAGGGAATTTAAATTAATTTATTATGAAATCCATAAAACAACATTCTTACAGCAAAACGTAAATGGAACAATGTTTATACAAAGTTATTGTTTTTAATTAAGAGTTTCATAGTAATTATGTATATCTTTCTATATGTGCTTCTGCCACTCACCTATTCACTTTAAGACCCTGATTAGTACTTATATACACAAAATGATTACAACTTATTAACCAAACAGTACGCAGCGAGAACCGCACTGGACCAACATTTTAGGCACACAGGAACGAAACTCATTAGGATTAAGCAAATGAAATGGGGAGCCTCATACAATTCAATTCAGTTACAAATTCTAATTAGCAGAGTACGACTAAGTGTATTTTGGGAACTGGTAAATTAGCGGGGGGGTCATTTCTGATCAAATTTTATGTCATTTAACAGATTTAGGACACCTAGACGAAATCTCATATTCTGTCTCCCATTCAGAGATGTGACATCTGGAAGTAATGACAACAAGAAATTCTTGTTCGCTTTAACATTATCATTATCGTCGTCTTGTAGTCCGTCTGCGGGTGTGATCATATGTGTTTCAAATGGCAGCGTATTTTTAGAAGTCATACCTTCTTCTTCTTCCTGTTTAATAGCTTGAGAAGTAGAAATAGAGCATGATTCATTGGAATCATCTTTCCAATCTGTATACTGTTCGTATGATATCACACTGTCGGTATGTGTGTCTTCTAAATATTCTTCAACCATTTCATCGCCGCTATTATTATCGTTGGATCTCCCTTTATGCTTCAGAAAGGCATCTAAGAAAGACAAACTGTCATAGTAGTTGTACTTCTTCTTCTTTCTCTTTGCTCCCGATAACTTGCTGTTTATGCTTATCTTCTTCTCTTTTATATAATAATCTCTTACGTTGCGCCATTTTCTCATTATATTCACCACTGAAACAAAAAAGAAAAAGAATTTTAAATCAACGTACTATTTACGTAAAATCTTCTGGTGCTTAGGTGACGTTGACAAGGGGCGCTGTTGGTAAACAGTCGTGCGGTTGTTTTGTGAAATATTTTAAAAAAAATGGCGGCGTTAGTCATTAGTTCCAATTTCAGCCACAAGCCAAACACTTCTTAATCAGCATTGTTACATAGAAATATTTATATTCTGACATCACTATTATCAACCTCTGTAATGTTCCCACTGCTGGGGCACAGGCGTCCAATGGGCTGTAATCTACCACGCAAGCCCAGTGCGGGTTGGTGTATTTCGATTGTGTTCGGATAATTGGTTCTGGGACATGCTGGTTTCCTCACGATGTTTTCGAATCAAATGCTAGAGTAACCTGCAGGTCACCACGCACTATTCTATAAAGATAAGCTAAGAATTTTAATTATATGTAATATGAACATGAAGTCGCATAAAAAGGGGTAGTACTCATTTCACAACTGATAATTAAACATTAGGGAGTTTATTCTGATTAGTTGAATAAAATAACGGACAGTATTTTTTTTTGGGGGCGGGGGGGCTTGTTCCACCCCTATTGCATGGGACTAAAACATAACTAGTGAAACATGGGTATAATATTAGGTACACCTCTGCCTAACCCGTCGGGGATATCCAGCGTGATATTTTGTCATGTGTTTAAATATTTATTAGGACTCTCTCCTATTCAGTTTACTGCTCAGTTCATACTGCCGCTCTTGCTAATAAACATGAATTCGTCATTTTTTATTTACCAAAAGTACAATAAACAACGTCAGTGCGTATAAAAGTAAATACATATGAGCACGGCCAGGACTGGCCTGCTAGTCTAGTGGTTAGTGACCCTGACTGCTAAGACTGAGGTCGTGGGTTCGATTCCCACCCAGAACAAATGTTTTTGTGATGAGCACAATTATTTGTTCTGTGATTGGGTGTAAATTATCTATAATATGTATGTACTTAGAAATATATAAGTATGTTTATCAGTTGTCTGGTTGCCATAAAGCTCTGCCTAGTTTGGGATCCGATAACGTTGTGTTAGTTGTCCAAAGATATTTATTTAAGGCGAAAGACTTAGAAAGCAAAACGTTTCCGAAAAATCAACAGAACAATAAGTTCGTAATATTTTATATCTGGCAGCCCTAAACAGCGCGGAAGCGATGGCGGGAGAAATGTTAAAAGGAGACGCCAGGGTAGCCCATAAAATCAAAATTTCTTACGTTTTTGTGCAATTTGCAGATCAGTGAGAGGTTGTATGTTGATCAATATATTATTCTTGACAGTAACAGTTATGGCTTTACACAATAATTATCATTAAAATCATCAAAACAATCCTCTTAAGTTCATTTAATCCCACTGATTGACTTTTCAAATTTGAATTTCGCGGGCTATTTTAGCGCATCCTGCTTCAAGCACTAGAAAAGCTAGAATGTCCACATTACCTACTTGTTTAATTGTATAACTATGCCTACGGAGTGTAGCTTGATATAAAATATAGACATATTATCAACCAATCATACTTATCATAATTTTAATCAGATCAAGTATTAATTTCGTCTTTAGCACTAGAAATACACAATAAAACAAAATATAACATCAAATCACACAAAGAAAACATAATTTTATGTTTACAACTCCTGATAGAAATTCCGTGAAAAGAAACCGCATTGAACGCGACCTACTTTAATGTTAGAAAGAGAAGAAGCTAGCTTACCTTTTTCTCCCTGTTCTGCAGGCGTGAAATCTTCCCAATCACGATAGAATGCTTTAGCTATGTCTTCCCATGCTCTTCTTCTGGCCACTCGATCCAAATAGCGGTTAGAATTACAATTCCACAAGTGAGTCCGAACTTTCACTTCGTTTATTAATTTTTCCGTGTTGAACATTGTCTATAGTTTATTCCGGCAAGCGGACACGTGCGGTTACTGCGCGTCAGTGAGTGTATGGCGCGCTGCCATTCGTTCAACACGTTTTTGCGGCGTTGCCGTACCGCTCGGCGCGACGCCCCGTGCGTTCGGAGCGGCAACGTTATTTCCGTCCGACCGAAGCGAGATACGGAATGGCCGTGACTCCGCGTCATTATCGTTCACTAGTTCACTACTAATACTAACGGTTATTGTGGTTCTGTATTCTTACTTCTTAGGGCGCGGTAACGCCGTTTATGAAATCTTGCGACGCCATTATAGTTTTTCTGTAGAACTTAGTTGAGTGATGTTATTTAATAAGTATGAATAGGTAAGTTTTAATTTAGATTAGGAGCCTACATTTTTACACACTTATAGATTTTATACTTACTTTCTTTTAAATGAAGTATATTATTCATTCATGAACGAAGACGATGATTTTTTTTCACGACTTTTTTTAGGGTTCCGCACCTCAAAAGGAAAAAGCGGAACCCTTATAGGATCACTTTGTTATCCGTCCGTCCGTCCGTCTGTCAAGACCCTTTTTCTCAGGAACGCGTGAAGGTATCAAGCTGAAATTCATATCAAATACTCAAGTCTACTGTCTCTTAGAGCTGTGAAAAAATCAAACTTCTAAGCTAACGCAATCAAAAGATTTAAGGTTTATGCTGCAAATTTCCGAAAATTTTCGAAACTCGCAAGGGAATCAAAACCTAAAGGGTACTTCCAGTCGATTTAGAATTTTGAAATTTGGTACGAAGCAACGTCTTATAGCACAGATAAAGGAAAAATTGCGAAAACCCTAAATTTTTAGTTACATCATATAATAAAAAAAAATTAAACTTTATACCTACAGGTTTGTACGGAACCCACGGTGCGCGAGTCCGACTCGCACTTAGCCGGTTTTTTATTTATATTCGCATTTACTAGTATTGAATATTTTTCGAATGATTTTGATATCGATACCCAATATGTGGATAGGTAATTTAATTTGACCCTGTATTAGGTAGGTAGGTGTATAGGATAATTTTGGTTAAAAACTGTTTAATCTATACTAATGTTATAAAGCTGAAGAGTCTGTTTGTTCGGTTGAACGCAGTAAACTCAGAAACTACTGGTCCGAATTGAAAAAATCTTTTTGTGTTGAGTAGCCTATTTATTGAGAAAGGTTTTAGGCTATATAACATCACGCTACGATCAAAAGGAGCGGAGCAGCAACAAAAAATGGACGAAAACTGGCAGGCAATTCGATGCAACGGGAAGGGTCAGGGGAGCAAAAATTTGACGCGGACGAAGTCGCGGGCAGAAGCTAGTGGGTAATAATTTTAAACTCTTTTATTTTAGAAAGCTGGAATCATTTGAGAACGCAACCTATTTTTTAACCGACTTCAAAAAGGAGGAGGTTCTCAATTCGGATGTTTATGTTTTTTTTTTTTAATGTATGTTCGGCCATAACTCCGTCATATATAGACGGATTTGCAAAATTCTTTTTTTGTTCGAAAGGGGTTTATTCCGAAATGGTCCCATATAATTTTCATATCGATCTGATGATGAGTTCGGGAGACAGACACCGGAACTCTTTAAAAAATGACAGCAAATCAACCGCGGTTTCTGCTATCGCATAAATATGCATTGTTTGTTTGGAATTAGTGCAGAATGAATACCACAACTAAAAATTTAAAAATAAAAACTTTTTTACAAAAAAAAAACAACCGACTTCCTTAAAAACACTACAAAGTGAAAAATAACTTTAATTTCGGAAGTCGGTGGCAAAAAAACCATAAATACAGATCCTAAGACACCGACTTCCGAAATTAAAGTTATTTTTCACTTTGTAGTGTTTTTAAGGAAGTCGGTTGTTTTTTTTTGTAAAAAAGTTTTTATTTTTAATTTTTTTATTTTCAAATTTTTTAAGGAAGTCGGTTGTTTTTTTTTTTTGTAAAAAAGTTTTTTTTAGTGATACCTTTCTATACTGTAATTTTCTCCTGCCGGATAACACACTCTCGTTGATATTAGAATACAGGCTCTGGTGACGGAAACGTTACGGTTCATCCGGTTCCGCGGCCCGCTCCTATTTCCGGATCCGTTCAGCTATTCCTTGACGCAAACCGAGTTTTAGCTAGCTACCACAGTGGAGTAGGAAATACAGGTAAATCATTAATGTGTGCCTTAATAAGTTAAGGACCTACTACATAAATTGGTGTCTTTTCCTCGAGAGCGTTTTAAAACGCCGCGTAGTGAAACTAGGACTAGAAATCCTTTTGATTTTTTAACAGTTGTTTACCCGACTACAGCAAAGCAAGAAGGAGGGTTATGGTTTCGACAGGTATGTATCTATGTATGTTTGTTCATCTGTTCCCTCATAACTTCTAAGCTACTTATCATAACTTGACAAATGAGGTATCATTGGAAGCATCTTGATTGTCCACTGGTTGACGTCTCAAGAGGTTATATCGTAAGTATGAACGAAAACAATATTTTATGATGCTGTGTTGTATATAAAAAGAAAGGGTTTAATTACCACATTTAAATAATATACACATATTGTTAGCTAAAAAAAGTAAGTTCCGACTACTAATTGTTGCCACCTACCCTAACATAACAATACATTGTAACAGTAGTAAGCTAACAAAAGCTTCAGGTCCTAGTTGCATACGACCATAGCTTTCAGGTATTACATATAAGGTATATGATATACAGGAAGATTTTTTAGTCACCGTCCAAATTTTTTCTAGGCATTAGGTATCATTCCACAAATCCATTTTTGAAAAAAAAACGATACATAAAATTTTCATTTTAAATCATTTTCTCGAAAGAATTATCCGCTCTGCGTGGTCACTAAGTTAAACGTTAATAATACTACACTTGCCGCCCGTGAGATTATGAAAGGAAAATTTGCAACTTTGTTTATTATTGTTTTCAATTAATTTCGGCGGCGCATGGGGTGGGCCGCCGGAATTAATACCTAGCGCGGTGCATACGCACTAGGTAATAGCCCGCACTATTACCTAGCGCGCGGCGGTGTCGAGAATCATCAACTTTTTATAGATAACTTTGTGATGATATCTCAATATTTTTGTATTGAGTGATACTAAAAGAAAAAACACGTATTAAATGATTTTCGCAAAATATTAATATATCATAATTTGGACGACGACTAAAAAATCTTCCTGTATAGTCCATTGTGACATTCTAGTTTTAGACTCAACATAAAGTATTTTTCCCCTAGGGATTGGAGAACTGGAGCGCTGTCCGTGTAGACTCTTAGCTCTTCCGGGCCTGAGTGGTTGTTGTGTTCTTCTGTGAGTATAACGTTGTAATGCTTTGAAAGTAGTGTAGTTTCGGGGTTTTATCGCAGGGTGATGCCATCATTGGTTTTTGTTTGATCGCATCTTCCTTAATAGGTACGTGCTTGACTCTTAAGAGTGTTTGCTTAGGGTTTCTGCTATGTAAGGTCTGAAGGCAGCCAGGGCCGTCTCCTCGCGCATGATCAGGTGCAGAGGCGGCAGCCCAAGCATTGCCTGTAGGGCAGCAGTGGGCGTAGCTCTCATACAACTAGTGATTACCACAAAAGCGAACCGCTGCAGTTTTTCGAGGTCTGTTTGGGCTGTGCTCCGGTTTGTTCTAGGCCACCAGACTATTGAGCCGTATGTGATAATTGGTCGAATAACTGTGATGTATAGCCAGGTGACATTGGGGCTAATCCCCCAATTCCTACCAAGTGTTCGCCTGCACTGTCCCTGCGCTGGATATTCAGATTTTTATCCAAAAATATGCCCTGGTATTTGATTTCGCTTTCAGTTGATAGGATTAGGGTAGTGCCAAGCAAAAAAGTGCTAGTTGTAGTGTCGCAAATTTCCTTGTTTCGTGAAGAGGATCGGTTCAGTTTTTGTAGGGTTTACTGATAGTTGATGTTTATTGCACCAGTCCTCTACTATTTTCAGGGCTTGGCGCATGAGGTGGCATAGGATGATTTTATGGTCGCCATTTATTATTATGGTTGTATCATCGGCGTAGCCTACGGGGAAGTAAACTTTAGTAAAGTAGTAGAAGATGCCTCCTTGCGGGCAGCCCTTCGCCTCTGCTGCCCTTGTAGTGTCGTTCACTGTGACTTTTACAGCTCTCAATTTCAGCATATTGGTGATCCACCCTCTCAAGGTCGGGTCTATGTTGTATCTGACGAGGGCCACGTTGATGCTATTGAACATAGTTTAGTCAAAGACGCCCTCGATGTCCGTCTTGGATATGTCCTATCACAGAATCTCTCGAGGATTTTCAGTAGGTAGGATGTGAGGCTTATTAGCTAAATTGCCATATGAGGAAAATTACTTTCACTTTGCGCCACGCTAGGGGTATGTATCTGAGTGGAAAGCAGGTCCACTAGATCTCCACTAAGCGTGGTGTCAAGTGGTCAACCCCCCATTGCAGGAGGGTTGGGAAGATACCAACTAACCCTGCGGACTTATAGGGCTAAAAGGTGTTGATAACCCACTTTGTTTTATCTTCTGTTACTATACTGTGGGCTCTGGACCAGTCTTCATTGGTTGGGGTCCATTCTGATTCAGCCTCGTACTTTCTGACCCCTAGGAGGTTACAGTCTGGAAAGTGAGTCTCGAGAAGGACCTTACTGGTTTCATAGTCAGTTAGTGTGTATGAGTTATTGGGATTTTTCAGCGCACCAAGAGTTCGATTCTGATCAGTCGGTAGGATTTTTCTTACTCTTGGGGCTCCCTCCTACATGCATCAAAAGCACGCAGAGCTGTTGCTCCCGGAAGTCATTTGTGGATCATTTACATTCGTTTCGGGTCGCCTGAACCCTGAAAATCAGAAAATTGGGAAAAACTAGGCAGATGATGGATGTACAGGTTTTGTTACTACTGACGTGGCCCTCTGTAATGCTCCTGTTATACCTGATTTCAAATTTCAAATTCATATTTATTTGCCACCAATGTAGGTACAGTGTAGGTATAAGATGGGAAATATGAATTGTTTCCGCTACATTCTACCTTACGGCATGCAAAGTTATAAACAAAAGTGTCGTAAAAAGTAAAAACAAAAAATACAAATCATGCAGTCATAGGTAAAAACTAACGATACAGTTTTCATCTAAATTAATACTTAAGTCATTCTCATATTATACAAGTTATCCTCATGTCTATAAAAATTTTAATTGTCATACATTTTCATCATTTAAAAAGTATTTTATACTATAATAACATTTTGTTAGTCAGCTTCGATTCGAATAGGATGTTCTTTATTGCTATTGTTAATGTTTGAGTTAAACTACACCTTAATCATGGCGTTCAAATTAGCTCATTAAAAAATAGACATGTGATGGTTGTGGTTTAGCTTAAAAAGTTATTGCTACATGAGTTAAACATGAAGGGAGAAGCTGCTGCGGTACTTTATAGCCAAATTCGCGTGCGGCGCATAAAATGAGACTGCGCTTAGTTAATGCTTATGTTTTATAGACATATCGAGCACTTTATTAGCTAATGAATGTCTAAAACCTTCGATAAAAGCACATTTATATTTTAACTTATTGTAAAACCTGTTATAATGTTTTCTTATAAAGAACTCCGTTTTCTTTCATTTATAGGAAAAAAAAACGGAATCGGATCCTTAAACATGATTAGTGATTTTATTGCTGTAAGTAGGAAGTTTTGTACAAACACTTTTACACGTCAATCATATTTTTTAAACAAGATGAGGTCGGCTATTCCTATCTGACAACTCTGAGAAGAAAGGTCGAACCAAACTCAGAGGTCACATTGTCTTTAAATACTAGACATAATCTTGGTCAGACCATGTGAAGACATTGTGGATTGGTGTCTGAAATGGTCTTTTGAGGGATATATTTTTGCACTGATTGAGTGAACCTGTCCAGTTAGTGCACGCATTTGCATGCAGCTCAGCTCAGAACTGAAGTAGCTCAATATTTTGACGAATTATACCAAAGAAAGGACATTTGGGTAGACCGCATGAATTACTACTGTTTAAACATAATAATATAAAGATTAAAACATCTGAATAAACACTTTGTGAAACACTGAGAAAACCTGTCACCCAGATATTACCAAGCCCCCCAAAACAGTGTTTAAGTATTAAATTTCAACATTTTAACCAATGGAAGGAGAAACCAGTAAACAAAAACAAGGAAGAAAAAAGATACAAGAGAAAAGTTAAGATATAAAAATAGAAAATAGTGAGTGTGAAGTGAAGGCAGGTGTAGTGTTATTGCAGGCTTAAAACTCATCCTGAAACAATTAGGAAGCTTTCAGTTTTGACGACTCGCTATCGCAATCAAGGTTCAGTAGATACCTACGTCGCCTACGTGGTGAGAACTTGCTTGCATTTTGTTTTAGTATGAGCGAATATTCATAAGTGCAGTTAATTTTAGTGCATAAATAATTGCTAGAAAACAGTTTTGCGGTGAGAAACCCTACTATTACATAGTTTTAATATATAATAAAATATAATATAATATATGTTAGGACAACCAACACACCGTTATCTGATCCCAAACTAGGCAGAGCCTGTACTATGGTAACCAGACAACTGATAAATATACTTATATATTTCTAAATACATACATATTATAGATAAATTACACCCAGACACAGAACAAATGATTGTGCTCATCACACAACATTTGTACTGGGTGGGAATCGAACCCACGACCTCAGTCTTTGCAGTCAGGGTCACTAACCACTAGACTAACAGGCCAGTCATTGGAGAAGAACATACATTGGTCTGTGTGTTGTATGTGTTTTGAGCGTGCAAGGAGGAGCTGTAGTTTGAAGAACACAAAGAACCTTGTACTCACCGTAGAGTTGAGAGGTAGGGTGAAAAAACGGTAATGCATGGGCCACCTTGAGCAGTGCTCTTTGAGCTCGCTCGATTTTAATCATAAACGATTTTAACACTTTCAGTGCCCAGTTGACTCTATTCACACCTAGTTTATTTTTGTGATTTGCACCCGGTAGGCGGGTGCACGGCATGGTCGCAAGGTACATAACTACTTATACGTAGGACTCGGAGGCGAGTTGTGGGCATGCGAACGAATTACTGTTCGACCCGGGAGCCGGGTGCTTGGCACTAAAAGTGAAGGGGCACCACCCCAAATAGACATGCAACAGTTTATTACAAATTTTCATCATCTGTCGATATAGATACCGTGACCCTGGCACATAGGCAACTGAAGGAACACAGGTGGGTTTTAGTCAGTAAAAGTTTGACATGCCCTTCCGCTCCACCCTAGAGCGGAAGACGTCACTTGATGATTTCCCCACAAAAAAAAAAAAAATCTGCTGGCTAGCCTTTTCTATGTTGTGGTCGGCTCCCAGTCTAACCGGATGCAGCTGAATACCAGAATTTCACGATGATGCGACCGCCTGTCTGACCGTCACAACCCAGTTATTGGGTAATACGATATCCCTTGTTAAGACCAGTTGTCAGACTTTCAGGCTTCTAACAAACCGTTATAACTGTCAAAGATCTACAAATGATAGTCGGGTCCAACGGTGTTACGTGGTTTCCGAGGCACGGACGAGCCTCAATGTGTAATGACCCATCCACAGCTCAACCTCGCCGAGCGTAGGTTAACCATCGATTAACCCGTGCGGCTGTTATTATTTAGCCACGAGCCCTTCTGCAACTCATATGGTTTTAAAAATAAAGATGATTTCAGTAGGAATTAAAGTTTAGGCTTTTGCCTATAGTTACAGAGCCTCGGCTACCTACTTGAGAGTCTACTTTTCCGAATCGCCAAACTGCCTGCCAAGCAAGGCAAACTCCCCAAATTGGGAAAGCCTATCACAAACAGTGGATGTTGGATGTCTTTTGGCTGAAATGATGATGATGATTATAACTAACGCCGAATTGCCAAACTGAAGTGGCAGTGGGCAGGGCACATTGCTCGCAGAACAGATGGCCGATGGGGCCGAAAGGTTCTGCAGTGGCGACCGCGTACTGGAAGACGGAGCGTTGGACGGCCTCCCACAAGATGGACCGATGACCTGGTGAAGGCCGCAGGAATACGTTGGATGCGAGAACCACAGAACAGGTCGAAGTGGCGGTGCTTGGGGGAGGCCTATGTCCAACAGTGGACGTCTTTCGGCTGAAATGATGATGATGATGATGATAACTAACGCTAATTAACGGTGCTTTTTCATCATTTTGAAACATGTGACATGCGAGATCTATATTATAACATAGACTGTGGGTTAACGCTGTGTATGTGATAAGTTGGGACTTAAGCCTTTATACATATATGAATAAAAAAATAAATTAAATTGAACATAAATAAATACTCACTTTATGTATAGGTGCGACAGGCCACACGTCAGTGATATCAAAGGCACTATAAACTGGCCTAATATTCTATTGACACTTCATACTACACTAGATCTAATACGCTACGCTACGGTACACTTTAATTTCGGAAGTTGGTGACAAAAAAAAACCAAAAACAGCGACTTCCGGAATTAAAATTACTTTTTACTTTGCAGAGCTTTTTTCGGAAATCGGTTGTTTTTTTTTAATCAAATGTTTTTATTTTTCCCTTTTTAGTTGTGGTAGGTATCCCGTAAAATCGTATACCACTAGTATTACTACGTAAATAACACAACAATGACAGGAATTTAAACATCATCAATAAACACCAAGTGAAAAACACACAAATACGTATTATTAAAACTCAAAAACTACCCAAACAAAGTTAATAACATTTATAGCCACCAGTGGATGAGGGAAGCATAGAATAGGTCGAAGTGAACTTAAGGTACGCCTATGTGCAGCAATGGACGTCTTTCGGCTGAAATGATGATTTGGGGCCACTCTGAGGCATACCCTATCTATACATCAAAAGAAAGAATGTTCTAAATAATTTGTTCTGCAATACATTATTTCATGTAACTCTATTGGTTTACGTGGCGCACGCCAGTAAAGCTCCCAATCGGCATGATTTTGCCAGTCTCTTCAACAATCATCGGCATATTACAGACAATTTAAATAAATCCTTAGCATAATCAGCCTGTAATGTTCCCACGGCTGGGACGCAGGCCTCCGCTCTAAGAGAGGGAGTGGACTGTCAACCACCTCGCGGGCACAACACCTTAATGAATTATTACCTAAACATTCCTCATGCGCTCTGGTGAACCATATGAAAATCCGTTCGGTAGTTTTTAGTTTATCGCGATTAAACAGACAGAGGAATCAGGGAGACTGGTTGGTCAGATATCGCATCGTCAAAAATGACGAACTTCCATTCCAACCTTCCCCTATTCCACCCCCTTTCGGGGATGGATTTTCAGAAATCCTTATTTCTTACTCTAAAAGAAACTCTTGTGCAACAACGTTCATGCTTCTAGACACAGTGGTTTAAATGATGTGATTGTCAGTCAATGAATGAATGAATTTAAAATTAGATTATTATCTTACCAAAGAGTATGAACATGTCTTCAGTGAAATGTCTCCCGGGCAATATAAACGGTTTAATGATATACACCACGCCGTTGCCGATGATGACCACCCAGAACACCATGGCCCTCTTCTTGACCTGCCTCAGGGTACTCAGTAGGTTGTTGGAGAATCTACTGCCGGAGACCACGGAGGAGTCGCATGCTAGGCATTCTGAGACTATCTCCCTGACTTTGTCACTGACAATGAGGAAAGAACAAAATGTTTGAAAAACGAATGTGTACAACGCTTCAAGTTTCTTTTGGCGCGTGGCTGAAATTGGAACTAAGCCGCCATCTTGTTTGGTTAAGAGAAACATCCAGAGTAGCCCGCAAAATTCAAATTTTCTTCTTTTTTGCAATTCGCAGGTCAATGTCTGGCTGTGTGCTGAACAAAATATGATTCACGACCGTAACAAATACGGCTTTCCAGAATACTAATAATTAAAATCTTTAATACAACCCTCTTAATTCATTGAATCCCATTGAGTGATTTATTTTTTTACGAAATTGTCATCAATCAACATACAATCTGACACCGACCTGCAAATTGCAACAAATATTTCCCAGCAATGGGGCCCCTGTCAATGTTATTTGGGCGCTCAAAGATTCTTGTAGCAGTGTAGTAAAATTTTATATCGACTAAAACAGCGGTCATTAAACAGTCTTTTATTATTAGTAATATGTTATTGGGGTTCCCTCCGAAACACACCGAAACTGTTTTTATTTAGTGCATAGACTCTTCTTAGCTACGGAGATATTCACTCCACCTGGGATCCAATACTTCATCTAGATAGTCGTCACTGTTTTAATTAGACAAAAATCGGTTAGTCCAAAATATAAAGTTAGTTGCCGATTCCAAAGCGTAGTAGAGTTCTAAAGAAACTAAAATAAATTCCACGCTACACTCATTTAACAAAGTTGTCGACATAGCTCATAGGATTAGCAAGCTGAAGTGGCAATGGGCCGGCCACATTAGCCGTCGAACCGATGACCGTTGGGGTAGACGTGTTCTTGATTGGAGACCGCGAATCGGCAAACGTAAGGTAGGACGCCCTCAGGCTAGGTGGAGCGACGATCTTCGCAGAGTGGCTGGTAGCAGCTGGATGAGAGTTGCCGAAAATCGAGCTATATGGCATGCAATTGGGGAGGCCTATGTCCAGCAGTGGACTGCTATAGGCTGATGGTGATGATGATGATGACTCATTTAAATCAAAATATTGTTACAAAATGTTAGTTACAGTATCCTTGTTGAAATTATAGAAATACAGGGTGTCCAAGAACCTGGCGTCCAACTGGATTCCCACGATGCCCCAAGTTCTAACAGTACTCAGAAAAATATTTTAAAAATCCACCCCATGTACTTACAGAATTATACTGATTTCAAAAAAAAAGGGGAAATGAGCACCCTGTGACATACTTTTGAATGCTGTGACTGCTAATGCTGATAATTTCGATATTTCTTGGAGGTTTTGTAATCTAGGGTATTGCTGTGTCTAAATAGAATGTAAAAATAATGTACTTATTGTACCATTTTAAAATAAAATATTATTTTAACTAAAGGTGATATGGAAAACTATTGAATTTCGCAACTTTGACCGACTGTAGTGTAAAAAAAATGTACCAAAATAGTATGGCAAGTGACGTCAAATTTTGACGCGTTTATTCCTCTTTTTAAAAAGGTATAATACTTACACATTAATTTGAAAAAAAAAAAATGATAATATTTTTACTCAACAACCCAATTTTTACGAAGTGCCTACCTACTAACGGTAACTGTCGGACCCTTTCTTATCTTAGAAACTGTTATGTTACTACTATTATTTACTTCGGTTCCAAGAGTGAGCAAGAAGGAAATACACACAGGTAGATGGGTTCCCAGTAGAATGAAAGCAAAGAATGTTAGTTTAAAGATATTTTATTACAATAAATGTTCAAAATGTTGACCACCCGCGGCAATACAAGCTCTCACTCTCCTTAAAAAGGACCGCTTTATGTTTCGCGAGTAACTTTTTTGACGTATCACCTGCACTGCTTGTGTTATCTTCTCACGAAGGTCAGCGATGTCATTAATGGGCTTCGCATAAACGAGCTCCTTCATAGTTCCCCAGAAAAAAAAATCCAGCGGATTTAAGTCAGGTGAGCGGGCTGGCCACGGGATTGTTCCTGATCGCCCAATCCACCTGTTCGGGTATTGCTCGTCCAAAAACTCTCTAACGGATACGCGAAAATGTGCTGGACAGCCGTCGTGTTGGAACCACATATCTGGTGGGGTCTCTTCTAGTAAGTTTGGCAAATCATTTTGAAGAAAATTTAAATATGATTCGCCAGTCAAATTCTCGGGCATCTCAAATGGACCAATAATATTCCCACAGAGAATACCGGTCCACATGTTCACTTTGAACCGGTACTGGGATCTATCTTCTCGCATCAAGTGCGGATTTTCCACATGCCACTCGTGCAAGTTGTGTAGGTTCATGTAGCCATCCTTCTTAAATGTTGATTCATCTGACCACAAAATTTTGTCGATAAAGTTTTCGTCTTCTCGATGTTTTTGCAGGATTGTTTCACAAAACGCGACTCGGCTCGGATAGTCTCGAGGTAAAAGACTTTGCACTCGCTGTACGTGGTACGGATGATATTCTTCTTTTTGGAGAATACTGTGTGCTGTGCTCTTCGGTATCCCCGTATCAGCTTCTATTCCTCGCACAGAGATGCTTGGATTTGCCGACACCGCCTCTAAAACTTCATCGCGTATGAAGTCATTTACGGGTCGTCCTTCACCAGCTACTTGATTGGGGAACCGCCCGTCACATAGTGATCTGTGCACATTAATGAAAACTCGATGGTCGGGATATCGCGTAGCCCTCGGATACCTTTCTCTGTAAAGTCTCGCTGCAGCTCGTCCATTACCTCTACATTCTCCATAAATGTAGTGCATATTTGCGTATTCTTGCGGAGTGTAGGTCGCCATGGTAGCACACACAAAACACAAACTGTCCAAACACAGGCAAAGGTCGTCGTAAAGAGTTCGTTTCAAAGTCCAGAGCACAAAGAGTAATCGAGTCCAATAAACAAAGCTTTAAATCGTAGTACGTGATCAATGGTAACAATAAGAGAGAGGTGCGTAGTAACGGCAGGAGGCAGTGACGCGTACTGACCGTACTGTTATCCTAAATAGCACGATCCCAGATAGCGTCACTATCTATCTCACTCGCACCTCTAACCTTTTTCTCCCTCACTCTTACCTGAATAATGGGGTACCATAAAGAAGAACCAGCAAATCGCAAAGATAGTTTCTGTCTTGCTCCCTCCTGTTGTAATAACGAATCACTATGGTGAGATGCATGCACATACCGTCCCTTACGGTCTAACCTGTTTTTTGAGAGGCCTGTTGTTATTTTTATGAGCATACAATAGTAATTCTTTAGAGGTTAGATTCAATTCGTCGTAAATTTTTCTTTCTAAGAATTCTGTAAGACATCGTAAAAATTGGGTTGTTGAGTAAAAATATTATCAAAAAATTTTTTTTTCAAATTAATGTGTAAGTATTATACCTTTTTAAAAAGAGGAATAAACGCGTCAAAATTTGACGTCACTTGCCATACTATTTTGGTACATTTTTTTTACACTACAGTCGGTCAAAGTTGCGAAATTCAATAGTTTTCCATATCACCTTTAGTTAAAATAATATTTTATTTTAAAATGGTACAATAAGTACTTTATTTTTACATTCTATTTAGACACAGCAATACCCTAGATTACAAAACCTCCAAGAAATATCGAAATTATCAGCATTAGCAGTCACAGCATTCAAAAGTATGTCACAGGGTGCTCATTTCCCCTTTTT
Source organism: Aporophyla nigra (assembly GCA_947507805.1). NCBI lineage: Eukaryota > Metazoa > Arthropoda > Insecta > Lepidoptera > Noctuidae > Aporophyla > Aporophyla nigra. The sequence goes on from OX382311.1 coordinate 21,629,675, forward strand.
TTTTGAAATCAGTATAATTCTGTAAGTACATGGGGTGGATTTTTTAAAATATTTTTCTGAGTACTGTTAGAACTTGGGGCATCGTGGGAATCCAGTTGGACGCCAGGTTCTTGGACACCCTGTATATTGTGAAAACGATGTAAAAAAACTGGCCAAGTGCGAGTCGGACTCGCGCACCGAGGGTTCCGTACAAACCTGCAGGAACTCACGGTTTATGCATTAGGTTTATGCTTATGAAATTAAATGTTTTTTTTTGAAATTTTTATATTTGAGTTGACTGAATGAAAGGTAAATTGTGGTTTACGATTTATGACGTATTAAAAAAAAACTACTTACTAGATCTCGTCCAAACCAATTTTCGGTGGAAGTTTACATAGTAATGTATATCATATATTTTTTTTAGTTTTATCATACCCTTATTTTAGAAGTTACGGGGGGGGGGACACACATTTTACCATTTTGGAAGTGTCTCCCGCGCAAACTATTCAGTTTAGAAAAAAATGATATTAGAAACCTCTATATCATTTTTGAAGACCTATCCATAGATATCCCACACGTATGGGTTTGATGAAAATTTTTTTTTGAGTTTCAGTTCTATGTATGGGGAACCCCAAATATTATTGTTTTAAAAAAAATGATATTAGAAACCTCAATATCATTTTTGAAGACCTATCCATAGATACCCCACACGTATGGGTTTGATGAAAAAAAAAATTTTGAGTTTCAGTTCTATGTATGGGGAACCCCAAATATTATTGCTTTTTTTCTATTTTTGTGTGAACATCTTAATGCGGTTTACAGAATACATCTACTTACCAAGTTTCAACAGCATAGCTCTTATAGTTTCGGAAAAAAATGGCTGTGACATACTCGGACAGACAGACAGACATGACGAATCTATAAGGGTTCCGTTTTTTGCCATTTGGCAACGGAACCCTAAAAACGTGCACGTTAAAAGCGTATACAAATAAAAAAACTGAAAGAATAAAGTAAGTAGATCATTAAAATAAACCGTGGCAGGTACGAGATGAGCAGCCTTACAACATCCATTTATTAATATAACCATTTTGAAGAGAACGGAATGATCCAACACATACACCACCATCAGTGAGACATTTAGGTGAGCTACATACTCTCAACTGTAAGGCCACATTTAATTCAATAACAGAAGTACCCAGTAAACGGTAGCTTCATAGTGTATACCATGTATTCACACTTATATAAAATGTATTTATTTAAAACACTTACAACTATCATTTACGGCTTACCTAAATAGTGTAGTTATAATAGGTAACAATGGTTCGACTTACAAGTTTGTGATCAACCAAGAGTAATCTTAAAGAAATGCGGCCTGTGTGAATTCGAGTACAATTGAAGAAGAAAAATAGATCATTTCCAGTATATACTTACATATGCAAGACCATAAAGATCAGTTTTACAGTCCCGATCTCGCTGGAGACGCCCAGAGAGAAGACAACGATGGCCGCCAGCAGGTCACCGGTGGCCGGACACCGAATGAAGACGAACCAGCTCATCGACACCAAGTACACGTAGAAGTAGCCCAGGCACACGGACACAGCCAGGATGTATAAGAATATTGGGATTGCTGGAAATTGATAAAGAAGTGGTTAACATCAGGCTGATCTACACAAAATATAACGAAACTGTCAAAGTCGTTTCAACTCCTGCGTTTGCCTACATCTGACCAAGATTTGCACAGCTGCCATGAGATATGAAAACGGATAAAATCTTCCAGAAATCGGCGGTAAATCTGCGGAGTGTATTAAATTCAAGTCTCATCTCAACTTCAGAGTTTTAGAAACCTTTTAATAGAATCTTCACACCATGGAAGAGAGACTCCCTTCTTAATTTATTTGTTGCACAAAACTACCATCTTTTCGTATATATCAAAAAGCCTGTCCCCAGTTTGTTTCTTAATTTCGCTTAGGGTTTCTTTCGTAGCCATTAGCGTTGTTACCCTGTGCCATAAAAGTCTATTTGAGGATTGATTATATTATTGTCAAATCTTATGTCAGATCTTTTATTTGATCGTCACCACAAGCGTCAAAAAAACCTACGGCAAGCAATCACAGTACCATATTACAATTGGTGCAGTTCTCAGAATTTCTGATAGCACATACTCAATCAGCAGATATTGCTTCGTTAAAACTCCATACCGCTAATGCAACTTCATTAATAACACCAGTTAACAATGCATCAGCTTACGTTTCTTATTCCTCTCATCAATATTCAGGATCAGGGCCCTCAGCATCACAGACACGTTCCACAGCATAGTCCCCACATCACAATACTCCAAACCGAACTTACGAATAGTCTCCATCATTATGATGTCTTATTTGTCAATACATAGAGCTGGCCTGCAATCAGACTGCTCGAGGCCACGCCTTGTCAAATACTGAGGCTAATAACGGTATGACTTATGTATATCTGCTATAATATTCTGCATAAAGCTGATGGTAGGTTGTTGAATTCGTAGTTTGAAAAGGGGTAGAAATGTTATAATCATTGCTTTTGCTTTTACGGTGACGCAAATCAAGTGCCGTTGACCTTGGTCTACATAGAATGTTTGTGCATATACAGAGCATCACGCCCTGTTTCGCTGCAGGGATGGGCAGAAATGTACCTACAGTACCCACATTTCGCCATTTTGTGTAAGTTCCGTATAATAAGGGGCGAGTATATAGCCATCAACCGGGCACAAATCAAGATTCCGGGCTGCCCAATAACACTTTACGCAACCTAGGAATCGAACCCAGTACCTCTTACTCAGCAGTGGCGCTTGCGAAAGAGGGAGTCACGTTTGTGCATCTGTTTTATTTTTACGAAAAGATTGTTAAATAACCATGATTAACCAAAACAATTAATCAGTAGATAAAGCTTTTTCTTGAAGATATCGACTAGTGGTCATAGAAGGCCGTTTCTTTTATCCTGAAGGTAAGTAACTTATGCTGTAACGACTCTCTACCATAGACAAAAATGCCAAGTACCAGTTATACTAAAATAAGTAGCAAGCTCTAAAAACATCCGAAAAACTGAAATATCAAATAGAATAAAAACCATCTTAAAAAGCGCATAAAATCAGATGCTTTAAAAAAGTTAGACGAAACTCTGCTGATAACCATAAACAATATTTTTACTAAGTTGTAACAAACTTCTATAAAGTAGGTATAAAAGGTCATTGGGCGTATTTAACTCATAATGTCGGACCCTTTTTCTAAGTGGCAAAGATAATGAAAATTATACAGTAAGAGGGCAAAGTTGGTTAAAAGAAACATTATAAGTTGTATAAGGAATCTTTTTCTTTTAATGCTGAACTTCGAGAAAGTTGAAATGTGTTATTATTGTTATTACTTTTATTTCTATATCTTATTTTTCGTTTTAACATGCTTTGAAACACGAGGCAGAATTTTAAATGAGATTTTTATTTTAACCTAACATTATTTTAATTTTCTGAAAATACTTAGGATAAAGCCAGTAAAGTAGTGATTGTAACTTGACAGATAAAGATCTCTTCTAATGGGTTAACGTGCATCATAATTAATATTTTAAACACACTACAAAGGTGTTTGATTGTTCGACCCAGTACAAGGACTCCTTGAGATGTACCTAAAGATCTCGGAATACCTAAAATAATCAATAATGACTATTTTCTATTGTTTTAAGTCTTTAAGCCATTTAAAACAATTTCTAACTTAAGTTTACTGAAACAAACCTATAACCTTAAACGAAGTATTTCGAGTCTTGCACCGTAATTAATGCTCAACTTAGCTATATAATCAACCAAGTTAAAGCCTTCTGAACCATTCATATTTAAACAGGCAGAATGATAAAGTTACCTAATAATAACATGTTACAAATGAATCGCCTGTGAAATTTAGCAATAGGTGCGAATTATTAATTCGACTTTATTTAAATACTAGCTGTGCTCGCGACTTCGCCCGCGTGGAAGTGAAAATGGACGGACGTCCTTAAACTACCATTAGCTAGTGACTGGCCCAGTTTCTCATAAAATTTACAGCTTGGGTCCTGGAGAGGGATAAGTATCTACTTCCCATCCTGGAAATATACGTATATTTAAAAATTATGGGTACAAAAACAAGTTGCACTTTTTACAATACATTCGGTGAACGTATACAGGGTGTCCCAAAAGTCAACGTCAAGCCGAAAACGGTTGATAGGCTAACCTAAAAAAAAAACTAAGTTAAGTACTTTTCAAATGATTGACATTACTTTTCATTATTTTTTTTGTGAGTGATTTAACCCTGAATAACCCTTCTGTAAACTACAGTCCAAAATTAAAACACAACTACCTCAGTTTTAAAGAAAACATCACTTTTTTGCTACACCATGTACTAAAAATTATTACATCGCCCAACTTTAACTGACTGTACTGAAAAAAAAAGGCTTAACTTAGATTTTTTTCATTATTTTTCTGATAACTGTCACCATCTGGCCTATCAACCGTTTTCGGCTTGACGTTGATTTTTGGACACCCTGTATAACATTACGACATTTTATAACCCTATATTTACGTTAGTACATAGCCACCCTACAATTTGTATGCAATCGATTTTACGAGGGATGAATTTGTTTTACACCTAACATTCATAGTACATATTTTCCGAAATATAAATAAAATTAGATGGGCATCGTCTAATTGACCTAGGTACAACATAGTTGTTGTAGTGTCCGTTTCAACTGCTCGGGCGCAGTGTCGTAGAAGAAAAACGACTACGTAAACTTTACGCAGGAATTTGTGAAACACTAACAATGAAAGTCGCAAATTCGTAGATCGCGCGGTCGAAACGTGGAGAACTTAGTACAGGTCCCATTATTTTGCTAACCACTGATACGATTTCGAAGAAAATGTAGACAGTTTCATCGTTAGTGTTTTACAAATTCCTTCGTAATGGTGACGTAGGCGTATTTCTTCTACGACATTTTGTCCAACCAGTCGAAACGGACACGTTGTTGTATACTTCTCTCATAATGTTAATTCCACTTGATGCCGAGTTGTCGTGTGCGCCTGTTTGATGCAAGAAAGCAAATGTTTTCAGTTTTCGATAGCGATGATCCGGCTGTAAATCTTGTGAGTAAATATTCAGCGTTGAGTTAACTTGCCTTGGTGCTTATCCAGGCGCGGTCCGAGGGGGGGACCTAGGGGTCATGACCCCCCCCCCCTCTCCCCCAAAGAGTCGAAAGCCTGAATGATACACTCCAGTTTAAAGTAAGTTTGTGGTCTTGAATTCAACATTCTCTTGATACTTGACCTTTTCTTCATAGACCGACCAAGCAAATAATTCCCGGTTCTTTTGGAATGATCAAAAGAAAATCTGACCTATCCGAGCGTGGGCAAAAATGTTCGAGCTCGCTACGCTCGCTCTCACATCTATAATTCTCCTAGGTTCCTGAACTTTCCTAGCATAAGTCAACGATATAACTCCTAGTTATTTTTAAATATACATATCAAACAAAACTGACCCTAAACAAGGAGATTAATTAAAATTTTCCAGCTCACTTCGCTCGCCTTTGTAGTCAACAATCTCATAGTTGCTAGGGCTATTTTGGCATAAGTCGACAATGTCACTGCTATTTCAGTTTGAAAACATTTAAAAAAAATGTAACCTGAACGAGGTGGGTTGCTAAAATTTTTCGAACTCACTCCGCTCGCTCTATTTTTCATCATTCTCATGGTTGGCAGGGATATCCTGTATAAGTTGACAGTGAAACTCCTATTTCTGTTTGAAAACATCAACAAAAAAACCTAACCTGAACGAGGCGGGTTGTTAAAATTTTCGAGCTCGCTTCGCTCGCTCTAGCATTTATCATTTTAATGGTTGACAGGGATATCCTGTATAAGTCGACAATGTAACTCCAATTTCTATTTGAACACATCATAAAAGAACCTAACCTGAACGAGGCGGGTTGTTATAATTTTCGACTTCGCTTCGCTCGCTCTACCATTAATCATTCTCATGGATGGCAGGGATATCCTAGCAAAAAGTCGACAATGTAACTCCTATTTCTCTTTGAAAATATATAACAAAAACTAACCAGAATGAAGAGGGTTATTAAAATATCACTAGACTATGGTGTACCTTCCTAAAAGTATTACTCGGTACTCATGGTGACCCCCCCCCCCCCCCAAAATCTTGGGCCGCGACCGCGGCCTGTGCTTATCAAGTGAAGGCGATTCGCTTCCGAGTGACTTCGGGTGTTAGTCGCGAGCTCCGTGCGACTAGTCGCTGCAACAAGTATCGAGAGCGTGTGACCTCCCTAGCCTGTCCTTACGACCCTGCAACTCAACTCCAAGTATGCGGAGCTTTGAGCGAGAAATTGTCGGCCGCAGCTCGTCGTTGCGTCTAGTCGCCACGCTGTCTCATCGCATGTCGAAAAATGTGCGCTATGTCTAATTACTATTAGGGTAACTGTACCTGTAGGTACATGTAAGGTACTCATGTAAGGCTGGTAATCATTCCAATAAGTTTAAAATGGAATGCCATTTTAAACTTATCGGAATGATTAGGAGCTCTTTATCTATATCCTGTCAAAATAGGTTCGAATATTTTGGATATTAGACGTTACAAACAAACAGACAAACGTTTTTTATTATAAGTAGCGTACCTATATATGAAGATTTTTTAGTCATCGTCCAAATTATGATATATAATTATTTTGTGAAAATCATTCAATACGTGTTTTTTCTTTTAGTATCACTCAATACAAAAATATTGAGATATCACATCACAAAGTTATCTATAAAAAGTTGATGATTCTGGACACTGCCGCGCGCTAGGTAATAGTGCGGGCTATTACCTAGTGCGTATGCACCGCGCTAGGTATTAATTTCGACGGCCCACCCCGCGCGCCGCCGAAATTAATTGAAAACAATAATAAACAAAGTTGCAAATTTTCCCTTCATACTCTCACGGGCGGCAAGTGTAGTATTATTAACGTTTAACTTAGTGACCACGCAGAGCGGATAATTCTTTCGAGAAAATGATTTAAAATGAAAATTTTATGTATCGTTTTTTTTTTCAAAAATGGATATATTGAATGATACCTAATGCCTAGAAAAAATTTGGAAGGTGACTAAAAAATCTTCCTGTATATTTTCATGAGAATTTAGTGAAAGCACACAAACACATAAATTTTATTTATTTGTATAAATACACAGTTTACACGCCCAATAGTTGGAGTTTTCTGTGATTGCGACTACAAGATAAGAAAGAAACAAGTAGATATTCCTAGATTTCACAGATAGTCACATCCCTGGCGACCACGGTCTATACGTTGGTAGGTTCAGGCTATAACTGTGGCCAATTTAACGCCTCATTAACCGAGCTCTTTGGCGTCGGCTCTTAAGCTGAGTTTAACTTAGCCGTGATTGATCGAGCACTAAGTTGAGATCGGTTCTGTATGTTATAGAAGAGTTATTACGTTTTTTCAGTAGGTTAAGTTTTATGCGCAGGTATTTCTTTATTTAAAAATATCTTACAAAATAAAAGCCGAATTTGTGAATTGTATATTTTTTATATAATAATATAATTTATTTAATAAAAACGTTTACAAATAGAGTACATTTAACCAATAGGCACAAATTTCCCAATCAATTAAAGTGCCTAAAGATAAATATTTCTAAAATATTTTCATTAAAGGTGTAATTGATGATGTTTCGGTATAAGAATATTACGTCGCGAACCGCCCGATCTAGGTTTATTAAAACCTGTGTTTCGGTTCATTGGTTCCAGTTTCAAAACTTGCATAGTTTTTGACCTGATAGCTGGCACTGTTGTCAAGATTTGCGCGAACAAGACGCTAACGAAATGCTAGTAATTTAATACATATAATAAGTGATTCCTTCCTTCTGATGTTGCCCGGTTACTTCAAAATTTCTTGAACTCGGCGGTCTTTTATCTTAAGTAAAACTAAAATAAAGGCTTTGACAAGTTCCCAACTTCAAATTCCCAAGTAAAAACTTATTTTAATCCTTTCCGACTTAATTACTTCAAGTTGGCTCCTAAGTTCAACAATACCAACTTTACGGAACCTTAGATGGGCTCGGTAAATGAAAATCCGTAAAACCTTTCTAACAATCCAAGGATTACTGACACGAATGTAGGTAGTAATGTAGCACATACATAAATATCTAGTTTCACAATAAAACCCGAACCACGGGGTGATTAGCTCCAAACACAGGCAGACTGAAACAAATAGGGCGCTAATAAATTAGACTAACGGCTGGATTCGGCTAGTTAGGCCGGTCTAGCTGGGGATTACATTACATATGCTATTGGGGATTAAATACACGTGCTGTGGTGACAAGCGCATTACCGTCACATTAGTTCTGGTAAACATTTAAGAGGGAACGAGCAGATTATCTTGTACTCGTTATAATATAATTAATACTAATATAATTTTAAAACTTTTATAAAGCTTGAAGGGCTTGTGGCTAAGCAATAACAGCCGTACGGATTGATCGTTCAGGTTCAGCTACGCTTGCTGCGGTTGGTCCATAGATGGGTGACCATCTTTACATATGGGTCTTGGACCCTTCCGTGCCTGTTAGTCTAGTGGTTAGTGATCCTGACTGCTAAGACTGAGGTCGTGGGTTCGATTCCCACCCAGGACAAATCTTTGTGTGATGAGCACAATTATTTGTTCTGTGTCTGGGTGTAATTTATCTATAATATGTATGTATTTAGAAATATATAAGTATATTTATCAGTTGTCTGGTTACCATAGTACAGGCTCTGCCTAGTTTGGGACCAGGTAACGGTGTGTTGGTTGTCCCAAGATATTTATTATCATTATTAAAGCACGTTTAGCCGTTGGTCTCGGCTGTCCTTCGTAGATCTTAGACAGTCGTTACGGGTCGTCAGAAGCCTGAAAGTCTGACCACCAGTCTTATCAAGAGGTATCTTACTACCCAGCAACTGGGTTGTGAAGGTCAGATAGGCGGTCGCTCCATGTAAAATACTGGTAGGTACTCAGCTGCATCCGGTTAGTCTGGAAGCTGACCACGACATAGGAAAAAGCTAGGCAGATGACGATGAAATCTTTAATAAAGCCGGTAACCATGCCAGAAAGCCGTAAACGACGTGTTCCTATTGATATCCCATAACTCTAGGATAATATCATCATGTCGTCATCCGTCATGTCAAAGAATCAACTGGCATATTTTTTTTTATTCCGGAATGGTTTGTTCTTTCTTTAATACGGGTGTAAAATTCATTGATAAGTACGAGTAAATCGTTTTCATTCAAACCAATAATTCAAAATTAAATCTAAGAAAAGGCGACGTTATCATATTTCACGAAAGGGTGTTTTACATAAATAATCGTAACGTAAAATTGATTTGTATGTAGCCTATTTAAGGAAAATTCTAAACGGCGGGTGGACCCAAGGGCTGGTTTTTACCTTGGCCAGAGGCTAAGCATTGCCATACAACGTGGTAATGCCGCCAGTCTCTTGGGTACACTACCGGTCGCCGGGGGATGCGGATGATTTTTCGACGCAATTTTTTAATTTGTAAATAGTTTTAGTTATTTTAGGTTATATTTTTTTTTCTTAATTAATTAAAATCTGTAATCCATGTAATAAACAACTCATTTGTATGAAAAATTAAAACAAAAATAAAAAAATCATATGCTAGTTGATTCTTTGACATGGTCTCATTAATTCCCTAGAGTCATAAGGATATCAAAAGGGACACCTTGTATACTTATAAAGACTATATTGAGGACAAATAGGCTTGGGATTGAGCTGCTCCAATAAACTTGCTAACTATTTATTTTACATAATTATACTACATGGATATTTACTTTGTAAAGTATAATATTATTAGAATTATTGTGAATGTGAGGACGATGGGTCATTGTTATTTTTTTACAGTTACTCAATGATGGTCTGGCGATTTGAATTCTTTAACACTAGAAGCGCTGAACATACCAACTGAGGTAAATTTGGATAAAAAAATATTTATATTGCAATTACGTGGTTGAAGTCTCGTATAAATAATAAATATAATAATCATCATATTTCATGAAAAGTCATAAAAAGTTACGATTATATTTATAATAAAATATTAATTAGAGCAGGAAGAACATCGAAAGGGACGCTCGCACTTATAGTGTTAAGCGACCTACCCAAATGTCGTCGAATCGTTGTGCTACTTATGGTCTGAATTGAGCTGTATTAATGGTGATAATTACGTGCAATGGACAAGTTTACTCAATCTGTGTGTTTAAATGATAAATGGTTATATTTCTGCATGTAGGTATGTACAAACACTGGTACCCGTCAACGAATATTTTTTGAAACTAGGTACCTCAGTCCGGGTTTCCTATCTGACTACTCTGAGCAGAAAGGCCGAAAGAAACTCATAAGTCACAGTCTCTTTTAAAGTCCAGACATAATCTTGGTCGGATCATGTGAAGAACATGTGGATTGGTGTCTGAAATGGTCCATCTCACAGAGAGGAGAAGTCCTGAATCCCAAAAGAGTAAGAATAACAATTAATACAATTTCAGTTACATCTTAAATTTTCAGTAATAAAAGTAATAACAATGAAACCACATTTTCTCACCATATTTTTTTTTAAACACAGGCTGTTCTCCAAAGCCAGTTAAGTGACTTTAAGCTTAGGGCAGACTTAAGAAAAACTGTTTGCAATCGAAGCTACGTCATTAGGGTGCAGAAGTTCGTGTGCCCCAGGGCTAACGATCGCAACAATGGCCGCTGTCAATTAGCAGGATTAGGAACGATTAGAGGATCGCACGCAGATATTGTTGGTAGCTTAATGATGGCTAAGTCTTGAGATACATTTCCTTTTCGATTTAGAAGCTAAAAATAAATACTGCTTCCTAAAGAAAAGTATGCATTTCGGTAATCTTCGTTATTCAGAATTAACGCGAACGTCGTGCCACAGAGTATAACACTCCACAGAGGCAATGCTTCTAAGTTTTGTACTTAAGTTTTTTTAAATTTTTTTTATTGAAGGGGTTTTTGTAGTGCACCTATTATTGCGCGTTTGTATCAATTTTTCTCTCAGTCGTCTCGCTACTCAAAGCTATTGAAAGTTTGTTAGACGTGCATAGAGGTGTTAGTTAATAAATTTGCAATCATGGTAAAGGAGAATATGAGAGTACTGACATGGTTGTAGCGGCTCTATATTAGATTTCATAGCGCGTTCATAATGTCTAAAGGTAGATGATGATACCCGAAGCTACTAAATACTCTTCCTGTGATATATCCTGTTTAGCTGCACACTGTAAATTTTCTTAGCAAGTAAGCTAAAAATAAATAATGATGTAGCAAATATTTATTTGCAAAGGAAAATACAAACGATGATAACGAGTTTTGATTGGAATAAATATGTATATCACTAACCGGAGACTAAAAATTTTTCAACAATGCATTTATTAAATATTCATCCATTTCATTTTAATAAATAATGAAAAGAGGGTAGGAAGGCCTTTGCTCTGCAGTGACAAAACACAGTAGTCGTAGTAGTAGTATCAAGGGTTACTTCTTCTGTTCCCGTAGCCTCACTTGTATGAGATGTCCAGACACGGGTCGTAATGCTAAGTCCACCTTCAGCTGCAGGTTGTCAGCCTCTGACACAAACTCCAGCTCCCTCACACAGTGCGCCAGCACCGTCTTCAGTATCGCCATCGCGTACTTCTTCCCTGTTGAATAAGATGGAGAAAGTTCATCAAAAGTTTGAAACAAATACAACTACCGGGTCCAATTTTAAATCTATACCATCGATTTTATTGAAATATTCGTGTATATTGCAGCGAGTCTCGAACATACAAAATAAAACATCAAAATCGGTCCGGCCGTTTAGGAGGAATTTAGTGAAATAAGTACACACGTACAAAAAAATTAATATATGTATATGCTTAAAGATAAAATCCCACCTATTGCCCAAGGATAATAGAAGGACATTCTAGAACGCTACCTCTAACAATCTTTATCTAGGTAGGTATGCACGGCGAAAACTCAAGCTTTACATTTCCAGTATAAGCTGACTTCTCATTGTATGAAAACTCCAAACAATGCGGGGTCTGCTAAAACTGGAAATGTATAGCTTAATATGAAGCCGTGTGTACTCTTTTGCTTCGTCCTCGTTAATACATGTGCGCCGGTCACGTGATGCTCATCTCAGATTTTTTAATATGTCTGTTTATCTAAGGACCTACTAGATCGAGGGCGTCCTTGCTTTAATAACCAAAAAATATTACCAAAATTTGTGTTATCTCCAGCTTCATTCATATTTACATCTCAACATTTCTAAAAGAAGAACAAAAATAGTTTATACATATCTTACTAGTCCTACTAATCTACCATCCTTTTATTTTTATACCCTGTGAAAGTAAAATTCTGTTTGGATGGTTGTTACTGAATCACGAGATGAAGCGGATTTGGGTAAAATTTGGCACAGAGATAGTTTTAACCTGGATTCGTTCACACGATATTTTTGATCCCCGTAGTATGTTCCCGTGGATAATTTCCTACCTCCACGTGGGTGAAACCACTGCCAAAAGTTAGTGTAGTTAGTAACAGATGAAATATTATAATAATTGACATTGTCATTATCAGTTATAGGCTAGCACATATCATCATTTACTTCTAAATCATTGCCATTCACGTAAACATGTTGTACGTGATTGTTATACGTTGTATAATTAAACAAATCGTTGCAGATCTTTAGTGTCACCTAAAATTTTTATATCCACGTGAATTGCCTTAATTTTGCTATTATTGTATTAATTATTTTAATTTTTTATTATTTTTAAAATATCAAACCACTATCCCTGGGACCTACTCTTTAACTCTGTCAACGAAGTTACAAGCCCGTCCAAAAGTAGTTGATCCGTCAAAAAAAGTGTCAAATTAAATTTATCGGACGAACAAAAATATACCGGGAGTAGGGGGACAACTTTCAAATTCTGTTGTCGTTCATTCTTAATTTCGTCCCCGAACTAATCTTATATCAGTAAGTGATACGGAGTAGTGAAAGGCCGTTGCTTCAGCCGATACTCCGGATTTCGTGCGCACGAAGTCCGGAGTATCAGACCATAAGCAACTCCCTAGTTGCTTTGCACGATTCTTTCCACATGACAAAACATCCAGACTTCTTTATGATTATTTTTTATACTACAACGGGGAAACCCTTGGCCCTCATCTCAACTGTTGATTAGTGATGATTAGGCTTTACCCGGAATCCTCAACCGCAGAGAATTGTCCTCTGTGGTTGAGGATTAGTGATAATTTATTGTGGTCAAATTGTATGTAGCACTCTCTAGCAGTTATTTGGCTATTTAGTACTTTTAGGTCGCAAATTCATTATACTACAGTGAACATTAATATTTTTAGGAAATCAAAATAGGAATTATTGGAGGTTCAATTAAATTATACTATTTTGATTGAGTCCAAATCATTCCCAATTCGCACGGTACGTGAGTGAACTCACCGATACAAGCTCGTCTTCCATAGCTAAAGGCGAGGAAGGCAGCGGGCGTGCCCGGGGGCTGGTCCTGTAACCAGCGCTCAGGTCGGTAGAGCTTCGCGTCAGCTCCCCACACCCGCATTGACCGGCCAGCGCCCCACGAGTTTATACCACAGGCTGTACCCTTCGGTATTGTGAAGGATTCTGAAATAATGGAAATAGATCTTTTGGCTAACTTGGAGACAAACAACTAACTACAACTACAATCAACAAAAAAACTAAAACAAAACAACAACACTCAAAACTACAATTTAAAAAAAACGACTGAGGGTGAAAAACAGTGTTCTCTCTCTACCTAGAATAGGACATCAGAGGTTTTCAATAAGTCAAATACAAACTGGCGTATTCAAAATCGTGGTGGGATTTTTACGTTGGAACGTGGGCAAGATGACCACTGCTGGACATAGGTCTCCCCTAATTTAGGGGGCCTTACCATAATCGCCATGCTTGGCAGGAGGGTTGGCGATCGCAGTATGACGGTAAAACGCATAGAGAATGCTGCTATCCATTCTCTTGTAAATCCTTTAGTCGCCTTTTACGACACCTACGCGACGGGAAGAAATCATCATCATCATCATCATTTCAGCCGTAAGACGACCACTGCTGGACTTAGGCCTCCCCCAATTTGGGGTGCTTTGCCATAATCGCCACGCTTGGCAGGCGGGTTGGCGATCGCAGTATGGTGGTAACATGCATAGAGAACGCTGCTGCCCATTCTCTAGTAAGTCCTTTATTCGCCTTTTACGACACCCACGGGAAGAAATGGGGTGGTGTTATTCTTTACGTCGCACGCCGCACGGACCACGCTTTCGGCACTATTGTATTTTATTATTTACAATACTTCATTCTTTTCGACCGAGTCATCTATCGCAGGCACGGATCTTAGGTGTCTTATTCAATGTACACCACATAACCCCGGTTTCTATAGCGGGTGGCAGAATGTAAAACTTACTATGCCAATCTACCAACCTGAGAGCGAACGTGCGCACGGTTTAACTCAAAACTTCTGTTAGATTGCAATTTGTGTGATGTGTGATTAGTATAACTTCTAAGCTCCTGTTGAATGTATTTTTGGTTTACAGTAATTTTGATTACATTTTTGTGTTTGTCAGTCTTTCTACAAACCGAGTACTTACTAAGTGGCAGGTCTTTGTCAGCGTATCGCAAGATCCCGGGGACTGGCGGGTACAGCCGCAGTGTCTCGTAGATGATCGCCTCGCAGTACTCCATCCGAGCTAGGTCCTCCTTGTACACTGCACGCTTGCTGTCACCAAATATACTCCTTAACCTGGAGAAATAAAGTGTTAGAATAAGTTTTCAAGTCAAGCCTACCTAAAGGAATTTTACGGCAATTAAATAATGTTTAATGCAGACAGTTTGCTATTTATTTAACTGGCTACAAAGCTACTGAATAGTGACTCGTCTAAGCCTTTAGCTTGAGACTAAATCACTTTCTGACTTCATTCCTCCCCCCTGCTTCGGGCTCCAAAGCAAGCTATCAAATGGAATATTTATGAATGGTTCTTAAAGTTATGTAATGAATAACGTCTGCATAACCATAATTTTTTGACGTTCAAACTATTTTTCACTATGTTTATAAGTAAAAGGGTAAATTGCAACAAAAAGCAAGTAGATATTGTAAACAGTTCTTACTCTGCATACAACTTCTCTTGTATCCTGGGCTTGCACCCAATCATCAGCAGCGCGTAGAACAAGGTGGAGGCGACGGTCTCCTGTCCCCCCACGATAATGGTGTCCACCTCCGACTTGATCTGCTGCTCCGTCAGGCTAGCATCAGTCTCGCTCAACTCCATCAGGATGTCCAGGAAGGCTTTGAACTTAGGCTCTTCTTTGGCATCTCCTGCAGTTTCATTTGTCTTTGTGTTCTCTCGTTCAAGTTTTCTCTTTTTCATTACCTGTTGCAATTAAAGAAATAATATGAACTTACCGGTGACATAGTGTTTTTACTTACGATTTAGCATAAAGGAAACTATTTAAAAATATAATAATATTTTGAATATCTACATCAAACTATTAACATATTAAAATACCAACGAAGTCGATAAACGGATTCCAGCCACTTTCACAAGAAGCCCATAAGTAATACTAAAGAGAAGAAAGAAAGAAGAATGAGAAAGAAGTCAGAAAGCTGAAATGTTTGTCTATAAGATCCATTCCACTTACAGTATCAGAAACATGATGTAGGACCGCGACACACTTAGTCATCTCCCTGTGTGCAGGAGTGAGCCTGTAGATGGCGTCAGGGTGCATCAGCACGTTCAGTGCTCTGTTCATGATCAGCTCCAGGCAGCGGTTGAAAGCTTCGTAGTACTCCGTCGTCACCATGCTCTCTGATATCTTTGGTACTCCGAGAGCTGTTTCTAGTTAAATAACGGTGAAGCTATCAGTGTTTTTAAGAAAAAACACAGTTTTGAAAAATAACCTCATGTCAAAACTAGTTGTCTCAAGTCAAAATTGTGAAAATAGTTCCACCAACCAACTACCACCAACCAACCGATACCACCAACACCGACCAACTATCTTACCACTTAAACACCACCATTCTTCCTTGTTGAGACTGCCAATATTTATGAGAGCTTACATAACCTCACACCGTCTTCCCATGGGGGTAGGCAGTAACTACAAAACGCCATTTGCTACTAATCTTACATATTTATTTTGCATCGTTAACGTTCACACATCTGGTCTTAAAAGCACGCCGGTTGCGAATACTACGTACCTGACCTTTCTGAAGAGCAAAACCAATAAGGTCTCTATAATATGTTCTCCTAGGTCGTCCCCTCCCAGCGTTACCACTCACATCAACCTGTTGTTAGCTGCCCTTCATTCATCCTCTCACACTCCTTTAAATTTTTATCACTATATCTTCTATTAAACCGAACCGTTGCCTAATCACATCATTCCTCAGCCCTTCATTCATAGCCACAGCGTTTATTCTACTTTCATGCTTCTTTTGCCAACACCTAACATTTATTTTTCCTCATGTGCTGTTACGTGTTTGATATAGGCAAATTCTAATGGCGAAGGCGGCGCTCTGGGTGGCTTGTAACGTTTACACGATTCTATGACTTTTTAATTTTTAATGTTTCTTTCAGCTCTATTTGGAGAAGCAGATGCTATTGCTGTATGGGTCACTACAATGACGTACAGTGAACGGGTTATTTTTTGCTACCATGCCGTTAATAAATCTTTTTTCCATCTGTTTATGATAAGACCGATAGCTAATATCGATTAAAAATTACGCAACTTACGGCAAATAGTCTCCAGTGTCGTTAGAGCCAGATACTTGTGTATGATATCGAAGGGTTCCCTCCCCACTTCAGTCTTCAGACTCTCCACCAGCTTGTGCGCCTGCGCATTGAACACGCCGAGGTAGCCGTCTACTACCGAGCTGGTGAACGTTCCTGCTAACGTCTTGATATTGTGCTTCCATATGTGTCCTGTGAACCGATACAATGAACAAGATAAGTCTTAATCATCTGCCTGGACTTTTCACAACTATGTTGGGGTCGTCTCAGTCTACTAGTATTTCATCATCAGCAGCCTATAATTTTCCCACTAATGTGATACAGACCTCCTCTCGTTGAGAAAGAGTGGGCCATAATCCACCACGCGGTGGAGAAACTGCGTAACCTCCACTACCCAGTTACTCGATGACACGATGTGTCCTTTTTTTTTTGGATGGGAAATTATCGAATGACTTCTCCCGCTCTTGGGCGGATCGGGAGGGCGTGTCAGACTTATACTGACTAAAACCCACCCGTGTTCCTTCAGTTGCCCATATGCCAGGGTCACGGTGTCTCTTTCGAACAATCTGGCGACCCTGACAGGCATCGGTCCTAGCAGACCCCTTCAGTGCTGCTGACATCTCTTTGAGGCGCGCGTGGAACACTACGCGCCGTCGACCCGAGCCTGGTCCTTACCGGGCGGCGAGTTACCCATTGCTCGCCACCCGCAAGCTCGCGCCTACGGTGGCCGAGAGTCCGCTATCGACTCCCGACGCCCGGGGCACGATGACCCCTTGGACTCTTGATCAAAGTAGTACCTAGTTCACTGAATTTCATTGATTGACTATTTCACGAAAAAGTCATTCAATAGAATTAAATTAACTAAAAGGGTTGCATTGCTGATTTCAATACTAAACATTTTAGAAATCCATATTTGTTACGGTCGGGAATCATATTTTGATCAACATACAGCTTGACACTGTCCTGCAAATCGCAAAAATCTTAATACGTTAAAAATAATGATTTTCACTGAGATTATTTTTACCGAAATCGAAACTTGGATAATTACTGATTTAGATTTCGGTAATAGACAGTGTCTGGGGAGTTGTCATTTTAAAAATATTCGTATATTTAGGTAGATTGACCGGGTGGGAAAATAGTTCCCTGTGCCCGATAAAGGGAGGTCTCGGTATGGATTCAAATATCCTGCTGCCTAATAAATAAATTTACCGATCTATTCTGTTAATTTCCAAAGTGAACGCTTAAGTCAGGTTTGCTTGAAGCGAGTGGTCATTCCAACTAATTTATGGATTTTTTTAACAATATTGATCACTAACTTTAAAGTCACTTTATCTAAGTTATCACGGAAAGATTTTACAGAATAGATCGACTATACTGATGCGTACCAGGTGCGGTGACCAGTCCATCTCCGAGCCAGGCTCTCCCGAAGCCGTAGTAGTACGGCTTCTCAATGAACGCGTTCGTGATCGTCTTCACGTCATCCGGGTCTTGAGTCACTGCGAAAAACAAAATATTATCTTTTTCTGTGCGCTCAAGAAGGCGGGGTCGACTTTCTTAATCATTCAGCGGCATTCACTTTGCTGATAAGCATCGTTATCTGTCTGTAGCGCAAGCTTCTTCATGTCCTTGCGGTCATTTTTACACGCTTTATATTAGCTTCACTTGTATGTGTATGTTTGTATGTTTGTTTGTATGTTTGTTTGTATGTTTGTTTGTATGTTTGTTTGTAACCGACTCCTTTTAGCGCGATTTTGACCCACTTTAAACGACCTGATTTCATTCAAACTTTGCACACCTGTCAAGGACCGATGACAATGCAATAATTTCATAAAGTGCACAAAAACTGTCTTCGAAAACTACGCTGACATACGTCACAAACTACGCTGACATACGTCTCAAAATTCGAAACACCCTAAAAAATAGAAAATAAATAATAGTTTAGTCTATGGAAGCGTGTTTTTTAGTTTTTTTTAACTATTATTTTCTTCCAGGCAGTTTGCGGTATACCTCTACCTCTCTTTTTCTTAGCCATTGAAAGGCACTTTTTCACGATATGCTCATCGGATCTACGCGTAGCATGTTCGTACCACCTTACCCAGGAGTCGGCAGTTTTCTCAGGAATAGGCGTTACTTTATAACTCTCCCTGTAAAATGAGTCACAAAAGCCTACCAACCCAAAAATTCTAAATAAATGTTATTATTTCAAAAAGGCTTTAGACCGTTTTTATAAGGCACCAGTTTCTTTTTGACAAGTAAATAGTGTTGACTGTGATGGACTCACCTAAAATAGAGCATGGTCCCAGCCACAGCACGAAAGGCAACATGGATTTCTCACAAATTGCTGCTACCCTATCAAAATGTTGGATCAGCACTGTGGAGCAAAAAAAAAACGAAGTAAGTACTAGTTCACAAATCATGTAGGACGAAATGTTTAATCACTTCAATGTGATCCATAGATAAAGAGAAACCTGAACAACGATTAAATACTATTGTAATATACTACTTAAATACGGTACCTACCTGATATCTGCCAGGGGCGCCGACATTATTCCAAAGAGTTATCGTGGCCTGGCTGGCACAGGCAAGTGAAGGAACGCGAGTGGGTTTTAGTCAGTAAAAGTCTGACACAGGGAATGTCCGCTCCACCCAGAGTGGAAGACATCAGGAGAAATCATCCCACCCAAAAAAAAAAGGGTAGCTGATTTCGAGACTCTAACCATGAATTTATCACATTGTAGTTTTTTTTTTGTAGATTATCAACGAAAACACACTGCTGTTTCATAGAAAAGTGCAAATACCTACACCGGTCAAAATGTATGGCACATTTTTCAATCGTTATTTCAATTTTGGGAAATTCATATCCGGGACGAAATTTTGATAGGAAATTTGTAATTTTTGCCGATGGGAATTCCCTTCGGATTGACAGATTGGAACACTAAACGTTAAGTATGTACTCACGATCTCTATCGCCTAACATCTGGTGAATGTTCCCAATGAACGGTAGTAGCGGGTAGGTGGGCAGGCCGCGGAACTTGCTGCGCTCGCGCCGCTCCAGGCACCACAGCAGTGCACCTGCGCACGCCAGGAGCAGGCACACTAAGAACACCCACAGTGGCATCTGGATTGAGGAAAAAGGATAGTAGGTGTACTGGCGGACGGTTGGGCCTAAGTTTTCTCGCTGAAAAAAAACAGGCGCCTCAAAGAGATGCCAGCAAAAATTGAAGGGGTCTGCTTGGACCGATGCCTGCCAGGTTTACAGATTTAAAGTAAAGTAAAAGTTAAAATTAAAACACAGTATAGGTACATAAAATAAATGGAGTGGACTGGAGCCTAAACTAGGGCAGCCCTATATTTCAGGACTCCAGGTCTTCCTCGCGCGGCGAGTAAGTTGGTACGAAATTACATATTACAACTAGAGGTGTGAGGTGGTGAGGTGAGTTAGGTACCGTGACCCTGGCACAGGCAACTGAAGGAACATGGGTGGGTTTTAGTCAGTACAAGTCTAACACGCCCTCCCGCTCGGCCCAAGGCGGAAGAAGTCATTTAATGATTTATCACCCAGAAAAAAACGGTTTTGCCTCTGAACTCCAAACTGCACGGCATTGCGCTAAAGAGACCTTAAAACGTTGGATGAACTGTGCAAAGGATGATTTATGTAGAAAGAGGTGACTACTGGGATGGCAATTAGTAGAAGACTATTGAAGAAGAAGACATGTTGTCCCAACCCCAAATATATTGGAATAAAGGCAAGAGAATGGTAGCTATGACCAGATAACATTAAATCCTCGTTATCGTTTCGATTTGCAATTAGTTTCATAATCTGCTACAAAGTTTGGTGAAAACTGATGCGACAGCTTCTGTTTCAAAAGCAATAAAGGAAAAAATCGATGGTCCGCTCCCAAATTAGGATTCACCCATGTTTGAATGACGTACATAGCGGGAGGTTCATATTTTTATGGCCCCATCGTTGCGTACTTTTACAATACGAAGCTTCAGTTAGTCATAGATACAATACATAAATAAAATATTTTAATCTGATATATTGAAAAAAAAACAGACTATTACCATATCTGGGCACTTACAGTCACACACGTGCTGCACTAAGCCGACACGGAACAAAAGATTGGTTCTAGAAATCTTTCCCAGTATATAAATTACGCCAAATCACAAACGTGTCAACGTGCATGCTCATAGTTAGTACAATCACTGGCACAATCTTTAAGATATGAATTAAACTTTTAAAGGGTTAGTGCAAATGTGGCGCTTCTGCGAAAAAAATCATTTCGTGCGACCACTTAGGGACGCCACTATACGATACATCCCCGTCTCTAATTTCTGGGCTTTGAACATATTTTATTTACAAATACAAACTTTGTTTCAGGAGCCGTTGCGTCCAAAGTAGTTTGCGTTTCACTGGTTGGGAACCCCTAATCACTAAGTACACGATAATGGCATTCTAATCATGTATTCTTATGACAGAATTCCGTGTGGTACCTAACGAACAGCAACATCCCATTTCTTCCCGTAGATGTCGCAAGAGGCGACTAATAGACTTACTAGATAATGGGTAGCAGCGTTCTCTGTGCATTTTACCACCATACTGCGATCACCAAACCGCCTGTCAAGCGTTTTATGACAAAGCACCCCAAATTGGGGGAGACCTGTGTCAAGAAGTGAAAATTTTTCGGCAGAAATGATGATGATGATTTTTATGATGAGCACCTGATTTCCTGAACATTCTTGGAACTCGAAACATCTCGAATGCTTGACCCCGCTCAACAATCCAGAGCACACGTTCTTCTGAAGTCCAGATAGTAACCCTACTATATCGACAATCTATTAACTCTTTGGGTATACGCAGATAGAGGAATTAACTTTTACTGTTAAAGGGTTTTAACAGTAAAAGTTAATTCCTCTATCTGCGTATACCCAAAGAGTTAATTTTTAACATTAAAAGTTAATTCCTCTATCTGCGTATACCCAAAGAGTTAATAGATTGTCGATAAATGGCAATATTAATTTTAATAATACTACATAAATTGCTGTCATTTATTAAATTAGTTTTTTAATGTCCGTACATCAAGAACGACGATAAATATGCATGTTCCTAGAGTTGGCATTGCTTTATCCTTCTTCACATTTAATTTTGATTGGTTCAAAGTTAAAAAGACTGTTCATACAACTTACAAGGGAGAAACGAGTATCGGTCTCCACACCACAATTCTACTTGCCTTTCGGTGGTACCCAGCCTGGGCTACATATGGACACCACTTTCACAAAAGGTGAGTAACTTTACGTACCGTGTGGTGCCGGACGTAAAGAATAACACCACCCCATTTCTTCCCGTGGGTGTCGTAAAAGGCGACTAAGGGACTTACTAGAGAATGGGCAGCAGCGTTCTCTATGCATTTTACCACCATACTGCGATCGCCAACCCGCCTGCCAAGCGTGGTGATTATGGCAAAGCCCCCCAAGGGGGAGGCCTAAGTCCAGCAGTGGACCTCTTATGGCTGAAATGATGATGATGATGAGTAACTTTTATGTGTACACACTACACACCCACAAAAGAGTCTTTATAAAATATTACCTTGATTCAAAAGTATTGAGCCACGCTGAGTAGATGTGGTATCCATTGCCCTATTTTTTTTTTACTTTTCCTACTGTGGTCGAACGTCAGTGAGCTGAGAAATGAAAAATACACCGTACAGGGATGAAAGCCCTGCTTTTTCTTGAACTCGAAATGTAACAAAATCTCCTCTATTTTGTAAATAATCCTACTAATATTAAAATAATAGTTTAAAAAAAACTAAAAAAACAAGCTTCGCATTTTTTTATTGGTATTTAGCACCCCACGCTTTTTTCCATTATTTCCACTTTTTAATTTGGTTTTCTATGGAAGCGTGTTTTTTTGTTTTTTTTACTTGTTTTCTATTTTTTTAAAGGTGTTTCGAATTTTGAGACGTATGTTAGCGTAGTTTTCGAAGACAGTTTTTTTTGCTATCCTGGTATCCCCCGGCAACGATAGTGGCACAACTTTATAAAATTATTGTATTGTCATCGGTTCTTGATAAGTATGCCAAATTTCGAGTTAATCCGACGTTTTAAAGGGGGTCAAAATCATGTTCAAAGTTTCCGTTACATATTAACATACGTATGAAAGCGTGTTAATAAATGTGAAAGTTTATGAGTATGGATGCTTGTTACTCTTTCACGCAAAAACGACTGCTCGGATTTAGATGAAATTTGGCACACAGATAGTTTTTAGCCTGATTATTGATTAACACATAATATACTTTTCATCCCGAGAGTACGTTGCCGCGGGATAATTTCCGACCTCCACGCAGGGGAAGCCCCTGGCAAAAACTAGAGTAACTATAATTTTGACCTCACTATCGGCTTCAGCATTCTCGAAAACCATGGAAACGATGTCGATTTCATGGTTCATTCTTATACATATGACAGAAGTTACGCATGAAAGTCGTGAGACACCCCAATATATTACAACAACAGCCACCTTTAAAAAATATGTCTTTATACTACGTTTATAGTATTGTTCTCAGCAGCCATACTCTGACTTGTGCAAGCGGGAGCAAGCTATGTACAGTTATCCATGACAAGCAGTTGCCCTGAGGTCGACACCCGCAAAATTACGTGATACGCTCACAAAACGCTGCACGAGTTGAAACTAGATGGGTTAATTGTGGGAATTTTTGATTTACGCGGTATAAACACTATCTTGCCAACACCAACCTTACCCCAAACAAATCAGACCTTCTTAAGTGAAAACTATTCTACCAATAGCCTTTGTTAGGTCCACCAGGCCGCCATCCTTCGGTCTCTACCGGAGGATGGAAGCCACCAACTTTTAGAAGAACATCGGAGAATTGTTGAGCACGTGAATTCCCGCAGTCTATGATCTGCGACCTTTTCAATAAATAATTTACCTCGTCCGCCTAGTTCCTCGTATCACTTCAGGTAGTGTTTGCCACAAATCGCCTCTAAACAGAGCTGTGACGGCACCCATATTGTTTTGGTTCCTATGAATTTCCGGCAAGTTTCTGTTCCCAGCTTCTACTTTCCTATTTACCATAGTGCATTCACGCGCCTCTTGTCACTGTTGCATGACACCACACAAACATGTGTTTTGTTGCTCTCTAAATTTCAGAAGCAGAATGGAAATTACACATTTCGATAAACTGATTTGTCTGGCCCCCGACGACAAACAGCTGTCGGTTCTGAACAGCATTAATAGAACTCATATAATAATAATAATAATAATATATAATAGCTCCCGGCGGAAGTGTGCAGCGCATGAGATGGACAAGATCCATCAATGAGAATGTCATGCGCTCATACTATGGGGCTACAGAGGGAGGAAATAATCTGACTGCGTACCGTGTTCGGATGCTCTCTCTTTTTCAGGTGCTTGAGCCAACTGTCAACGTTTCAACCCAACGACTATCGGATCAGGTGCGGGTCATCCAGCGTAATCGTATGTTGGATGACACTGTGCTTGATCGCCTACGAAATGAAATGCTGAGTAGCCATGTCATCGCACCTCCGTTGCAGACTGTTGTGGTCCCACCACAGTACGTCACAAGTCAAGCTGACGAGGAGAGTGATGACAGGGCTACAAACGTAAGTACCCATTGCAATGATGAATTGAGGAGTGCTTTGGAGTGTGCGATTCGGGAATATCGGTACATGACTCCCGAACTTAGACCACGCTTACCTCGTTTGCCCATGCATAACAAAAATAGGGCGCTGGTGGCGGCTCTGGATTCGCAGTTGTCAAACTATTTTGATGACTGCGAAGACCTCACTGATACACATGCGATTCTGTACTGCGCGGCTGTAGCGGCATGTCGTGTAGCTCACGTCAAATTTGCTAGTGACTCTAGAGCTACGCGACCAAAACCAGCCGTACCAGCTTGGCAGTGCAGAATTGAGCGTCGTATTAGTGGGGCCAGAGCGCTCATCGGCAAACTAATCTGCTTCAGGGAGGGCAACACTCGCCCTAGAGTGATGCGCTTTGTGAGACGGGCGTTCTCAGGGACTGATACCAGCCCTCAGGATTTTATGTCCCGTGTCACAGAGCGCATAGACTTCCTGAAGCAGAAAGTTTATGCATGGGCAAGCCGTATTCGTAGGTATAAGCGGCGAGTGGACCGATACACTCAGAATCGTGCTTTCCAGAGTGATGAAAGGTGGGTTTATAGGGCTTGGGAGCGACCGATCCAAGGCGTGGCTGACACGCATCTGCCGGATAATGACGCCATGTGTTCTTTTTGGCGCAGTATCTGGTCGGTGCCTGTCAGTCACACCGAAGGTGATTGGGCTAGAGAAGTCGAACGAGCCTGCGATCCTATACCAGAAATGGGGGCTATTACTATCTGCCCCCAAGATGTTGCTCGTGCAGTCCGTCCGTTGCCTAACTGGAAGTCTCCAGGACCGGACGGACTGCACAACTTCTGGATAAAATGGTTTGTAGGTTCGCATGCTCGCTTGGCGGCTCAGTACCAGACTGCTTTGGAGTCTGGTTCGCTACCCCAGTTCCTTACAACAGGAGTTACCCACCTGCTCCATAAATCAGGTAGCACCGCGGAACCCAAAAATTATAGACCGATCACGTGTTTACCGACGGTCTATAAAGTCCTCACATCCATTTTGAGAGCTAAAATTTACAATCATATAGACGCTAACTCCATCATGTCTGTCTCTCAAAATGGATGTAGGAACGGGTCCCGCGGTACTAAGGAGCTGCTCCTCATTGATATGGCCATTAGCCAACAGGTTCGTCGTTCCCGAAAGGATCTGTCGACATGTTGGATAGATTACAAGAAGGCCTATGACTCGGTGCCACATACATGGCTCATGAGGGTGCTGGAGTTGTATAAAGTAGATGCAACTCTGCGCGCCTTCCTGATATCATGTATGGGGCAATGGAGAACGGTCCTTCGCTATCCAGGATGTCGAAATATCCAGAGGAATAGCGAGCCGATAAGGATCGAGCGTGGCATATTCCAGGGCGATAGTTTGAGTCCACTTTGGTTCTGCCTAGCTCTGAATCCTCTGAGCACACTGCTTGAGGATTCAGGTATAGGCTATCGGTTGAGAAGAGGTGGTCAGGTTATATCTCACCTCCTGTACATGGATGACCTTAAACTCTTTGCCCACAACAATTTGCAACTGATGGAACTACTGAAGGTAACTGAAACCTTCAGTAGCGCCATCAGGATGGAATTTGGTGTGGACAAATGTGCAGTCATGCATGTAAAGCGAGGGGAGATTGTGGAGTCCGTGGGAACCCAACTCTCGGATTCCACAAACTTTCGAGCCCTCTCCACATCCGAAACCTATAAGTATTTGGGTATGTCGGAAGCTTTGGGAATCAATGTTACTGACATGAAGCAATCGTTGAAGGAGCGCTTCTTTGGCCGCCTGAAGAAAGTATTTAATAGTCTTCTCTCAGGCGGAAACAAGGTGCGCGCCTTCAACGGTTGGGTCATGCCGGTTTTGATGTACTCTTTCGGCATACTCAAATGGACTCAGACCGAACTCGACGCCCTGGATAGGAGGGTCCGTACGCTGCTGACTGCATATCGAATGCATCACCCACGGTCATCGGTTATGAGGCTGTATATCCCGCGAAAGTGTGGAGGTCGAGGCTTTTTAAACGCTAAGACTCTCCACAATCGCGAGATATGCAGTCTCAGGGAATATTTCCTGGAAACCGACGTGGGGATGCATCGAGATGTGGTCGCTGTGGACAAGGGCCTCACCCCGCTCTCCTTGGCTAACAAGAACTGGCGCAAGCCTGTAGTACTTGACACTAATGACCGCATGGAGGTATGGCAGAGTAAGGAGCTCCACGGACGCTTTTTCCGGGCCTTACACGGACCCGACGTAGATTTTCTAGCGTCCGTAGCCTGGCTGCGTTTCGGTGATCTATTTGGAGAAACCGAAGGTTTTGTCTGTGCAATTATGGACGAAGTTATGTTGACGAACAACTACCGGAGATTCATTGTAAAAGACGGCACGGTGGACATCTGTCGGGCATGCCACCGTCCAGGGGAATCAATTAGACACATTATCTCCGGGTGTTCTCGTCTAGCTAACGAAGAGTACTTGCATAGACACAATCTTGTAGCCAGGATTATCCACCAGCAACTTGCTCTGAAATACAACCTTGTGGAATCAGAAGTGCCGTACTACAGCTATGTGCCCGACCCAGTTCTTGAAAATGGCCATATCACATTGTACTGGGATCGATCCATCATCACTGACAGGACTGTTGTTGCCAATAAGCCTGA
Source organism: Aporophyla nigra (assembly GCA_947507805.1). Classification (NCBI taxonomy): domain Eukaryota; kingdom Metazoa; phylum Arthropoda; class Insecta; order Lepidoptera; family Noctuidae; genus Aporophyla; species Aporophyla nigra. The sequence goes on from OX382311.1 coordinate 21,656,794, forward strand.
CATCGTGGTGGTGGATCGACTAGAACGGCGCACAATGATTGTTGACATAACGGTCCCGCATGACGAGAACCTCGTGAAAGCCGAGAAAGATAAACAAATCAAGTATCTAGACTTGGCTCGCGAGGTTGTCGACATGTGGGATGTGGACTCAGCGATCATTGTGCCGATAGTCGTCACAGCTAATGGGTTGATAGCCAAGAGCCTCGACCAACACCTGAAGAGGCTCTCGTTAAGCAGTTGGGTCAAGGGCTTGATTCAGAAAGCGGTACTTCTGGACACGGCTCGAATTGTCAGGAGGTTCCTCTCTCTGGAGCCCTGACCGCCGGTAGCTTGGACCCTGTTCCTGATACCGGTGGGCTACTATTTTTTATATTTTTAAATGTTTTGATAATTTTTGTTATTTTAATATTTAAAAATATAATTTATATGTTTGTAAAATGGAATAAAGGATAATAATATTATTATATGAGTTCTATTAATGCTGTTCAGAATAGAACTCATATGATAACATTGATGGATGTTCGATTCGGTACAGAAGCGTATCAAATAGCTTTTTAGGTAGCATTGTGGCAGTGATTCCGGAAGATGTTACCATGATTGCAATTTTATCTTACATTGTGATGATTGACTGCTAAGCTTCTTAATTTAAAAGGTTTTATCTGTAACTATTCGTTTATTTCTTAGTCAGCTCAGTGAAGTAAGGGAATCAAAATCAAAAGTCATTTATTCAAATTAGACTGAGGATAAAAATCCTTCGGAATGTGAAAGTAGGCGTGTTACGAACTTGGAGTGGTGGATCCATACCTTTCTAAAGTGTGTTACGCACATAGGGTGATGGACCTATAACTTTTTATCATGCGTTACGCATGTACGCACGTAGGATGCTGAACGCATAACTTTCTAAAGTGTGTTACACGTACAGGGTGCTGGGCAAATAACTTTTAAAGTGTGTTGCGTGCATAGGGTGCTGGGCCCATCACTTTTTAAAGTGTGTTACGCGCGTAAGGAGCTGGACTCATATTTCTTAACGTGTGTTATCCACTTGGGGTTCATGACCCATAACTTTCTGAAGTGTGTCAACCACTTGGGGTGCTGGCCGCATAATTTCTAAAGTCTGTCATGCACTTGGGGTGCTTGGGGTTCTTAGAGTGTTTTCTAAGCGGGAGGATTTAATAAAAAACGGAAAATCTAAACACTACTTTTCTACATACAACTAATATCACAACTGCTGCAAAACTTAACAAAATACATTTACATTAATCAACTTCATTTTCATATCCATTATTATCTCTGATCTCGTTATCAGTATCAAGGGTTACTTCTTCTGTTCCCTCAGCCTCACTTGTATGAGATGTCCAGACACGGGTCGTAGTGCCAAGTCCACCTTCAGCTGCAGGTTGTCAGCTTCTGACACAAACTCCAGCTCCCTCACACAGTGCGCCAGCACCGTCTTCAGTATCGCCATCGCGTACTTCTTACCTGATGAATAAGATGGAGAAACTTAAAAAATATCATACATAGGGGTACTTTTTGCTATGGAGATAGATGGATATTAAAGAACGCGGCATCTGCTATCCTTAAATAATATAGGCATAGCATTATCAGCCTATATAGTTCCCACAGCTGGGCCACAGGCCTCCACAATGTGAAAGGAGGTGGGCTGTGTTTTTCGTGAGCTCAGTGCGTGTTGGTATGACTTCGACTTGCTGGTTCTAGGACATGATGGGCATTTACTAACGATGTCGATTTAATAAATTACGCAAAATAAAGCGGCTGCAGTCGGTTACAGCCTAAACTCGAGGAACTACCAACGGCCCTTTTTTTGTGGGTGGGAAATCATTAAATGACGTCTCCCGCTCTGGGCGGAGCGGGAGGGCGTGTCAGACTTTTACTGACTAAAACCCACCCTTGTTCCTTCAGTTGCCCATATGCCAGGGCCACGGTACCTCTTTCGAACAGATCTTGCGACCCTGGCAGACCAACGACCCTTACATTGGCTACACTACACCTGCTCTGTCTACGTTAATTGCCTACAATAGTTATAAATAAATAAACCGTACTAAAGAAAGTCCATAAGGGTTAAAACTCGTTTTAATATTGTTTAAAATGGTTTAAACTAAATGGTTTAAAACATTTAAAATCAGTTTTGCATCTATGTTACCTACACTTACTAGATTTATGGGCGTATTTTTCTTTAATTTGATAAGAACTGTTAATATATTCAGCTAAATTAATGATCCGCTATTTACAATATTTCACATGGTTATTGTCTATTTAAGTATCATCATTTACTTCTAAAACCTGTCTAAACACGTTGCATTATTAAATAAATTGTTGCAAGCAACAACAACTTTATTATCTCAATCAGTTTCTACATCGATAAAATATATTAAGTATTCAAACCTTACCATCTTAATAGCAACACGATAACAATGTTCTTGCATTGTGTCATCATCAATGACCATATTGATAAATCCGCTATGTACTGATTATCAAAATGTTAGTCAGAAGGCTACCTACGCTATTTATACCCCTTGGTATGACAACATGCCATTTTGAATTACTCCAAATCATCTCCCAACAGTTAGCAGTCTCTTCAACGGTGCCTGATTGACTATCGGTATGTCGAGGTGCTGAAGTGTTTGTATGAAAACGCCACTATGTCAGTCCGGCTCCAGGACTGAACCTCGAAACCTAACCTTCTGCAGTGAGGGGTGAGACAGGGAGACGGAATCTCTCCAAAACTGTTCACCGCTGCAATGGAGAATGTCAAGAAGGCTCAAAGTCACCCAAAGGGCAATGGAGAGGGCTATACTTGGAGTTTCCCTACGTGATCGAATCAGAAATGAAGAAATCCGTAGGAAAATCAAAGTAACCGACATAGCCCGAAGAATTGCCACACTGAAGTGGCAGTGGGCAGGGCACATTGCTCGCAGAACAGATGGCCGATGGGGTCGGAAGGTTCCGTAGTGTTGAAAGGCCTCCCACAAGATGGACCGATGACCTGGTGAAGGCCGCAAGAATACGTTGGACGCGAGAAGCACAGAACAGGTTGAAGTGCTTGGGGGAGGCCTATGTCCAGCAGTGGACATCTTTCGGCTGAAATGATGATGATGATGATCTCCCAATAATTTACAAGGTGCTTGAGTGAACTCACCGATACAAGCTCGTCTTCCATAGCTAAAGGCGAGGAAGGCAGCGGGCGTGCCCGGGGGCTGGTCCTGTAACCAGCGCTCAGGTCGGTAGAGCTTCGCGTCAGCTCCCCACACCCGCACTGACCGGCCAGCGCCCCACGAGTTTATACCACAGGCTGTGCCCTTCGGTATGGTGAAAGATTCTGAAACAAAATAAGTAGATCTTTTTGGTTAACTTGGAGAAATTAGCTAACCTATATTCCATAGACTGCTCTCTTGGCCAAAATCGCAACTAAAGTCAACTAAATGTGATTTGAAAAGGTTTTATTAAATATTTTAGTTAATCAATGTTTCATAAACTGGGAACTTACTAAGTGGCAGGTCTTTGTCAGCGTATCGCAAGATCCCGGGGACTGGCGGGTACAGCCGCAGTGTCTCGTAGATGATCGCCTCGCAGTACTTCATCTGAGCCAAGTCTTCCTTGCACACTGGACGCTTGCTGTCACCGAATATACTGTTGAACCTGGAAAAGTGTTAGAATAAGTTTACAAGCCAACACTAAATGTAATTTTTCGTAAACCTGTGAAACGGACAACCTGCCATTTAATGAATTTGTAAGAAAGCTTCGAGTAAATCATGACTCGTGAGTTAACACAGCCTTTAACCTGAGGGTAAACCAATTTCTGACCAAATAAATTGGTTTAATAGAAGATCTATGCTTCGCTACAATTGGGGCAAGACATCTCTGATACTTAAATGATAACTGATTTTATTTCTGCTAGTAGGTTTGTACAAACACTTTTACACGTCAACCATATTCTTTAAAACTAGATGAGATCGGCGTTTCCTAACAGACTACTCTGAGAAGAAAGGCCAAATCAAACTCAGAGGTCACAATCTCTTTTAGATAAAGTTAAGTGCCGTTTAAAGGTCAAACAATGTATGGCTAAAGAGACGTTAATCGTTACTTAATTTTAAGCAACATTTATTATCAAACCACCACTGTTTAAAGTTTATTAAACGTCTCTAAAATTTAAGCAACGTTTATAAATAAAGGAGCTAACTGCAGCAAAAAAGTGTGATTCTAAACAGTTCTTACTCTGCATACAACTTGTCCTGTATCCTCGGCTTGCAGCCGATCATCAGCAGCGTGTAGAACAAGGTGGAGGCGACGGTCTCCTGCCCCCCCACGATGATGGTGTCCACCTCTGACTTGATCTGCTGCTCCGTCAAGCTAGCATCAGTCTCGCTCAGTTCCATCAGAATGTCCAAGAAAGCTTTGAACTTGGACCCATGTCCGGCATCTTGAAATATGAAGTTCAAATGATCGAAGGAATAACATAATCAGCCTATATAGTTCCCACTGCTGGGACACCGGCCTACTCTTCAAGAGGGAATGGGGGGTGGTCGATCAACCAAGCGGGCCCAGTGTGGGTTGGTAAATGACACGTTTTTGGATGTTTGGTTCTAGGACACGCCGCCGGTTTCCTCACGATATCCTTCACCGTTTTGAGAACTGTGATGAAATTACTTATACAAAATAAAACGACTATCTGGGTTTGAAGCCACGACCAACAACTCGTAAATTGGAACCACAACTGCTCTACAAGTGGCCTAGGTCAATGGGGGGATCGAAAGAATAACAGAGTTAGTCTAATGTCGCTTGTAAGTGAAAACGGGAATAACAGTTTAGCCTAATTTAATTTTATAAATATTACAGAATACTTATAAAACATTCATAATTTGATTCTAATTAGTTTTTCGTATTTAACTAATCTTGAATAAATAATTAATAAGGTAGGTACCTTATTCCTACCATTATTGTTTTCTCCTATTTTGCTCTTCGTTTTGTTGCTTCGTTCAAGTTTCCTCTTTTTCATCACCTGTTGCAATAAAACACAAATAATTACATAGATATTGTGCTTCTTTTGTTTATTTTAAATTACTATTAAATGAATATCGAAATATGGGCATTGGCGATTAGAGAATCGTATGACTTTCTCACAAGGTCATCAGTTTAGGACCAACGTACTGTTTACCTAACAAGTAAATAAGAAATAAAGAGAAGAAAGAAAGAAGTTAGAAGGACAAAGTGTTTCTACAAGATCCATTCCACTTACAGTATCAGAAACATGATGCAAGACCGCGACGCACTTGGTCATCTCCCTGTGCGCAGGAGTGAGCCTGTAGATGGCGTCAGGGTGCATCAGCACGTTCAGTGCTCTGTTCATGATCAGCTCCAGGCAGCGGTTGAAGGCTTCGTAGTACTCCGTCGTCACCATGCTCTCTGATATCTTTGATACTCCGAGAGCTGTTTCTGGTAAAGTAAAGATGAACCTTTTTCTTATCGTTCACGACGCTTCTCAAAAGTAACCAGTTACTTACACCAATCACCACAAGTAGCCAAAACGTCGCAGCACTAGTATTTCAACGGAGGTCGTCATTTCAGCTCATTTCAGTCGATAAATGTCAACTGCTGAACATAAGCCTCCTCCTATTTGGGGGGGTTTGCAATATGCCATCGCCACGCTTGGCAGGCGGGTTGGCGATCGCAGTATGGTGGTAAAATGGATAGAGAACGCTGCTGCCCATTCTCTAGTAAGTCCTTTAGTCGCCTCTTACGACACACTCGTTAAGACATGGGATGGTGCAATTCTTTACGACCACACGGAACCACCTTTAACCACAAGAATAATTTATTTAATAATTAATACACTTAAACACCACCACGCTACCTTGTTATGTGTTGGATAAAGGCAGGTTTAAAGTTAAAGTCGTCAAAAAACGCGTATTGTGTTCTTTACACTTTGTAAAACGATAAAATTCCCATCTTACGGCAAATAGTCTCCAGTGTCGTGAGAGCCAGATACTTGTTTATGATATCAAAGGGTTCCCTCCCCACTTCAGTCTTCAGACTCTCCACCAGCTTGTGCGCCTGCGCATTGAACACACCGAGGTAGCCGTCTACTACCGAGCTGGTGAACGTTCCTGCTAACGTCTTAATATTGTGCTTCCAGATGTAACCTGTGAACCGATATAATGAACAAATTAGTATTCTTAAAAAATGTTTTTTACATTTTTATTACTCCCACCTTAGGATCAAGGTAAAACTTGAAAGGGGTCATCTATCTACTACGTGAGGCGTTTAGGGGGAGGGAAGGGGTCGAGCTGAATATCACCTAATCTCACGTGGTCTCGGGGGCTCGGCAAATTTCACGTACTTAGGTAAAGTTTTTAAACAAGACACCAATAAAAAGTAGAAAATCGTCTGACCACCCGCCCCTACAAACAGCGAATTGACCGTAGTTTTTCCACGGCAAGAAAAATGTCTGTGTACCCTGTGATGAAATGTGTGAAATGTCTGCGTGTCCAGCGGTGGACGTCTTACAACTGAAATGATCATGATGATGATGATTGACTCATTTAGTAGTTACTCCAATTGCGTAACACACTGTCAATTAGAATCTGAATCAAATCAAACCAAATCATTTATTGGTTTGAAAATATGGGTAACAATACATAGGTCTTTAAGTTTATTAGTATTACATGTTCTACCGTCACATGGGCATGCAAATCACATATTATTCCTAATCATAGAATTTACACAAAATATAGATATGATAATTTTAAATAACATTAAGAAAAATAAATAATAATTTATGAATCGTTTTGAAAAAGATCCATTGCTTCATATGTTTGGAAAATGTGTCTGCTCAACAACGTAAACAATGCAATATTGTTGAACCAAGTGAAAATGGAAACCTTTCATGTAAACAAGAATGGCATGAATTACTGGGTAAGCCAAGTGCTTATGTTTATGCTAACCAGGTGCAGTGACCAGTCCATCTCCGAGCCAGGCTCTCCCGAAGCCGTAGTAGTACGGCTTCTCAATAAACGCGTTGGTGATCCTCTTCACGTCATCCGGGTCTTGAGTCACTGCGGCAAAACGTCATATCACAATTTACAGAGAAAATTGTTTTAATTTACACTTTTTTGTATACCTTCACTTGCTAAGTAAATCAAAGTGATAGAAAATTATTATCAATAAAACACCATCAACATACACTAGTTTTATAGTTACTTAGCAGTTTAAGTTATATTTAAATTACTTAATCGCTCATAGGTCAGATTGTAATGTGAATAAAGTATACCTTACTTAGCATTAAAAAAAAAACAAACACTAAGTGGATTTATACGTTTTAAAATGAACTTAATTATTTAAAGCTTACTCACAAACCACTCATTAGAACTTGACCAAGTTTATATGTATACCCTTTCACACAAAGGAATGGTTTTTCAAATCGGTTAATAAATGACGGAGTTCTGAGGTAACAAACGGCTAGCTACAAAAGAGTGTTTTTGTTTTGCTATCCTGGGTACCCCTGGCAAGGATAATGGCACAAATTTCTGAAATTATTTTATTGTCATCGGTCCTCGATAAGTCTACAAAGCTTAAATGAAATCTGGCCGTTTGAAGTTGGTCAGTATCAAGTCGAAAGGAGTCGGTTACAAACATAGTTACATACAAACATACATGTGAAACTAATAAAAGCGTGTTAAAAATACAACCAAATTGCGAACGTAATCCTTTTTTGAAGGTGGTTAAAAAAGGTTTCAGCACAACCACGTAGAATGGCAATGCTGATTCCTCTGTTCACTTGAAGACTTAATTAAAATAGAGGTAAACATTAATTGAACAATCTCACATCCAAGGAGATAAACTCACCTAAAATAGAGCACGGTCCCAGCCACAACACGAAAGGTAACATGGAGTTCTCACATATTTCTGCTATCCTATCTATATGTTGGAACAACACTGTGGAGCAAAATAAAAATGTAAGGAGATACGAGTTTCATCAATACATCTATACAAATAAATTAAAATTTCTGTTTGTTTATAATGTCAAAATAACAGCTGTTTACTATATGCATATTATGAAAGTTCATATATACGATAGGTACTTATAAAAAAAATAGTTTTGTTTGTCTGTCCGTCGGTTTGTTCCGGCTAATCTCAGAAACGGCTGGGCCGATATTAACGGGACTTTCGCTGGCAGACAGCTGATGTTAGAAGGAGTAACATGGCTTTTTGTCCCGGTAACACGTTCTCGTGCGATAATATCCAACATTCACAAGGGTAAAAAGGGGGGGGGGGGGGTTCTAGTATTTTATATAGCATGCAAATGGGACAAAACATTTAATAGCTTCGCCTTCATCTATAGTTGGAAGAAATAAAGAAAACTTTAAAACGGACTGATGATTAAATATTGATGATTAAATTATTGACATGAAATCAAATTAAATTCAGTATTTAAAAACCAAAATTTATTGCAGAACTATCTTCTACTAAATAAAAATCTTAAATTCTCTGACAGACAACGCAGAGCATAAACCTTTGAGTGCACAGAATGAAATTTTGCGCAAGAGTTCATACATAGAAGGTAGTGAACGTCAAAGAATTTATTTCAAATAATCATTTAAAAGGCACTTTCTCACGTTTACATTAACCCTACAGTAGTCGCGCACATAAAAGTAACGGGAGTGTCCAATTTCAAATTGAAATAAATAAACTTATAAGCATTAACGTTTAAATAAATATATGAAAATATTATCAGTACAGTTTTCTTAACTAAATATAATCAACATAAACTAATCACAACCTCTGTGTTCCCAAAAATCAACAAAAATAAAAAACTCTTTGTATGAGTGGGCTACATTATGTAGTCCATGCGACTACTCCAGGGTTAAAATAGAATTGATTCTAGTCGCCCATTCCAAAAGATAAGTACACAGATAGGAGAGCACTATGCAAGGATTATTGAAAATTCATTCCCAAAAGAGGTAAAAAAGAGTATAAAAGTATGTTTGGAAATCCGTAATTTTTACCGATAAGAGATTCCCTCGGGCTAGTACTCAATACTCACTCCTCCCACCCCCAAACATCTGGTGAATGTTGCCAATGAACGGTAGTAGCGGGTAGGTGGGCAGGCCGCGGAACTTGCTGCGCTCGCGCCGCTCCAGGTGCCACCACCATGCGACCGCGCAGCCCAGGAGCACGCACACTATGTACACCCATAGTGGCATCTGGATTGGGAAAATAGATTACTGATGACCTGCAACAGTCTGAACTGAACGGTTTCGCGCTAAAAAAAGACCTAAGAAACGATGGATGAAGTCAGCGAAAGATAAGAAGCCATTTGTGGCATTCCACCATGGGAATCTTGTACACCATTGTTTCTAAAATTAAAACTCCTGACATTACCCAGTATGTATATTTTAGAATGTGCAAAATTTGTCAGACGGCACTTTGATTTATTTGAAAAGGCTCAAGACCGTTGCCCTCGAAAAGTAAGAGATCCAGATAGAATAACGTTGCCTAGGGCCCCAAAGACTTATCTGTATAAAAATAACTGTTATCACGTGTGGGGACTTATCTATAACAAAATACCGAAGAACTTTAAAGAGTTACCAAATAAATTTATTTTTTATAAAGTTAAAATCTTGGCCACTGGAAAAACGATTTTATTCTGTAAATGAATTTATAAATAATGTTAATAATCTATTTTAAATGAATATAACGATAATATTAATAATGAATTTATTGTAGTGTATTAATTAATCATCATCATCATCATTTCAGCCGTAAGACGTCCACTGCTGGACTTAAATTAGGCCTCCCCCAATTTGGGGGGCTTTGCCATAATCGCCACGCTTGGCAGGCGGGTTGGCGATCGCAGTATGGTGGTAAAATGCATCGAGAACGCTGCTGCCCATTCTCTAGTAAGTCCCTTAGTCGCCTTTTACGACACCCACGGGAAGAAATGGGGTGGTGTTATTCTGTACGTCCGGCACCACACGGTACCACTGGTATTAATTAATAATAGAAACATTTAAAGCATGCCATTGGATTATTTGAAATATTAAATTTAAGCATTAAATACATTGTAATGTTTTGCATGTCAAATGTCTGACTTTGTATTAGGAACTTATTACTGACTATAAGACCAACACTGTACCAATACTTATTGCAAATAAATGATTATGATTATGACTAGCTTTTGCCCGCGGCTTCGCCCGCGTGGATGTCGGAAATTAATGCAACAGGACGTACTACCGCGATAAGAATGTGTTTTTCCAGGTTATATGGGTAATATAGACTCTGTGTGCTATTTTCGATCCAGATCCATTCAGCCATTTTTGCGTGATTGAAAAACAAACACCCATCCATACATATTTTCACATTTATAATATTAGTAGTAGTAGGATTATAATTCATATTACTTAGGATTCATAGTTTATGAGAACATCATGTGTGTTGGTGTTTTTACACGCTTTATATTAGCTTCACTTGTATGTTTGTTTGTAACCGACTCCTTATAGCGCGATTTTGACCCACTTTAAACGACCAGATTTCATTTAAACTCTGTAGACTTATCGAGGACCGATGACAATACTATAATTTCATAAATTTGTGCTATTATCCTTGCCAGGATTACCAGGACAGCAAAAAAACTTTCTTCGAAAACTACGCTGACGTACGTCAGACACTACGCTGACATACTTCTCAAAATTCGAAACATCCTATAAAATAGAAAATAAATAATAGTTTAAAGAAACTAAAAAAACACGCTTCCATAGAAAACCAAACTAAAAAGTAGAAAATAATGGAAAAAAAGCGTGGGGTGCCTGATATCAATAAAAAAATACCTTAAAAAGCACCCCACGCTTTTTTCCATTATTTTCTACTTTTTAGTTTGGTTTTCTATGGAAGCGTGTTTTTTAGTTTTTTTAAACTATTATTTTTAAAATAAGAGTAATAGTATTCAGAGTAAGAAGACTGCGACATAGGGCTTGGTTTAGTTGAATATAAGTCTTCCTGGTTTTTCTTAACGCTCCTATTTTACCTATACAGACACTCAATCATTTACCAGACACCGAACATTATTATAGGAATAGTACTTTTGCCAGTGGCTTGGCCCGTATAGCTGTCGGAAAATATCACCCGGGAACCTACTACCGGGATAAAGTAGGTATCCTATCTGTTACGTATCCATGATATAATATATCTTTGTGCCAAATTCGATCTAAATCCGTTTGGCCGTCTTTGCATCATTGAGAAACAAACATCCAAAAATCTAAACATCTAAGCCATTTCGCGGTCTCTTTCTTGGAATAATACTATTAGGTTTATTTTGAGTATAACGAACACACATGATATTCGCAATTACTATGAAGCCAAAGTAATATGAATTACAATCCTACTTATCCCGTACTACCCGGCCGCTGCCAACGCGCTCTGCGCCCGCTTTTTAAATCTCTAATATCTTCTAAGATATTCATTTAAATTACATGCTGTAAAGGGCCATATTGATCTATATAAAATGCACAATCTATTTAAGGTACTTAATTGGATAAGGATTAATGCTGTATTGCTTAAAATCGCTTCGTAAATAAGCCCTTATTTCTCGTAAAAAGTAAAAGATAAAAAATGGTTATTGTGGGTTATCCCTAAGAGATAGACATATACCATTGAGGACATTTTTGTAGGCCTTTTTAAGGTGTACAATACTGTAGTACATTATTTTGATCTATTTCGTAGGATTCAGCCAGGGTTTTTCGAATTTTGAGACGTATGTCAGCGTAGTTTTCGAAGAAAGTTATTTTTTTCTAAAATAAAAGAATCTTTCTAAAATAAAAGTAGCCTAAGTTACTCCTTGTTACATCAGCTATCTGCCAGTGAAAGTCCCGTCAAAATCGGTCCAGCCATTTCAGAGATTAGCGGGAACAAACAGACAGACAGACAAAAATTGTAAAAAATGTTGTTTTGGTATATGTATCGTGTATACATTCATATACACTTAGTAAAAAGTGGTTATCTTAATATTAAAAACAGACACTCCAATTTTATTTATTTGTATAGATGTATAGATAATAAACTTAGAAAGGGAATTAGGTACCTACTACCGAGTTGAAAACTAATAGAAAAGTATTGAAGAAGAAATGTTGTACCCACCCCAAATAAATCCGGATCCTTATCCGGATTTATTTGGGGTGATTCTCTTGCCCTTGCAAGAGAATTAAATAACCAGACAATATTAAATTTTCGTCATCATTTCAATTTGCAATTAGTTTCCGGATCTGCTGCAAAACTTCTCAAAAATTTTAAGAAAAAAATTTGCAAAGAAAAAATTATTCTCTCCGATCTACATTAGCCTTCACCCGTTTATAAATGAGGTAGACAACTACAGGCCCATATTTTTACGGTACCATCGTTGCATATTATTCAGATTATTGTTTTACAATGCAAGGCTGCAGTAGATATAGAGACATAATACATTTAATGAGTTATTTTTATCTGATACATTGAAAAAATTACAGACTATTATGATATCTAGGCACTTACGGTCACACACGCGCTTCTCTAAGAGGACACGGAACAAAAGATTGTTTCTTGCAATCGTTCACAATATATAAATTACGCTAAATCGTAAACGTACCTATACATACGTCCATGTTTATACTTAGTACAGTCGCTGGCAAAATGTTTGAGATTTGAATTAAACTTTCAAGGGGTAGTGCAATGGGCACGCCGCAATTGCGACGGTGTCCCTTCTTTGAAGAGTGGATAAAGAGGCGCCACGGCGTCCTCACCATCCGCCTGACTTGCGTCAGTCATCCTCACCGGGCATGCAGGCGCGGTCGCAGCCTAACATTTTGGGGTCGTCACCATGAGTACTGAAGAATATTTTTAGGAAGGTACATCCTCTTTGGTCTAGTAGTCGCAAGCGCTACTGATCAGCATGATGTCCCGGGTTATAATCTTTTTTCAAATGTCCATCTGAGTCTCCGTGGCTCAAGTGAGAACAATTTTAAGATAGTAAGACAGGCAAATCGTTCAGGGTTTCGGCAGCATAACTGTCTTTGGGGGGGGGTCATGACCCCTAGGACACCCCGGGTGTTTCCATTGCGAGGATCGTCTGGGGGACACAGTGGAGCATACGGTGGAGGTGTGCCCTGCCTGGGCGGAGCACCGCCGTGTCCTCGTGGAGGCAATCGGCGGCGGCGACCTCTCGCGTCCGGCCCTGGTGCGAGCCATGGTACGGAGCGAAAGGGCATGGGAAGCCGTCACCTCACCCATACCTGTAAGCATGTCAAAAGAACTTTGGGACACCATGCGATACTTCCTCGTAACTAATTTTTGCACGGTAATTTCGTTACATACTCATAGAAAGAATTATGGCTTTCATTTGACAGTTCTACAACATTCATTGCGATAAAAACTTTGTTGAGCAGGCAATTTTTTTGAACATATGAACCGATGGATTTGTAATATCCTTCAAAATGGTTCAGATTGGAACTGATAGTGTGTTAGAATTGATCACTGCCCCGTTCGCATACATATAAACTGTCCAAGGAGTCATCATATAAGTCTAATTTAGGGCGTAGGGCTCTCCCACCAAACTATATACTTAATGCAATTTCTCGAATGGCTGAACTTGACATTAATCATGACAGATTCACACTTTTTAGCCCAAAGTTTTTGTTTGCGATAAGGTTCATTATTGTCATCTACTTAAAGGAAAAATTCCCAGGTGTGCCTCTCCGATTTAGAAACCGCTGAAATATGTTATTCTACGTTGAATTCTAAGAGACACGTTTTTTTTATCGGCGTAAAAACATTTTTAGGGGGTAAAATGGACCGTCAAAGTTGACCCTCTCAGGACGAGTTTTTCAGGTTTCATATACTTAAAGTCGATATTTTCGCAAACGACCAAGTGCATCATAAACTACACGAAAAACTATGAAACACGTATACCAACGCGATTTCAAATATTATTTTTTTAATTATTTTTATTTTCATTAAAAGAATTGTATGAACCTAAACGAGGCAAAAGAAGTGTGTAGAGATCGTAGCAGGTGGCGTTCCGTGGTTTCTGCCTACCCCCATGGGAAAAAGGCGTGATTGTATGTATGTATGTATGTATGTATTAAAAAGAATAAAAATTCAATTTAAAAAAAACTATTGATTATTTTTTCACGGGAGCAACGGCAATCGAAAGAGCATAAAAAAGTAAAGAATACGTCTTCTGCCGTTTGTCAAAAAAATTTAGAAGTTAAGCTGTTAATGACCCCCTTAATATGAGTATCATGCCCTAATAAATTTATCTGATTGTCACATAAATTTATTAATATTTGAAATTAATATGTAAACATACACTAAATAGTGTATGTTTTTAACCGACTTCAAAAAAAGGAGGAGGTTATCAATTCGACTGTAAGTATTTTTTTATTATTTTTTTATGTTTGTTACCTACTACATAACTTTTGACTGGATGAACCGATTTTGATGATTCTTTTTTATTTGAAAGCTGGTGCTTCCCGAATGGTCCCATTTTAATTTGGTTCCAATTGGACAATGGGGTCCATGTGAAAACCACATGTCTTAAATCTGCATTAAGTATTTGCGCGACACATGAACGAATAACGCGATAAGATTAGTGCGGGGTATCTACCATAACTAAACAGTTAAAAATAAAAACTTTTTACATAAAAAAATTACACCCGACTTCCTAAAAAAACACTACAAAGTGGAAAATAACTTTAATTTCGGAAGTCGGTGGCGAAAAGACCTTAAATACAGATTCTAAGACACCGACTTTCGAAATTAAATGTATTTTTCACTTTGTAAGCCAAGGCAGCTAAGAGATGATCTTTGGTCCTAAAAACGCCATATTAAGCAACTAGCTTTTGCCCGCGGGTCGCCCGCTTGGTCGTCGAAATTTATCACAAGAGGTCGTATTTCTGGAATAAAACTATCCTATGTGCTAAACCAGGACCTTCCAAATCCGTTCAGCCGTTAGCCCAATCGATTCAGTGCTTTCAGCTGTGTGTTAATAGATCAGTTAGCCAGAAACGGTTGCCTTTTATATAGGTACACAGATTCAGTGAAGTTTCGAATAAAAAACTCTATCTAATCTTGTTTCTCAATAAAAACTTTGGGCCCCCGCTTCATCCCCTTAGGAGCTGAATTTAGGAAAATCCTTTCTCAGCACTGCTCACGTCATAATAGCTATCAGCGTGCCAAATTTTAGCGCAATCCGTTCAGTTGTTTGAGCTGTGTGTTGATAGATCAGTCAGTCAGTAAAGGTTGCCTTTTGTGTATACAGATTCCTCTAAAAGCGATTAATTTCCTGAATTTTCTCATGATTTTATTTGACATTAAAAATCAATAAAGAAATCCATAATTTATACACTATTTGACGAATCTCCATACAAAACTGACAAACAGATGAATTGCGTGCTGTGTTTTCGGATAATATTATGAATTTTTAGTTTGTGACCGTTTTACGATTTTAAATATCATTCATTATAATTATATTATCCCATCATGATTCTGCCAAAGCGGCCTTCTTAGACCCACAGCCCTACTGACGGCGCCCGTTCACAAACATGACGGATGGATGAAATAACTTTAATCATATTCGGAATGTCAAGTTAAGAAAGTCAAGTGAAGAGTATAAAGAAAAAGAATCAGAAAGAACGCTAAGTGCAAACGAAGTAATAGCGTAGCGGTAGCAGGTGTTGCGATGCCATGGGGAGGGTCGGAGGGGCAAGAAATTACACGCGGATAAAGTCGCGTGCAGAAGCTAGTTTAAATATAACAACCACCACAAAAGAGTGGGAAAGGCTGTCATGTTGTTTTCCCCGAGAATTCGAAGACCACAAAAAATACCAAGTTGACGTTTTATCCGAACGATTGGAAGAGACGCTGGATACGATGTAATAGGTAGTTCTTTCGACTTTTCAAGCATTCGTAGATGTCTTTAATTCGTAGCAAAAGGCTCCGTTACTTACCAAACGAACAGTAGTACCCTATCTACCTGTATACAGGTGACATTAGGTAGGTAGCCTACCTACCTACGTACAAGGGTCTAAGTAGTGCAAGGTCAGATTCCGTTCGACAACGCCGCACAAATCCGCAACTGCAAGCCCGCAAGCCCGCCCCAGTCGTCTCATCATGAATAAAGCATCAGACTGACGCGTGCGATTAGTTGATAACCAAGAATTTTGCGGCTATAGGTACTTCGTTATGCTTCTGTTGACTGACGTGGGTACCTATCACGTCTGCTTCGAGTATGATTTCCACCACACACGCAAGATGGATTTAAAATAAAATAACTTTTCAATGGTTGACTAGCTGAATAACTAGGTACCCAGTAATTCGGGGTTTTGCGCAAGTTTTAGATATCCTGGCGAGGTGATCAATAGTTGGCGTCATTCGTATGAGAAGTGACTTTTGCCTGTAATGGGACAATAATAAGCTGGTAATAGATAGCTTATAGGTCCTCAATTTCTCAGCATCTAAAATATGTACCTACAACCTCTTCTATTGACATAAGGCATCTCCAATGACATGTCATTAAATAAATCACTAGTTACTTTACTAATAATAGGAAATTAGTGCACTTTCAGTGTCTTGTTGACCGTAGGTACATGATTACATTGTGCACTACAACATGTTATTTCGCGCCCACTGACATGTCATTATTTGATTTATGGGGTGATGTGGTGAACAGGGAACCACACGCGTACTGGCGGAGACACAAGTGCTTGGTCTATGTACCTACCAGGCTTAGTAGGTTTATCATCATCAACTAGTCATAAGAGTAATGCTTTTTTTTTTGCATGGGAAATCTTTAAATGACTTCTGCCGCTCTGGGTGGAGCGGGAGGGCGTGTCAGAGTTTTACTGACTAAAACCCACCCATTTTCCTTCAGTTGCTCATATGCCAGGGTCACGGTATCTCTTTCGAACAATCTCGCGACCCTGGCAGGCATCGGTCCTAGCAGACCCCTTCAGTGCTGCTGACATCTCTTTGAGGCGTGCGTGGAACACTACGCGCCGTCGACCCGAGCCTGGTCATTACCGGGCGGCGAACTAGTATTGCTCGCCACCCGCAAGCTCACGCCGACGACGCGATGGCCGGGAATCCACTATTGACTCCCGACGCCCGGGGTGTCTCCTCCTGCGGCGGCTAGGGACGTGAGGGCGCAGAGACTGCCACTCCCTCACGCGCCCCACCTCCTCCTTCGCGAGCATTACTGCTTCGTAGAAGGAGGTGACGGCTTCCCATGCCCTCTCGCTCCGTACCATGGCTCGCACTGGGGCCGGACGCGAGAGATCGCCGCCGCCGATCGCCTCCGCGAGGACACGGCGGTGCTCCGCCCAGGCAGGGCACACGTCCACCGTATGCTCCACCGTGTCCTCCAGACGATCCACGCAATGGAAACACCCGGGCGTTTCCTCCCGCTTTATCCTGAACAGAAACCCACCGAAGCACCCATGTCCGGTGAGAACCTGCGTCAGGCGGAAGGTGAGAACGCCGTGGCGGATCTCTATCCACTCCTCAAAGAGAGGACTTACCGCCACAATTGTGGCGTGCCCAAGAGTTATGGTTATGGAATATTTGAATTTCACTGGGAGGATAATTAATAGTTCATTGTTCTCTGTATTTTATTTTTTTTTCTATTTTTATGTTAACTGCAGGTGTAAATATTCAACACAATGTAAATTGTTTATGAATAAATGAAATGAATGAAATATGCTCTACCTCTATACCCACACGTATGGATTTAATGAAAAATATTTTTTTGGGTTACAGTTCTATGTATGGGGAACACCAAATATTATTGTTTTTTTTTTTCTATTTTTGTGTGAAAATCTTAATGCAGTTCACAGAATACATCTGATCTACTTACCAAGTTTCAACAGCATAGCTCTTATAGTTTCGGAAAAAAGTGGCTGTGACATACACGGACAGACAGACAGACAGACAGACATGACGAATCTATAAGGGTTCCGTTTTTTGCCATTTGGCAACGGAACCCTAAAAATGAAGGGATTTTAAACGTACCCCGGGCACGAAATAATGACGGAATATTGTTTATAATTGTATCCATTTGCAAAAACAAAACGTGTTGAAATGTCATTTCGATCAAAGTGTTCCATTTTATAATCTCTAGATCTTGAGCATTCATCTTTTGTTGACAAATATATATTATCTCTTTTTGACCTATTTGATACGAAAAGGAAACACTTAATGAAATGCAAAAAATTCGACAATTTTTAAACACAGTGTTGTTATTGTCGAACTGACGAACTTGCAACTTGAAGCAAAAATTATTTTTTCTCAAATGTTACATTAAAAAGAAGTAAATATGAAGAGGAATACACAGTTGTTTGATTTGTTTTGGGAAGATATATTAGTAACACAGGTTTTACCGAATCTAACCCTCAGAGATTGTTTTAATTTTCGGTGTGTTTCAAAAACTTGCTTACAGATCATAACTATGTACTTTGCGAAGCTAAAATCATTGAAATTGATGAACAAGGGATTTTCGCCTCACACGTTTAATGTAAGTGATCCGTTTGAAATAATTTAATGCGTGTCCGTGCAGTAAAATTTACAAAATAAAATGTTTTTTTAGGTGCTTGCAGTTACTTGTAACAAGCTGACTGTTTTAAACTTGAGTCGCTGCACGTCGATTACTGATAACGATTTAATACCAATGTTGATGAGGAACAGGAAATTGATAAGTTTGAACCTGAGTCAGTGTAAAAACTTGTCTGCAAAATGTCTGCAGCCGGTTATTTTGTATTGTAATAATTTACAAACGTTGAAATTGGCGCGATGTGCCTGGCTGACGACGGGGGCCGTTGAGGCATTGGCGTTGCACCAGTGCTTGTTAGAGGACGTAGACCTATCATACTGTGTGTCAATCTCAGAGAGTTGCATCCTGATTTTTGTAAAGAAGTTCCGACATTTGAAGACTCTAAATCTGGAGGGTAACAAACAGGTGTCTGACAAGTGCCTGTATGCCTTGGCCAAGTACAGCACATCACTGAAACTTCTGAACCTGAGCGGATGTACAGATATCTCAGATAAGGGTGTCAAGTAAGTTGAAAGAACCATGTTATTGAAGTTAAACCAACCCTGTTTTTGATACCATTCATAGAATACCACCTCACAAATATCTGTCACATGCCGTTAGATATTCTGGTTAAAATAAGTATTACCAAAAAGATTTAGTAATCTTTTTTATAGTTTCAAACTACAATTCTTAATAAAAAATATATTCAAACCTATATAAAGCTATCTGATCCTGATTATGATGCTGAAGATTGTAATATCATAAACAGCCTCTGGTCTATTGTAATATCATAAAATGCATCTACTTTTTTTTAACATTTTATATTATGAAAAACAAACATTATCACTTGATTTCAGGGCCCTAGCAACCCACAGTCAAAAGCTGGAAGGTCTCCTAGTCCGTGGATGCTTGAAGGTGACAGAGAACAGTCTGAAGCTGATGCGGAATAGGGTGCATCTGGACCGCAGGCCTGTAGACACAGGGCCCGTACCTATCTACGTACAGGTTTGAATGGCTGGTACAAGTATTAGGTATCACAAGAACAACAAATAAAAGTATTGTAAGGACCATCAAGTTAGGTGTTGATAAATGAAAATTGTTTAGACATTTTTATTGTCTGACATTTCCTATTGGAGGCAACAAACCCAGGTGCCATATAATCATAAATATATTTAGCAAAACAACATAGTGGACAGAACGAAAACAGGTCATGAATTAAAAATTTATAAATAATAAATGCTCATAGACACCAAAAACTCTGTTTGTCTATGACTTGTTGTGGAGTTTACAGGCGTCAATAAACTACTGTAAACTTCCAATAATTTACGATATTTTTCCTAGCATTCCACAGCACACATGGATTTCTATGAATTTTTTTTCTGTTCCCACTGGTCAGTCAAGGTAGTATTCAATAACACCTATTTTAATTGTTTATAGATTGCTCAACTTCCTCAAAGTATGATCAGTATCCTGTTATTCTATGAAACCTGATAAAATGCCAAATCAATGTATTCCTAACTTAAATCTTAAAATAATGTGTTCAGATATTATTATTATGTATAGAGAAATTGTATGTCTTAGTAAATTTTAATAAGTAGCACAATTATTGGTATCAATGTGAAAATTTGAATGCTTGTTTGTTGATAGTAATATAGTATACTTATTGGAGAACTTCAAAAACGAATTGTTTAAAATTATATGCCTCTCTATGTCTGTAAATGTAGCTTATTTTCTATTTGTTAATACAACAATAATGCAATACCGCGCGAAATATCGAGCGCATACATAATGTAAGGTATTCACGATCCACTTAAAACCGTTACTAAGTCTTTGCAATGTAACTCTTATCTTGGTAGCGAAGGGTATAAATTGGAATGATTGCCGAGAGTTTTATAGTAGTCACGGCAATCATTCTAATTTATACTTGACTAGCTTCCGCCCACGGCTTCGCCCGCGTGAATTTCGAAAAATTCACCATTTCCATCCCCCATTTCACCCTCTTAGGAATGGAATTTCAAAAAACCCTTTCTTAGTGGATACCTACTTCTCACAAAGAACACACCCTCCAAATTTCATGTCTCTAGAACCAGTGGTTTAGGTTGTGCTGTAATATACATTATCAGTCAGTCAGTCACTCAGGACTTGGAATTTTATTTTTATATATAGATAAGAATAAATTAAGAGTAACACTGACTTACTAATGAATTTACGTCATTTTTTGATCGTGAATGCTCTGGTTCCTGACATTATTGTTTATTGGGTTACTCGAAGTTACGCAATAGCGGTACGGTACGGCAATTGTATGTCTATCGAGCGTTTATTGCGTGTCAAAGATTATTATTATTGTTGTTGTATACAGGATAATTTTTTATCCAGTGCGCAAACTGTAACCATGAATTCAGCATATCATTCTAGAGCCCCCAGCATAGAAAATTTTCGCCGGTTTTGAAAAAAAAATCAGCTGTTTCATAGAAAAATGCAATACCTACGGGGTCAAAATGTATGAAACAGCTGATTTTTTTTTTTTGTATAACCAACGAAAATGTTCTACGCTGGGGTCTAGAATGATATGCTGAATTCATGGTTACAGTGTGCGCACTGGATAAAAAATTATCCTGTATATTTTTATTGTAATGTTAGATGATGTAAATATAACTTTGTTGATATAGATATAAGATCTAATTTCAAGTGTGCCTGTATTTAGGGCTCTTTGAATTCCGAAGTATGAAAATACGGGCCAAAAACTAGTACTAAATAAAATGCTTTATTAAAATGTCACCCAAACTGACCCTCTTATCTTGGTGACAGCGGGATCTCATTATTGTAATTAAATGGAGATGCATTGATAATAATGCATTTAATGTATTATTTAACTATCTGGGTAATACGTGAAATTCAAATGGGATTAAATAAACTTAGAGGGTTGTTTTGATGAATTTCATCATGATTTATAATTAGCCTATATTTTCCCCACTGTTGGGACGCAGGCCTCCACTCAATGCGATGGAGTGGGCTGTAATCTACGACGCGGGCCCACTGCAGGTGACTAGATGTCACATGTCTTCTAGAATTTTTGGTTCTAGGACATGTCGGTTTCCTCACGAGGCTTCCCTTCACCGTTTTGAGAGGAGTGGTGATTGATGATTTTAAAGATTATAATTCTATCAAGGCATATTAGTTACGGGCGCGACCTATATTTTAATCAACATACAACCTGACAAAAATAATATTTTAATTTCAAGGGGTATCTAAGCGCATCCACCTAAACCAAACATTCTATTTTATAGATAGTCAATAAAATAACTTTGAATTTTACAAAAAAAAAGATTTTAGAAAGTGACATCATTGAGAATAGATTTGATATTATGTATGTGGTAAGACTAACTAATGTTTGTTTCAAAAGTATTTGACTGTAGTGTAAATAAACTTTACGTGACACTAAAAATTTGCTTCCACTGGTACGTTTTCTAATCCATTTGTTTACATTGTCTGTAGATATTTTTGGAACAGACCATACTATCGTCGTGGTTGTAAATCTTCAACAGTGAGAATTCTGTGATTATTTTAACTATTCTGTAGTATATTGATTGTGTGCAATATTAGAATTCCTGAGTTTGAAACTCAAAGTATATGAGATGTTTGAAAGTATTAAATTATTACTGCTACTCATAGGTAATGTTGGTAGACATTTGTTGACTTATCATTGCAGCAAGTAGGTACACCTACATAATAATAATATCTGCAGGTCGGCAGGGACCTCATACCGACGCAGCTTTGAAAAAATAAATGCTGTTCCAAACATTTCGACCGCGTAGGTCCACTTCTCTGTGAAAAAGCTTTTATTTTTTAATAAACGTCTAGAATCAGGTGCTGACTTCATGGTTATAGTTTGTGCATTTATGCCAGCCTGCATAATGTTACTATGATAAATTATGTGTGGCAACTATTTATGAAATACCTACTACTTAAAATCATGTATTAAATGTGTTCACTATCGCAAAGGTGTAGGGGGAAGTGGGGCAGATTGATTCATAAAAATTGAAAATGTAATAATATGTGAATAAACATAATATTTTAAGTGTATTTTCAACTCAACGTTTAGCCTAATGTATAAACATTATAATGTCAATGACAATAATTGTTTATGTTGTGACAGAACGGGAAAAATACGTGTTGTGTAAAAAATATCTTTTGAATCATTCTGCCCCACCAACGGGGCACTTAGATACATCACGTGGGGTACTTTAATACAGTGTGAAAGTTGTATGAAATTGGTTAAATTATAAGACTTTCTTGAAAATTAACACTTCTTTTATTATGAAGATACCATAATCAGTCTTACAAATTACTTATTACTTAATCAAATTAACAGTTTAGAATATTTTGTCTTCAAAAACGCTTGTGATGTTTTTGAGTGTAAAAGATTCCAGAAAGGCAGATTTTGAGAGTTAAGCTATGT
Source organism: Aporophyla nigra (assembly GCA_947507805.1). Lineage (NCBI taxonomy): Eukaryota > Metazoa > Arthropoda > Insecta > Lepidoptera > Noctuidae > Aporophyla > Aporophyla nigra. The sequence goes on from OX382311.1 coordinate 21,679,818, forward strand.
TATATATGGATAGTGTCTTGTCAATATTTTGAATGTGCCAATCATTAAAATCTATTTCCAGTTCCATTTTAAATGGACAACGCAAAAAACGCTGACTTCAAAGGGTTGTAATTTATGTGACGTACCTATGTTGTGGCAAAAAAAGATAGATAATCAAAACTTTAGGTGTTGGTAAGACCGTGTTAGTGCCTGTTTCATCGAAATTTAGTATACGGTCAGGTGTGAATTTATAGCATTACATTACATGGTCATATTTTTTTTTTTTTAATCAGCTACTGAGGTCTTATTAAATGCAAAACTTCTTGCGGCACTTGTGTTTTAAGCTTTCTTAGGCTAAGTTCCTTTTCCATTTTCTAAATCCTGCTGCCCAATCTTTCCCGGCACGTTTATTTTTTTTCCCAAGAATCTGGATATTTACTTCCTAAATATTTTGCATACTTATAAGCTAAAGATGAAAGTAGCTGCAAGGATAACCCATAATTCATCTTGAGCAAATCAGTAAATATTCTGAAAAGACATTTTCTTGCTGGGCAGTAAATACTTGAGGTAGGTTTTCCTCGTAATCTTTTCTGAACTTTTCAACATGATATTGCAGAGTTGCAGGTTTGATACCTGATACCATATTTGTCAGCTGCTTTTCCAATAGACAGTACCCTCGAAGTAACTTCTGATATGGCGAGCTTGATCGTTTCATCTATACTACGTCTATCGATCTTTGGCTTGTCTTTGGCGTTCCATTTTCTAATGACAACAAAGGAATATTTAATTTTAATTGAAATTTATATATTTTCACATTTTGTTGGGGCACCTTGAAACAGTTAGGGGGCACAATGATGTGTATCATTGTACCCCGTACTTTCCTGTATCTAAGTGCCCCAAAAGATATTTTTCAAAATATACGAACTTTGTAAATAAACTAACATTTAAAAAAAATAAAAGTACTAAATCCTTAACATTTGATCCCGTAACTTACATTTGGTGTATATAATCAAATCAAATCAAATCAAATTAATTTATTTCGGGCTACAAAGACCCATATCATAAATACCTTACAGACTAACATACATACAAATAAAAACAATGTAAACATAAAACTATTGTACACGAAGTGACGGCGTCGTGTTGCGCTGCGTGGTGTCGCGTAGCCTTCCGCGGAATCGCCGATACACGACACCCTTCGGCCAAAACTCTTCCTTGAGGAAGGTCTCGATTTGAAGAGTTGGAACTCGCACTACAAAAGACTTGAAGTTCGTGTTATGGCGTGGTTCCAACTTCTCGACCCTCAAGGTCCAGTTAGTCTTCACTCGTACATACTCCACGATCTCCTCAACCTTCGTGGTGTAATGTAGACGGGACACATAGAGCTGCGTCGTCGGTGTAGCTGGACGCAGCAGCATATTGGGTCCTGCAAGCGCGGTCCCGCACTGGTTCCGACTAGGAGGCTTCCTCCTCTTCTTCCTCTCCAGCTTCACGAAGCCATCCTTGTCACACGTGCCTGAAACCGGGCCTAACTGTTTCGAACCCCATATAAACATTCACAGGATCGTACAGAAGACCGTAGAAACACTTTTACAAATTACATATTTTTTTAGTTGATCGCACTCGAAACACGTTACGATTCGTTAAATGCCACCAGTTGACTGGCTGTCGACGAGATCACATCGGATGCGATCAAAAATATGTATGATCGTTTTAGAGGTGTCACCACTCGAATACATTCAATCGATTTTTAAATAATGCCTGTGTATCTATGTGCCCCTTGCATCATTGTGCCCCACCTCCCCCTAGTTGTATGAATATAATTTATTATGATTGAATGGAATCATGAGTAGTAGGAAGCGATGTCAATCATTACTTGTTGCGAAATGCGGAGTAAGCAAACATAGTCAAAGTCTGCCCAGCCTTTTCCCAACTGTGGGGTTCGGCTTCCAGAAGAGTAGCTCCGAATCTAAATAGGTAGGCTATGTTGTGCAGAGGTGCTTAACTCCTTAGGTCTACAACTTAAACATAATAAACCTTTAGTAAATTTGTTAGTTTGTGCTACAATAGATCCTTAACTAGTGTACTTGGTTATTTCGTTTATTTATCCCAAAAATAACATCCTAAGGTAGAGATTTGTGTTGCAGGCTACACTGAGTTATTCCATTTATCCAACCCAAGATGGTTACATGGAAACGCACGTTCGGCAATTCCATCCTAAGCTATAATGACTTAGAGTGAATTTTTGGGCTTGGATAATCGAACAACCCGGTGTATCCTATAACAAACATATGTTGACATTTCAGAGATCGTATAATTTATAACAACCAAATATTTGTTACTACAAATGCAAGTACGCATGGCGACAAATCACTCTATACATTTCCAGTATAAGCTGACTTCTCATTGTACGAAAAGCCTATACAATGCGAGGTTAGCTAAAACTGGAAATGTATAGCTTGATATGTAGGCGTGTGTATCTAATTAACCTTGTAGGTACTTTTTGTGTTACCCATATCGATATTCCAGATCGTTGATTCTCATAGATAGATACGAACATTAGATAACTATGATTTTGTAAAAATTAGACTGACCCAGCTAATGAACGCTCTACTAAATTTAAATTGTACCTAATTATTTCATCTGATGTACACATATTAAAACCTTATTTTGTAATTATTCTACATTATGTAAAAATAAAATATAACTTTGTTTTGTTTTTGTTGTAACTTTGATGTTTTCATTGATCCTGGAAATGCCTCAACCTCAGTCTGGTTACACTCACACGAAACGGTCGGGCGTAGCCTGCGAGCATATTTCCCTTACTGCTTCTGTAGCACCCACCAAAACAGTTTATTTTTCTATCGATGGACATTTCATTATTATTGGATTTGCATTGCATGGAGTGTTCACATTATCAGTTCTGTTGAGATTTTTTTCGGGAACAGAATTGCTAAATGTCGTGAGAACCTCTAAAGCGAATTCTTATACTTGGCTGAATTTTGAGGTATTTAATCGTAAAATGCGTGCGGTCGTCGGAGCCCCCCGTCAGGAACGAAGTTCCATACGCTATTTTCGCAGTCACACTCGTAGCCAATAGTATATAGTTGTCTACAGAATAATGTGACTCCGGCGGGTCGGCCACCTAGAAACGGTAATAACTTTTGAACCAGTGACCGACAGATTCTGATATTTGGCGACTAATTCCGGGTAATTGCCGAGTAAATATGGGAGAAAACAGATCTTCGCTAGATGCCCTAGCTTTTGAGATTCAATTGGGCCAACCTGGGTTAGGTGCTCCCCAGTTTCGACTAATTAGCGACAATTTTTGACGTCTCCCAGAGCGGGAGACGTCATTGGATGATTTCCCTCTCAAAAAAAATACATCATTTAATAAATATTGATGTCCTAGAGGTATGTATAGGTACAATATATTAGAAATCTCAGAGAGCGAAAATAATAAGGCAAGAACGTTGACATCACAACTACACAAATGTGTTCTTGCTTAATCTTCAGTGGGTTTGTGTTTTATTTTGATAGATGGCACCAATTGAAACAATACTAGTACAGAGATCAAATCGTCAGTCTTCGGGCAATGTAATATACTTAACCCCATGACGGGGTCCACCGACTGCACACGGTTTTTTTTCTGATGTTGTTTGTGTAAGGAAACTTGAAAAATAAAACTACAGGGTTGTTCACAAAATTATATTTTGTGTGATAACACCTGCTACATGTTTCTTACTGTTATTGTATTTACAATATTTTATATACTACACATTAGTAACAAATAACATTCATAACCTTAGAGGAGCAGATCTTACAAAATAACTTACGGCGAGCGGCGACGAGCGACCGACCGATCGATCGACCAATCGACCGACCAACCGCCGCGCGCGGCCGACGCTTACCTAGACGTGCAAGAGGACGAAACTAAACACGACAACTAAAAATACTTAAACTCGTAATTATAGTAACCGTAAGTGTTAATAACATTTGGCAATAAATTACTGGGATAACACGAACATAATCCTTAAGCGAAGCGGTAAAACAAAGTTATCATCGCAAATATAAAACGTTAAAACTACCAGTGTAAAAAGAATATAAAATATAAAAAAAAACCTCCGTCCATTAGGCCTGTTTACGTAAGTAACCACGGTTCGTCGGCCAGGCGAGCCCGGCGCTCCTCAATGTTGTTAGCGCACTATCACATTGATCAAATTAAAAACAGTATCTTACAAATACACTAAGATTATCAGCTCTATATGTATACCAGCCTTGTTACAATCCAAAGCGTTACATTTACAATATGTTACACGGAAGTCAAGCAGACAGACGGGACGTGAGAGGCACTTTAGAACAAACAGACAAACTAGGATCCTACGGTAAATTATAATTACACAACGGCGACTGTACACGAGCTACACAACACATACATCAAAACGTAAACACCATATACATATAAAATACGAGTTCCGAACGATTCTTCACATCTGAAGTTCAATCTGCGATCAGTAAAAACATTGCACTCAGTTCAACATAACCAAAGACTTAACATTACATTGTTTCTTTGGAAATCGAGAATATATTAATTTATGAAGCACGCGCCGTGGACACTGGAATCCGCGGATATCACAGTTCTCTCACAGGGCCCGATACTTTAGTCACGATACAAAACAAAGCAGATTACTATCAGAGTACATACAATTATTGCACTATCATTATGCTACATTTCAGTGACGTAGTCATTATTATTATTATAAACAGATTTAAATAAATTTTATCTGCAATTTTGTACTTTTATTCAGCTCACCGGGTACTGCTCTTTATCAACGACAAACAAAACGTGATTTACATACATATTATACAAAAACAATAACAGAGCTGCCACTAGACCGCCGTAACATAACGAGACACTCGCGCGGGAGGGTAAGGCAACAGAAGCGGTGTTCATGTTCATCTCGATTAACATTAGTCTATATACAATAGAACTAGCACTCAACGTCAGAAAGCAAATGTTTATTTGTACTATGCTATACTAAAATAGAAGACACTCGGTTCGCTGTCGGCCGCGCAGGGCTGGCCGGCCGGCGCTACCGCCGCATGGTGGAGTTCAGCGTCTGCATGGCGAGCGGCGGGTTGATGTACCCGTAGGCGTACACGTTGGCCTGCTGCGCGCGCGGGTCGGGCCCGCCGTACTGCGGCGCCTGCACGTTCATCATCTGCAGGTTGTTGAACTGCTGCTGCGGCGGCACGCGGTACCCGTTGAGCCCGTAGCCGCTGATGATGTGCGTGTTGAGGTTGGGCGACATGCGCGAGCCCGGCGCCATCTGCATGTGCTGCATCGGGCTCAAGTTGCCTGTGGGGGGACGCCGTACAGGTTAGTTCACTATGCAATACTGGCTTAGCAGAACATCATACACAAATGATAGCAGAAGGAATGTCATATGCGTTCCACAAAGATAGACTTCTATAAAAGAAGATATCTAGACAGGAGACGCATATATTACTGTTGCATGTTCTTAGAAGACTGTGGCAACAGAGCGCACCGACTGTGGAACCATGCCAGAGTATTTCTTTACTCTGTTTAGTAGAATTTAGAAATAAGGCTCAAGCGGATTTTCCTAGAAACATGAAATTTCTAAAGTGAAAGCAATCAATCAAGTGCCGAGAATCATTGTCTTGAGTGGGAAGGCATATGGGTATGCTGTTAAAATCATGCTAGATTTACACATGTAACACTTGTCACGTGAACAGAGACACAGATACGTCATAATAGTAGGTGGCGAAAAAGCTTTTTAGTATTTTGAAGGTATAAAGTTGCAGTAAAATCTCCTTGGCTGTACATACAGTACAGCCAAGGAGATGTGAGTGGCTGGTTTTGATACCATTAAATAGAAGACATCTAAAAACGCTCGATATTTGGGTGTCCCACGAGCTCACTAAAAGAAACCTTATAAATTGTGTACACATTTGCGATTCTCTATCGAAACGTGATGAAACAATATTTTTTGAAAAGCCTCCACAGACTATAGCGAACCCCATATTTATTCATAATAAGGTGATGCTACGTATGTTGGGATTGGAAGGGCATCCTTCATTATTAGCTTTTGCCGCTGGACAAAATCATCGATTCGGATCTTTATTGCCAACAACTGATGACACTCAAGCAAATTGAGAAAAAACAGCCGGAATTGTTCAACAGAAAGGTTGTGCTCGTTTATCTTGATAAGGCCGCACCACAAACATCTTTACCCACTCAGCAAAAATTTAAAGACCTGACTGTAAACCCTGTTTTCAACCTGTTTCGGTCTTTTCAGGATCCTTTAGGTGGGGTGTTTAGTTAACATCATGAGAGGACTGTCAAAACAACTTGTCACTGTTTTTTGATCAGAAGTCCCAATTTTTTTTACAGCAATGCGATTTTATCTCCACCAACCAAATGGCAACAAGTTATCGATCAAAATCAAATGCAAATAAATAAATGTGTTCAATTTGAGTACAAAATCCGAAAAATCTTTTTCCCTGGCCTAATAATAACATAATTGTTATACTGACTTGATGTATTCCTGGTATTCCTCGGCGAGTCGAGCTGGTTATGCGGCGGGTAATACTTGGCGGCGGCGGCGTGGTAATGTCCGGCCGGCGCGGCGGGAGGTGTGCTCGACTGCTGCCCGTACTGTAGGAAACAACTAGATTCGAAATACTGAAAGACCACAAATATGTGTCATGAAAATGTTGGAGCTAGACAGCATACTTGCGTCCGGGTGTGTGATGGTGATGTGATTGTTAAGTACACGTGTTAATGCAACTCCATATCGGTTCTGAAATACTTTCATGACACTCCAACTTCGTCTATATTGGTTTAAACCATTTCTTTGTTTTTGGTTAGTTATAGCGACCCATTCTCTACCAACCAAATTCCAAGCAAAGCTTTCTGTTTTCTTTATGCTTTTACAATAGACAAAACGCGAAAACGCCTTGTGTTTGAACTCTTAGATGAAAGAAGAGAGTCGTACTCGTAAAAATTTGAGAGATAAACGAAGACATTATGTGCTTACTAAGCACAAGATTGATCCTTTTTAAGTAAGAAAAAATAATGCTGATGAATGACACATTAGAAAACATTCGCAATATTCAACCATTCTATTTTGTAAAAATCTCACCTAGTGAAGTGAAGTGACCTGTCATTCCCTCTGATGCTAGGGAGTGACATTATGTTTAGCAGACTTCATCTTTTTCATAATGAGATGTTTACAACATAGACCGACAGTGTAGGATAGCGCTCACCTGGTGCGGCGGGTGGTGCTGCGGCGCCTCGGCCATCTGCTGCAGCTTGGCCAGCGAGCACGAGGGCGGCCAGGCGCCGGCGTGGTACTGCTGCTGCTGCTGGAAGCTCAGGTAGCCGCCCTGGTAGCCGGCGCCCGGCCCGCCCGGCCCGCCCGGCCCGGCCGCGCCGCCCGCGCCGCCCGCCCCCGAGCCCTGCATCACGGCGCCGCCCGCCGCTGCGTCCAAAAAACTCGCTACATTTATCATAGCAAGAATTGTGTGTTTTAATTAGGAGGAAATGAAAACAAAATAAAATAAACTTCAAGCCTGTATACTTAGAAGAGATAAGCTGAGGCGTGTAAGACACTCACATTTTGCCAGTTGCAGAATGTAATAGAGGGTGAGTTTGAGTGTAGACGAGTGCCATTAACGCGAAATTTTAATATTCTAAGTTTTTTGCAATTTCCAGATCACTGTCAGCTTATATGTTGATTGAATACGATTATATTTATTTATAGGACCATAATGGCAAGGCAAGTAAATTTCAATTTTACGGGTTATCTCGGATGTCGCGAGAATGCGTTCTTGACACCTGCCAGTGCGACAATATTAGTAACTAATAAAGATCAAATTCGCACACGTATTCGTTTGTATGCAACTCACGGACGTCAAAAACGCATTCTCTTGACGGCTGTAAGTGGGCACAGTACTGAAATAACTTGAGAATGAAATACAAAGACGAACTCGATTTTTCATGCTAGAAAATTTTAATATTCTCTTCTCCGTCGAGTGCAATAGCTATGATTACCAGTTCGCGTAATGTAAACTGAGACATAACGTAGAAACGCGTGCTTCTGAAGCAAGGTCACTCACTAATGTTCGCCAACCAATCTGTAAACTCAAAACTAGCCCCTTGGCGCTGCCAGTGAGTAAGCGGCGCGTGAAGAACAAGCTATCACTACACGGTGACGTGACAGCCGCGATCAGTCCTTGCTGACGGCGAGTTGACGACAACCGCGTGGAATGTTTCGAGGCAGTGCCAGGCCCGGACTACGCTGGCTTAGTCTAACTTTGCTAGCATAATTAAGATAATTTTTCATACTTGTGTTTACAGTTCCCGGTCTGCACACAAATTGAAAATTGACCTTAGCTGTGCGAGTTACGTTAAACTAACTAAGATGGGAAATCATCAAATGACGTCTCCCGCTCTGGATGGAGCGGATGGGCGTGTCAGACTTTTACTGACCAAAACCCACCCACCCGTGTTCCTTCAGTTGCCCATATGCTAGGGTCATGGTATCTCTTTGGAACAAAGCTCGCGAGCCTGGCAGGAAGCTTAGGTGTTGGTGTGCAATGGGTAGTGGGCTGGTAGTGCTACAGTGGGTGCGTACTGACCGTGCGGCTGGTGCGCGGGCGGCGTGGCGCGCGGGCGCGGCGCGGGCGGCGTGTTGGCGCCGCGCAGCCCGCCGTGCTTGCTGCCCTCGCCGCTGTTGTTGTTGTTGCTGCTATTCCTGTACATGTACACATACTGTGCTATAGTAATCACAACTACACTCTAGATCTAAATATATGCTCGTCAATATGATCTTTCGCTTCATGGTTATGTAAATACGGCTCCATAAATCATTCAGTTTTATCTTAAATCGGGCAGCACATTTACGAACTTTAGTCTAATTTCTATGCTTCCCTGCTTCAGTCACATATTTGAAATTTCATTTTTTGCGATTTGCGGCTAAACTAAGAAACTAAATGTAGAAGTTGTAGATATTTAAAAAATCAAAAACTTTGTTATCAAACATTATTACACATTACACCATAACCTTCAGATGAACGAGAAAAATGCAAAAAAGCTGTTCTTATGAAACTAAGCTGTGGTATGATTTCAAATATTATTTGAAGTAGTTATCTTTTGAATATTATTAACTTTTGTCCGTGCTAGGCCATACTTTATCCGTCTTTTGTATGGAGAAGTTATATCAATAAATGATGATGAAATCATTTTTAACTATAAGATGTATCTATTTCGTATGTTTTGAGAAACAACCCCCAGTCTAAAAATCTATTTGAAAGCCTCAGACTGAGACTGTATAGTATGAAATGTAAAATGAATTTTTTTTATGTTTCATATCATAATAACTTTTTTTTTCCAATGGAAAACAGCTCTACTGTTTCTCATTCAGTGTCCTTCGACCGACTTACGATGTAGTTATATGACCTTTATGAGTACTGAGTGAAAGGTTAGTTCTTACCTATTCCTATTATTAATCTTCTGCTGCTTTGGCGGCTGGTTGGGCTGGCTCATGATGGACGGGATGTGGATGGAGGAGTACTGCGGGCTGGGTGCCGGGTGCATGTGCATCATGGAGCAGGGCGAGGCCAGGTCCGAGCCGATGCTGGTGGGCGACTCCAGGCCCAGCTGGCTCACGTCCAGCTCGCACGCCGGGTACTGCACCGAGTGCACCGAGTTGCTGGTCGAGTCCGGCGTGTACACGCCCATCGACTGCAGCGCCGGACTCACCGCCTCACACAGCTCCTCCTTACTAGTATCCTTAGGAGACTCCTCCTTCTTGTGCTGCCGAGACTTCTTCTCGATCTCCTTCTCCTGTCCACAAGGCCCGTTCTGATTAAACGGCGTCTTACAACTAGGAGACGACAACACCTGTGAACTCTGCTGCCGGTACTCCGAACAACTTGTCACCACTTCCTGCTGCTTGTTCACTTGTCGCTGCATCATCTGCTTCATCTGCTCAGCGTTGTTCTGAGACTGCGACTTCTTCGGTTCACACTGAGTCTGGCAAGCAGTCGTAGTTTTCGACTGTTTTGAAGGCTTACATTCGTTTTTCTGTGAACACTCAGCTTTGGACGTCGGTGTCTTGGTCTCCTTAAAATGCGGTAACCCCGTCGTTGCGTATAAACTACTGCTCAAGCCGTAAGCAATATTGTGGAACTCTTTCTGGTCATACTTAGGAAGTAATTTCTGAGGCGACTTTTGGACTTGGTCTAAATGAGGAAGATTGAACCCTTGATGTTTGTCCAAGTAGTTCTTATCACTAACTATATTTTTCATATCTAAAAATCTATTATGTTCCCACGATCCCTGTATCCGCGTGGGGTCCCAGGGCGGCCACTGATACTGCCCGTGCGTCGTGTGGTAGTTAGGGATTTGGTTCATAGCGTAATCCGCTTTAGGCACTAATTCATTATCATACTTAAATTTGGGCAGCATTTTGTTCAAATCGTTCTGATCAGCTTTCAAGTTCAGTTGAGCTGTGCAACTCTTGTCATGTTTGACTGACTGGTTTTTTGAGTCACATTTGGATGAATTAGACTTCTCTTTCTTAAAAAAATCTTGCTTTTTAGGTGCCTCGTTTGTTTTAGTTTCCACTTTACTTGTGACCGAAACGGAGTTTATCACGTTTATAGGGACCGACGTCTCTGGTTTTCTAGCATTAGAGTTCTGTTCCGGAAAAAACATCTTAGGTTCAGGTGTACTCCTAGGTGTGTCGTTCTTGGTTTTCTTGTCCGTTTTCTCTAGCTTGCTATGAGCCGAGTTCACTCGCACGTCACGCAGCTTACTCTTCTCTCTCGGCTTCAAGTTAGGATCGTTTTTACAGTCTTGAGAATTAGTTTGAACTATGCTCATAGATCCAGTCAAGTTTTGCATAGCGTTATTGGCGAAACTAGCTTCTAACTCTGCTCTGTCCAACCCCATGCTGACGGCCGCGTTAGCGCTTTGACATCGAGGTAAAAAATTGATATCGGTTACATTGGGCACTTTGGGTATCACTGGGTTTATTACTGGGGATGATATTGGATGTGGTACTTCTAACTTAGTTGTAGTTTTACTAATGACAGGAGTGGAGTCGAGAGTGTTGTTTATAACGCGGCTCTGTTCACTAGTCTTCAAGAGTATCTTGTCAGTTTGTACCGCCTGCGACTCTTTGCTAACATTTGCTCTATGGTTCAGGTAGGAATGCTGAGCAGTGTTGATCTGCTGTATCGTCATTGAGTTACTCACGGGATTTTGAAAGTTTTGCATCGACGTCTGCTCAATAACATTTCTTGTTACAATAATCTCATCTTTCCTTGAGTGCATCATGTCGTTACGAAATGGCATCTCACTTTCTCTGCTCGCAATTGGATTTTGTAATTTATTTCTATCAATTTCAGTAAAACTATCTATTTTGACGGGGTCCGGCTTCTTCATACATGAAATATCTCTGTGTGTATTATCTAAATTTTGAATTATTTCTACTTTACTATTTGGTGACGACTTTTTTTCAGCATTTCTAGTTTCGTCTATATTTTGATGTTGAATGACAGTTTCTTTTCTCATCTCGCATTGCTTCTGTTCGCAAATTATATCGGTGTTCATGCTCTCTGGTGATCTCCGAGGTTTAGGAGACTCGTTAATAACCGACGTGTCGGTTTTCTTTGGTGATACGCCCGTGTGCGGGGAATTTGCGGTATCAGATTCAGCTTCAACGACTATCGTCTCAATTTGATGTATTTTTGGTACAATGAGATCCACTGCAGGCTTGCTGGTGTTCGCTTCGTCCTGCACTCTCGCGCCAGGATCGAGCACGATATGTGCATTCTCGGTGGATACAACCGGTATTACTTTAGACGGACTGTCTTTCTCTTCAACCTCTTTGGGTTTATTCTCATTGTTTGGTGGAACAGGAGCCACCGAGTTAGGTTTTGGTGATGGCAGAGGACAGCTCTGACTATTATTATCATCAGATTCTGATATGATAATAGTTTCCTTATCTTCCACTGCTGGTTTAGGAGGAGATTTCATTTCACCGTTTCTAGGCTCAGACAATTGGTTGTCCTCAGTCTCATCGCTCTTTGTGTTAGTATTTTCGTCAGATTTAGCTGGCGATCCTTCCGTTCTATTCTCAGTGGGAGCATCATTAGGCTTATCACTAGCTTCGTTGATAACTTGGTCCTTTTCCGCGATAGATTTCGGGGAATCCATGTGTATGCTGTCAAGTTCCATATCACTTGTATGGTGGTCTGTGCTGTTCTCTTCAACATGTCGCGGTGAAGCTGGCTTGCTTGTGACAATCTTCCTTTCTTCACCTTCCTCCACATCCATCTCATCATCAGCTTCACCTGAAGAGTCTTCCGAACTGGCTTCAGAGTTCTTGCTTTTCTCTTGTGCTTTTTCTTCAAGTTTGTCCTTAGGAGTTCTGTTACTTTCCTCATCGGGCACAGTACTGCTGGGCTCCATTGAGTCGTCAGTTTTATAGTCATTGACTTGTTCCTTAGATTCGTCAAGTTTGGCTTTCTTAGCTGGCGGTGATGCGGCCGTCGCTGGAGTCTTAGTGACCTTCTGTCGCTTCTTCTGGCGTCCTTTCCACGGCATTTTTCTTTTAGTCTTAGGTTTGACAGGGATTGCGGCCGGTGTGAGTGCATCCATGTCCATACTCTCTTGACTTTCCTGACTGTCGGAGACATACGGCGCTTCTTTGACGTTTTGTCTACTATTTCTCGGTGTGGACATTGGCTCCTCCGCGACTTCGTTCTGTATGACTCGGGATGATCGTCTCGTGACACTTTTACTTCTTTGTCTCCTAGGCGTTTCTTCCTCTTTAGGTTTCTCTTCTTCCGCATTAGTTTCGGAAATCTTCCTGCTAACTTCTCGTTTTCTTTTTCGGTTACCCTCAGCTAAGGTCGGAGTGGTTTGGTAGGTAGTTTCACTGTACTTGAGAGGTCTCGTCCGTCTCCTGCCAGATGATGTGACTTCCACTGGAGGTTCTGGAGTCTCGACATCTGCTTTAGCTTTCACGGCAGGTTCTTCTTTTGGCGCAGGCGCTTCCGATTCAGCTGCAGTGTCCTCGCTCTCAGTCTTACATTCTGCTTCATCGTTCTCAGTTTCCTGGTCGCCCGAAGCTTCCTCAGGCGACCTGAACGGATTCACAGTAGGTGCTAGGAGAGGTGTCCACCTCAGACATTCAGGATCGATCTCCAGCCGAGGTTTGCTTTTGACTTTGTTCATGTGATTATTAACTCTGATCCAGTCTATGCACAGTCCTAGTTTGGTCGTCTCATTATTGGGAATGTACCTGACGAAGCCGAGCAACTGAAACGTTACCGCGATGTCGTTCATATGCATTCCCGTCGTATGAGCAATATCTTCGAATGTGAATGGTTTATCTTTGTGGTCATACAAGTATTCCAGAATGACGGACTTCCAATACGCGTGGTAGGAAACTCTGCCTAGGTCAGACAAAGGTTTTTCAGGTGTACCAGGTTGTCCTTCTTCTTTCGATAATAAATAACCTGGGAAAAAAGAATAAACATGTTAACAACGCAATTTTAATACAAATAGTTGACATGAAATATTAATAATCTCATAAGAGATGTAATAAAGATACCACCACTCACTAAAATGGATGAGAAACCTCCCGAAGCCCTGCCTCTGGTACTGCGGCATCGTCATGATACAGGAAACATTATATTTCTGCTGACAATGTTTTTCTTTGGAAAAGTAACCGACTAGGTGGCATCCTTTGCTGTCATTTTTGGTGAGCACGTAGAATAGGAAGGGCTCGACATCGTAGTATAGGGTTTTGTGGTCCAGAAATAGCTTGGCGAGGAGGCACAGGTTCTGGCAGTAGATCTTGTTGGCGTTGCCATCGACCTCGAACACGGAGATGTCTCCGCAGCGATAGATCTCCGTGGCGGGCGGGTGGCGCCACAGGCACTTGTCCAGGTGCCGGAACAGCACCGCGCGACTCTTCGCGTACTTCAGGCAGAACTCACAGAGGAACAGCTTGGGTAGCCTGCAACGTAGAATTATGTCAAGGTCAGTTAAAGTCGAAATAACTGTCATTACAAATTTAAGATAAAAATGTATTTGTGAAAATATGTGTATTGACAAAAATTCGACAAATGTATACAGTGAGTTACCGTTATATTTTAACAAAACAGAAGGCCAATTATTTTAATGTAAAACATTCAAAATCTTGTCACTATCTCATGTCGGCAACAATAAAATGTCAAGACATTGTCAAAAATTTATGAAAAATCCAGATATTTTTGACTGATTGAGACAGAGTTCAGACTGTGAACGTTTAAAAATTACGAGAATTGCCTGTCAGTTAACTGTTGTACAAACCTCAAATATAAACAAAAAAAAAACACAGCACATATTGGACTTTCTTAGACGTCTTTCATTATTTACTATGTGAGACTATTTTATGGGCTTGAATGTTATAGGGGCTTTGGATATTTTTGTTACTTGTAAACTACTAATACTTTGCTCCATATTCTAGAAATTGAGTCACTATGATAGCACTGAAGCTGGGAGTACCTCGCATATTCCTGTGGGAAGGGGCTGGAGTACCAGGTGTCGATCTCCCACTGGCCAAACTCGATGGCAGACGGGCAGCGAGACGGCGCGTGTGGTGTGGCCGGCGTGGGCGGCGCGAGTGGCGCCGCCGCCGGGCCCGGCGCGCCTGCAGTCGCCGCTGCGGCCGCCGGGGGGGGGCGTGGCCGCCGGGGGCGCGGGGGGCGCGGGCGGCTCCTGCGGCGGCGCGGCCAGCGCAGGCCCCACAGCGACAGCTGCAGGCGCAGTCCCGCCGGCTGCTGTGACTGCCGCGTTAAACAGCTCAGCATCGCTTTCCGTCACGCCCGCCGGCAGACGTTTGCCCTCTGCAATTTTAACCAGACAGGTACTGCCTGCACTTCATTTCATATATGTGCAGGAAGCCTTCAAAGAATTTTATCTACTTTTATCTTTGTTGTTTTAATAAGTTTTTAAATCAGATTTCAACAATTATAATACTTAACAGAATCGTCGTGAAACGATACAATGGAAATAGAATGAAAATTAAATGAAAATACCTGATGAATGGGTTACAAAATATTATAAGGCAATAAAATGGCCTCGGGTGGAATGTAGTACCCTGGGGTACAACCTAAATGAAAATAAATAAAAATTGGGTATAAGTAAGGCAAGTAAAATATAATAAAGCAAATATTTCCCGAACAGCCGCACTAGCGTGCGAGTGCTCGGGAATCCGTCTTTCACGCCTGCAGAGGCGCAAGCGAAAGTGCATGTGTGGATACTGCCGAAACCGAGTAACAAATGTTTTGTCATCGGCGCTCGGTGTCCGAATGAGAAGCTAACAAAGAGCGCGCGGCTCACTCACCCGTCCCGAACAGAGATTCGAGAGAGAAACGAAACGACTTGCGAGCGGAGCGCCGGCCAGCAATCAGAGCGAGCGAGACGGTCAGATCCACCAGACACTTTCACCGCACCTCAAACCGATCTTACCCGTCTGATTGATGGCCGGGCTCGCGGCCGCGGCCGCCAGCGCGAGCCCGCGGGACAGTTTGTGCGCGTCGGGCGCGCCGCCGCGCTGCGCGGCCGCCGACCTAACCAGCGCCGACGCCGACAGGCGCGCGCCCGACCTACTGCGGGAGCGCCGCAGCGCCGCCTGGTAGCGCCGGAACGTGCTGCGCGTCTCCTTCAGCACGGCGCGCTCCGGCGCCGCCCGCGCCGCCCGCCCCGCGCGCCCCGCCCGCGCCGCCCGCGCGCGCGACGCCGAGCGCGACGTCGAGCGCACCGAGTAGAACTCCGACAGCCCGTCGAACAGCGTCGTCAGCAGCCGGTCCCCGCAGCGGCTGCGGCGCCGCGCCACGTGCGGCCTCTCGGGCTCGGCCCGCGCCGGCTCGGCCTCTAACCTTATCTGTATCGGCGAGGCCGCGACTCTCCTCGGTTTGGGTTCACACTGTAGTCTACTCAGCTTGGGCTCGCATTCTACTCGGCTCGGTTTGGACTCGCATTGTGATGGACTTAGTTTGGGCTCGCATTGTAATCTACTCAGTTTTCGCTCATATTCTAATCGGCTCAGTTTTGACTCACATTCTAATCGGCTTAGTTTGGGCTCACATTCTAACCGGCTCAATTTGGCCTCGCTTTCTAATCTACTCAGTTTAGGCTCAATTTCCAGTCTTTTAAATTTTTGAGACTCGGCGTCGAGCCTCTTTTGTTTCCGCGGTCTGACCTCAAGTCGTCTATGTTCACGTGGCTCTATTTCGAGTCTTCTAAGTTTCTGAGCTTCAATCTCCAGTCGCTTATTACTTAATGGCTCGACCTCCAATTGCTTCTGTTTCTGTGCTTCGGCCGCGAAGCCCCAGACGCCGCCGGGCGCGCTGTCGGCGGCCAGCCGCTCGAACACCGTGGACACGTGCGCGGGCGCGGCCGGCTCGCTGTCGCTGGATGACGCGCACGACTCCTCGCCCGACGCGCACCACTGCGGCGACGACGGCGACGCCACGGACGCGGGCGACGGCGTGGAGCGCGTGGACTGCGTGGAGCGCGTGGAAGACGCGGGCTCGCTGGGCGCGCGGGGCCCGGCCGGGAATGCGTCCAGCGCGGGCTGAGGCGCGACCGGGCCGGGCGGGGGCGGCCCCGCGCCGGCCGGGCTGGGGCGGCGCTCGAGGCGCAGCTCGAGGCGCTGCACGCGCGTGACGCGCACGCCGCCCCAGCCCTCCCACGAACCGGACGACGAGCGGCGCCGGCGCCGCTTCACTAGATTGAACGCGGAGAATCTGAAAAACTTTTGCTTCTCTCTCGACATTCTCTGTTCGGTGAGGGAGTGAGGCGCACGCGGGGGGCGCGCGGGGCGCGGCGGGGCGTTACCGTCGGAGGGCTCGTCGTCGGAGTCCGCCGGGCGCGCCGGGGCCCGCGGCTTGCGGCTGCGCGGCATCGCCGACCTGGGCAGAGAGCGCTGGTTAGTGTGCGTCGCGGGCCGTGGCTACAGCAGCCTGTGCACGTAGGTGTGGAGCTCACCGCTTGGGCGCGGCGGGGCGGCACGTGCCGCAGCGGTAGGGCGGCGGCGCGCAGGCGGGGTGTGCGCGGCGCGCGCAGCCGGCACAGCGCGCCGCCCAGCCCGCGCCGCGCGAGCCGCACTCCTCGCACCACGCGCACGCGCCGCACGACCAGCGCGAGTACTGCGCACACAACCACAATCATGTAATGCACCCCGTGCCATCACAACGTGCTACACAAACAACTCGCTACATGCGCCAGGGCGGTCTGCCTCCATGTATCGGACGGTACGTGGACGCGGACTGCGGCTGTGGCGTAAAATTACTGGTTATAATTTTCACTATGGCTTGACTCTCTGAGATCAAGAAAGTAATGCACAGTGGTTGAAACTGGATGAGTGAAAATGAAGAGAAACTGTTCAGACTACTGTTTATTACTTGTAACACTAAACACTGACTAGTGATTCCAGGTTCAATCACTTACTTTTAACTGAATATTGTTAATTTAAAAAATACTTTTATTGACCTACCTAATCATTAAACTTAATGGATTAGTAAGAAATGGAGCGCTCATTCATAAATGTTCCATCAACAATGCTGAATAACAGAGAAACTCCAGTCATTAACTGATGATTTTTGCACTAGTATTCTATTTCTTACCAAATCTTTTCTAAACAGTACATTACCTTGATTACAGGAAGAGTAATCGGCTCTTTTAGGTTGACGCACGTAGGATGTGCAAAGGTCTTGCACTGTTGACAGCTGATGAGAAACTCTGGAGTTCCCAGCCCATTCTTATCAGTGCCCAGGCACTCGGAACATGCAACTGTTTTTCCTGGGCTTAGTTTCTGTAACAAAACATTTTAGTTTGAATCTTGAAGCAAGATAAAAAGACAATCCACTCTGTTAAATACAATACAATACAATCCTTTATTTCAGGCAACTTAGGCCCATAAAAACACAATAAACAAATAATAAAATATGAAGTTACATTAGTAATCACACCGATACTGTTTATTAGTGTTTTGAATTGTTTAAATGTACCTTACAAGTTATCAACCAATTTTTTTTGTATTAGTTACAGAAGAATTTTTTACATTGAATCTCAAGATGATTGTGTTGTGGATTATTTTTTCATTTTAAATTAATATTCCTTTTTAGTTTTCATTCAAGATTCTAACAGGAATTTCTTTAGATGTTGCAATACAATGTATTTGCCTCAGCTGGCAAATACATTGTATTGCAACAAGGGTATCATTTTAGTTGCAATATAAATTCAGCATTACAGCTCCTAAATGTGATTGATTCCACACACTTTTTGTAATAAGACCATTGTTGTTTGTTCATAATTTGTAAAGTAAGTATTATTATATACCATGTATGTTTTATTATATTCCTTGTATTTAAAGCCTACAGAATAAATACATTATTGAAAGTGACTTTTTATTCTTAAAAAATTAAAAAATATTACATTTAGCTGTAGTTTTTATGTAATCTCAACTTACCTGTACTGTTCATCATTTATTAAAACTGTATATTACATTAGGATCACCCTCTTTATGTTTGCTAATAATAGAATTATAAAGGTCAGGGCCAATTCTCTACCATACCTTTGGTTAAAGAGTTATAATTTTTTGAAAAGCTAAAAAGCTTGTCAAGGTCAAAGGGTTCAAGAAACCATCATTAGCAATGGACCTCATGTCTTATTTATACTAAACTAGCTGACCCGACAGACTTTGTCCTGTCTCTTTGATGATATTTGAGCGCGCATTCTGTCAATTCTATGTCAAATGTCATAATGTTACATTAAAAAAGTATACATTGTCCTATTATATGGTTGTTAAGTATTCTTAAATAAGTGTTCTTAAATTTTCTAACTTTCTGCGCATTTTTTTATTTTTTTTCTTTCATAAGATCCTTCTCCTGACTATTACAAACACAACAACAACAAAAAAAAAAGGGAAATTGGTCCAGCCGTTCACGAGCGATGGCGTAACCAAGGGAAATAGGGATTCATTTTTATATATATAGATTAAGTGACCAATCAATCTGCCTGTTGCCTTTGTCCAACTACGTTGGAATCGCCTTCTAGTCTTAATCCTAGTTTTTTTTGTGCAAGATATAAAAATGCGTGCTTTTCATGAATCATCAGGACACACTTGACAAATTCATCAGCATATGAATAAGAGTGTGTTTAAAAGTTTTCCTGGCTGATTTAAAAAGATGAAAAATAATGAGTTACTTTCTTGTGCTGAAACAATTAGTTTTTGGAATCAAAATGAAACAAAGAAATAACCATGGAATTTTCATAAGGGGCCTAAAAAGTGCTGCAAAGCTCAACAAACTTTCATTGAACCTAAACCAATCATTGTGACTCATACAATTACACCAGAATATCTGAATCATACTGGCTTATACATTTTCCGTAGCTATTTAATTCTGAACAGGAAGTTGTATTTACTAAAGTCATACGAGATTTACAATAATTTATTTTTTAACTTATTTATAGGCATATCAATAAAAATGTGAAACGTTGAACTTTATTATAATGTATTGTAAAGTTGGAACATTTTTTGCCCCAAATGAGCCACATTGGCCTTGAACACAAACTGCCAGGTCGACAACCTTATTATTGAAGTGATCTGTTTGTCAGAACTTTTCAAAGTTTATTTTTATACTTTTTTTAAATTCTGTTTTCATATTCTAATTTTTATACATGAACTGCAAGTAGACTGAACAGAAGTTCAGGGCATAGTTTTTTTTTTTTTTTTAATAGAAATGAAATTCTGGTGTTATACCTTCTTCAACATTTTCTACTTATTATGGATACAGACATGAATGGTGCTAGTCAATACACTGAAATAACTTGTGTTATACAAGCATATAAGGGCATTGCAGTGAAAAGTGCATGAAGTTACTAATCATAATCACACACAGAACATTACGCAAGTGTTTGCTGTGTGCTCAACTAGTAATAACATAATACACCCTCTCCCTATCTCCTTAACAAGTATAAACTTAGCAGTACTTATTAAAAACAAAAACTCACAAAAAAAACCTTTTCATATCAGAGGATATAGGTAAATGTTGAAGCATAATATAGAACTGTGAGCCTTATTCCTAACTGAAGAGTAAACAATGAAAAACTATATTGCAATCATGAAAATTAACAGATAATTGGTACTAATATTTTCATCTCTTTAAATTTTTTATTTATTTATGAAAATCTCCCTTATAACCATCCTTACAGGTTTACACCTAATGCGATAGTGCGGTCTTAAAATTAACTTACTATGAACAATAAAATAAAAAAACATCATATCTATAATAGTATACCTACTAGGTTTCTAAAATAAATATAGAACAGCAATTATGTAGAAAATGTGTGTAAATGAATGAAGCAGTGTTTTTGTTTATGTGTTGTTTACAAACACAGTTATCAAATCCATTATGTAAAAGGTTTTCTACCATTGTATCTCTTACACTGATAAGTAAACAAATCTTGTGAACAATGTTTTATTCAATACTGTTACCTGTTCAGGGGAGTCCTGTGAGCTCTTGGATCGCTGTTTAGAGCTGCGATCTGATGAGGTGTTAACAGGTCTCTCTGTCGCTTTGTAGGCGCCCGCCTGGTGCGTGAGCAGGCCTCGCGCCACGGCGCGCTTCACGGCAGCTCTCAAAACTGCACGCACGTCTACTTCACCTTCCACAGTCACTTGGTATGCTTGGTGCAAATGTCGTTCAATAGTCTTTAGTGTAGAACCATCACGTTCACATAACTCGCGCACAGTTCTCGCTACGACCCTAGAAAGGTCCACATCTTGCGTGATCCTCAAGGTGTTGTTCTGCAGCCCGCCGGGGTCCTTGTATGAACTCTGGCCCTTGTTGTACACCTTCAGCACGGCTCCTTCTCGCACTGCGCGCTCCAACCGCTCCGCTACCACATCCTCGTGATAGTTGTGATGCTGTCTAATTGCGTGACAGATGCGCTCTACACTGGGCCTCTGTTTCTGTGAGCGAATCTTGCGTATCGCTTCCAGTATCCATCGCTTCCACACTTCTTTGCCGACGTCGTCCGGCTCGCTCATTTTCGTAAATAATTTTTACGTACTGCCGCCTGAGTAACGGTACGGTATTGCACTTATGTCAACACCCATCGCATTTTGGCGCCTCGAGCGAAATTCCATTTTATGAAATGGAACCTCGCCGTATGCGGCCGGTAAATTCGGCCGCGGTGCGAGACGCCGGTTTACAGCATGTCACCGAAGCTCTCGCAACCCGATGACACATCGGGCCCCGCGAGCGGGTTTTGGCGGAGCGGGCATCCGACGGCCGCCATCTTGTGGCGATCTAAATTTTACGTAGCGAACAACACGCGACGTAAATAATAACGGCCGTTTCAACAATTAAACCAAATTCATCAACAATTTATGTTGAAATAAATCTATCCACTGGCACAATAACTGTCTCTATTTCACGAGATTTTTTTTACAAATCCTAAATACGGCACTTCTTCTTTCCGGTTTTTTTTACACAATGCTCCTTCACCAAACAAACAACACTGTAACGTACAGTGTACTTATTCAAATTTTAATTATAATAAACAGATTCGTGTCTCGAAAACACTTTCATAACATAGAAATAATAGAAATTTTAGTTGAAAACATTCACAAAACACCAACAAAAGGCTCTTCAAAATGGCTATCAATTAGATTGCCTTGTTGAAAAAATATTTTTGATATCCTGTCGGTCACAAATGTATTGCCACTTTAATTAGAATTACATCATAATTTTTATACTAATTCATCGCGTTCATTGTCTCTGGTAGTCGAAAAGTGATAAATATTTTAAATTATTTTCATTCTGAAATATATCATGTATTTGGAATATTACATGCATAAATTAAATAAACAAAATTTAATATGAGATCGAAATATGTTAAAGAGCCTATTGAGACATAAACTTCATTGTCCATTTAGGAGGCTAGCACCTTAGAGCATTTTAAATGCTTTAAGGCTAGCACAGCTTCGTCATCCTTGACGAACTGAGTTTTAAAATTGATCGCTTCTATCACGGTTGTAATATAGACCAGATGGCACCCACGCAGCAATATTAAACGACCAAAATTGAAAATTCCACTTCTTAGTATCGAATTCATCATTTTGCCGCAATCATGATACGCCATCACTATGCCAATGAATAACTACCTGGTTAGCCTGAAATATCCCTGTTATAATTACATTTAAAGTTAGTTAGCTCCTTTTACATATGATCCATTCTCGAACAACATTGACTTTTTACACAGCCGAAGTTTTGCTAGCTAGGCACAGTAGGCACACAGGCAGCAACTTGCTGTCAGTTTCAAAAACTCACGTGCACACATAGGTTTTGAAATCGTTAGCGAATCTGCGCTCAAAATTTGTATATGACCACCAAAATTTCACAAAACCATTTATAACGAATCGCCAGCGGTCGCTTTCAAATAAAGTCGTTGTTTGTGTATCTAGCATAAGTAGAACGTTCTAGTATAGACAGGACACTATGGGCCAGAATCATTGACCATTGTCAGTAATTGTAACAGGTACCTATTGAAGCTGGAACGCAGTATTTTTCACAAAGGGCAACACTGCTATCTATGTATTAAAAATTCGCGCGCAGTCAGCGGGTGTTTCGTAAAATATTTTTGAAACTTTTGTTATTGTTTAACATTTTATTTTTTTATTACATAGGTCTTTTATTAATTTGGTGAACGGAGCAAAGTACGGCTCTTATAAACAATAGTATGGAAAGTTATGGTTGCACTGAAAGCTCTGATACCTTGAAATTTTACACCAACCTTTGCCATGTACTGTGCAAACCAAACATTTAATAAGTACCTACTGAAAATGAGATTACCCAAAAAGAGGACAAGAAGGTGAGTTTAAATTTCTTAAATGCCACTCGATTCGGGAATACCTAACTGATAATTTACTAGTGATCGCACACAGAGGATGAGAATTATGTATAGATAGGCATGGTGTCGTGCTGTAGCTAATAATACCACAGCAGTTAACTGGCTTATGATTAAGTTATTTCACCTTAATACGATCGGCCGTATTCTAAACGAACTCCTGTCTGGAAAATGAAATCAATACTTTACAAAATATTTCATTCAGCACCACTGTTCTCAAAATGGTGAAGGAAAATATGACGAAAGCGGCATGCCCACCTGGAACAATAGCTTCCAAGACATTTGACATCTACCAACCTGCACTGGGCCCGGGTGGTCGATTATGACCCACTCCCTCTCAGAGGGGAGGCCTGTGTCCTCATACTACTACTCCCTACTACCTCGTACTATAATGCTTAGATCCCTGATGATCCTTAGATCCCTGAGGGGATTAGATCCCTTAACTGTCATGCCCAATGGCATGTCAGTTAAGGGATCTAATCTCCCATGACTGTCTATGAGCCATACAGTCAGTAGTAATTAACACCATAGACTATGGCATGGTGTTAATGATTGCTCAGAGATTGTTAGAAGTTAAAACTATTGTATCTGCTTCATGAACTATGAAGTATAATCATATTTACATGCACAGATCAGCATTTCTGATTTTCAACTTAGTTTAGTGAGTTCTGCACATTTGATTGTCAGATAACAGATACAGGATCTGTGCATGTAACTGCAACAGGTGTTGATCTGTGCATGTAACTGTGATTTTACTTAATATAATATAAAGTCATGCCTTTTTCCCATGGGGTTAAACAGAAACTACGGAATGCTACCTACTACTTACTCCTTTGCCTCATTTAGGTTCATTCATCTGATCATACATACATGCCAGTTGCAACTAAATAATACGCAGAAAATGATACAAAACATGTTTAATAGACAACAATAATACAAATATAAGTACATCACAACTGCTATATGTACAACTTACAGGGCCCCAAGAATTAAAACCTATGTAAGACCTGGATGTGTCATCTGCAAACAAAGTCGATGCATTGATGAGAAAATACCTCTTGGTTGCATTACAAGGAGTTTGTCGAAGCTAATTAACAGCTTAAAGGATTTTATAATTCTAGAGGTTTATCGGTGCATGCCCCTCTTGGGCGATGAGCAAGAAAAAGTCCCAGACTGGGACGTGCATATTGTGCGATATTCTATTGTATTTGTCAAAGTTACAACTTTAAATTAGTTGATTTAACTATTGTTTTGTTTATACTCATATTTTCTTTTATACTGAACTATTTATAAGAAGTTTGTAAATACCAAATTGGTAATGTTTTGCTTTTAAGTTTGGAACTATTTAGAGTTTATTTATGTTGCTATACATAATACTTATATGACAAATTGAGCTGATAACAATCTAAACATGACTATGGTGCTGATTCTGTTACACTGTCACTAATTTAAAATATTTCTGTTTTCCAAGTAAAATAAGAACGCCATTTTGCTATGAGTGGCAGAGTGCAGTAAATTTTTATTAAAAAGATTAAGTTCTCCTCTCTTACATTATGTGCAAGCAAAAGATAGCAATGTGTTACACATAAGCTGCGCTTCTACAAAAATATGATTGTTGAAAATTGATCAAATAAAAAAAAATGAATCATTGTTGCTCCAAATTTATCTAATTAGTGCTGTCACATGTTATAGCACAATGTTGCTCCTCAATTAATAGATTGTAAGAGTGAATTATGTTGCTCCACTAATAGTAAGCGCCTCAGGCAGTAATTGTTGAAGAAATTGTAAAAGCACAGCTTTAGTATTAGTCTAGCTATAACTAAAATGATTTATTATGTACCATTGACATTCTTCATAATGACTGATTATAAATGTGAGTTCCTAATTATTATGACATTCATAGTTATTTTAACAAAAATATTAGAGTGTAAGATCTTGAGCAATGTGTAAAACATTTTGATTCGCCTAAGGGTGTTGCATTAAAAAGATTATGTACTAACTTTTGTTTATTTATATTTACCAACTTTAAGACAATACAAACAAGTAAACTGCCAAGTTATTTCTTACTACTATTTGTGGAGCCATGCTCAAGCATACTTTGCGATATGAATTGACTTGTTTTTTGCTAATGCACCATAGTGCATTAGCAAAAAACAAGTCAATTCATATCGCAAAGTATATAACTATGATCTAATTTTCAAATAATTATATACACAGTTTTGTTGCTGAACATTCGTTGACATCAGATCTATTTATAATACTATTTCATTGATTTATTTGAGATACAGTTTTAACAAGTTAAGGACTGTTTAATATTCGAAAGTGTCATTGATAACATTGGAGGTATGTAATTAGTAATTACTAAAATAACCAAATAATATTAATAGTCAAATTGTAACCAAGTTACAAGTTTAATTTCACCCGTTTTTTTATTGTTTAGTAAATATTGCTAATATAAGAATTAATTGTATAAAATACATAAAGTAAAACCCTATCACAATGTACAGTTCCACTCAATTGCACATAGGTTGTAAGTAAATTTACACTACACTTCTTTGAAACTAGATTCAAACATAGATCACATTTAGCTATTTTAATACCAAAGCAAGCTTTTGGCCTAACATTGTTTAAAGTACTAGGTGTATATCTGAAACCACAACCTTAAATGAGGTAGTGTGGACCAGGTTCTACATAGTTGCCAGGCAACTAAATCTAGCATTGAGCACAATTCTGAGTTAATTCAAGGTTGCAGTTCATAAGATACACCTTTATTCGAGCACTTGCTATATCTGAGCATACTAAATAAGAACAATACCTCTAAAGATAATGAAGTAAATC
Organism: Aporophyla nigra; assembly: GCA_947507805.1. Lineage (NCBI taxonomy): Eukaryota > Metazoa > Arthropoda > Insecta > Lepidoptera > Noctuidae > Aporophyla > Aporophyla nigra. Next base: position 21,705,640 of record OX382311.1, read on the forward strand.
TGATATTGTGCGTCACTATTACTACACAATAAACATTATTGCCTTGTTGACTACTGGAAAAATGGAAGACAACGGTTTGCTAGACACATGGCACTTGTATTTTACTATGCGGAATTTGAATACAATTAATAACTAATTCACATCACTTGGATAAGTTATGGCTCACGGCCTCTTAAGGTGCTTTTCCGAACAAGACAGTTTTTATTAGTTGAGTTCAGTTTTAATCTTCTTTGAAATTGAAGGATATGGGTGTTACCTATGGTGGATCCGGACTTGGTCACATGAGCGTGCGGTATAATATTATGCGGTAAGTGCAACACAAAATAAAGACTATATTATCATACGTTGTTTCAAGCATGCCTATGAAGGAGTGAACCAGTTCGGTTTATTATGAGGCTATTAAAACATTGGTCCATATCGCTGCATGTGTCCCGAAAACCGTGCATTAAATTTTTTCCTACGGTTCAGCTTTAAAGTCACTTGGTGTGGTGAACGAGCAGCCCGAATGTTGTATTACATAAGCAGCTGAGTATATGCCACATTGGACGCATTCCTTTAAAGGTCTACCTCTCACTATTTGACTCAGGAACCCTCCAGTGAACGCATCGCCGGCGCCATTGGTGTCTACGATCTGTTCCTGTGTCAATGGCTTGACAGGTACATGGCTAACTTGACCCTTATCGACTAGGATGACAGGATTGGCACTTTGGGTGATAACCACCACTCTTTCCCTAGTCTTGTTCAAATAAGGTAATGTTGCTAACTCGAGTGCGATTTCCTCCATCGTCTTGCCCTTTAGTTCGAAGAATTTCGCGAAGGCAGTTGCTTCCTGTAACGAAGTACAATTAAAAATTAATTCGGGGTTTGTTATGTTATTGATTGAGGTACAGATGAGCATTTTGATAAGATGCGCTAGCGTCAGTCATAACAGCGTTTTTCTTCTTATCTATACAGCTTGTATTATTTACTAGCTTCTGCCCGCGACTTCGTCCGCGTAAAATTTTTTGTTCCGGGCCCTTCCCGTCGCGTCGAATCGCCTACCAGCGATTTTTCCCGTTTTTGCAACATTTTTCATTACTGCTCCGCTCCTCTTGGTTGTAGCGTGATGTTATATAGCCTATAGCCTTCCTCGATAAATAAGCTACTCAACACAAAAAGAATTTTTCAATTCGGACCGGTAATTCCTGAGATTAGCGCGTTCAATCAAACAAACTTCGTGTCACAAAGTGCCATAATTAGGGTTCCGTTGCCAAATGACAAAAAACGGAACCCTTATAGATTCGTCATGTCTGTCTGTCTGTCTATCCGTGTATGTCACAGCCACTTTTTTCCGAAACTATAAAAGCTATGCTGTTGAAACTTGGTAAGTAGATGTATTCTGTGAAACGCATTAAGATTTTCACACGAAAATAGAAAAAAAACAATAATATTTGCGGTTCCCCATACATAGAACTGAAACTCAAAAAAAAAAAAATTTCATCAAAGCCATACGTGTGGGGTATCTATGGATAGGTCTTCAAAAATGATATTGAGGTTTCTAATATCTTTTTTTTCTAAACTGAATAGTTTGCGCGAGAGACACTTCCAAAGTGGTAAAATGTGTGTCCCCCCCCCCCCCGTAACTTCTAAAATAAGGGAATGATAAATCTAAAAAAATATATGATGTACATTACCATGAAAACTTCCACCGAAAATTGGTTTGAACGAGATCTAGTAAGTAGTTTTTTTTTTAATACGTCATAAATCGTAAACCACAATTTACCTTTCATTCAACCAACTCAAATATTAAAATTAAAATTAATAATTTCATAAGCATAAACCGTGAATACCTACAGGTTTGTACGGAACCCTCGGTGCGCGAGTCCGACTCGCACTTGGCCGGTTATTCCCTAGATGTGTATTGGCATTTTGTACCTAGTTCGTTAATTTGTAATCACAATCAATTATTATTTCATCGTGCTTTGTATGTTGTGTTGCGTCTTTTGTGTGCATCAAATAAACGTTTTATCTATCTATCTATCAAACAAACAAACTCAGCTTTATAATATTAGTATAGATGAATGCAAAATGGTTAATAAGTCCAAACCTGCCTCATGAAATGTTCTATATACATAATGGCATCTTTTTTAACTTGGGCATAGCATAGTGTTTAAGACCTATCTATAGCAATCAATCGAACTCACCAATTCGTTTCCAAACAATATGTCGACGTAGGGCAGCACATCTTCCAGTTGTTTCTTATAGAACTGCATGACGAAGGGTGCGCTCACATTTAAAGCAAAAATTTGGTTTTTCTCTAAGGCGTTTTTCGCTATACTCATCATGGCTTCCGGAGACACCGCGAGGAAGAAACCCTGAAAATGAAGAGTGGTTCTTGGTAAGCTATAAGTCGTCGAGTTAGATATTACAATTAGGTCTAAAAGTCGACATTACAGTTACAATAACATTATTTTAATAGAATACTAATCTGTCACACGGTTCCCTTATCATACACACGTTCTTAAATATGCCATCACTTCTAGCACTAGTTTTAACAGGAGAGAACAGTGTTTCTAAAAGGAAGAACAATAGTAAGAGTCTGGTAGAGTTATGAAGATCTCTCTACAAGGTGAAGAAAACAATGACTACTCACCGAAGAATAAAACACCTTTGCCTTCTGTATGACCTCCTTACACTCCGGCTTTTCAATGTGGTCGGCAGTGAAGTGTTGCGCGGCCGCGAGATTGGCACATAGGGACCTACAGTTGCCCCCCGCTGTCAGGAGCACGGCACAGGTGCCCGTCGGTTTTTCCTCATTCACCTGGTACAACACGTTCACGCCGTCATCTCTGGAGAAACGGAATCGGGATATTTGTACATCGTTCGGGACTGAATCGGGTTATTTGTACGTCGCGCGGGACATTCGAAGTAGGTACTTTGCACTTTAGTATCAATTTCGTTATGTAAGATGGTTCATTTTATAAGCTATCATTATCATTTTGATCATGTTGATCCTATTAATTTCGCAATTTACTTAATACATTGGCGAAACTTAGCCGCAAACAGAAATCTTTGAAGATAGGTCGATATAGAGACAAATGGGCCGCATTTTGAGAAATGGTGTATCATAAACAATGTTTAGGGATGCCAAAAAATACGTAACACTACTTGGCCTAAAGTATGAAATGAAATGATTGGTTCAATTTTCCTGTGGCCGTCGTTGTATCCTATGAATAAATAACAGATGACAATAGTTTTAAACGCTGTAAAGACTGTAATGAATTTATTTATTTCTTAGATTTCATATTGCATCATTGTTATCAGAATTAATCAGCATATAATAAATAACATTATCATATATAATAAATACAATCACTGCATTATAAGTAGGTATTTAGATATCAGAGTTGAATACATAGTGGCACGCTAGCCTACTCTCCATGTCAAGCGATTTGTCGTGCTCTGTACTTTAGTGGCTTGACTTCTTGGTCTTGTCTAACGGCTTCCCATCCCCAGAACAAGTACAGAATAGTTTAATCAAGCTGATGGATGGACTTGTATGGTTCCATTCTATAACAAGCAATGGTAGGTACTTGTTATAGAAAGGAACCATACAGACCACCAGATATCGATCCATCAGATATACCATAGATATCGTATCGTGGGTAGATATTTACATAAGAGGAAAACTGTTCTCTATGTAGTTACTTATTATCTAATACAAAGAGTCTAAATTGTAGTATGTATTTTAAAACGTATCATACAAGTGTTAATTGCTGCACTAATGGCATCAATGCATTAATTGTTGTTGTTAAATGATGTTATATTCATCTTGCTTTTGTGGACCTATATTTTTCTATGGAGGCCTTGAGGCTAAATAATAACTCTCTGGGTTTCTCGAAGGTTTAGCTACGCTCGTTGAGGTCGGTGCGTAGATGGGTGCCCATCCATTACATATCGAGACCCTTCTGTGCCTCGAAAGCACGTTAAGACGTTGGCGCCGGCTGCCATTGGTAGATCATTGACATGTTATCGGTAGGCAGAAGCCCGAAAGTCAGTCTATTATCCCCTTGATTGCAACCAAGTGACTTTTGTCCCTTTTTCACTTATACCGTTGATTGCAACCAAGTGACTATTACGATCAATAGGTATACCTACAAGCACTTTAAAATGAAGTGGTCCAACGATATCAAATGTTTTAAATTGCCTTCGAGTATCTACTTATAAGTAATTACTATACGTCTACATACCTATTAAGCGCTTGTTTGTGTTTTATTGGTTTGAATCCTTAAAGACACCCGCTCCGCAGAGGACTTGTGGATATTGCAAAGTCAAAAATTGTTTAGATACGTTCTCTGCATCAGTAGACAAAAGTCCAGAGAGATACAGACTTAAACCAGGCAGTGAGGGAGCTGCTGCTAGGATGAAGGTTAATCTTTCCAGGATCGCGGATTTGTTCCAAAGATTTACCGTGGCCCTGGCCCAGGCAACTGAAGGAACATGGGTGGGTTTTAGCCAGTAAAAGTCTGACACGCCCTCCCGCTCCGCCCAGAGTGGAGGACGTCATTTGATGATTTCCCACCCACAAAAACGGAAAATGAAATTGGATTGATTAAGGAACCATAAATTTTTTTTTTGGCAATTTCAATATTCTTTACAGCTAGTAGAAAAACAGCCATATCTCCTCTACAACGCTAGCAGTTATAATATACTCTTGTGTTTCGAAGATTCGAGATAACAGTAGAATAATTCTATTTAGAGAATTTCAATGGAAACGGAGTATTGTACGAACAAACAGATACGGAGATAACCGCGCCAGATAACCGGGGTGAACGATATCGCGATCGGCGGGAACTTACAAGACATCTCATTTGCTGTACATCTTTCATCATCGTAGCACCTACTTAGATAATATTCTTACAGAATGTTACCCAACATACTCTTATCGACCCAGTTTGGCACTAACCCAAAATGTATTTAGGAATAGGTATAAAATTATGATTCTTACTAGCACCTTTCGTATATCAATTGAAATAGAACCTCTAGGTAGATCTTCGTCAAATGTTCCGAAATACTTAAATATTCTCTTTGAAAAATCATCATCATCATCCATAGCCCGACTTCATCCACTGCTGGGCATGGCCTCTCGTGTCTTGTGCCGATCCCCACGCTCCTGTGCCAGCCTCATCCAGAGGGGTAATTGCGGAACTTTTTATTGGTAGGAATTGGTTTAATATTCATAGTTAAACAACATTCATTGCGTTATTTAAGTTGCTGAGCCGACAATTTATTTGAACAAATGACGCAATGGTTTAGAAATAATCTTCAATCCCATTCAGATTATGATGAATTGTGCGTTTCGCAATTAGGGTGCAGGCTTTGCCTGCGATGGCAACAACGCCATCTGCCCACCCGGAATTGGAAAAAACTTGTATGTACTTATTGCTCGTATGCTCGTGGCATTCAAAAGCCTTTTTCTTGTGTAATAAGTAATTTCATTTCATACAAATATGGTTTCCAGAATATTGACCATGTTTGTAACACCTTAAAACATTATAATTATCAATACTTTACGCGAAAAACTTTTTACCAAAAAATTTAACCGCCGAAAAAACTGAAAAGCAAAAAATAATAAACCTTAAAATTATGAGTCGGCGCTTTGAGTAATCTTTGTTCATTGATTTTCCAGCGCCGACTCATAATTTTAAGGTTTATTATTTTTTGCTTTTCAGTTTTTTCGGCGGTTAAATTTTTTGGTAAAAAGTTTTTATTTTATAACTTTTTGTGGCTTTAATATACTTATAATACTTGGCAAGGTATACCCTATCCAATAAATTAAGAATTATCAAAATCGGACTACTCTGTATAAAGTTATGCGTGGTTAAACATAACAATCAGTGAGTGAACAATCAATCATCCCCTGTTTTCTGACCCTTAGGGTTTGATTTTGGTTTTCAAATTTATATGGGACCACCCTCGGAGTATACCCTTTCCAATAAAAAAATAATTATCACAATCGGACTACTATGTAAAAAGTTATGCGTGGTCATACAGAAAAAAAATATATATACGCGTCGAATTGATAACCTCCTCCGTTTTTTTCGTCGGTTAAAAATCACTTTTATGTTACTTATGCTGACTGAACCTACATAGGTAGTTCTGTATACCAATAAAACAACCGATTTCCAAAAAAAAAAAACTTCACACAACGAAAATATGTAATGTTTTTTTTTCTAATAAGTTTATTTTTATTTTTGGCTTCTTAGTTGTGGTACCCACACATTTCGTATACCCGCACTTGCTACGTAAATAGCAGTGACATGAAGTTATTATAACATCATCTACTGTTGGAAAAAATACGTATAATCGAATGTAGTTTAAAAACTACTCATCAGAATTTGAGCAAATTTATATGGGGCCACTCTATATGTAAGGCCTTACAAACAAAACAAGATTCTTTCAAATCTGTTAATAAATGACGGAGTTCTAAGCAGGCGCGGTCCGAGAGGGGGGATTCTAGGGGTCATGACCCCCCCCCCCCCCCCCAAAGACAGTCATGCTGTCAAAACCCTGAACGATTTGCCTGTGTTACTATCTTAAAATAGTTCTCACTTGAGCCACGGAGACTCCGATGGACATTTGCAAAAAGATTATAACCCGGGACATCATTCTGATCAGTAGCGCTTGCAACTACTAGACCAAAGAGGATTTATTTTCCTAAAAATATATATATTCTTCAGTACTTATGGTGACCCCCCCCCCCAAATGTAAGGCTGCGACCGCGCCTGGTTCTAAGGTATTTATTTTAAAAAAATGTAAATACATCCAATTAGTCCTTTTCTTGAAGTCCGTTTATACTAATACTTATCGCAATTCTCGGTTTTAAAAATCGGTAGTTAAACTATTTAAAACAAGCAACCTCACAACCATAATAAACGTACATAATCATTTACATTCCATCGTCATTTAATCGCAAACCGCGAACGGCGAAACTAAATAATCATTACTGCGTTTTGCGGTTTTGCTCACTACAATAGCCTATCAGCAGGCGTCCTTGGGCCATTTCACTCAATCATGCGAGCAAGACTTACTGTTAATGTTTTATCTAGGAAACCTGATTTTCTTCATTATTGATTGACGTTATCTTAAAATAGAGATTGGAAAACTGTCATGTGAGAAAACTAATATCAGGAAGCGATAATATTCTTAAAGTGAGTCACATACTTAGCATTCAGCTATTGCTATGGGATCCGCAGTTCACGGGGAAAAAAGATACCTAAGCCAAAAACACAATTTCACATTTAGTCGGTGTTTACTAAACCAGCGCAGCGGGGCGAGCACAGCCTCTGTGATAGGGTTGGGGGGTCACGCATTTTATCACGGTTTTTGCTTCGAATTGTGATAATAATGTGTGACTCAAGCCATAGACTGTGCTCGCCGCAGCGGGTATAGAATGTGATAAATGCTAGTCAGACACTGGACCGTTTATGGCTCTCAAAAATCAAGCTCAAAAGTATGAAACCAGAAAATATTCTCATCTTTCACTTAATGTGACGTCACATAGCCTATAACCAACGGACGATCAATAGGTACACTACTATTGTTTCATTCCTTTCTCCTCATTCCTCCAAATTAGTAGTTTAGAAGTTATGAGGGAACAGATGAATAAACATGCCGGTCAAAATCATGCATATAATATATATAATTATATAACATTTATATAAATATTTTCACACCTTACTAGGTAATGATACAGAGCACTTAATATTTCTTTGTAACATCTGTTTATGCAAATAAATGATTTGATTTGATAATCATATACGGCGATGTAAAAATGTTGGTATTTTTTTGCTACTACGCCCGCCGTCGTAGTCGGGTATAAAGTATCTAGACACGCGGTAACGTGTCAAGCCAAGTGATTTGTTTTATTAGGACCCAGAGTTGCAAATCACCTGTTCGATTCCCGGTTTAGGTAGGCATTTTTTTTAAATTGTGGGTAGTATTTTTTTTTTAAAGATACATACAGTAGACTAGGTCAAGTGCTGATAGCTCGCCTCTTTAAGTAAAGAGGTGAGCTATCAGCACTTTTCTAATTGACTAAAGAGGATTCATTATAATTATTATCTTATTTTATAATCCACACTAATATTATAAACGCAAAAGTAACTCTGTCTGTCTGTCTCTCTGTCCTGCTAAAACTACTGAACCGATTTAAATGAAATTTGGTACACAGATAGTTTAAAGCCTGAGAAAGGACATATGCTACTTTTTATTGCGGAAAAGGGGTTGAAAGGGAGGATGAAGGTTGTAGGGAAGGATTGTCATTTTTAAAGCTAGAATGATGAAACTTTTTTATTTGGCTTTTATTACATCTATATATATAAAAGAAAGTCGTGTTAGTTACTTCACTTATAACTCAAGAACGGCTGAACCGATTTAGCTGAAAATTGGCAGGGAGGTAGTTTAGAGCCAGGAGAAGGACATAGGATACTTTTTTTTTTTTTTTTTTTTTTGCTTTTGGCAAAGGATACTTTTTATCCCCTTCGACCGCGTTCTCGTGTGATGTGACATAAAACGTCAAAGAGAATACATTTCACTATAAAACGTGGTATGACAAAAACTTTGCCTTCGAGGTACCAGGCGGTCATAACTTGGTATGAGCTTATTAAACAGCAGTGTCAGCCAGAAAACGCTTTATGCCTTCGAAGTAACAGGTTATCATAACCGAGTAGGAGCTACCCAAACATATGAGTATCAGCTAGAAAACGCTTACCAGATCACCACCGCGTACCAGGTTGTCAAACTTGGAAGGTTTATTACAACATTTTGAATCTTAGGCGATACGAAGTTCGCTGGGTCAGCTAGTAATATATATTTATGAATTATATTTAAAGTTTGTTAAATTTTTATTCTTAAGGAGGTAAAATAACAATAGGGAATAGGGGATGAAAGTTTGTATGAAAAGGGGAATGACAAGAATCGGCGGAACTACTGGTCGGAATTGAAAAATTCTTTTTGTGTTGGGTAGCCCATTTATTGAGGAACGCTATATAACATCACGCTACAGTCAAAAGGAGCGGAGCAGCAAACGAAAAATGGACGAAAACTGGCAGCCAATTCGATGCGACGGGAAGAGGAACGAAAATTTGACGCGGACGAAGTCGCGGACAGAAGCTACTCATTCATAACATTATATCATCTCACTTTTGTTTTCATGGAGGGCAGATAAAGTTAAAGGTCAAATATATGTATGTGTAGAAGTAAATGAGATAAATGTTATCTCTACGTGCAAGTAAGTTCGTATTACGTTGATTACACGACTCCTAACCTAAACCCGTGGGATGTGGTCATTTAGCTGGTTATCTTCGGCATAGTAATATACTTCGCCAAGTATAGCATTCCTAGACACAGTGGTCACGTGGGAGTTCTTCCAGCAAGCGTAGCGTGACCACCATAGAAAGAACTTTGTCTATTCTTAGTAGAATAGAGATAGAATTGTCATGCTACGCCAGCATAAAACGGACCAAATCATTCTACAATCTTTAATTCTGTTTTTACTCTTTCTACAATCTGTAATTTTGTCTATTCTTCCGTCGACAAAACCCCTTTCTACGGTGGTCATGCTACGCATGCAGGACACATGCAACAATGTTTCATTCACAATTAAGTGGGTAAACATTTCGTTTGATTAATCAAAAACGACAACATTTTACTTTGGCATTTTTAACAGACACTCCTGTCCATATCTTAATTTATGGGGTGTCGACGCAACATGTCTTTTTCTTCCATACTTTGTAGTAATATATCTTTATCTTTCATGATATAAAACAAAGTCGCTTCCCGCGTCTGTACGCTTAGATCTTTCAAACTACGCAACGAATTTTAATGCGGTTTTCATCAAAAGAGTGTTTCAAGAGGAAGGTTTGTCTCTATTCAATACGCGGACGAAGTCGCGGGTAGAAGCTAGTAAGTATATAAAATGATAGTTTAAAAAAACTAAAAAACACGCTTCGATAGAAAGCCAAACTAAAAAGTAGAAAATAATGGAAAAAAACCGTGGGGTGCTTGCTATCAATAAAAAAAATACCTTAAAAAGCACCCCATGCTTTTTTTCCATTATTTTCTACTTTTTAGTTTGGTTTTCTACGGAAGCGTGTTTTTTAGTTTTTTTTATTTTCTATTTTTTAGGGTGTTTTGAATTTTGAGACGTATGTCAGCGTACTTAATGACGTATGTCCGCGTAGTTTTCGAAGACAGTTTTTTTGCTGTCCTGGTAACCCTGGCAAGGATAATGGCATACATTTATGAAATTATAGTATTGTCATCGCTCCTCGATAAGTCTACAGAGTTTAAATGAAATCTGGTCGTTTAAAGTGGGTCAAAATCGCGCTATAAGGAGTCAGTTACAAACAAACATACAAGTGAAGCTAATATAAAGCGTGTAAAAACAATAGAGTTCTTGGAAGAAAAAGATTTCTGGCGCTGCAGCCCAGTTTACAGACGTCAGACGAGTAAAGTCTGAAAGAAAAGTGCGAGTCATGTATTTCTTACACAACTTCTATACAATTCTAGAAGTTGCGCTCTTATTAGACGACCGGATTGTAGCTGGATAGCGGTTCGAAATGGTTGTTCGTGTTAAATTTTTCAATAAATTTCACTTACTCTGCTTTATCTTTCAATATCTTGGCGTAGTCATCGTTGCCGACGCAGCCAAAGTAGGAACAGATCTTGGGCTGCTTCAGAATCCACTGGGCAACTCGAACGGAGTTTTGAACGCTGCCTCCAGCTAGGTAATTTGGATTGTACCTGGGATTTGAAACATAAGTTTAAATACGAAGATATAAAATAAAAATAAAAAACGAAAAAACACCTTAAACAGCCTATAACGCTCCCAGTGCTGGGAACCAGGTTTCGTCTCTGGGTTACACAAAATGCATGCCTGGGTTCGTATCCTCATGAGTTGGCAGGGAGCGATTTCTTGCGTAGTGTATAGCGCCCTAACTGACAGGGCACACGATTTCCAGGACCCGATAAATCGGGTAATGGAACAAACGCTTTAGCCGAACGTGGTAAACTATGCACGTGCATACTAGCATTATGCCGTCGACTTTAAATAAACGTCTAAAAATTGCTATTTTCCTTTATAATATTTTTATTGTTCCATTTTCGATAAAGTTCTTATTGTAGAAGAATAATCTTTTTGTTCTTTTCTCCAAAGATAAGGCATACCCATATACAACATGTAACATAATTAACGCCAAACCTCATACACCCCCAATAGTTTATGCATTAAAAATTGAGTCTTAATGCCTTTTGAAATAAGATTGCATTTTTTTGGCTCGATCAGCGGTAGGTATGGCAAAACTTTTTTTTGTAATACCTTTATTAAAAGTTACTGAAATCCATTCAGTAGTCAATTAACGCATGACATAGTTCAAGAGTCCATAAACCTAGATAGACGCATCAGAAATATAAGCATACATACAGGTTGTCCCAAAAATCAACGTCAAGCTATGAACGCTGCGTTTGCGCTTTACGATACACGATTTACAGCGCGGCAGGGAGTCAGGGAGATTGGGACCACTTGGACGCCCTGTTTAGGGACCCTAACTCACTGTTTGCAATTACACTACTCCCTGTCCCTGTCCCTGCCGGCAGGGCCCGATAAATCGTGTAATAGAACAAGCCCTTAAGCTTTCTAACATCGATAGCTCTTTATTAAAATTATTGTGACAACAGAAAATAATGAAATACTATACGACGACAATAGAATACTGAATAATAATAAGGAGGTCAATATTAAAGATTTGAATAAAGAAGAATAATGACGTTGAAGACAAATCGAACATGAATCGATCCTAGATTTGAAAACGATTAAAACTCATTAAGAAAACAAAAATTGCTTTCTGCACTCCTTTTCCATATAAACTTTAACAGTGCCAAAAGTCGTCTGCATAATTTTCTTAAAAAGGGATACAGAATACTTAGGGTCAGTGAGGTAATTGCGTAACCTACTAACAGTAGGAAAGGCTTTCCTACTGACAGTTCCACAACATTCATTGCGTTATTTACGTAGTTGAGCAGAGAAATTTTTCGAGCCTGTGAAGCAATGTAGTACCAATATCCTTCAAAACGATTCAAATTAAGCTGCGACCTGCCTTTGAACACTAGACTTGTGTTCTTTCTTCTAGAGTTCAATTACCATAACATCACGCCTTGTTTCCCCGAAGGGTTGGGCAGAGGTGTACCAACAGTACACCCACATTTCGCCTGTTATGTTTAAGTCTCATGTAACAGGGGGCGAGCCTATTGCCATGAACCGGGCACCAATCCGGACTCCGGGCTGCTACTAAGAAATTCCAGATGAAAAAACCCAATAACACTTTACCCAACCTGGGAACCGAACCCAGGACCTCATGCTCAGCAGTAGCGCTTGCTACCACTAGACCAACGAGGCAGTTCAATTAGTTGGTAATAAATCGAGCACGAAAAAGCATGTTAGGTATTACTGCAAATAAGCAGCACCTATTTAATTATGCCGCATCACTGTTGTGTTTTACTGAGTGTACATAAATAATAAAATAAATAAATACCACTCTACGTACGTTTCTATAAATACTAAGTAAGTAATTAAATTAATACACAGAAGTAACATACTTATCAGTCAGCTCTTTGTACAAAGGCCAGTGTTTCTTCTCAGCCATGACGGCATCATTAGCCTTGAGGCCATACTTCTCCAAGAAGGCGTCATCAACCATCGCAGAGATATCCAGAAGTGGGTTTCCTATGCCCACCACCGTACCCTCTGGCACGTTAATTGTGGGGCAGGTAGGATTGGGACAACACCTGAAATAAATGGAATTTTTTGATTGATGGCTTATGGCAAATTAGTAACAGCCGCACGGGTCGGTCAATCAGGTTTAGTTATGCTTGCCACGGTTGATCCATAAGTGAGTGACCATATTTACATACGAAGACCCCTCTGTGCCTTCGAAAGGACATTAAGCCGTTGGTCTCGGTTGTCATTCATGAATCTTTGACAGTCATTACGGGCTGTTTTACATTAGAAGCCCGAAAGTATGTCTTACCTAGGGGTATTTTATTACCCAGTAACTGGGTTGTGGTGGTCAGATAGGCTGTCACTCCATGTAAAATACTGATAACAGGTTGAAAAAAAAATTGTTCAGCTAATTTAAACTGAAGATTTTTTTTTCAAAATGTCTTTTCGTTTGTTAAGTAAATTATGGAGTTGTAAAGTGCCACACTTCTTTTTTTACAAATCTCAACCAACTAAATAGGTATTCTTGTTAACAAGAGTTGCCTTCTAGCAACAGCAATGTCCCAGCTAAATTCAATCCATTCCAGTTTCACTAACTAACCTCCACAATTATTTTAATTTCTGTATTACTGTTTATTTTTTTAAATACCTATGTATCATAATATGTGCAGCTTAAAAAAAACTACCCCTAAGACGACCCACTGACCCTATTTTCACTTATTCCATAGTTTTGTAGGTGTGGCTTCTAAATATTGCTGTATAAATGAAATCTTACAACTACATAATACTCATAAAAGTTTTATTGCACACTGGGATGATGGAATTTAATAAAAATAATATTAACTATAGGTGTGTATACTTATTCAAGGTCAGTAATGTATGAAATCTTTAAATTGCTACCACATTCAAAAGTAAATTTATCATATTAAATGGGAAATTTACATTTAAACAGTTATTTATAGTCGGTGCGCGAATAAAATTGCGATAAAGTGGTACTCAGTTACAATCACTCGTATCATTTTTAAGTGCTCCTTTCTGAACAGAATAAAATGACCATAGAACCGTTCCATCGAATTAACCTAATTAAAGATTTAAAACAATCGCCGCGTCAGAGGAAGTTATTAATAACATGAAAAATATCTCTTACCCCTTAAATTCATTCATTATGTAACTCTCCATTATGAAGTACTAAATCACTGTTTAATTTAGACAAAATATTCGACACGATTTTCCGCAGAGAGATTTACGTTTATGTTATTTGGTTCCGAAAAGAAATTACCGCATGTTTTTGTTGATACCGATTTACAAAACGTGTTCGCGGACTCCTACTCGCAAACCTACAAAACGCCAAATGAAGTGCCAAACTAAACTTCAAAAGTGACATGAGGAAAGAAAAAATCTAAATGTCATTGTCATTTTACAATCGAATGCCTTGCTAATCGGAATCGGACACAGTGGTTCACTGTGTCCGATTCCGATTAGCATCAGAATAACACCTATTGATTGTTGTTAATAATAATTAAGCCTGTTTCTCTTTCTTTAATTATATAGTTCTAGTCTATCTTGCATGGGCCAATCAATAAAATCAAATAGTTGGACTCACGTCGAAGTCCACTTACAGCAGATAACAAATTATTTTCTAAGTTCTGAATAACCTTTTGAAAACTTTCAAGTGTTTCATCCACTTGAGGCCAGGCTGGGTTGGTGCCTTTTGTTGTAATCATGCTGATAATCGTGCTATATTGTACACATTTCAGGCTGGAATGCAGTAGCTATTGTCCTTTTTGCTCAGACCATCGACTAAAGCATTTTTTTACTGGCAACCTAGTGTACAATGATCATGAAATAAATTTAATACAGAGGAATCGAGAGGAATTAAAATGAATGACGTCAAGTATTGCTTACTCGTTTCAACATGGTACTTCCTTTTCCAAAATTCTTAGAGGAAAAGAGATAGAAACTCCTCACAATACAGGCAGCCAAAATCTTAATTTTATTCTAAAAACCATAGACTCAATTCAATTCTGTGCAAAGGTAGATATCGCGCGTCAGTCTTTCATAACCTACAACCGGCGGAAGATCACGTTTTAGTGTGATCCTGGCGAGAATTTTCGAGAATAAAGGTTCGGATTTCTTTTGGAAGTACTGAAATATCATTCCACTCAACATAAAAATGCTGCGCCTACCACGTGTTGCTCGCCAAGCTTGTTCAATCCATCAAGCTAGATTTTACGCCAAAGATGTGAGGTTCGGCGCTGATGTAAGAGCCCTCATGTTGCAGGGCGTAGATGTCCTTGCTGATGCTGTTGCCGTCACAATGGGTCCAAAAGGCAGAAACGTCATTTTGGAACAGTCTTGGGGCTCACCTAAAATTACAAAAGACGGTGTGACAGTTGCCAAAGGTGTTGAACTAAAAGACAAATTCCAGAATATTGGCGCAAAGTTAGTTCAAAATGTCGCTAACAACACAAACGAGGAGGCCGGAGACGGCACTACGACAGCTACAGTTCTCGCTAGAGCTATTGCCAAGGAGGGCTTCGAAAAAATCTCAAAGGGTGCCAACCCTATTGAGATAAGAAGAGGAGTCATGCTAGCAGTAGACGCCGTAAAAGATAAGTTGAAGGCTATGTCCAAGCCCGTTACGACACCTGAGGAGATCGCACAGGTGGCCACCATTTCTGCCAATGGTGACACTGCCATTGGCAAACTGATCGCTGATGCCATGAAGAAGGTCGGCAGGGACGGCGTCATCACAGTCAAGGATGGAAAGACTCTCGTTGACGAACTTGAGATCATTGAAGGTATGAAGTTTGACAGAGGTTATATTTCACCATATTTCATCAACTCATCAAAGGGTGCCAAAGTAGAGTTCCAGGATGCTTTAGTTCTCTTCTCAGAGAAGAAAATCAGCAATGTACAGACTATTATTCCTGCTTTGGAACTGGCCAACCAGCAGAGGAAGCCTCTGGTCATTGTAGCTGAGGATATTGATGGTGAAGCCCTGTCTACACTGGTAGTTAACAGGCTGAAGATTGGACTCCAGGTAGCAGCTGTGAAGGCTCCAGGCTTTGGTGACAATCGCAAGGCTACCCTCAGTGACATGGCTATTGCCACCGGTGGTGTAGTATTTGGAGATGATTCCAACTTAATTAAGCTAGAAAACCTTCAGCAATCTGATCTTGGCCAAGTTGGCGAGGCTATCATCACCAAGGATGACACCCTCTTCCTGAAAGGAAAGGGTAAGAAGTCAGACATTGATAGGAGAGCTGAACAGATCCGTGACCAAATCCAAGAAACAACTTCTGAATATGAAAAGGAGAAATTACAGGAACGTCTTGCCCGACTTGCTTCCGGAGTTGCTGTCTTACATGTTGGTGGCTCCAGTGAAGTTGAAGTCAATGAAAAGAAGGATCGTGTCAATGATGCTTTGAATGCAACCCGAGCAGCTGTTGAAGAAGGTATTGTTCCCGGAGGTGGCTCTGCTCTCCTCAGATGTATTCCCGATCTTGCATCATTGAAGACAGCCAACAGTGACCAGGCTACAGGTGTTGAAATCGTCAAGAAAGCCCTCAGAATGCCATGCATGACGATCGCGCGGAACGCCGGCATTGATGGATCTGTTGTGGTCGCTAAAGTCGAGGACTTAGGCCCTGAATTTGGATATGATGCTCTGAACAATGAGTATGTGAACATGATCGAGAAGGGTATCATTGACCCCACCAAGGTTGTGAGGACAGCGCTAACAGACGCTAGCGGCGTAGCTTCCCTCCTTACCACAGCTGAAGCCGTAATCTGTGAGATGCCACAAGAGAAGGAACCTAACCCGATGGCCGGTATGGGAGGCATGGGCGGTATGGGTGGTATGGGTGGCATGGGAGGAATGATGTAAATAACATTTAAGGGCTTTGAAATGCATTTATTGTGAAAAGCGAACTGTTATAGAAGTTATCACTGTTATGGGTATTGTTATGATAATAATATCTGGTAGTTTGATTGATTTTATACAAATTGTGGAGTGAATGTGTATTTTCCCAGTTTTATTTTGAGTCTGATTGTGTTACAAAATATCCGTAGAAAGGCAATTCTCTGTCTTGTTAGAATTATTTAGTTTTATTTGCTTGAATAGTGCGAGCAGTGTTATTTTTAATAAAATGATTAATGTTTCTAATTTGTTTATATTATTTCCTTATGTATACATGAATTGTACATGATTGGTACTATTCAATACATCAAATAAATGAGGTACAAAATTGTCAGTAGCAATCACATGGTATAGGTACTGGGATGGAATTCTACAGCTCAAAACTAAATTTATTAAATTTACTTAAAATATATTTTTGAAAGTCCATACATATAGTTAGCCTGTATTTTCAGTACAGTAAGACATGGCGATGCAAGTGCAAGTTTGGGGCTACACCACAATCAAAATATGTATACTCTCTGACTCAACAGACTTGAGAGAGACCAAACCTGTTTTGCATTGACCTGCATCAATGCTTTAACGAAAACGTGCTCAAGCAAGCTTAGAACATTCCAGGCCATTCTCGAATTCACACAGCGTCGTAAGAGGTGCGTAAATTACATAACCAGAAACGTGATAACGGCGGTTTCATTTTCACACATTTTTATGACCGATAAGAATTCTACTTTTATCAAAGTTCATTGTCCATCAAGAAAATGTGCCAATTGATGATGTACATATTTCGCGAAACTGATAAAGGCTGCATAAATGAGTATACTTTTATACTGATAATATAAATGCGTAAGTAATTGTCTGTTTGTTACGCATTCACGACTAAACCACTGAACGGATTTTGATGAAATTTGGTACATGGTAAGTTTCTACTTTTTACGACATTTACGCGGGCAGAAGCTGGTATGAAAATAAATCAATGCCTAGCACGCGATTTAACGTGCGTGAGCAAAACCGCTGTATCTGACGTAAAATATTAGGTTAGTCCATACAAATACTTGTGACGGGCGTCAGTCAGTACGGACGAAGTACCTACACCTACCGAGGTGGAGGGCAGCTGCGTCCAAAAGACGTCTTCCCTGTTATACATTCAGCTGATTATAACAGCTAAATATGTATGATAGAAAGACGTCCTTTACATCATAGTACCAAATATCAATATTTTAACAGACTGTTAAAATCATAACCTTCCTTTGGCTTTGCCGTAGTCGGGTAATTTCGTAATCACCTTACACCGAAAGCTGTATGACGTCGCATGCCCATGTGCCAACACGTACTAGAAGTCGCTGGCAAAAGCTAAATAGTAGCTATGTCTACTATTCTGCTCCCAAACGATGTTGCATTTCATAATTTTTTACGTACTTCTTTGACATAATCTTGTTATTAGTTGACAATACTTACAATTCTAAGAGTCTCCCTAGAGAGTATTAAATGTTCTGTGTATAATCATGTCATTTGTACTAAATAGTTTTATATTTTACTAGCTTCTGCCCGCGACTTCGTCCGCGTTAAATTTTTGCTCCCCTGACCCTATCCTTCCCGTCCCATCCCGTCGCATCGAATTGCCTGCCATGTTTCGTTGCTGCTCAGCTCCTTTTGATCTTAGCGTGATGTTATATAGCATGTTGAGTCTTTCCCTACTTGTGTTCACTGACTCATGTTAGGTGGTTGGAATATAAAATGCCACTTATGTGAACCGGATTTATTTGCGCGGAATATAGAACTCGGTATACAAGGTGTTTCTTACACGGTAGGGAAATGACTGGTGAGAGCGGGCAGCGTCGCCTCGTCGTGGCCTATATAATGCAACCTCGCATATTATTGCGTCATGCTATGCACGTGTCCCAACATAGCATAAAGCCTTCCTCAATAAATAGGCTACCCAAGACAAAAATAATTTTACAATTCGGACCAGTAGTTCCTGAGATTACCGCGTTCAACGAAACAAACAAAACCCTTCAGGTTTATAATGTTAGTATAGATTGCGTGTTTAATTATTTTATATTTTGTGAATGTGAAAACGTTTGAGGGCTTTGTACTGCTTACCATTTTCTATTTTATTAAGTATCCTAGTACTTGTTGGCAGGCTTACACTGTCCTCCCATACCAATAGGTGTGGGAGGACAGTGTAATTTTAAAACATTGTAAAAGCATTATTTTTAAATTAGTAACTATGAAGTTTCTTGCCGGCTCTGCTCTATACGAAACTACAAAATTGGAACCGTTCAGACGCTTCATATGTGCCCACAAATGTAGGTATATGTATAATATTTTGCGCTTCCGACCGTGCAGCGTACAGGACCATTTAGACCACGGTCGCACGGACTTAAAAATATCGCGACGGGATTTTATTGCAGACTTTCAATTCTCGGTGTTGAACTGAGCATTGAGAATTTAACAGAATACATCCGCGCCCTGCCTGGGTCGCGAGATTTGTCCGAAAGAGGTACCGTGGCCCTGGCATATGAGCAACTGAAGGAACACGGGTGGGTGCGCGTTGAAGAAGTCCAATGCGCGAAAAATCTCACCGCGATATTTTAGCGTTCGTGCGAATGTGGACTTCTTAGCATAGTATCGCCCGCCACCGCAACGTAACTCGTTACCTTCTTGGCTCTTAGTTCGTTTAAAGAATACGCTAGTCCGTTACATAATAGCATTTATTATATAGTCTTCTAAACTTAACATAAAATAATTCCTATTCTTAAAGATTTAATATAAGTCTTATTATTTTTACAAAAATATCTGATCTTCATCGGAATCTCCAGCACCATATACGAAATGTCTTCGCGTCACATTTTCATTAACAATTGCACTCGGCTCAGTCTCTACATTGCTATTCTTACAAGGTGTCACAGGGTACCTTACTGGGCCCAACCACCTTCTACTAAACCCAAAGTTTCGTGGTAACGCTACGGACTTTGAAGAACTGCTCTTTACAGATTTATCTAAGCTATTCAAAGAGGATTGGATAGATTTCAATGATGATTTCTTAAGTAGGTCATCGGAGTTGTCGTTTAAATAGTCTTCTGGTAAATCAACACCTGTTGGAATACTGAGGCTCAAAGGCCGTCGCTTTGACCGGTTATTGGTTAGCTGACCGCGCCATGTATTGAATTTCTGAGAATTTCGCTTCTGGGGTGTATTTTCCTGAGATGAATAATTCCCTAGATCAGACTCTTCATACACCTTATTCTCTGAAAAGCACTTTTGCAAGTTACTCTTATTAGGTGTAGATTGTTTGCTTGATCTATCTTTCATTCTACTTATGACTTTATCTTTTGTTAGTTTTATTAGAGCATATATTGTTTTTAAAGCTTCTTCATTCAACAATTCATCATCTGTTATTTCTACATCTAGGGCACTAGCAACACTATTACTAATACACTTTTGACCTATATTATTGCAGCTGCTGTCTGCAAATTGACTCTCAATGCTGTGTTGATAGTCTAAATGGCTTGGTACATTAGCATTTTGTAGAACAATAAGTTCCACTTTAAGTGGAGCTGACTGTAACATAAGTAATGCCTTGTCATATTTAACATTCAGCAGGGTCTTTCCATTGACTGATATTATTTGATCACCAGGTAAAAGTTTCTTGCACAGATCTGCAGGACTTCCTGGTGTTATTGACTTAATGTACACATTACCATCTGAGCCTTCTGCTACTTGTAGCCCTAAAGCATTCATTTCATCTCTTTGTAGTAAAGCAGTAACAAATATTCTTTCACCTTGGACACATTCCATATTATCAAGCTTCTCAAATAGTGATGTATTTAAACAGGATTCATTATTAGCTGTATTATAATTGAAAACATCTGGATATACTTTGGGAGACTCTAAAACATAAGCAGTTGGTGCACTTGTTAAGTTCTGGTTATAATGTCTCTCTGGCAGCAGCTGCATGCTGTTGATAATACAATGCTGTCTATGCTCTGTACTCAGATCATCGGAATCACTGTGTGTCATAGCTAAGTCACCCTCAGACCTTGAACAAGGATTAGAGGTTCTGACGGGTGAGGTGGGATATCTACTATCAGTAACAGACTTCATTCCATGGAACACCCTAGTGCCCATCTTGACGCCTTGCCTCCTTGGAATACTGCAACTTTCTGAAGATGACAACCCATCATTGGAAGAATTTTCGTGGCCTTGGATTAATGATGTGTTTGATACTATTTCATCATTTGGTAGTGGTGACAGTATTTGTCTCAGAAGTTCTTCGGTGTTTGGCTTTTCATTTTCTTTATTCTGAACCTTCTTCTCCCCAAATATGTCAACTTTAAACCTCCTCCTAGTAGGTCTTCTCAGTCTGATCGGGTTTCTAACAGCTAAATTGTAACTGTCTTGATAATTGCTGCATTCATACCTCTTAGGACTTTCAGCTACATTCAGAGGGCAATTAAACTCATCTGATAAATAAGTGAGGAAGTCCTCTTTAGCATAAAGTTTGAGATACAACCTGTGGTGTAGGGATGCCAACCAAAATGTAAAGTAGCTTTTGTTGTCTACCATTTTCAGTTTATATTTGACACCAATTTTTGATAGCCCTGAATATGAATTAGGCATGATGTACAAGCTTTTTTTGTTATAATAGAATGTATGTATGTGGTGCCAAGGTAGACTTTGTAGAACTATTCTATTAGTATGGGTGCCTGTGTCATCAGTTGCATGATTATTCCTGGAATAGAGGGTTATACCCCGTGGGCCAATTGAGAGCCACACATCTCTGCAAAATCCATCTCTAGTGGCCCAAATTGCAGAGTAAAAATGAGCACCATAGTCACGAAAGGTTTGTGCAAGGGTAATGTAGTTTATTATTGCCTTGTGTCTATCCAAGCCATGTCTAGATTCATGTGCTCTCTTCATGCGTAGTTTGATCTCTGCCATGTCATTTGTTATCACAGTTTCAGGCAAATAATGTTCCAACAAAAAGTAGTCTGCTGTTCCATGTTCTCTGAATGAAAACTCTCCAAATTCTATATGTAAAGCATAGCCAGCTAACAAAATGAGATTCTGGATTGTTGATGTCAGCTGACCTTCTAAGGTAGCTCTCCTAAGTTGTAAATAAACTCTGTATCTCCATTCTCCACCCTGTATGTTACTGGCAATGTTTTTGGGCAAGAAAAACTTTATCCTTAAGAAGACTGTCAAAGTAGCATCATCTTCTGATATTCTCTTTTTGCTGTTGGTTTTATGCCAAGCATCTGGAGCAACTTTTTTTATTTTGTAATCATCTGGTAAAAATACAAAGTCTCCTCCAATTAAAATGGCAATGCCAAGCATAAAGTTATGGTCGTACTTTTCACTGTGCACCAATGCTTCAAACAATTGTCCTGCAGTTATTACATTTGGGTCACACAAGACTTCAACTTTCTGCCCGTTCAGTAAAACTACAGTAATGACTCTTTTGTCAGAAATTGCTGACAGAGTTAAGTTTATATGTCTTGCTGGTTGTGAAGCTCTTACAATGAACTCCGGGCCAATGCATCCTTCTTTCCCTTTGAACCCGCATTCAGCTTTATATAGCCTTGATGCAGCCCTCTGTACAGGCTTTCCTCTTCTAAAATTTGTAGGTTGTGGTGGTTTAGTCAAATTGTCATTTAAAGCAATTGCAGTCATGGAAACAGTGTTGGCCTGCATTCTAGGTTCCTCAATTTGCGTGCTGCAGGCAATCTCTAAAGTGGAATGTGTATTACTCAGTCCCCCCCTTCTAGAGGTGTCAAATAGATTAAAAATAGGTTTTCTATAGTTTCTGGGTATTCTGCAGCTAGGGAATGGGTCTCTTTCGTCTGGAGACTTGAGGAGACCCACACAGCTTCTTGGACGGACACTAACTTTCAGTTCTGTGTTGGCGCTAGCCTCTAGTGTTTTTGAATGTTGCCTTTTTATGTGGTTCAGGTCTTCATCAATTTGGAAGTCCATGACTGGACTGAGGCAGATTGACGCGGCCGAGCAAGAGCTCCGGCCCGAATCTTCATCGCAGTGACGGAGCATAGTGCTGTAACAAAAACGACACTGGTAAATACAGTGGGAATGTTATGTAAACTTTTCTAAACGCATTTCCCATGTAAACATGCATTGTTTTGTCTTCCCTCGTGAGATCCGGCAATGTTAAGAACTTATTTGTAATTATGATTATATTCGTTTTTATTTACATTAGGAAGGTGGGTAACGGGAGGGAAATACACTACGTGAGTCAGAATAAGCAAAGAGTAAGAAAACTGTTTAGATGTCGAGCGGTGGAGCCCCTCTTATGTGCATGTTAAATAATCGTGATCTCTAAACCGACATATCTATTCAAATATTCGACTTAAAAGACCACGCTAAAGTACAAACAACAATAGAAACTATGCTGCATGGCACATTATGATGATAGGTGGTAATTTAATCAGTCGTCAGATGTATAGCTAATATTCCTTTGCTTAAGTAAACATTCGATAGTTCGTTCGACCCCTACTTGCCGAAAGTTTTAAAACAACGATTTAACTCTTTACAAGTTTTATTATAGATATTGTGTACAGCAGTAAAGTTGAACTCACATTATTTCTTATTTCATTACTTTCACTTTTGTTGTAAGCACCAATAAAATAAAATACGAAACAAAAACTTTTGTTTTCTTCATCAGTTCACATCACATTGTATCGTATTACAAATTTACAATTCACCACAGAGGAGGGCGGCGGCGCGCACACATTCAAACATTTTATTTTTCTACTGAATGAAATCAACTCACTCACTCATCAAATCGTTTCAAGTTTTCAACATTCCATTCCATTCCAACGTAGATCAGATACGCGCGAACAAAAATTGTTTAAAAAAAAAATGATTTTGTTCCGAAATCATGATAAATTATTTTTTCAATCATCAAGAAAGGAATAAACAGTTTAATGATATTTTTTTGATATTCAGAAAACTATGTTTTTCCTTTCTCTCTCGTCATATCTGAATCTTAATAAATGGGCGAATTAAACGTATTGTATGTATGTTTTTATTTTGATTTTGAAAAGGGACTAAATGTATTCTTCTATATTTTCAAAGGGGTTTTCATTCTGCCTGTATTCTCCGAAGGATTAAGCAGAAGTGGCACCAGCACCCATATTTCGCTAATTTTGTCCCTCTATAGGCCAAGTTATAAAGGATGAGCCTATCGTCTTGACGCGGGCAGAAATGTAGACTCCAGACTGCTACTTAGAAATTCGGGAATCGCACCCAAGAAAAATGATCAGTAGTAGTGGTTGCGACCATTAGACCAAAGAGGCAGAGAAATAAGAAATATAACCAAACTGTAACAACTTTATACCATGTTTAAAGCAAATAAAGACTTATCTTATCTTATCTTCTCTATCTTATCCATAACCCCAACTTTCTTTCACTCTAACGGTGAAAGAAAGTCATCATCTGCATAGTTGGTGATGGTGGCAGTGAGTTTAGGAAGCATGTCTTCCTCTTCAGAATGTTTCAGCCATCATCTCAGTTGTTAACTTCTCATAAGTTTCTTTCGTTTCGGCTTTAAACCATTTATTTCAGCCCGTTTCAGCACTACACCATCAGGATTATAGTATAGTATGTTATTGAGAAGTAGAAGAAATCAGTGGGACAATGTGCCTCACCAGCGCCACCAACAAGGAACATAAACTCACTGCCACCAATCATCACCTGCGCAGATGATGACTTTCTTTCAATCTGTCAGAGTGTCAGTCATTTTTGCTTTTCTTTCTGTCTCACACACAAAAAAAACTGAAAAACGCTGCGCTGTTCAGCCAGGAAGAGATGCGATCAATTATTGTCTTTGCTCTAACGACGTTCGGGATCACCAATAACACATGATGACATTACGAGTCTAATGACATCTAATGTCAATGTCAAATGTGTGATGTGGTGAGAGTGCAGTCATGGATTTTTGTTACGTGTAAACTTAAAAAATAAACTTATTGATTACCGCGGCAGTTATTGTTTGCCATTAGGGCTATAAAAATGGCTACATTAATTCAGTCTTACGAGCAACAGTATTCAGTACTGACAGCAGATATAACGGCTAAAATAGGACGTTTGAAGTCGGGTAGTGAAGGTAGGTGATATTCTTATCATCTTTGTTTTTATAAATAAACATTGAATACTTTTGCAATGGAGAGTTGCGTTTTAAATGTTGCTTATAATCGTAATTACAGCAATATAGGGTAATGAATAAGTAACATATAAGAAATGATTCTATGTGAGGACAGTAGTTCTATGTGAGTAGAGGTACTATCACAGCAGACATCTATGTTAACATAACAGCACCTATCATCAAATACCTGCTCAAAAGCCGATCGCTATTAAATATTTAGGTATTGATTTAAATTATTAATTTACCTTTACAGACAATCGTGACCAGTTAACTCGAGAAATTCAAGCAAATTTTGAAGAAGCAAATGATTTGGTAAGATTTAGTATTCTTGTCATGCAGTTAATGTTAGAAGTAAACTTTAAATGGAGATACTTTTCTGTGTTAAACAATAAATATTATTTGTGTTAATCTTGCAGACTAGACAGACAGAGAGATAAATGATTTGTTTCACATGTAGGTTATCCGTTTTACCCAGGAATAAAAAATGAAACATAATAAGCTTAGAATGTTTTTTGTTCACCGCAGTACAATTTATACTTGCAACTTGGCTCTGTGTTCCACCACATTTGCTTAGCTGTTCATAATGGTGGACTAAACAACAACAATGTCAATTTCACCATATCGATTAGAGAAGCTTTGCCCCAATTGGTAATCAACAAGAAAAAATAAATCAACTAAAGTAGTTTGACAAACAAATAAATCCTACAAATATTATAAATGTGAAAGTTTGTGAGTATTGATTTTTGTTACTCTTTCACGCAAAAAACAACTGATCGGATTTACATGAAATTTAGCACACAGATAGTTTGTAACCTGAATTAACACATAGGGTACTTTTTATTTCGGTAGTACGTTCCCACAGGATAATTTTCGACCTCCACGCAGGCGTAACCGCTGGTAAAAGCTAGTTACTAATAAATTGATATTAGAACATTATTTGAACAAATGAATGAACAAATCATTAAATCATATTAAGAAGAATAAATTCATGAGTCCATTACTTCCACACACACATTATAAGAAAGAGACTCTTTGTTGCTATACAAACGAATACTAGCCAACATCAGAATTGATTTAATTTTACAATTTGCTCCCTTGTCCTAGCACTACATGTAAAAAAGTTTAAGTAAAAATACGAAACATATAACTGCTTTAAAGTACATATTGTTTTGTTCCTAGATATTAGTGATAGCTTATCAGAAGAATGTGAAATGTACACATTTATTATACTTCCTTGTTTCAAAATACCTACATAAATAATTGAAAGGCTGCAGTGAAACCTATAAATAAAGAATTCACAAAGACATTAGGTATTTTCGTCTCAGCAGGGTTGAGATACCTGGCTGTTATATTTTTATAGCATACTAGCTTCTGCCCGCGACTTCGTCCGCGTAAAATTTTTGCTCCCCTAACCCTTCCCGTCGCATCGAATTGCCTGCCAGTTTTTGACCATTTTTCGTTCCTTCTCCGCTCCTTTTGATCGCGTGACGTTATGTAGCCTGTAGCCTTCCTCAATAAATAGGCTACCCAACACAAAAAGAATTTTTCAATTTGGACCTGTAGTTCCTGAGGTTACCGCTTTCAATCAAACAAACTCTTCAGCTTTATAGATAGTATAAATAATAGTGAAGTTTGTTGCCCATTCTTCTCCATACTAGGACTAGAATCAATTCTATTTTCATGTAACTGTTGACATTCTCAATCAATCAATCATTTATTTTGTTAAACATAGGTATATTAAACAGATAGTCCATGTCAAAAATATGTGCACTATGTTTTGCCAATAATTGGCGTACAAAATTAAAACAAACAAGCAATTAAATTAAGGTGGCATGCCAAGAGATTACATTATAAAAATTATAGTCTTCAATTTAAAATATGTCAGCTAAGGAGTTACTTACAATCTATCATAACTAAACACAACACAACACAAAGGCAAAATAAATAAAATCATGAGTGTTTAATTGGTAAGTCGAAACCGTCATATCTTTGTTTATCAGTGGTGAATTCAGTGATGGAGTAGTAACATTTATCTACAAGGAATTCAAATAAAGACCTCTTAAAAGATCCCAGACAATAAATGCAAGTTACAGCGAACAAACACTCCCATTTCATAAATGTACATAGACGGAAGAGTGAGTAAGTTAAGTTCCTTAAAAAATGGTTTACAACTATCATCCGATTGTAATTTGGTAAATGATCGCAAGCATTTCTTCTGAGCTTTAAAAGCAATGTCTCTATCAGTGGAGTTGCCCCAGAAAATTATTCCGTACCTAATACCAGAAGCCACATAAGCATTATAAGCTATTTGTACTGTCATGCGGCTAACTGTTTTTGATAGTTTATACAAAGCATACGCAAATTGACTAAGCTTCTTTGACAAAGAGTCGATTTGATGTTTCCAAGTCAGATGACTATCTATGTAAAGGCCCAGAAATTTTGTGATCTCACTTTTAGCGATTGATACGTTACCATATTTTATATTCAATTCAGGTTTATTAGTTCTTTGATTAAATGTCATTATTTTAGTTTTGTCAAGATTTATTTTCAGATTGTTATTAACTAACCAATTTATTACATTTTTAAGATCTTCATTTATGTCAATTTCAAGAATATTAATGTCGTTACTAGAGAATAAAATAGTGCAGTCATCAGCAAATAAAACCATCTGGTTCTTAGTGACCTTAGGCATATCATTAATGTAAATATTAAATAATGGAGGGCCAAGAATGCTACCTTGGGGAACACCATAAGACGTTTTTCTAGGATTTGAAATGTATGTTTTTTCAACTTTCGAGCTTGCACATAGCCTATCAAGCGTTGTGATTTGAGTGCGATTGGAGAGATAAGATTGTAGTAGGTTTAATGCAGGTCCCCTAATCCCATATCGCTCTAATTTGTTTAGCAGTAAACCATGATCTACATGGTCGAACGCTTTAGACATATCCATAAACAAGGCCGCCACTGGTGTTCTAGCATCAACACTAGAAACAATTTTTTTGATCACATCATAGATCGCCATATTAATGGATTTACCTTTCCGGAAACCAAATTGCTCACTGACTAAGAGATCATGTTTGTCAAAAAACGACGAAAGACTATTGTATATAACCTTTTCTATGATTTTGGAAAAAATTGGAATAAGTGCTATCGGTCTGTAATTACCCATGATACTTTTATCATCTTTTTTATGAACAGGTTTAATAATAGTAATTTTTAATTTGTCCGGGAAATGGCCATATTCAATGCAAAGGTTAATGATATAACTCATAGCAGGTCCTATTATTGGCGCTACATGTTTGACCACTTTTGTAATAATGCCATCATATCCATGGCTATTGGTATTATTTAAAGATTTAATTATAGTCACTATGTCTGCTGGTACTGTAGGAGGTTTCTTATTGTCTTTTATGTGCCTATTTGAAATAAATGCTTTGACTTGACTTAAATATGCTTGGTAATATGAAATTAAAGGCTAGCCCACATTTTAGGTTGGCCACATCACATGGTATCGCTATACGAAACAACAGCGTGGTCTGCACAGCCCTTATGCTGTCTGGCTAAAGCAACTTAGGTCTAGTCATATCAGTGTTGATATGACTAGACCTAAATTGCTCTAGCCTTAATTTATTAATTGTATTATAATATTAATAATAATTTGGTTTTTGTAGCTGGAGCAATTGGAGTTGGAGTCTCGTGGCGCGGGCGCAGGCTCTCGGGTGGCTGCCTATCGTGCGGAGCTGCAGCGCGTCAGGGATGAATACCGCTCTGTTGTCAACAACACTGGATCATGTAAGGATTTTATACTGACTTAGGGCAAGATTGTCCCAGGGTCGCTAGATTTGTTCGAAAGAGTTACCGTGGCATATAGGCTACTGAAGGAACACGGCTTTAAGTCAGTAAAAGTCTGACACGCCCTTCCGCTCCACCCAGAGCGAGAGACGTCATTTGATGAATTCCCAGCCACAAAAAAAGGCCAAGATTGTCAGATCGCACTTTGACTTTGCTTAGTAAAGTAAGCGTCTCATACGAATATGGAACACTGACTTTGCTCAGCAAATTAAGGTCAAATTCCGCTCTACAAATCTTTCCCTTAATGGCTTGTATAATATATTTTGTCGTCCACAATAATTATATCAAACTCCTAAGATATTATACATTGCAAAATTAAACAATCATGTTTTAATCCCCTCCCCAGACAATTTCGAGAACGATGAAGTATACGACGACTGGGGTGGAGCGGGCGAGCAGCACCGCAAGCTGCTGGACAACTCGGAGCGCCTGGAGCGCACCGGCAAGACGCTGGCCGACGGGTACCGCGTGGTGCTGGAGACGGAGCAGATTGGCGCCGCCGTGCTGCAGGACCTCAGCGTGCAGCGCGAGACCATACAGAGGTCCCGGGGCAGGGTAAGGTTCATCATCGTTAGGTTATGTCCTTTCAAAATGGTTGAGCTGAATGGTGCTAATCCTTATATCTTGTTCATGACTAGGCACGGTTAATTTGGACTGCTCTTCTCTTAGCTGACAAAGCTTATTGATTAATTACCTGTTTTATTTATGAATTCTGAAAAAAAGTCACTGTGAAAACGAGAGTTGTCATGGAAAGAAGTTCCTTTCGCTGTCTACATACATACGCGTACACGAATACAGCTGATGCACATACCGCAACCGCGTTTAGCTCTCAGTCGCCAAGTGTACAGATATTCACGTGCGATAAGGCACTTCGTACCAAAAAAATTCCAGTCTGACTTCATCCGCCACCTCTTGCTTAGGGCCAAACCCTTATAGCCATCTATACTTGGCGAGCATTTTATGCCACTTTTAATTGGGCCAGTCTTAACGCTCCTTTACAGTATTTATGTGAAAACGACGATGTGATCCTTGCCGTTTTGACATGACGATTTCAAAATATGTTCAGAATAATAACATTTCCAGTACACCATTATAGGCGCGAAAGAATCTAATTGCACTATTCAAGTAGTCTTGTGTTAATTTTGAAAACCCAATAAGCACCCTTGGTAGGTCTATGGCCCTAAGGCCCGTTGTACATGCACGTTTTTAGTCGTAAAAAAACGGTTGATACACCGTTTTTAGGGTTCCGTTGCAAAATGGCAAAAAACGGAACACTTATAGATTCGTCATCATTTTTAGTTTTTTTTTACTATTTTTTATTTTTTAGGGTGTTTCGAATTTTGAGACGTATGTCAGCGTAGTTTGTGACAGTTTTTTTGCTGTCCTGGTAACCCTGGCAAGGATAATGGCACAAATTTATGAAATTATTGCATTGTCATCGGTCCGTGATAGGTGTGCAAAGTTTGAATGAAATCTGGTCGTCTAAAGTGGATCAAAATCGCGCTATAAGGAGTCGGTTACAAACAAATATACAAACATACAAGTGAAGCTAATATAAAGCGTGTAAAAAAATATATGATGTACATTACCATGTAAACTTCCACCGAAAATTGGTTTGAACGAGATCTAGTCAGTAGTTTTTTTTTATGACGTCATAAATCGTAAACCACAATTTACCTTTCATTCAGTCAACTTAAATATAAAAATTATAAAAAAAAAAACATTTAATTTCATTTCTCAAACATAAACCTTATGCATAAATCGTGTATACCTGCAGGTTTGTACGGAACACTCGGTGCGCGAGTCCGAATCGCACTTGGCCGGTTTTTTTTTTTGTAGGCATGGTTGTCAGTGTTGTATGACCAGTCGTCGCTGTATGCGTGTCATATACAAGCTCATACGATTATTGTACAGTACTGCTAGCGCGCGGTACCGTGAAAACCTTCCTTTAATACGACGCCAGTCATAAACACAAGCATGTAACATAAAATAGCAGAACAGTTCATTAAAGAATTTCACTTCACCTTACAGCTCCGAGAAACAGACGAGCAGCTGAACCGCTCCTCCCGCCTGATGAACACGATGGTGATGCGCGCGCTGCAGGACCGGTTCATCCTCATCCTCGTGTTCCTGGTGCTGGGTGTGCTGCTGTGCGTGGGCGTGTACTTCTACGTCACCTAGCTGGCGCTGCACGCGTATGCGTGGCCCACAAGGACATGTCTGCATGTTTAAAGATGGCACCCGGATAAGGTTCTATGTTCAAAACTTTAAACTGTAGTTTATCATTTGTCCGTGAGTGGCGCACAGTTTGAGAGAGATTCTTTATTAGAGAACGTTGGTTAATCAATTTTGAAAAGACGAAATTGAAGCTTTATGGTTACTACTAAGGTCTTTTGGCGCGTGGCAACAATCGGAACTAACGCCGCGCCGCCATCTTATTTTTTCAATACATTTCACAATTTGCAGTATTGTTTCCCAATAACTCCCGCCTGTCAACGTGCATGCCTATATCGTTGTAGTGTACAAATAATATAAAGACATTAAAGAAAGCAATAGGTAAGGTTTTTCACAGTGTGTTTGACAAAAACGCACCGTATTTTAAAAGTTGCTTATTTCTAAACTTACAATATCCACACCATTCACTATTTTATTACTGCTCAATAAATAACTAAGCATACTGGCTACTTCGCAAAGTACGTATTTTGGACTGTTTGCAGAATATTAATAAAGAAAATATGTGAAGTAGTAAATAAGTGAGTTGAGAATGGCCTTTTAGTACTTTGCTGTTGTGAAAGCAATGAGTCTCATGTAATTAATCATCAGAAAGTAGCTTCGTATAAGCGTTTATAGTAAAAATGTTCACGTTGTTTGGACAATACAAAATTAACCCTATGTGAATTGAAATAAAAATGATTTTGGAGTAGCAGGATAAAAATATTTGAACGAATACGCCAAGTGATGTGACTTTTTATTTATGGATTCGATCTCTTTACCAAGTACAGAGTGACTATAAGTTGAGAGAATCAATACAGTATTCCGACATTCAGCCCGACTAAGCTAACATAAGCCGCAAAAACTCGAGTCTTAGCACTTTTGTACTTTTCTGAAATATCAAATGTTTAACAATAAACTGCCTTATACCGTTAAAGTCGGCGGGGTTTTCGCGCACTACATTTTCAATGCACATCTTAGCACCGAAAGTTGAATTTCGAACAGTGTTTTTCGTTCGCGCTGGTTGCGTTCTGTTGGATTCTCAATGCTTGGTGCAACACCGAGAGCTGAAATTTCAATGCGCGATAAAATCCCGTCATGATATTTTGACGTCTGTACGAATTTGGTCTAATACAACAAACTTATGAATATTTGAATGTTGTCACCCTGTCCTTTATAATTTTAAGCCAATTCCAAGCTCTTACAAGGTGGTAATAACATGGTAACAAGGCATGATGACGTACGCACGGCCACACATCAAAGCTATAATTTCCAGTATAAGCTGACATCTCATTGTACCAAAAGCCTATACAATGCGAGGTCAGCTAAAACTGGAATTGTATAGCTTTACGTGTAGCCGTGTGTACAAGGTGTAACAGAATAAACGCATTCCTGAAAGTAATCGATTTCAGTAACTTTTAATGGTTTTTTTTTTCTTCAAAAATTATCTATTTTGGCTTACCTACCGTCGATTGCGCTAAAAAAAATTCGATCTTATGTAAAGGCAAAAAAGACTCTATTTTAAATGAATAAATTAATGCTAGTTTAAAAAAATAGGTTTGGTGATTGTATTTTGCTTTTAACTCAATACTCTAATTGAGGTGGCGTTAATTAGGTTATACATCGTAGATGATTTAAAGACATAAAGAATATTCATAAAATGTAAATACCTTCTTATTTAGTGACTTCAATATCTGCTTTTAGCTATAAACTCCTTGTGGTTGTCCCTGCATTTAACACATTCCTGTATGTAAACATATACGGCTATTTTTCCTACCTTGTATTTAATGTTAATCACTTCATTATATTACCCTATATTTAACGTGTAAACATGTTAAACGATAAGTATTTAGTATGTATGTGTATGTATTCGAATTGAATTGTAAAACATGTATAAATCTGTTCATATTCGTGTTTTATCAAAGATAACCATATTTTGTTACATATGAAATTAAATAGTAGTAAACTATGTACCCATTGTAAACAAAATGTTGATGTCATAAAGATCCTTGCCTCCTTGATTCTCACGGGCACTTATGAAATGTCAGAAGCAAGGTACACAGTTCCAATTGGTTGTTTTCTATGGAGAAACGCTGGCAAAAAACCACAGCGTTACTAAACACACAACAGTGAATCAAATATGAATAAAATTACGAATTGTAATAATTCTGTATTGTGCAATCATGTAAATGAGACTGTTAATAGTAAATTAATGTAGATAGACAAATATTTATAATAATGTAAGTGTATTCGATGGAGTGAGGCATGAAGTGTATTAAATGTTTTGATGAAAACTTACTTTTATCTCTCTTTTGATACCTTTTCCACCCATTTACGAATATCCTAAGAATTTGACTGAAACGTCCCAGTTAAATAGTTTCGGCCGAACTTACGGGAGATTCCTACTCCGTAAATATCTTTTTAATTACACACCGACTAAATCTGTGACTTGGCGACAAATTCCGACTAATTTGCGACTAAATTTGGGAGAAATCAGATCGTGGCTAGGTACCGTAGTTTTTGTGATTCAAATGACCCAAGCTGGGGAAATTCTCTCCAGGGCGGGCGCCTAGAAACGCTTATAACTTTTGAACCAGTGAGCGACTAATTCTGGTATTGGGGGGGTCCTAGGGGTCATGACCCCCCTAAAGACAGTCATGCTGTCGAAACCCTGAACGATTTGCCTGTCTTAGTATCTTAAAATTGTACTCACTTGAGCCACGGAGACTCCGATCGACATTTGCAAAAAGATTATAACCCGGAACATCTACATCACTAGACCAAAGAGGATGTACCTTCCTAAAAATATTCTTCAGTACTCATGGTGATCCCCCCCCCACTCAAAATGTTAGGATGCGACCGCGCCTGCTCTGCCTAACCCTTCGGGGTAACAAGCGTGAATGTTATAAATAACAAAGAATAAGGACTACAAACAAAATCAGTGTAACATTTTTATTTCATACATTTTTACATTCGAATCACATCTTATACAATGTCGCAATATATTACTGAAATATATTAAATATCTGTATATTGTAGCATATTGCTCAAGGGAGACGGCTTCTAGACTAGCGTGATGCGAGACGGAAAGCTTGGGGCTACACAATATTGTCACTATTATCACTTAACCATACATAATGCACATTTTACCAACTGCAATCAATGAAATTAGGAATAAACTTAAAATTTTGACTTAGGTAAGTAGATACCAAACGCTCCTAATAATATTGACTAAATTTTCGAATTCTGACTACAGTAGAATCAAAAGCATGCTTCTGCATCATTTAATTTATAAAAGTATTAAGTATTTCATTCGCTAGCTACACTTATATTAATAAATGGCTTTCCTCACGTTTTGCAGTGATCATCGTTTAGTTGATCGGTTGACGGACACCGAACGAGCACCATAGATGTTATTACTGTTATTACGCCCTCGTCCGTTTACTGTCCCTTGATCATAAGGCCAAGAATCAAATTCACACAACTTTTGGATACTTATCAAACCGGTCAATCCCGGAATACTTACGTGAGTAAAGCCAGTGTCATATAACCATGACTTTTTTAAGATAGATGCGCAATGGTAACCAGCGAAATTCAAACTTTTACTTTTTTTTTTACAATTTATTATGTAATCAGTATGTAATATACTTCGAGACCGTTACTAATATGGGTTTACATAATTATAATCATCAAACAAAAACCCTCTAAGTTCATTGAGAGACTATTTCCTAAAGATACATTAAATGCGATTAAATATACTTACAGAGAGAATATTTGAATTTCGCAAGCTACCCTGGCGCCCTCTAGTGATATAATTCGATATTTTTCTAAAATCTAACGGCATTACACATCTCACATCAGCAGCCTCCTCACTTGCACAGTACACGTTTATTTACACTATATAGTCTACTTTACAGATATATCATTACATAGATTGGCAATGGCGGCAAAAAAAAACAACGAAACAAACTATTTACGAGTTACCCAGTTTGGAAGACTGCAAAATTATAAACATCTATCTATACACATTATAAATTAAAGTCGCTTTTCGTGTCTATGTGACCGCATTTTTCTTCTAAACTACGCAACGGATTTCGATGCGCCTCTCACCTCTATACAGAAAATGTATTACGGAAGGTATAACATGCATATAGAACTTCATATAATACACAAATATCGATGTTTATTCAGTTCGTAAAAATCGTGCATAGCAAGGGCGGGTCGCTAGAGTAAGTATATTCCCTGAACAGACCAAATCCGTGAGCATCGTGCACGCAACGATTGTAATGTATGGAAGATATCAGACCTGCATGCGTAGCATGAACACCATAGAAAGAACTTTGTCTATTCTTGGTAGAATAGAGATAGAATTGTCATGCTACGCCAGCATAAAACGGTACAAATCTTTCTACAATCTTTAATTCTGTCTTTAATCTATCTACAATCTGTAATTTCGTCTATTCTTCCGTCGACAAAACCCATTTCTACGGTGGTCATGCTACGCGTGCAGTTGCTACACGCACACCACGCAGCTGTTCTGTTCTGGCCTAAAGAAACAATAACTTAAAACTAAGGTGATTTCTGAAAATAATGACTAATTGTAAGGCCGATACAAGACTTCAATATATTATATCGCTCAACGTCAAATAGCTGTACAAGGATCTTTTAGGGGCGTGACAAAAATTGGAACTTATACCGCCATTTTGTTTTGTCCCGCCAAATTTTTACATGCCAATATCATAAGCACCAAAAGGGTCCTTGTCGCACCGTATCTTCCTAGTTATTCACAGTCAATCTAGGTAATAATATATCTATGTGGCTCTCCTGTGTTGCGTGAGTCAGCGGACTGCAGGCGTCGCTGGCGCAGGTATCATGTGAGGTTCTGTGGGGCTTCGGCCACGTCCTCCTCTACAGGGTGGCCGAGGGACAGGAGGCGCATCTTGTAGTCGCTTAGTTTTATGTCCTGAAGAGAAAAAAAAAAAAATTAAAACTAAATGTTCGAATTGTATTTAGAATTAGTATACATATAAAATCGCAGTTCAAAATATTATTGGAATAAAATATTAACATTACAAAGAAATGTAGGATACTTTCGGCAAAGAATAATAAATTAATAGCTAATACAGTTACTAAATGATGCAAGTTTCAGCAGTAAGTAAGATTTAAAGATTGAGCCTGAAGTTTAATATTACTATTTTTATTACAAACTAAATAAATCAGCCATGTGCGTGTCAGAGTCGCACACGAATGGGGCTCAACTTATTCAAAAAATATATTTTACTTGAATCCTTTTAAATTTTAACTTTGTCCTAAATAAAGATTATTTACTGTTGCTAAAATGGCAATAAAAATAAACACTGAAAATTTTAAACGTGTGTTGTTCATGAGACAGCTGCAAGGACAGTGGATGCTTAGTAATAGACTTCCATTGGCACCCTTTGGCTACGGAACCTTAAAAAGTAACATAAGTGTAGGATTCATCCACAAACCTGATCAGCAAGCAACTCCAACAGATCATCTTGGTCCTTCCTCACTCTCTCCAACTCCTCCACCGCACTCCTATGTCCATCCTGACTTGTCTTCAGCTCAGCGGTGAGCCTGCCCACCTCGGCACCTAACGCTTGTAACCTGGCTTCATATTCCTGAAGTCTGGAATCATCTTGGGTAGGTGGAGGAACTGCCGCGCTTGGTAAGGCTACGGCGGCAGAGACTTGCGCTTTCAGGAGTGTGTTCTCGTCTTTCAAATGGGAGTTCGCTGATATTGAGTCGTTGAGGGCGCTCTGGAATTTATAAAGAGGTGGGTTAGAAGAGCTTATGTGAGATTAGCTTATGGTCGGTCACATTCTGGACAGCAATACAGTGAGTCATCGTGTTTGATGTTATCGAAAAATTAATACAATCTGTACCACCACTGTTTAAATAGTTACTTTTGATAGCAACAACCTTATTGTAAAGAGAATAAAGATCACTGATTTTGACAGAAAAACAAATAAGTGTGAAATGACTGCAGACATTCGTTGCGACGAAATTCCTAGGATAGTCTGTCACAGAAAGTTAAGTTAAATTATAATTCAAGATGGATCCTATAATTTTCTAATTACTCGGCAGGGACTCGTGGGTATTATAGCCATAGTTTTCGAGGTTGTTGTTGTAGTTGCCGAAAATGAGGTCATAATTAAAACCTAAAATGGCGCTACCTGAAGGGACTGGTTCTGCTGCAGCAGGCCCTCGAGCTGCGCCATGAGC
This sequence comes from Aporophyla nigra, assembly GCA_947507805.1. NCBI lineage: Eukaryota > Metazoa > Arthropoda > Insecta > Lepidoptera > Noctuidae > Aporophyla > Aporophyla nigra. Next base: position 21,742,786 of record OX382311.1, read on the forward strand.
TCCTGCAGGCGCGCGTCCTGCTGGCGGATGAGCGTCTTGTACTGCTCCAGCGTGCCGCTCTCCGGCGAGCCGCGCTCCAGTGCCGGCGAGCCCGTGCCGTTCTGTTGGCTGCGCTCCGTCAGGCTCTCCACCAGCACACCTGGGCAAACCAACTCTTTGTAAGAATTGTAAAAAAAACGAAATGTGTGCTGGGACACATCGTAGAAGTGAAACTTCAACGGACAAGTGGAAGATCTTCTTCCCCATTTTAAACTCCGGTCAGTTTAATACAGTTAAAAAAAGATTTTAAAAAAAACATTAAATAAAAAATATTTCAATCAAATCACGTTAACAAAAAAATTTCATCAAAAAATATTATTTAAAAAAAGTTCTCCCTCCGCCGCTGCCGCCTCTCAACACGCAATATATCGTCTACCCCATCCACGCGGCCGTAACGCTTTTTCTTAACAGAAAAAATCCTAATACCTCCCATCTATATAGAAGTATCACTCAAAAGTCGAGAAAAATTGTTAGACGGTCGCTGCGTCGCCTTAGATCATCTTAAACATGTCATGAGCATGACAAACGTCGGAGCGAGATCCGCTGGATATAGGCCTCGCTCAAGCACCGCCACTTTGACCAGTTCTGTACTTCTCGCATCCAGCGGATTCCTGAAGCCTTCCCAAGGTCATAAATTTCCCCTGTTTGAGGCCTTCCAACGCTAATTCTTCTGGTACGTGGTCGCTGCTACAGAACTTTTGTCCTCATCGGCGTTCTGCGAGCAATGTGCCCTGCCCACTGTCACTTAAGTTTGGCAATTCTTCGGGCTATGTCGGCTACCTCAGTTCTCCTACTCTTCATTTTTGATTTGATCGCGTAGGAAAACTCCAAGCATTGCCCATGTAGCACTTATTCCGGCGAAATTGTCGAAAATTCGGAATCGATACTCACTCTCCAGCACCTTGAAGAGGCGACAGAATTCGTAGTCGACGAGCACCTCAGCGGTGACTTTGGCGCGGAGCTGCGGGTGCTTGGCCGCCTTGTTGTACAGCTCGTGGCGCGTCACCTCGCTCAGCTTCGACGTGAACACCTCCATTCCGATGCGCTTCGTGAGCAGCTGCCGGAGGGACTCCTGGAACGCAACGAAGAAAAAGTTATATGGTATAATTAGTGCTCAAAATTTTAATTGTGCATTACTAAAAGGATCACGATGAATTTGAGAGGTACGAAAGCTAACAAACGTAAGGGGAAAGCTCATTATCATTACTATGGTGGGTCAGGAACTGTTGGTTGGCTGCGACAGGATCCGCATTGTTATTGACTTTCCAAATTAGTCAGAAAAAGCTTATCTGAATTTTTATTCTTCACTATTCGCATGGGTACAAGTTGTGATTTTTACAAACATTAGCATAATTTGAATATTCGTAGTGTATTGTTATCATAAATCACTTTATTTCTGTAAGTAGGTTTGCACAACAGGTGTTTTTTTTTTTTTTAAACTAGATGTGGTTGATGGCTCCCAGGTGACTACCCTGAGATGAAACTCCACAACAAACTCACTAGTCACAATCTCTTTTAAACTTCAGACATCATTATGGTCAGATCACATGAGGAACATGTAGATAAGTGTCTGAAATGTTCTTTTGAGGAAAGAACGTAGTAGGGTACCTGTGACGTACTTCCCGATTAAAATAACGGTATTATTACACTGCTTTTTATAAGATTACGTACTCACCATTCCCACGTCGGTAAAATTATTATTATTAAAAATAATAGCTAAAGCAGGTATGGACTTAGCAACATCCAAATAATTGCGTCATAGATTTGCGGTGTTTCTAACATTTAACTTGTGAAAGGTTTTAATTACAACTTTATAGTTGACATAATACGAAATCACAAACTGGAAGTAAAGACATCGCAGTAGTGGGTTTATAGATTTAAATAGTAGTTGAAATGAGAATCCCAGCTAAGAAATTTTCAAAGTCCACGGCGCCTTGGGAATCTGGTTTAATCAGTTTGCTTTATTTATTTTATTTTTGTCACCACACTAATAAATAAAATAAATATCTTAGCACAACCAACACACCGTTATCTGATCCCAAACTAGGTAGACCCTGTACTATGGTAATCAGACAACTGATAAACATACTTATATATTTCTAAATAAATACATATTATAGATAAATTACAGACACAGATCAAAAGATTTGTCCTGGGTGGGAATCGAACCCACGACCTCAGTCTTTGCAGTCAGGGTCACTAACCACTAGACTAACAGGCAACAAACATTGAAGACATTGTTATAACGGTACATGATATCGTTTCGTTTACTGTGAGAGACTGGTGCCTAAATTGGGCTTTAGGGGCCTGTGTTTCAGGTCACCAGAACTTTAATAGAAACTTTACCTTGGAGTAGTTGTCGACGGAGTCGTCGTTGAAGTGTATGCAGATGGCGAGCAGCAGCGCGGACAGGCCCTGCAGCAGGAACTCGTTGTCGTCGTGGTCGGCGGCGCACGTCTGCGCCACCAGCCAGCCCACGCCGCCCGGCGCGCGCAGGAACGCCGCCACGGCCGCCGGGCAGTAGCTCATCCACATCGACAGCAGCATCAGCAGCCCTACCTGCCGTGGGGCAGCCAGGCTTGAGTTCGGTTCATGTTTTAATTTGGTTTAATGTATTGTTATTTTAATCTAAAAAAACTTTTTACAAAAAAAAAACCGACTTCCTTAAAAAAACACTACAAAGTCAAAAATAACTTTAATTTCGGAATTCGGTGTCTTAGGATCTGTATTTAAGGTTTTTTTGCCACCGACTTCCGAAATTAAAGTTATTTTTGACTTTGTAAAGGAAGTCGGTTTTTATTTTTTTGTAAAAAGTTTTTATTTTTAACTTTTTAGTTATGGTAGATACCCCGCACTAATCTAATCGCGTTATTCGTTCATTTGTCGCACTAATACTTAATGCAAATATAAGACTTATATGGTTTTCACATGGATCCCACTGTCCGAATGGAACCAAAATGGGACCATTCGGGAAGCACCAGCTTTCAAATAAAAAAAAAAACATTGAAATCGATTCACCCAGTCAAAAGTTATCAGCTAACAAACATTTAAAAAAAATACAGACGAATTGATAACCTCCTCCTTTTTTTGAAGTCGGTTAAAAAGTAATCATGATTTTAGTGAAATTTATTCATTTGGAGTGTTTCAATATTAAGTAATTTGAAATCTAGTTAGAATTTTAATCGTACGCCGTTGACGGCAAGACAAAGCGTTCATTTTAAATAACAACATCTGTTTCGTTTCTTTATGTTCTACAAATTAATTTGCAAATGCAAACAGCATATTTTAATATGTCGATTGGTACAAAATAAACCCCGAAGAGAATGGGCAGCAGCGTTCTCTATGCATTGCATATTACCACCATTCTCTGTCTTTCGACTGAAATGATGATGATGAAGTAACCTCAAAAAAGTTTCATAACAAATGGCGTTGATTTGAATTCTTCTGATAAATTAGACAAGTAATGTAAATAATAATTAATTTAACGGATTGCAAACATGTTTCTTTTGCAATACTTATACAAACCTGTTTATTAATGGTAACGACGATAAATTAAATGACATTCTGCATACCAAACTAAGCAACATCCTTACACATACCTTAGACTTCAACTTAGTAGTCTGTTGCAGCAACAAAGTGCACTGATGCAGCAACGACACCGGCGAACTTCCGATATTCGTTGCTAGCAACACTCTAAGCAACTGTTCCTTTTGCACCGGGTTCTCTATGAGGCCATGCATCAGGGCTACGGCTGAGAACCAGTTGGATAGTACATCCGAGGAGAACAGGCCTCCACATAGGAGCTGGCCACTGGTTAAACTGGACATGTCGGATGAAGACGGTAGGAGCGTTTGAACGAGGCTCGCTTGACTCATCTCGTTGTGGTATAGGTAGCATTGAAAGCAGTACAGTACTGCGCACCTGGAAATGATGATAAGGTTTGATTATGAAGCATATAAAGGTTGTAACTATAGAAGAATCCTATCCATTTCTGGCTACATATTTAATTTCTTTTATTATGAAAACAAAGATTTATTGGCTATAAATTGGGGAATACACAAGATGTGACTGAAAATAAAAAATGCTACAGAACTCTGTCCAACCTGGGGATTGAATTGAATTTCTCCAGATATTATGATTGTGGTTAAGTTTTATACCTTGGTTCATAAGTCAAGATGAGCAATAACAATATAACTCACCTTAACGTAAACGGCTGCTTCTCATTAACCATAGACATAAGTAGCACCACAATAGCTGGTCGCGGCGGGTTGGACGGCGCCATCACATTTCCCAAGAACTCTTGGTTCGTCACCTCCCCTCTCACTGCCTCACCCACCGTGTTGATAGTCTCTGTCAGGATATCAGCAGGAACTCCACTTGACATCAGGATGTTACACAGAGCATCCAACAAACCAACATTCTTCAATATCTTCTGACAATTCGAGATTATTTGTGCGGGGTTACTTGGCGAGACTAATGTCCTTACGATCAGAAGCATGCAGTGAACGTTGGACACCTTCTGCGGCGACCAACCAGCCTCCTCCGACTCGTCAGGAGTGTTGAACATCGGCAGCATCTTCTGAATATAACTACCCTCCTTAAAGAAGTTAATGTTACTGCTGTTGTTCTTCAACAAATTCAACATCAACAACAGACAGTCTTCTACGATAATTCCACCGTCAGAATAACCCTCAGTCGAGACTATTTCGAACAGTCTATCGAACGCGTTCTCGAAAGCTACAATCTTTTGTATGTTCGCGTTTCCTTTGGTTAACTTTATAAGCAATAATAAAGTTTCATTTCTAATAACTTCCCGCGTATCTCCTAACAGGTCCATCAGTTTCGAGACGCCCATAGGTTTTACTAGAATGATTTCTTGGATGTCTTTTGGTCTATTTGTGAGAAGTGATGTGAGGAGTTGTACGGCGGACAGTCTAACCCTAAAGTCGTATTCGTCCAAGAGATCTAGCACATGTTGTATGTTCTGATGGTCTTTGATGAACATTTCAGTGAACTGTTCGCCGATGTTCATGGGCACGCGAGGGTTGTTCTCCTCTTCTTCGAACTGAGTGGGAGACATCACGTTGTTGAGCGTGTCTAAGGCATAGTTTATTGTCTCGTTATCCGCTCGGTCCAGTTCTAATACCTGGAAATAAAGATTACTTTGTTCGATGACATTGTTGTGTGGCTTGACAAACATAATGTGCAAACATCCTGACTTATGTGTCGCTCAGAACTCACTGGAATTTGGTATTGTCGAGACGTTTTAAAATTCTGATTGTGCACAATTGGGCCAAAATACACACACTTTTTGGAATTCTTGACCAATGCAAATGGCATGGCAAATGTAGAAATAACAGATTGCTAAGTTATATCTTCATATGGATCTTCCTTTTTTCTAAAATTCTGGAGTATATTAACTGATCATAATTCTTTAGGGCATTAAGGAGATACGTATTAGATTAGAATCCTTTCAATAAGTAGAACCATCTTACTTGTTTGAGCGTATCCATTCCTTGCGCGCCGACCTCGACACGGTAGGTGCGCGACATGGCCTTGAGCGCGCGGCAGGCGTCGCGACGGTCTTCTAACAACGTCGAGTTGTTCACACGGTCAACTAGGCGCTCCACCTGGGGAGAGAAGAAGAGTTTTAGCATAAGATGTAAAATTTAAGAAGTAAAAGACTAGTGCTGATGGCCTGCTGATCTCTATGAAATATAGTTGGTAAATGTGGCAGCAATTTAATACAAGATATGATAATTTAATTTCGTAGGCAAAAAACATCCTATTTCTTATTTAACATGTATGTATAGAGTAGTTAACACCTTACCGCATAGAACGCCATATATGGCTTTAAAAGTTAATTATTTTTTTCTATTTATTAAAATATTGTTTTTTCGCAACCAACATTGAATCCGTATACATATTATCTTCGTTTAACGGAAGATATTTTTTGTTGTCTATGGTAAGTGAAATCAGTCAAAATATTGGAGGATATGTGCACCGTGTCCGACCGTTAGAGTGCAATTAATTAGTGTTCGTTTTATAAATGGGAAAATAGCAATAAAACGGTAAGTAAAAATCCTTAGAATTTCAAAATACAATGTTTACATATACTTTAATAAGAAATAGTTCTCGTTTCGGCATTTTTTGTGTTTTTGGTTTGTTTTTGAGCTTTCTTTTGATATTGCCATATTTGGCTTCGTATGCATTTTTGTCAAAACATTTTGGGTCATATGTGGCTTCGCATGCATTAAGATGCTTTTGCTTTCCTTTGCAGCAATGAACCCTTCTCGCTTCTATGGTACTTCCAAGCACGTAAATCTTATTCCGGGCGATGGTTTCTTGAGTGACGACGATCTGGCTTCTGACTCTGATCCTGGCTATGAACCATACTCACTCCGTGCTCGTCTTATCCAAGTTGGTACCCCAACAAGCCGAGGCGCCACTCTAACCAGCTTGCCGGACTCGCCCGTACCGTACCCAATAAAAAAGCACGACTAACTCCATCCAGGCATCAAGACCTACCACTAGATTGTGTACGTTCAAATAACGTGGACCATTTCCCCGAGTGGATGAAATCAAGTAGACAAATTTGTCAGAACTGTTCGAAATTCCGTTCTTTTACCATATGTAGGAAATATAAAGTTAATTTATGTTACAATGATAAAATAAATTGTTTCAAAGATTTCCATAAAACATAATTTCATTTTTTAATTAATGCATACGAAGCCATATATGGCTTCGAGTAGTAATTTCTAAAATAAGTACACAAATATTTTTTTTCCTATTGAGACTGTTTATACATTCAAAATAAAAGATGTTTTTAGTAAAGAAAAAATTTTTCTTCATAATTCATGCAATAAGGGGTTAATAATAACATAAAATTGACACAATACATGAAATCACGTGACATATTCGCCTGCAGAGTAATTCAGTGAAGTATATGATTTTTATGGAGAATACTAGGTCACACTACCTAGTCTTCTTCATAAAATTAATATTTGATAAAAATTAATCGTAGGAGTTTAGATATTATTACCATTCCCAATCTGTTGCCACTTGAGTCTTTGTGAGAAAACAAAATACAAATTCACAACAATGCTTGAGTTATGTAAAATGAAATACTCTCTTTCATTACAGATCAGAATAGCAACAACATAGTGACCTTTGCAAACACATTATTTATGTATTTATAGCCATATTTCAGAGAGATATGTAAGTAAGAACATTTAAGAAACATTTTAGTGTCACAAAAGTAACAACTTGTGGAATGGTTCCATTCACATTCAAGTATAAATTCTTTTTTACAATGAATTTTAACATCATAAAATTGTGAAAAATGTTCCATTCATTATTTCATTGGAATTTTTTATTTAAGAATTTAACAAAACTCTGCACTTTTACAGCAATTCCAACAAATTGGGAAACAGGCTTGTTCAAATCTATTAATTCTTTATTATAGTTCTTGATTTTCAATTAACACTGTTTTAAAAAACAAATCTTAAGAAAAGACATTTCATTTCAAAAGCAACACAAAATTCAGTTTTTTTTTTTAATACATACCAATATATATGTTACAGAAACAATTTCTGATGCTTACTAGCGATAGTTGTCTTGCTACTAACTTACATTTTCATTATTTTATCCATACATACATAGTTTTGTTATTAAAAGGAAATCCAGGCTACATGTTAGTAAACTTAGAATTGTTTGTTGAAATTTAGGAATGTGTAATACACGTAAAAACTCCATTCATTAATTTAAAATCAATCTGTCCTATTACAAAAAGTGTAACTTTAGTTCTAGCCTAAAGCTCTGACCCAGTTTTTGCAATTCAAACTTTATTTTGTTTAAGGTAAAGTACTTAATACAAAAATGACACAGCACTGGACTAACTTTTCAGTTTTGTAAAAAGAACTGCATTTCTATGCGTATTGGGTTCTTAATTAAAAAACTGGCTTGATGGTTTAATCCATACCTAATTAAAAACTTTGTAATAAGACTAATTGAGTTTCAAACCATATTAAACAGTCTTCAATAGTACTTTTATGACATAAAACTCTTTTTGTGCTGAGTACAAAGTAGTGAAATGTAAAATATTTGTGTCAAACCTGAGTAGCAAGTAATTTCATTACTTACTGTAAAATTATTATGAAATGTACTTTGGTTTCATAATTAAATTTATTTTATGATAGCACATTCATGGTTTTCTTTATGCTACTAAGATTTATTAGCATTTTTATATTGTTGGTGAATATACTGCCTTACGTTATTGGCAATAGAACATTTATTATAAATTTTAAATCAATGATAGGACAGGGAATGATGTCAGCAATGATCCTATGTCTAAACATAAAAAGGACAATGTAAGGGCAGGTTAGTTAAACAAATAATAATGACTAAAGCCATGTGAAACTGGCGATCTATTCAAGAATTTGTAGCAGAATTAAGGGACACGAGTGCTGTCAAATTCTTGAAATATTGAACCAATTTAAAGACATCTAAACCCGCCTACGCTATAATTATATACACGAAATAGCTACTCTACATTGCATACTATAAATAGGTCAGCTTATGTTTTAATTCTAGTAAGTAAATATTGAAATACTCACGATCTCCGCTCCCGAAGGTTGGTGGCCCGGTTCCGGAGCCCCCAGCACGGTCTTTAGACCGCTCTTTAGAAAATCCATTTTCCTTAAATCCCTTATTTATAATTAGAACACAATTAAAACTTATTAATACGAAATCATTGCACAAAATACATAAACTCACAAAAATTAAATCAACCCTACGCGACACGTCAAAGCATTTTTTGACATTACAAGAATAACGTTTTGCTGTTCCTAAATGGTGCACGATGGTTATTAGATGTTATGGGAAAATATAGATCTTAAGCACATACGATCATAAACATGAAAATTCAGTATCAATAATAACTTTTGTCATGTTCTGAATCTAGATTTAATTATGACAATGTTTATGAACTGAAGCGTTTCCTCATAATAACAAAACGAAAGGTTGAAGTTGATTGATAGACAGACGAATTTGCTGTCAATTTGGCATTGTTGACAATGCTTGACTGCTGCTGTCAATGTCAACGCTGTTTACACAGCTCGTGCGCACCTCAAGCTGTAGCGTTTTTCTCAATATTTGTTACAGTTCTTGAAATAATAAAGAATTGCCAAGAAAGTAGCATAAAGTCGTGAACTAAGTTTATTAAATTCGCGGCAATAATGTCGACGGACCTCAGTGCCAGTTTCAACGAGCAATATATGAACATCAACACTAAGATGAAAAAGTAAGTTTACTCCTCACATTTAAGTATACCTATTTAACCTTGTTTGACCACAATATTCACGTTTAATTGAATTTACAGACGGTTTATGCGGAAGCCAAATATATCGGAAGCGACAAACGAGTTTATAGCCCTGGCCATACAGTGTGAGCATTCCGACCAGCCAGCGTTTGCGGGTCACGCCTACGTCGGCGCGGCTAAGTGTGAAGCTTCCGTGGGCCACTTCCTCGGCGAAGCGGAACATTTCTTAGCCGCGGCTCGGCAGTTCATGAAAGCTGAAAAGAAACTGAAGTCTCTGAAGTTCTATAGTGCTGATAGAGAGAATTTGGAAGTAAGAAATATTAAGAGTACTTGTATGTATGTAGCGCCTGTCTTTTTCACAAAGACCATAGTTTATAAGGGATAAAATCTAAATATAATCAAATAATAATACTATTGGCAAAATTATTTTCCATTTCAAAAGTAGTGATAAAGGAGGATAGTTTGTAGTGAATTATTCTCCACATAAATAAAATAAAAAGGCTACAAAATAATTTTTCTCTAATGCTTTTCAGGCAGCAATAGGCTGTTACATTCAAGCAATGAATAAATACCCAGAGAAGTCCCCTATTCGGACATCCATCCTAATGGAGCTAGCCAGTGACCTGATAGAACTGAACCACAAACTAGAAGCGTCTGCTTACTATGAGCAGGCAATAGACACTGTCACTGAGAGCACCATGAAGACCATCTGTTTGAGAAACTTGCTCAATTTGAGGATTGACTGTGGTTAGTACCTTTTTAGATCATGCTCTTTAAATTGCTACCATGTGTGTCCTAGTTCTAATTGCCATAATAACCTTGGTTGGCTTTTTTTAACATAACATTATTTTTTATAGTAACCAGGACCTCTTGGTCAATCAATTTGCTCTTGTAAACAATGTTGTTCAAGGTGGATGTGCTAATTTAGCCTGCATAATTTAAATATTTCGTTTTTTTTTTTTGTAATTTGCAGGTCAGCGTTAGGTTCTATGTTGATTAAAATATGATTTGCAACCATAACACATGTAATTACATAATTAATCATGAATGCAACCCATTTTTTCCTTCATTGATTTCGATGCTAAGTATACTGAGTCGACTAAGCAATTTTAACAACTGCGCTTTTTAGTAGATTAACAACAATTAAATCATTTCCCAAACCCTGACCCCGGGTTGGGTTGGGGTATGGGAGTTAAATTGGGAATAAAAGTTGCTGCTCATCCTTCAATGTTATTTCAAAAGTTAAAAGCAGTTTTATTATCTAACAGACAAGTACACGCTAGTACCCTGTAAAGGTACAGGGTAGGAGTGGTATTTTAGTGAATGTGTTGACAGACATAGGCAACTCATCTTGTAATATTAACCGTTCTTCGTTGAAGTTAACAACCATATCATAATATTGAACTTGCCTCTCATTTCACATTTATGTTTTAGATGGGATATCATTACTTTTTGTACATAATGATCTTACACTATTGATTTGCGCTAAATATTGAAACAATAATTAATACAAAATCCCAGTTAATAACGTAATAAATACGAAAGTCGACTATACTCTTAGTTATAAGTACTAAAACGGAAATATTTGGATTAAAAAAACTAAGGGTGGTATTCAACTCGTTATTTATTTTATTTATTTATTTATTTAACCATTTATGCACACATAAAAATAGACAAGAAGAAAGGAACAGAAAAATATGTACAAAGGTAATGCTTATTTCTATAGAAATCTCTTCCAGCATACCTGCAATAGGAGAGAATATACAAAGAGATGTAGACAACGTGTGTAATATAATAGTAGAAGAAAAATAATACTATAATTTAAATATAAACATACAAAATAAAAATATACATACATGCAAACATACATAAATACTTCTAGAATAAATATCACTGAATATATATTATACTAATAATGTAATTGAAATGAAAACATTCATGAGCAATTATGACAACGTGGAGAGATAGTGTTCTTTCACTCTTCTTTTAAATACAGCGATAGTAGGGCAGTTCCTTATGCCAGGCGGAAGTGCATTCCACAACCGAACCGCATGCACGGTGAAGGAGTAGGAGTAGAAGTCGGTTGAGTGAGGAGGGAACTTGAGGAGACTTCTAAGATGCGACCTGCAAGGTGCATCTAAACGACGGGCGTAGGTGAAGCGTTCCCGCAAATAGGATGGGGTCTTAGGGTTGTGGAGAATGTTAAATAGCAGACACAATATCCGAGAATTCCTGCGAAGTCGAATAGGGAGCCACTTGAGAACTTTGCGAAAGTTAGAAACGTGATCGTATTTTTTAAGATTAAAAACAAAACGAATGCAGATATTTTGCAGACGCTCAAGTTTATTTAAAAGCTCCTCGTTGGCATCCAAATAACAGGCATCGGCGTAGTCAATAATGGGCTGAATAAGAGTTTGCGCAAGGGAAATTTTGGTGTTGAAGGGCAGAAAGCTCTGGAGGCATTTCAATGAGTGAAACGTGAAGTGCACTCTGCGACTGACTTGAGCAACTTGGGCACTCCACGATAAGTAAGAGTCCATGGTCACCCCCAGATTCTTAACCGTTTTCGCGTATTCTATCTGAACTCCATTCAGACAGAGTGGAGACAGCGACGCAGCATCGAGCCTATTCCGCATATATCTGCCGCCGATAATTATGGCCTGGGATTTCTTAGGGTTGATCAGCAGTCCAAAAGACCGCGACCACTCACTAATTACATCCAGGTCTCTGTTCATGGCAGATACAGCGGCATTCGCATCTTGCGCCAAGAAGTGAGTGTAAAGCTGCAGATCGTCGGCGTAGAGATGGAAGTGAGAAGAGATGAGTCTGGTGACAGAGTTAATAAAAATAGAAAAGAGGAGGGGAGAGAGAACGCCACCCTGAGGCACACCCGCAGCAAGAGAGCACCAGTCAGAAGAAGACTTTTCGAGACAAACCCGCTGCGAGCGGCCCTTAAGATAAGTGTCGAACCACCCAATAGTAGAAGAAGAGAAATTGAGAGATTTAAGGATCGCAAGAAGGATGTCGAAGTCAACAGAATTAAAGGCACTGCTAAAGTCCAGAAGTACAAGTAAGGTGAGAGATTTGTGGTCCATAGCCCAGCGGATGTCATCAGTAACTTTTAAAAGAGTCGTTACTGTGCTATGACCAGGTCGAAAACCAGATTGAAAAGGACTAAGAACGTCATTAGAAGATAAAAAGGCAGAAAGTTGCTGATAAACAATGTGCTCAAGAATCTTAGAGAGAAATGGTAAGATAGAAATGGGCCGGAAATCGGTTGGTGAAACGGGGTTTGAAATTTTAGGTAAAGGGATAATATGGGCTTGTTTCCAAGCCTCAGGAAAAGTACAAGAAAACAAGGAGAAGTTAAAAATATGGCTCAAAATAGGAAGTACAGTTGGGAGAATAGGAGAAATCATTCTTGAACAAAGATTATCGTTACCAACTGCTGTAGAAGAGATAGCACTAATAGATTTTTTGACCTCACTTTCATCTACAGGCCTGAATTCGAAAGAAGGAGACTGCGGCGCTGGCATACAGGAGAGTTTCTTTAAAGTAGTTGATTTGACGTGAGCATCCAACGTAACAGGGGGATGTGAGAAATGATTGTTGAGAGCACCCACGTCAGTGTCATTACTGGAAATAACTGGAGACTTACCAATGCCGACAGTTTTTAGAAATTTCCAGACCTCTGAAGAGTTACGATTGTCGAGAGAATTGTGAAAGTAGCGTTTCTTTGCATCTCTACACATACGACTACAACGATTACGCAGTATCTTGAACGCATTCAAGTTAAGCTCGGAAGGACAGCGTTTCCACCTCCTTTTGGCTCTGTCCCTTCTTGCCATCACTTCCTTGATGGCCGGAGTGAGCCAGGGAGCCGGGACATACTTTACTTTAACTCGACGAGTGGGGGCATGACGATCGTATAAGCAGAGTATTTTGCTATTAAATATGTGAACCATGTCATTAACACAAGTGCTCTCCAAGATGGCCGTCCAGTCGATACTACCAGCATCGCGTAGCAATGCCTCCAGGTCTATGCCCTTATAGTTCCTAAGGTAAAATAAATAATAGTTTAAAAAAACTAAAAAACACGCTTCCATGGAAAACCAAACTAAAAAGTACAAAATAATGGAAAAAAAGCGTGGGGTGCTTTTAAGGTATTTTTTTATTGATATCAGGCACCCCACGCTTTTTTTCCATTATTTTGTACTTTTTAGTTTGGTTTTCCATGGAAGCGTGTTTTTTAGTTTTTTTAAACTATTATTTATTTTCTATTTTTTAGGGTATTTCGAATTTTGAGACGTATGTCAGCGTAGTTTGTGACAGTTTTTTTGCTGTCCTGGTAACCCTGGCAAGGATAATGGCACAAATTTATGAAATTATTGCATTGTCATCAGTCCTTGACAGGTGTGCAAAGTTTGAATGAAATCTGGTCGTTTAAAGTGGGTCAAAATCGCACTATAAGAAGTCGGTTACAAACAAACATACAAATATACAAACATACAAATATACAAACATACAAGTGAAGCTAATATAAAGCGTGTAAATATTGCGGCTTACGCTTGGGAGGGCGAATCTTGTAGGACATAAAAATGAGGTCGTGATAGGAAAAACAAGCAGTAAGTTGTCCGTGGATAGATACATTATGGGGATTAGAGACAATCATCAAATCCAGAAGAGAAGGGGTGCAGTTAGGGAAGTGATGAGTAGCAGAAAGAGACAGAATACTAAGATTAAAAGAAGATATTAGAGATTGAAGTTTGAGAGTACGACTGTCGTTTTTAAGAAGGCAGGTATTAAAGTCGCCCATCAAGACTACGTGGTCATAGGAGGGACAGAAATCATTTAAAAGCGAATCAAAAGAATCAAAGTAGTCAATACTGAGATTAGGACTGTACACCACTCCAAGTAGCATTTTAACATGATGCAGAGAAATTTCAAGAAATAGATGCTCCGCTGACCCGGAATAGGAAGATATATATTCACGTAGACCTTAAAATTCACATAAAAACCGGCTGTCAAGTTTTGATTGCTGATTCTTAAATTTTTTTTGTACATACAGTTATTACAGGCATTAAGTATATAAGTGTTCCTAATAGAATCAATTAAGTGAAAAATTATAATAAAATGATAAAAATTTACCAGTTTCTGATTTATTTCTTTGTATACACCTAATTAGCTATCTGCGTGCCAAATTTGAACTTTCTAGGTCATCTGGAACTGGGTTAGAATTTTGATCTATAGGTCAGCCAGTGATAAAAATGATGATTTTTGGACGTTAATATCTAAATATCCGTTTGAAATGTGTTTATGAAATTTAGAGCACATATGTATCTCGCAAGTCTCAATATATGAGCCAAATTTGACACGTTTATGTGCAATGGTTTTTGAGTTATGAGGGGATCAAAAGTGGCTCCAAATGTTTCGTGTAATATTACACACGGTGCTGCTCGCCAATACCGCGTGTCTAGATAGTTTTATGAGGCATTTATTTTCTACTGAACATATTCTCAAAATCATTTTTTTATTTTTAGGAAAATATGACATTGCTTTAGAAATAGCCAACAAAATAACTGACTGTACTGATGTGAATATACAAGAAGATATCCTTGCTGAGTAAGTTAATTTTAATTATTTTATATTGAGAAAACATTTTCACACCTCAATGCAAATCCCATCCTAGGTCATGTTTTATTCATGAAGGATAGACACAAAAGAAAGACCTAGATAATTTAAAAAACTAAGAACTCATTAAACTTGGCTTGAGGTTTGTGCCTCGGGCCAGAGGACTGGCCCGCAAGGAGGCGCTGGAGACTCTGAACAGGGACCCATGGGGACGGCCCTACAATGCCGTCCGGGAGAAACTCCGCCCATGGGCTCCCCCGCTGACTCAGAGTCTCCGGCCCCAGCTTGTGGAGGACGTGGTGAGCGCTCTGTTCCCTTCGCGAGGGGAACATAGTCCCCCACCCATGGCTCCGCCTCCTGCGGTGCCCGATGCGGACCACACCACCGACGACGACAACGATGCTCCAGAGGTGACCGAGGTAGAGTTGAGAGTGGCGGTACGTCGGCTTAATGCCAAAAATACCGCCCCAGGACCCGACGGATTGCCTGGCAAAGCCTGGGTCCTGGCCTTGGAGGCTCTCGGGCCTCGACATAGGGGGCTCCTAAGCGCATGTTTGGAAAGGGGCCAGTTCCCACTTCGTTGGAAGACGGGGAAACTGGTCCTCATTAAGAAACCAGGGCGCCCAGCGGACTCTCCGTCCGCTTACCGGCCCATCGTGCTGCTCGACGAGGTGGGCAAGCTCTTTGAAAGAGTAATTGCAGACCGCCTTATCGGGTGGCTGGTGCGAGAGGGGCCGGATTTGGCGGAAAGCCAGTTTGGTTTCCGCAAGGGGCGCTCTACGGTGGACGCCATCATGCGCGTGCGAGCCCTCACGACGGGGGATGCAGTGGCCCGGGGTGGGGTCGTCTTGGCGGTGTCTCTAGACATCGCCAACGCCTTTAATACCCTACCCTGGAGTTGCATTAGGGAGGCACTCCGGTATCACCATATGCCGATCTACCTCTGTCGTGTGGTCGAGGCTAACTTGACGGATAGGGCCGTCATCTACCCCGGTCACCAGGGAGACTGGAACCGGCGAGAGATGTCGTGCGGTGTCCCACAGGGAACGGTCGTGGGGCCGCATCTGTGGGACATGGTTACGACTGGGTGCTGCGCGCTGACCTCCCTAGCGGCGTCAGCGTAATTTGCTACGCTGACGACACGCTGGTCCTGGCGCAGGGGAGGTCGCACGAGGCGGCGGCCGAACTTATGACACGCGGGGTTGCGACAATCGTCGATAGGATCCGGCAATTGGGACTCAAGGTGGCCTTGCACAAGTCCGAGGCCATGGGTTTTCATGGTCCTCGGAACGCGCCACCTGCGGGTTCCCAACTCACGGTAGGAGCGGTTCACATCGGCGTCGAGTCGACGATGAAGTACCTGGGACTTGTCCTCGATAGCCGGTGGAACTTCGTCGAGCACTTCCGACGTTTGGCTCCCAGACTGGAGCGGGCTGGGGCTGCCTTAAAGCGGCTCCTGCCCAATCTAGGGGGTCCAAACGCCTCCTGCCGGAGGCTCTACACGGGGGTCGTGCGGTCCATGTCCCTCTACGGGGCACCGGTGTGGGCGCCCTCATTGAGGCTGCGCCCAGCGCGCGTTGAGTGCGGCTCAGAGGGTCATGGCCATCCGGCTAATCCGGGGATACCGCACGGTCTCGTGCGAGGCGGCGAGCCTCCTTGCTGGAGTGCCGCCATGGGATCTGGAGGCAAAGGTCCTCGCCCACATGTGGGAGTGGCACGAGGAGGCGAAACGCCGGGGCGAAACTCCGCTGCCGCGACAAATCGCGGCACGGCGGACAGAGCTCCGGCAGGATCTCATGGCGACATTGCGAGTACCACGGAATAAAGAAAACTAGAGGAACTGCCCCTCAGCTATCGCGCGCGTGTCAACATTTAGCGCAGATGCGCAACATTTAGCTTATTCGCCGTCAGATACATGTCGCGATTGGTTTTCTCAGAAATACGCGAAATATTACAAATTATGCCTTGTTGTGCGGATTTGACCTGCAAAACGAAAGCAGAAAAAAAAATGTAACTTTTGGAGATGTATTGTAACATCGATAAGTACTAAACTTTGTTAATTTTTAATATAATTGATTTTAATTACAAGACCACATGTTATGACTTCAATGCAACAAACTATAAACAACCTTATATTCATTGATACAAAGTCTAAATACACTTGGTCGTCATCTGGAAAATCATAACCAAAATTCTAGTAACTTCGACGCTACTCGATTAGGGATGGGACACATCCGTAAAGTAGGTCGGTATCGATAATTTTGTCTGATTTTAGTAAGGAATCAATAGCTCACATAGCTGGTTATATAATAAGACAGTTGATAAAAAAAAATAAGTGTGATATTTGCGTTAGTGCTTTAGTAACAGAAAAACAAATAAATAATTACATGGAGTTATTATAGGTTAGGCTAGAGGGGGTTATTATGCCCATCAGAATCTGTGATTAAGATAATCTTATATCCGGAAGATATCAGAAATATTTTTAAAAGACACGCACACACACACATCACATATCACACACATATTGTCACATATTTAATAAAGATTATATCATGGCTAAAATAATGCACCAGTTTATTGGGTCATCAATATTCCAAAATATAAGCTATCATCAATTAGGGGACTTTCCTACGTCTAATCATATTACTGTCTTAATGAAAGCTATCACGGCGAAATATATTAATATTCGATGAAAATAATATTACCCCCCTACATACAAACATACAAATACCTCTTTAACATTGATATTTTAACGATAATCAACCTTTTCCGTTATTGTTATTGCATGTGTATGATGTTAACAAATGATTACATTGCTCACCCAAATACATTACGTAACATCAATATTTAAAAAAAATCGTTATAATGTCCCCATCTCTACCTTTTTTTTTGGTACTCACTAAAAGATATTACAAGTGTATGTGAATATGACATCTATTTCAAAGGGACTAGCGTTCTGAATAGAATGAATTGGTTACAGCGCCATCTAGCGTTGAGTTGCTGAACTCGTTGTAAATTTGTCTTTTTAATATTACAGACGAAAAACGTCTTTATTGTTTGTGTCATGTCAAATAATTACAACTTTCACTCGTTGTAATAAGACATAATTTTTGAAAGCAATAAGAAGAGGATTTGTAAAAGTTGCGTTTGTAATTTGTAGCCAATCATATCACTGTTTTATATGTGTGTAATGGACAATTTGATATGCAAATGTGTGAGTTTGGCGACACTGGTTCCCGTACTTAGCCAGTGTAAGGGCACTTCTCTCTATTCTTTGTTCTGTGGCGAGTACGATTGTTACAACCCAGCGCCGGGCACGCCACAATTGCGGCGGTAAGTCCCCTCTTTGAGGAGTGGATTGAGAGGCGCCACGGCGTCCTCACCTTCCGCCTGACGCAGGTTCTCACCGGGCATGGGTGCTTCGGTGGGTTCCTGTTCAGGATAAAGCGGGAGGAAACGCCCGGGTGTTTCCATTGCGAGGATCGTCTGGAGGACACGGTAGAGCATACGGTGGAGGTCTGCCCTGCCTGGGTGGAGCACCGCCGTGTCCTCGTGGAGGCGATCGGCGGCGGCGACCTCTCGCGTCCGACCCTGGTGCGAGCCATGGTACGGAGCGAGAGGGCATGGGAAGCCGTCACCTCCTTCTGCGAAGCAGTAATGCTCGCGAAGGAGGAGGCGGGGCGCGTGAGGGAGTGGCAGTCTCTGCGCCCTCACGTCCCTAGCCGCCGCAGGATGAGACGCCCCGGGCGTCGGGAGTCGATAGCGGACTCCCGGCCACCGTAGGCGCGAGCTTGCGGGCGGCGAGCAATGGGTAGCTCGCCGCCCGGTAAGGACCAGGCTCGGGTCGACGGCGCGTAGTGTTCCACGCGCGCCTCAAAGAGATGTCAGCAAAACTGAAGGGGTCTGCCAGGACCGATGCCTGCCAGGGTCGCGAGAGTGTTCGAAAGAGATACCGTGACCCCGGCACATGGGCAACTGAAGGAACACGGGTGGGTTTTAGTCAGTAAAAGTCTGACACGCCCTCCCGCTCCGCCCAGAGCGGGAGAAGTCATTTGATGATTTCCCATCCAGAAAAAAAAAAAGGTGTGTGCCTCTTTATCTTTATCACACTTCCCTACTACTGGCTGCTAGTACTTCTTATTTTACCTAAACCATATGCTGTTTCCAGAGTGCAAGTTAGCAGAATATTGCTGACACTTCTAGTGAAGCCACCTGAAGACAGCAAGCCTCCATCATTGAAGCAACTCTTTATAGATTTGATGAATGATAATGAAAGTGATGGTAAGTTAAATATTACTGACAATGTATGTTATCTGTTCTGATTCTGATAGATGAAGCTTAGGATTATTAATCTTCATCCTCCTGCCCTTATCCCAATTTATCTGAGGTCGGCGCAACATCTCGTTTTGTTGCACTCTTCTCTATTAGTCGTAATCTCGGTAGTCACCTACTTTCTATCGATATCATAATTCACACAGTCCATCCATCATTTCTCTGTTCTTCCCCTAGAATTCTTAATTATAATAATGTTACGTAGATCGTAAAGTCTAGAAACATCGCGCTAAATCCATCTCAGAAAGAGACAGCGTTACGTAGATCGAAAAGTCTAGAAACGTCACGCTAATTCCATCTAAGGATGGGGCAGTGTTGAAACTTCTAGATACGACACGCTAACGCCATCTGTTATCAAGTAGCAAGTACTACGAACAATTGTACGTAGACGCCACCGCCATCTATTGTTGAGTAGCGGGATTAAACAGTAAATAGATGTCTGTGGAAGGTTCTCGAAGTTTCGAATCTACTTGTAAACTGTGGAAAAGTGTTGAATGTTCGCGAATGTTCTGCTCGGGATATAAATAGCGGATTGTCGACCCGATAGGCAGTTCGATTTCGGAAGCGAGCGAATACGAATCAAGCGATACAGTACAAGCGAAACAAGTGACTCTGTTTGACTATTGCGATATTGTGATTGTTTAATTAAACTGTGGTGTGTTTCGATAATTTTGGCTTAAATTAATTTATCCCGAACCCCAGCTCGTAACATTTGGTGTCAGAAGTAAGGGATAAATTATGCCAGTTTTACCGAAGGAGGACACGGAAGGTATTCGTACCAGGAGTCAGCGCCAGCAGGAGGTGGATCAGAGGCGATTTGAAGGACCTTCAAGACAGACATCTGGGGGTAATCAGCCGACGACGGAGCCAGTTTCCCAAGCGTCTGGTGTTCCTACAGCATCACCAGCCATGGATCTTTCTGCTCTGATGGCGATGCTGCAGGAGCAGGCCCGTCGACAGGAAGAACAGGCCCGCCGCCTACAGGAACAGCTGCAGCAGGACAAGGAGGAACATGCTCGCCGACAGGAAGAACAGGCCCGTCGACAGGAAGAACAGGCCCGCCGCCTACAGGAGCAGCTGCAGCAGGACAAGGAGGAACATGCTCGCCGACAGGAAGAACAGGCTCGTCGACAGGAAGAACAGGCCCGCCGCCTACAGGAACAGCTGCAGCAGGGTAAAGAGGAGCAGGTTCTCCTTTTGAAAGATCTACACGCGACATTTGGCAAGGACATCAAAGCCATGAAGGAGACTGTTCAGGTACATGAAAATCGTATCTCCGAGGCCGAAGTCCAGATCGCTGATATAAGAAAAGCGGTTGGAGTTCTGAAAGCTGGAGACCGGACTACGGCTCCGATAGTTGCTGCACCTTCCGTGCGCGGGTTTAAAGTGCCACCCTTCGACGGAACATCTTCCTGGTCGGCATACAAAATTCAATTTGAAGCTGTCATGAATGCAAATGGGTGGACAAAAGAGCAGGCCATGACCGCGCTTACTTTGGCCCTTCGTGATCAGGCCTTAACCGTGTTAGCACCCTTCGACGGAACATCTTCCTGGTCGGCATACAAAATTCAATTTGAAGCTGTCATGAATGCAAATGGGTGGACAAAAGAGCAGGCCATGACCGCGCTTACTTTGGCCCTTCGTGATCAGGCCTTAACCGTGTTAGAGGCTCTCGGCAAAAATGTTACCTACGAGCAGCTCGTTGAGGCGTTAGAGGCCAGATACGGTGACGCGCACCTGGAACACGTTTTTCGTGCGCAGTTGAAGGATCGTGTGCAGCGCAGTGGTGAAAACCTGCAGCAGTGGGCCCTAGAAATAGAAAAGCTGGTTCGAAAAGCGTACCAGTCTGCGCCTGCACTCATCGATGGGACTCTGACTCAAGCATTCATAGATGGCATACGGGACCTGGAAGTAAGGGCTGCCGTGAGACTTGGGCACCATGAGAAGTTGAAGGACGCCTTGGCCCACGCGTTGGAGGTGGAGGCAGTGAGGCATGATCATCGAGCCCATCGCTTCAGGGAGGTTGTGGAGTCACCTGTTCGTGACCGTATTAGGCACAGCCCTAAATGTTAAACTTGCGGAGAAAAGGGCCACCTCCGGGCGAATTGCCCGAAGCGAGACACTGCCACCGAATATCACACCCAGGTTAGAAGGGTGTCTGATAGCACAGTGCAGCAGCAAGAGAAATTCGTAAGCGATAAGATTACAGGGCGAGTATTGGCTAGTGTGAATAGAACCCCAAGGATTTCGATGTCGCAGGCCAATGACGGCATATCCCACGGTAACGCGGACACTTTATCAAGAAGAACTTCTCCTGAAGAGTACAAACAATGTGTCAGACAGGAAGCTAAGGAAGTAGTTCCTGTCAGGGTGTTAAGAACGGACCTTCATGACAAATGGAAGGAAACGCTACGGCATGCCCAGCAGCGTGATACAGATATCAGGCCAATTCTCGAGTGGATTAAAGCTGATGCTCCCAAACCGAAATGGTGTGATGTTGCAGCGATGAGTACCACCACAAAGAATTATTGGGCACAGTGGGAGAGCTTGACGCTCCAGGATGGTGTCTTGTGCCGTAAAAAAGAAAATGGTCGAGGGGATAGCTGTCACCTGCAAATGGTCGTCCTGAAAGCAAAGGTGCCAGATGTTTTACAGCACTACCACAACGGTTGTTCAGGAGGACATAGGAGTGTAAAAAGGACTCTATTGAAGATCAGGGAACGTTTCTACTGGATCCACTGTCGACAGGATGTTGAGGATTGGTGTCCCAAATGCACCAGCTGTGCGGCGGTAAAAGGGTATGCGCACTGCGTCTAGAGTTTTTCATGTGGATGGATTGGCACGATGTTGCGGGAATGATGATGCTCGGGACGAGCATGTCTAAGGAGGGGGCAGTGTTACGTAGATCGTAAAGTCTAGAAACATCGCGCTAAATCCATCTCAGAAAGAGACAGCGTTACGTAGATCGAAAAGTCTAGAAAAGTCACGCTAATTCCATCTAAGGATGGGGCAGTGTTGAAACTTCTAGATACGACACGCTAACGCCATCTGTTATCAATTAGCAAGTACTACGAACAATTGTACGTAGACGCCACCGCCATCTATTGTTGAGTAGCGGGATTAAACAGTAAATAGATGTCTGTGGAAGGTTCTCGAAGTTTCGAATCTACTTGTAAACTGTGGAAAAGTGTTGAATGTTCGCGAATGTTCTGCTCGGGATATAAATAGCGGATTGTCGACCCGATAGGCAGTTCGATTTCGGAAGCGAGCGAATACGAATCAAGCGATACAGTACAAGCGAAACAAGTGACTCTGTTTGACTATTGCGATATTGTGATTGTTTAATTAAACTGTGGTGTGTTTCGATAATTTTGGCTTAAATTAATTTATCCCGAACCCCAGCTCGTAACAATAATCTATTTTTACTTACTGGAACAGAAATAAAAGTGATAAAATAAAACTTTGTTTGAACTATTGTTTGTTATGCTGCTAGTCCGGACGCCGCCAAATCCTTTCTTGCATAACTGTCATTATTTCAAAGACTGCGCGGTAGCACCAACAGCATTTTGCAAATAAATAAATATGTTAGGACAACCAACACACCGTTATCCTGATCCCAAACTAGGCAAAGCCTGTACTATGGTAATCATACAACTGATAAATATACTTATATATTTCTAAATACATACATATTATAGATAAATTACACCCAGACACAGAACAAATGATTACGCTCATCACACAAACATTTGTCCTGGGTGGGAATCGAACCCACGACCTCAGTCAGGGTCACTAACCACTAGTCTAACAGGCCAGTCGCTTCCCGTCATGACTGTCCCATACAGGCACACTGGGTGGGAATAGTTACAGGGAAATTGTAATTTAAATTTATTCTAGTTTTATTAAGTTATGTACGTACACGTAACATAGATGTTAAGAAAATTGTTACTAACACTTATATGGATGAAATAAATGAATAATAATGATAACCTTATTTGTAGACGATAATCCAAATGAGGGTACTTAATGATTTAAGCCTTTGTGAAAAAAATGGTGCCTACAGTTCTATTTTAGTTTCTTTTCCATCTTTCAGCAATTCCTCTGAACACAGACTTGCGCCTGAAACTCCAGTCCATCATCATCAGCCACACGACGGGAGACATACAGTCTCTCATCAGTGTTACTGCTGACACCAAGCAGTTCCTGACTCTACAGCAAGTTGAGCTTCTACACAAACTGATATCAGACGAAAGAGGTTAGCACAGCTGTTGATAAATTTAAGAGTAACTCAATAAATTGATAAGAATAGTCATTTTGAAGGTAATTGTGTAAGAGATAAGAAGTATAATTATGTTATGAATGCTTCTATTTATTATACGGAAGATTTTTAAATTATACTTGATAATGGGTGTAAAAAGACGCGTAACGGAGCCGAAACCCACTAATGATAATGTGTTCTTACTGTAATTGTGACTATTTTTTTATTGGACCATACAGTCTAATTCCAACTTTACTGAAGAGAATCGCTGCGCAGTAAAAAAAAATATTTTTGGTCGGCGCAACATGTCTTTTTCTTCCATACTTCTCTATTAGTCGTCATCTCAGTAGTGTGAATCCTTTATTCCCGGTGTCCCCGTACGCCGTGTCCCCGTCCTACGGGGACAGCGGTACTTCAATTAAATATTTAAAAATACTTCCCGCTATCCCCGTACACAATAAGTAAAAATTATTGCCCACTGTCCCCGTTTTTTCTTTTTTAACCGTCAACATACAAAGTGTATGGAATATTGGAAGATTAGTCTTGGTACCCGGTAGGTAGATTAATATAAAGGATTTAGACCTTGTTTTCAAATATATTTTTTTACCTCAAATTAAAATTCGAATACAAATAAATACATTTTATTTTATTCCCCTTTTCTTTTTCCGATGCTAAAAACTATGCTTACAACAGAATGCAGATTTAAGAGGACAAAGACTCGTGAAAAGTTTACTTCCCATTGTCCCCGTTAGCCGAATGTACGTTATGGGGACAACGGGAAATAAATTTATTCACGTCCCGCTGTCCCCGTGACGGGGATATGGCATACGGGGACAACGGGAATATAGGGTGTGAATTATGATATGGATAGAAAAGGGGGTGCCCTTTCTATCCATATCATAATTCACACAGTCCATCCATCTTTTCTTTGGTCTCCCTCTACTCTTGTACTTGTAGCCATCGACGTATTGTATTGCGTATTACCAAAACTGCGAATTTTGGCACCTAAAATAGAAGTCGTTTCCCAGCAAGTTACTAAGTCTTATGTACAAAATGCATTACTGAATTGGTGACAGCTTCGTGATGGGCCATTTTACATCCTGTATGTTATATAACATAGATAATTTAGTATTCTTTGGTTGTTGCATCTCATTTTAGATATAAATCTACATGTTGTTGTATAATGTTTAATTAAAATATATGTTATTTTTAAAATCTTTAAAACACTCAATTTTATTTCTCCAAAACCTCCAATGCATAGTTGTTTAATAATGCTATGCCATGTTTATATAAAATGTATATTTCATTACATTTTTTTTTTGAATTTTTTATAACACAGTAAAAATCCTATTTTTTTGTTTGTCTTTTCTTTTTCTTGACTTCTGTCTATAAACACATTTGTTTAAAGATATATTTTTAAGACTTTTTATCAGTACTACTTATGTCATCTAACTTAGGTATGACAACTTCTAGTTCTTCAGCAAAACTGACTTTATGGTTTGCTTGTACCACTTTCTCTCTGGAGCCAGTCTCCTGTACTTTGATCTCGTTGCCAAAGTCAGCAGCAGTGTCTATGGCAGACTTGCTCTGTGTAGCATGTGTCCACATTTCTTCGAATTCATCATCCTCCTCTT
Organism: Aporophyla nigra; assembly: GCA_947507805.1. Classification (NCBI taxonomy): domain Eukaryota; kingdom Metazoa; phylum Arthropoda; class Insecta; order Lepidoptera; family Noctuidae; genus Aporophyla; species Aporophyla nigra. The sequence continues at coordinate 21,767,999 of OX382311.1, forward strand.
CCTCATCTTCATCAGCACTCTTGTCACTCTTGGGTTTCCCCTCGTGAGACTTCTGCCAGCAGTATTCAAATGGATAGCTGACATTCCTGTTATCATCAGGAGCAATCTCAAAGCGAGATAACAATGAATTGTAAGTGGTATGAACACCTTCCAGGAAGTTCACATCAATTTCATCAAAGCCAGTGATGGACTTGAATAGGTCTTCACCAGATTTCATATCAGCCACACCTTTCTTTTCAAAGAACTGGAAATGAGTAAAATAAACAATTAAATTATTTATAAAAAAACAGAAATAACCCTAATGTTGATCATGATTTGTTTACAAATTTAGAATTGTTGCACAATATTTATTCACATGATGTTAATATTATTGTTTACTTGTTACTTGAGTCTTATGATTCTGAAGTACAGTTCTTATCTGATAAAATACTTACATTCGCAATGTTGCGGCAATCCCTTAGCAAGAACTCCAGACCATTAGGATGGTCAGGCTGCACAGACTGGGACACATCTATGAACCAGCACTTGTTGTCCCACCATAGGATGTTGTACTCTGACAGGTCAGCATGAATCATGTGCCCTGTGTTGTACAGCTTGTGGATGGACTCCACCACCTCATTGTACACACTCTGCCATTTCTCAGGCTTCAAGATAACTTCTCTCAATTTAGGAGCAGGCTTATTGTCCTTCCCAATAAATGACATCACCAAAATATGTTTCTTCAAACAAACCATATCAGGACAATTCATCCCAATCTTCTTCATGCGTATCATGTTATGCATCTCTTTCTCAGCCCACATATGAACAATCTTGCGTGGGTTCTGCTTTGAGAAGCGATCTTTGAAACGGTAATCAGCTTCAATATACTTATCACGAGTTTTGAACTCATTTAGAGTAGTCTTAAATACTTTGATTGCACATTCTTTAGGAACTGTTAAGTCGGGATACTTGGTGTTCCCATTAGCATGTAGGACAACCGATTCCTTGCCAGTTGATATGATACCATTGATATCCTCCAGCAGTTCATTGTTAATTAGTTTGAACAGAATAAGCCTTGTAGGCTCATCAAGTCCCATCTCTGCAGTGGCATGACTTTCTTTACGGTCCAACATTTTGTGTTTACGGGAATGTTGGTGTTTTGTTTGCTCTCTCAAATGATTGAACACAGAATTGGATAGTTTCATGTCGAACCCGGCTCCATCACCAGTGCACACCTCAGGAGGGAATGCCATCACACGACAAGCGTTCCTCCTGCCGTTGAGAACACTGTCATGTTTGGTGACTATCTCTCCATCTTTCATCACATACCCACGTTTAGGCAGGCTCGCTAACTCCTTCTCATTAGTCTCGAATCGATCCCAATCTTTCTTTCCATGTCCGAAATCTTCTTCATCAGAATCTGATTCGTAAATCAAATGCTTGGGCACATTGAAGTAGTTATCGTATGATATCGATACTTTAGCGTCTCCGTTGCGTTTCTTCTCCACCACTTTGAGTTCATCGTCATATTCTCTGTCAAATTGGTTTTGCAACACCTTCGCAATGATTGCGTCTGAGTCACAATACTCCTTGACGTTGGATGATTCGATTTCATGCAGTAACTCGGGCGGTATGTCGGTAGACGTACTCACATGCTCGTCGGAAAGCTGATCAGCGAACTTTATTTCCTCCTTTATTTGGAGCCCTCGAGCTAATTCTTCAGACATGATGTCCGATAAATCTTGTATTTCTGCTGGTGCAGCAATTTTCTTCCATGGGTTCGACATTTTGTTTAAAGAAATTAAATCTATATCACAGACCTTAGAGTTAATGTTGATAACTTAATATATCCCTGTTAAAGCAGGCAATTTAATTATTACACAATATGAATAAATAGTTACGGACGTACACAAACCTTTCTCGGTCTGACAATTTTGACATTGAACTCGTCGGAACATGTCTGTCTCTTTTGTTTTCCTGAGTGAAAGAGATGGAAATAAAGTTTGCAGTGAAACTAAAAGAGATAAAGCATTTCTATGCTTGAAGTACGATTCACAATATGTCACACGGAATTTCACTTCGAGAAATGACATAACTGTTCCAAAGTTGCCCTTTGTGAAAATGCTATGTATTTTTGATTTTAATACAAAAATAATGCGAGTTGAAAAGGAAAAAATATTGAACCGGAAACAAAAACAAGAAGCGCTTTTTATTCAATCTGTGATGCATAGGTGATGCATAGGCGTAGCATAGGTGCCGTCAGCGAGGTGTACCCTGTTTTTTCAGCCCCCGGCTTTATAATAAAAATATATCTGGGTGTAAAATTCAGACATTCAGAAACATTCAGAACTAAAAATATACCCGAAAATAACTATTCGAGACTACATCCTTATACTATATTTTATAACTTTGAGTTTGCTTCGCTCGCTTTTACTTTGGGCATGCTCTCGGTTCTAAAGCTTTTGTGCATTGGTCTACAAAGTACCGAACTCCTATTTCCGAAAATCTAATAGACCCTTGGTAGGGCGCTAACTGCTAACATTGGCGAGCTTACTTTGCTCGTTCTTCAGTTATTCCTCTTTTTATACAATGTATGGACAAAATAAAACCTCTCTCCCATTCGAGGCGTGATGCAAATATTGTCTGGTTTGATTTACAATAGGTACATGCACTTGGATCCTACATTCTCTTAATTGTTAAGCTTTTCTATATAGGTCGACAAATTTACTCCTTGTATGAATGGACAAACGATAACAAATCGATCATCATCATGATCATCATCATTTCAGCCGTAAGACGTCCACTGCTGGACTTAGGCCTCCCCAATTTGGGGCTTTGCCATAATCGCCACGCTTGGCAGGCGGGTTGGCGATCGCATTATGGTGGTAAAATGCATAGAGAACGCTGCTGCCCATTCTCTAGTAAGTCCGTTAGTCGCCTTTTACGACACCCACGGGAAGAAATGGGGTGGTGTCATTCTGTACGTCCGGCACCACACGGTACACAAATCGATAGTAAAGTGCAAAAAAATGATCGCGCTCACTTCGTAGAGTTGAAGATGAACCGCCCTGAAAATAGAATTGCCAGCGCCCATAACAGAGCCTAACGAATGAGTTCATTCTTCAACTATTCGCGTCACATCCACCTGAGGACCGTGTTGCAGATCCGGAAAGAAATGTGGTATGGTATGACTGACCTTTTAATAATAAAGGGCAGTCCACGGAGTTGAAAAAGAAGGGCCAGTCATTATTGTTTGTTGTCTGGCTGGCTGTGGAAGGGCCATACTTGGGACTCACTGTAAAAACTAAACACACATGGGTGAAATTTGAAACGATGTGATCCAAAAGACAGACGGACGACCCAAGACTCTAGGCTATGCAAGTAGTGGATAAGTAGGTACTTTCTGGAAAAAACTGATGTGACGATTGTGGGGACGAGACAGGTACCTTTTTTTTTTTCGTGGAGAAATTCTCATGCATACTGCGCTACCACGGGGAAATAGCGCAGTTATGTGGGACTCCAACCCACTAAAACTCCACGGTGTTCTCCTACACCGCTTATGGCGGGAACACGGGAACGAAAAAACTCTTCAGCGAACCCGCCGCGGCTGTCCCATTCACGGCGCGCATGAACACATAACACGCCGTGACCACCCCGGGGACCAATTAGCACATGGGCGCCAGACATGAAGGACTTCCTTCATGGCGCCAGACGACCCCGTGAATGGCACTCTTGGTCCCCCTGCGACGGGTCGGGACAGTGGCTCCGCCGCCTATCACTTTTCGGCCGCAGGGGATAGGGAGATTGGCCAACGCTATACCAACACTCCTCTTCCCCTGCGGCCCCACCGCATCCACCATCGGACGGTGGCGACCCCGTTCAGGCCGCGGTAGGTAGGGAGAGCGGCACACCTCAATACCGGCACTCCTCTCCTGCCGCGGCCTCCAACCCTCTGCCGCGATGCCTAAGATACTAAGACATCGCGGCCCGCTTCAGTTGCGATGTTGACAAACGACACCGCAACCTAAGTTTTGGCCGCTGCGTCGTCGGCTTTGGGAGGAAAAACCCTGACGAGCGGCCCCTCCTCGGGTTCCTCTTAGCTTCACCGTGGGTGTCCAAACCACGGCTACTAAGCCCCCCGCCTCTTCAATGCGGTAACCCACTGGGGGGGGGGGGGGACGAGATAGGTACCTAGACCAAGCAACGCGACACGGCTGCTTCATGAGGTTCCGGTTCCGGATAAGGCGGTAGGAAACGCTCTGGTGTCACCATTCTGTGGATCGCCTGGAGTACACGGTGGAGGTTTGCCTTGTCTGGGCGTCGCACCGCCGTGTATAGATCGACACCGAGACTGCATGTCACCGTCGCCTGCTTCACAGAAGCAGGAATGCTTGCGAAGGAAGAGGCGGAGAGCGTGAGAGAGAGGCAATAATTGCGCCCTGACGTAGTTTTTCCCTTAGCTGCTTCAGGAGATGCCCCGGGCGGTCGGGAGTCCGGTATGGACTCCCGACCGCCCGGGGCATCTCCGGTAGGCGCAGGTGGATTTTAGTCGGTAAAAGTCTGACATACCCTCCCACTCCGCCCATAACGAGGGATATTATTTGACGATTTTCCATCCAAAAACAAAGAAATGACCAAGTCATAGCAAGTCTCGTTTAGTAAACTTATCCTCGTGTTCTATAATCATTTTTTTTTTTAAATATTATTCCAAATCGTGTTGGTGATTTTCCAGTTTCCACCACTGATGTACAGAGTGTACCTACAAGGGCCCATTGACCAAGAGGTAGAAAATTTAAAATGCTAATAAATGTTGTTAAAATACATCTGATTTTTACCTGACTACAGCGAAGAAATAAGAAGGGTTATGATTTTGTTAGGTATGTTATTTTCTCATCACTTCGAAACAACTTATTAATTTGACAATTGGATATCGTTGGAAGCAATTGAAACGTCTTGATGTGGTCATGATTGTACAACATGTGACATCATATTATCAAAACTAATCACTAAAAGCTGAAGAGTTTGTTTGGTGGAACGCGCTAATCTCAAGAACTACTGGTCCGAATTGAAAAATTCTTTTGTGTTGGGTAGAATATTTATTGAGGAAGGCTACTGAAAAATCACACTGAAAAGAATGAAACAATAAAAATTCACACATCTTTCAGATGATAATTTTTATTTTTACTGTAGAAAAACTAAAATTAAATATATGCGACTGAAAGAGAGCTTCCAGCACAGAACGTGTTGACGCGACCTCAGAATAGGTACAATTCCAGGGCTTAACATTAAACCTTATCCGTAAGTAAATACTATAGAAAAATGCAAAAAATCGCGGGAACTCGTTTCAGCGTGGATCCGCGTTCCGGCAATAAGATGGGATTGCGCGGTTCCACGTTCCGGCCGGCATACCAAAGGTTAATGACGACGCCGAAGGCGCGTCAACTTCATCAGATAATATGGTCGTGATCCTATGGTGATTTACAGTTCACTGTTTTGAGTAACTCACAAGTACTCAGTAACAACATACTGTTGATACTATTACCAACAAAATGTTTTTATTGAACTAATGAATAAGTAGAGGACACTAAATGAAACCACAGTTTAGATTTTCCCTTTATATTTTTAGCTTAACATTTACTTTGCCGCTTTCTTGCCGGCGCTACCACTTCCACCGCCGCCGCCGCCACCGCCGGTCTTGACGCCGGCCTGTTGCGCTTTGAGGACCTTGACGATCTTCTGTTCTTCAATGAGGAAAGCTCTGACGATGCGCTGCTTGACGCACTTGTGGCAAAGCACACCTAAAAAAAAAGAAGTTAGTAGGTATAGTGTAACTGGCTGGTGTTCAACTTCAAGTCTAAGTCCATATTGTCGAATTTATAGTTTGTTTATTGCAAATAGATGTATGTATATTTTTTCTTCTATTACCTCCATAGACACGCTTTACAGTTTTCTTGCGGTAGCAAAGGCGGGAACGCTCAGCAGGCCTGGCCGGCTGGATACCACGCAGCTTGCTCTTGCACTGGCCACACCTTGGGATCTTCTTGGGTTTCTTTACATACTGGTAGACCAGACGTCCACCCGGAGTTCTTACTCTGAAATTTTATAAAAATTTGGCTAAAGATGATTGCTTGTCTCGAGTGTTGTCACCAAAATGTGAAGATATACACTACTAGTTTTTGCCTGTGGCTTGACTATGTTGAGATCGGGCAATATCCCACAGATAAGTACTTCTTTACATAATATAAAACAAAGACGCTCCTCGCATCTATACGCTTATATCTTTTATACTATGCAACGGATTTTAATGTGGTTTCATCAAGACAAAAGAGATTCAAGATGAAAGTTTATATGTATAATACAAGGGCAAAGCTGGCAAAGGCTAGTCTGGAATAAAGTATCCTTTGCCCTAACACAGTCTACCTGTGTACCAAATTTCATTGTAGTCCGACCAGCTATTCAAGTGTGAAAAGGTAGGAAGTGTGGATCAAGCACAAAGATAGTGCTGTAGGTTTATGAAACCTGTTATTAAGTTGATTTAATAAATTAACATCAATATGCTATTATGAGCTTTCATTATACCTGAGAATGTGGGCACTAGGAATATTTCAAGACAACTTTATCATGAACTTGAATTATCACATAACTAAGAGGAGTAGACTATAGCATGTATAACTAGTCTTTCGTACGTAGAAAAAGTACTGATCAAAATCATTTTCATCTATTGGTAAACTAATATTGTCAGCCAGAATAAACAATGTTTTTGGGTATTCTTGATAGGCACTAATTGTTTTCACAGCGTGAATACAAAATTAAACGATAGCTATATGATGTATTTAGTAGGCAGTTCAGTTTTAAATGACAAACTTCGACTTTGATGATGATCTGGGAAATAGGTGGTCCGACAACACTTCGGTATATTTTGAGGTTAACTTGTAATTATGACAATAGTACAAGTTATTGTTAAATACTTTAGTAATAGGAGTTAGGTCACAGAATATCTAATTTAAACAGTAATTTCTTAATATACTTTATAAAATACTCACATTCTCCTTTGGTTTGACTTAGTATTGTACGACAAACGTCGTCTAAACGTTAGCCGCTGTACCATTTTAGAGCTGAAATATGAAAGAAATTATAAGTAACACGCCTCCCACTATTTAAATCACTACGCTTATTTCAAATATAATAGAATAATCATGAGATTGAGATAGATTTTATTAAATTATTTTCGTAACACACAAATCCCAACCTATTTGACAGCTGTTGATAGGAAAAGAAAAACAATCGTGTTTATGGCAACATTTAAATATTGCACAGATAATCTATGTGGCCAACTTACATATATAATACAACTTGTAACATTTCGTTATTTTTTTTTTTCAAAGTAATATATATTTTAAATTTATGTATTAATTAAAGTATGGATGTATATTAAAAGCATTGTCATCAATTTTAATAAAATAAAAGACAAAAGGAAAACGTCCTAATCCTAACCTATACCTAATGTTAGTTTGGTTAATTGCTTTTCATTTTTCAGCACAAAAGGATATTATAATACTTGTTTCCAATCTTAGTTGTTAAAATGATAATGATGAATAGTTAAAAACTGTTGCATTATAATTAGAATAGACGTTGATTTAGCAAAAAATATCCGAAAATCATTTTTTCTATCTGGTAATAATTTGTCAGAAAAACAAAATGGCTACCAATGTGTAATGTTTGTGGTGATGTTTTTCAGTGTTTAAAGTTATTGGAAGTGAAATTTGAGTGAATTCTTCAGAAAATGGGTAAGTTAATCAGTAATTTTATTGATGTTGTACTTTACAAAACATGGTTTTTCTTTTTATTGAATAATTATATATCCTAGCGGTGTTTAAAAGTCAGGTGTGATGGATGAACTGGATTGACTGACTCCACTCTCAGAATATTGTAATAAAAATTGCGAATAAACATAACTGTACGCAATGCAGGGTAAAGATCCTGTTGGAGTGCTATTGTTAGACAAATGTTTCTCAATTTTTACTTAGGTGGCTCATACAAACTCCTTAGGAAGTTTTATCAGCTCAGCGAGGAGACTTTAATATTTTGTTTGTCGTTATAACTTGTAATTGACTTAAACATTCCTGTTTGTGTCTAATTGTAGCGGTGGATAGTTATTCTATTCGTAAAATATCACTGTATCATTATTTTGTTTCTTTTGCGTAAAATGTTCAACATTTTAAGATTTCAAATAGTTGTCAACAGATGCCACTACCAGTCCAAATACTAAAATTGATGAAACTATAATAGAAGGTACAAAGTTTGTTTGGAAAAGCTTTTACGTACCTACGTACTTGTAAGCATGAGTCTCATTGGATGTGTAATGCGCTTCTAATAGAGGCTGCTAGGCCGTCTTTGGAGGCCCATTTTCATGACTTTCGTGTTAAAATTAATTTCTTTTACTATCGTTCAGTCAGTTGGATTGAACCTCGACAAAATGCCTCGTTGAGAATGTTTGTTTCTACTTTTCTAGTAATTAATGAACTGTTTGACTACTAGAAGCCCGGCTTATAAAATTCTTGATTTCTGACTGATGACAATAATCACGCTGCTACAGATCGAGTAGAACTCAAGATATGCTGAAAAAAGGAAATTCCAATAATCAAATTTATCAGCATGATTATAAAATAACTAAAAATTCTAAGAGGCTTTCAACATAGTAAAGCACGAAATATTAGTCATCATCATCATCATTTCAGCCGTAAGACGTCCATTGCTGGACTTTGACGGCATAGCCCTCCCCCAATTTGGGGGGCTTTGCCATAATCGCCACGCTTGGCAGGCGGGATGGCGATTTCAGTATGGTGGTAAAATGCATAGAGAACGCTGCTGCCCATTCTCTAGTAAGTCCCTTTGTCGCCTTTTACGACACCCACGGAAAATGGGGTGATGCTGTTCTTTACGTCCGACACCACACGGAAATATTGCCAAACAAAGTTAAAATATCAATTCCTCTTGCATTTAAAATTAAATGACAATAGTATTACGAAATAGAAAACTAATCAAAGTAGACGGTTTGTCTTATTAAATACGTTCAATTTATCATTGTGTAGTGACGGTATGCAGAAAGGCTCTATTCTTGGCCCAGTCGTCATCTATCTAGTTCAGAGTTTCAGAGAGAAATGCTGTTGTATTCTAGAGAGGAAATAGCGCATAGTTACTGGTGGTCTTAGCGTAAATTAAACTCATAGCAGCCACAGAAAAAGTCACGCGAAAAAACTGTGGCCGAAGCTAAAAACATGAATAAAGATAAAGCGGGCGACGACATCACTTTTGACAAGAAATGAGAAGAGTATTACGCGAGAAGATAAGTAAAATCTTACTTAGTTCTTTAAAATGTCGAAAGCATTGAATACCGGAAAATCTTTTTTCCTTTTCCCCGGCATGCAACGTGTATAAGTTGTGAGTCTGAGTTTGCACCTGCATGTTTCGTCTCCACGCTATTTATTTAAAGTATTGTCCAGTGCGCAGATCTGTTTGAAATCTTATGCAGATAGCCATTCGGCAGACCTAGGTATTATCTTAATACATTAAGAGAATATCGGATTTATAGACGTCGGATCGATTCAACTGATTTAATTAATTGCTTACCAATTTACTCCGAGGCGCCAACCTCCATAAAACGGCTTAGCCTTTGCCCTGATTGGGGCACCTCTTACAATGATTATTCCATTAACTTAATGCCTCAGATTATGGAAATTTTCGACCAAACTAGATGTAGGTATCGTTAATTGTAATGAAATGTATTTAAAACGGTATTTCTGTGCTAAGCTTACTTAATTTTAGTGACATGCTTCGATATAATAGCCGTTGTAACTATTTATTACTGAATTTCCATAATGATCTTAAAATGGAGTAATTTCTCGCAGTGAAGACACTTGTGGTGTGTGGGGATTTAAATTGACGAGGGTAGGATGGAACCAGATTTGGTTGTTAATGTTGATACAGAGAGATAATAAAATTTAATGATTATTATCTTTAAAAAGAGCAGTAGTGTTAAAACTCAATCACAGCAATAGAAATAATGTCGAGGACACAAACTCATTGTATTCGTAGATAATATAGTATTTAAGGAAAACATCGGCGGGATTGGTCCCTGCTGGCCCTGGATTGAGTTGAGAGGAAATAGGAAAGGGAGGCGCTTGCCCACACAGGCTGATTATTACTTTGGCCCGGGACCCTGCAGTGCCTGGCCTTTGAAAGTCGTAGAAGAGGCCGAAGCCAACTCGCAGAGAACTGTTACACGTTTTTAATATGCGATAGACGCTTATACCTGTTCGCACTATGCAAGTGGACTTATGAACTACCCCCGGTTGGTGTTGGCGGGATATGGAAAGAAAGATATTGGATTATAGGTTTGGGCGGCTAAAGTTTGGCGCGCCCCTGCCTGATCAACGTTTTTATATAAATTACACAGACAAAATGGCAGGGGAAAACGGTCGCTAGAACATAGTGTCGTAGCGACAAGGGGCCAATATGTCCTGAGGTGCTTATGAGAACTGGACAGGTATTCTACGGTTATCAGGACAATCCCGGAAGTTCTGTCAAGATCCCTACCAGCAACTTACGAGTTGACATTATAATTTTACAATTCAGCCAATAAAGGTTAGAAAGTGGTGAGAGTAAATTCTCGTCATTGTTCACTCTAGTTGGCCAATAAAGGCAAGCCAGACGTACGATTAAAAAAACTTCTCCCTGGAGACAGGATTCGTAGGTTCGCTACTGTGTGGCTGTGGCTGTAAGGCATGCTTCACTGCGGGTTTCTATATCTCCTTGGTTTGGCTCCTCAACCTAGATCTGTTTCAGCAAAGAAAACTCTACCGATACAGATCTAGAGTTCAGGAGCGCGAAAGCCCGACCGCAACTTCAATATACGGATACGGTTGATTTTTATTCTTATTATAAGGGAACATCGCATGCTTAATTTGAATAAAAAATCATTTCTCACACCTCGAAAATAATTTTAAAAAAATACATACCTACATATAAATTAGATACGTAAGTAAACCATTTCAGTTAATATCCGTATATAAATCGTTGTAACCAATTTGGTATTCCATTCTGTGAAGTTCACCTTTATAGGCTCATCCCGTCGATGCGCGTACGCATTCGTTATGCGCCATGTTTCATCCGAGGTGTCAGAAATAAGCCTTTATAAAATGCTCAAAGGCGCTTACGATATACATAATTTCAACCGCGAAGAACTTGGTTCCGAGAACCATCCGACATTGAGATGGGTCATTTTGTAATAACAATAGCCCCAGCTTCACGTAGGGCTGTCTCAAAAACACGAACATTAAAAATTATGATCATAAGTGTTAAATAATGTCGTGAATCATAAAACGCTCATGGCATTCTAATTCCCTAGCTTAGATCTGTGGTTTTCCTTAAAATATTCCAACAAATTGTCACGTTTTTGTGGACCACCAAATGAATGGAAAGTTATTTTGCTCTGTGACTCACAGAAATTTATTATAATGGTGTCAAAGTTCAATTTAAGCTGTTAACTTTAAGCCTATGAATAATGATTAACATTGACTTTTCTGTACTATTTGTGTTCTCATTCTAATTAATTTTGGAATGTGACGCCATATCTAATTAAAATAAGTATGTTTTTGGAGACTGACCGGATATGCTTATCATGTTATGAAAAATTCTGTGTAATGCACGCAGTCATATAGAAATTCATCAGCATTTTTTGAGATCTGAATGCATGTTAGTTATGTTACCGGTTTGGGAATCCATCCTTAATGTTGCCAACCCTAAACTGGAGATGCAGGTTATTTCTTTTACGTTTTTCCCCAGTCGAGATTCGGTGCCCGACACCTCGTGACAATGGCGCTAGCTGCGCGCCCGTCAAGATGACGAGACTATTGTTGCTTTAAGCTCTTTGAACTTGGGACTGCTTTTCCCCTGCACCAAAATAAACTGGATAAAGAAGCTCCTCGAATTTTGGCCTCCATCCCTAAGTAAAATAATTTCAGAAAATACTCCAGGCTATTCCTAAACTTTAACCTGCCGATGACGATAGATGGAATAGTCTCCATAAATATTCAATGGGCCAATCAAATTTTACAGCCTATTCTTGTATCGCAACCTTAGTTACTCTAATTTAGGGAGTAGCCTTTTACCCCAGTACCTTCTAATTCTAAGGGCGGCGTAGCAATTAGACTTGTGTAAGTAATGCGAGTGTTGCATTGCACGTCATGTATCTCGACCGAGTAATGTTTCATAACACATGACTCGACTAAATCAAACATGGCACATGACACTCAAACATGACTTCATGACTTGCGGACCGCGGCATGGTTCGACGTTCGTAAACTACGTATTATCTCGGTAATGTTGGCTATGCGTGCAAGTGAGAAAGAGCATGCGCCGGTCGGTTTGCTGCGAAGTGAACTATTATTTAGAACCGTATTGCTCTAACTTTAAGGTATACGTTATATTGACATTGCGGACTGCTTAGGTGATGTTTTTATCATTTCGCGCACTGTATGACAGTTATGTTTTGCAGCGCGCGCGCGATACAATACAAAACAGTAACACGAAACAAAAACAAATCTGAATATAGTGTTATTTTTTATGGTAGTTTGATTATTAATTCATGTGTCTGTACCGTGCGAGTGTGTATTTTCAAAAGCGGGTCTGACATTAAATGAAAGACGGATACGTCTTTAGACAAAAAAAAACTATCTCAGTTAATACCTATTTATTAGTTGTAATCAACGTATAAATCAAACAAAACAGGTATAAAAAAACATAAATCTAAAAAAAAAACAATCATTGTACATAAAATCGATTTTTAAATACGCCAATAGTCATAGTCATGGTCAATAATCAATATTGCAATATTTGCAATCCATGTTTATTACCAGTCCAAAGCCTGGAATGCCCTTTTGATTGAAATATTCCGTAGATTGGGGGTAAAGTATGAAGGAAAATCGACTTTATGGATATGAAAACAAAAGCAAAAGTACGTTTGGACGGTACGGTATCTCATGTAATGATGTATTTCTTCTACAACGCGAGCATTTCATTACAATAGACATCGCCTATGACGCATCATTTCGTGTCATGTTTGGAGTCATGGTGTAATGAAACATTACTCGGGACGAAAAGTAATGTCATATGACATCACTTTAGAACGCACTGTTTTGCGCATGTCTAGTAGCAATGCCAATGTTATGGATATTTATGTATGGTACAAGTATATTTAAATGTCTTTGATTGGAATCGAATGAAATCGGCTGAAATTGGTGATGGAAGAATTTGTGTCTGCAGTTTCGTGTCCTCTAAATGAAAACTTAAATATAAACACGAATAACGCGTATTTAAAGTAAGGCAAAGTAAAACATATGCTTTTAAAAGATTCTTGCAACTTTACAGAATTAATTTAAATAATCGTATAGTGCAAGCGCGACCAGCGTATATCAATTACTTTCCTGTCAATTATTTTGAAAATAAGATTAAGGTGCCTTCACACAGCGAGCGCGACGCGGCGGGACCGGGCGGCGACGCGACGCTGAGTAGTTGTAATGTACTAGATAGTATGGACGACTTCACACAGAGCGCTCGGCGCGACGCGCCACGCCGCCGCCGCGCCGAGTCGGAATACAACTCAGAGGCCGGCGTGCCGCGAGCGGGGCGCGAGCGCAGCGTCGGCAGGACGGCGATAAATTGCAGAAGTATCACAAGTTTTAAATTGATTGACTGCGTCTTACATTTAATAACAGTTTTGTATGTTAGTTGATACGAGTAATGGATAGTGAATGAAAGTGAGCGATCGCTGACATTAGCTGTGATTGACTAAAACATTTTCATTACGAGTACAGTTTCAAACAACTAGCGCACGTGCATCAATTGAATTTGAACTTTATGCCAATGTGATCAGAGTCACACGACGCAAGCTTGTTTATTACAATGACTGTATCCTTTATTTAGTAAGTAAACTCAATTAATTTAAAGTGAATAATTTGATACATTTAATCTAAGAAACCCGTTAAATCTTATTGCAAAAGGCAAAAAAAATTAAACAGTTCGGTTTAAAGCATAGGACCAACTTCCTAACAATTGAAATGATTTGGTTTTCTGTTTTGTAACTTTTTGATCATTCACTTGACAAGACAGCGCGGCGCCGCACAGTGGGTTGCAAATCGCGAGATAAGAAAGGTAATTCATAATTACCATGTGATTTCAATTTAGTGAAACGAACTTTTGTGATTTTTTAGACTGTCTTGGCTTATAGTATAAAAAATATTGTGAACTTGACTAAGCATACTCATATTTAAAGCATTTAACCATAAAATTAATCATCAACATACATATTTTTTTTTTTAATTTTGAGGCTTTTTAAAAACCACAAATGGTGGCGCAATATGAAGTATGTAAAAAAATTAAAAATAAATGGTACTATCTGCGTTTAAGGATATAATGGCGAACCTTATAATTCCAGAGATAGAATAATTTTTCATGTCAGCACCGTACAATTTTTTTGTTTAAAAAATTAGAACTCCTTCATTTTTACACGCAATTACCCCATACGAAATTTTATAGAATAGTAATGATCAGCAGAATCCATTTCTAGCCAAAAAAAGGTCCTTTCAAAATTCGAGTCAATCGAGACATATCTATGAAAGGCGATATGCAGCCCACCGTGCGTCGGCGCCGCCCGCCAGCGCGGCGCCGCCGGCACGGCGGTGCTTTTGTCGGCTCCACGTGCAGGCGGTATCTTTGATATTGTGTTAGTCCTAGGCATTTAACACTTTAGTTTAAAATTGTGTCTTGTTGTTATTATTACGTTTTTAGTGTTTTTTTTAATTGATTTTGTTGTGATTAACAATGCCTGAATACGTGTACAGTGCTCGTGAAAACGGTAACATGTTGATGTGTTTAGAAGCCCGTGGCAAAGCTATTCCTTTTGCTTTGTGGATTTACCGAGACAGATTTTCAAACCTCCGGCATCCTTCTGAATCTCGCATGAAAGGCATGGAGTACAGTTTGACAAATTAAGCCAAACCTCATAAGATCGCAAAAGATTTAGAAAGGTACGTGAAATGCCTGTCAATTTCAATGTTTAACGGCTACTAATACGATTAAAATTCATAATTTTGTAAAGCGCTTGAGGCTAAGTTACAACAGCCGCACGGGTCGATGATATGCTGACCTGTGATATTTGTTAGATACTTCATTAAAAAATTAGAGCAAGAGCGTTTCCACGTCTGAATCGCTCAACATTTTTTCAATGAATGAATCGCGGCGCGGCGCCGCACAGTGGATCGTCCCCATACAAGAGGTCGGACATAGAATCAAAAAATGAAAAAGTATATAATTAAAAAAAAAAAAAAACAAAATATACAGTTGCATTTCTCTATTAAAGTACAACAAAAATTGTTCTACGCTTTTTTTATTTGACCAGAACTTTAGGCGCTATTCGATGAAAACTTTTATTTTTGTATGGAAACGAACACAAAAATGTATGTATCTCATGATTCCCTCTTTGTTCGACTTGTGGATTTCACTACTGTTATTTACCCATTTTATGCCACATTTTCTTCAAGGACACATGGTGCCCCTAGAGTGCCCCTACCGAGATATTTTGCCTATAGTAACTATCTTTGTATGTGTATTACTGATGGAATGGAGGTACATTAAGTATACTTATTACTGAGAATTAGTCATCACTAAGTAGTTCCTTAAATAACAGGTGCATTTTTGAGGACTTTAATGACTTATGAACGCTTTTGTTGCAACATAACAAAAGCGTTAAGGCGAGGTTGCAGTACTTTTTAACTTTTTTAAACCTCTGTAAATCTAGCAAAATGGATAGTTTCCGTAAAAAAAAAATATTTAGGAAAATTGAACATACTGTTAAGCGCTGTGTGAAGATAGAAACGTGAATTAAAACATTTGGCTCGATAAAAAATAATCATAAAGATGACACTAAATCGCCGTTTAAAACGTGTACCTTGAAGAGATTCCATCATTAAACCATGTAAAACTTATACCAAAAGATAGGTTTTATTGTTTTTTAGGGCATGGTGAGAAAATATTTTATAATTTCCTTATCATTTTATCTCCACGAAACAATTATACACAAAATCTAGCAGCTCAAGCGCTCGCAACGACCGGCCAGTGTTCGCCGAAACGTTTTCAACTACAAGAGGACCTTAATGAGTCATTAAGTAACGACTACCAGTACTTGCTTAATCTAATGAGTTATTGTAATTACTATGTTCACAGCCCTTAAGCTCTGCAATGTGATTGGCTCATGTCATAATTAGCTTATCAAATTCATTGCTAGTTATAGTTATTTTAGTGTGTTTTGCACATGTGTGTTGTTCTTTAATAGAGGAATGCAACTGTATATTTTGTTTTTTTTTTTTAAATTAAATAATTTTTCAATTTTTGATTCTATGTCCGACCTCTTGTATGGGGACGATCCACTGTGCGCCGGCGGGACGGGACGTGATCGCGCCCGCAGTGTGAAGGCTCCCGCCGCGCCGGCGTCGCGCCGGCGCCCCGCCACGTCGCGTCACGTCACGCCCCGCTCGCTGTCTGAAGACACCTTTAAAGAATAAGAATTCTCCTCTAGGATGTTATCTACTCGAGTATTCAATGAACGCATAAAATCCATAGGTATTTTAAGTATAAATATGTATAAATAATATTGCGCCGTATTTTATATAAAATCTGCAAAACTACGTAGTTAATGTAGTTATCTTCGGCTCAGGATTGCAATGACTACAACTATTCAGTTCATTACTTTGCCTCTGATGATTACTTATAAATTGCATATGGCAACCCACTTGGTACAATTTCTAAGTAAAAATCATGCGCTATTTTTACACGCTTTATATTAGCTTCACTTGTATGTTTGTATGTTTTTTCTATGAAAGTGCTATCAGGATTTACAGACCCTGTTTTTTTGGGTATTCCATTCTAAATATTCCTATTTGTAATATACATTATATCTTTTATTATACAAACTTTTTTCTTCGTCCTTTGCAGATGACAATGACGGCATATTCCGCCCACTCGCGTCACGATACTTCTATTGTTGTATTGAAGAGGTGAAATGACGCTTCTAAAATATTATTCAGGGTATTCAAACGTCCCTCTAACTCAAGTCCAATAATAGTCTAACGAGATATTTACACTGTACATTATGTAATGGTTTATTTCATATAACATTCTCTAAGGCTTTTTCTGAAGTCTATAAGTAGTGTTTTATAATCGTTTAAAGTGTAGGTACTTACATATTGTTATTAATTGAAGTACGCATTGTCTCGAGAATATTTCTAGTGTTAGATCATGAATAGATCAAAAATATTTAATGTACTGACAATCATTAAGAGTTTTCCACCTAGTCACCTACGGATCCTTTATGCTATTTTCGAAACTAGCCTCCAAGCTAAGTAGAATCAAATCTGATCATCAATTATTCACACACAATATGGACCATTAACAATAACTTTTGACCGGTAGATTGATCTGACCCGCAAAAAATACAATACGATTAAATAAAAATTAAGAGGTGAACATGAACTGGAACAAAAACTGAAATTGAATAGATTATTACCGGCTGGATGCACGAGCAAAACATAAAACATTTGTCAGAAATGTAATATCGTTCATCTTAATGTCCTGATGCGGCGTGACGAATCGGAAACTCGCCTTGATGCGATCACGTATTAAACCGATTCCCTTCCAAGTGGTCATCATAACAGCAATTTACTCGTATTTTTACACCAGGAAAAGGAGCTCCGAAAAGAGCGGTTGTCGGTAGTGCTATTGGCGAGAGAATTTAGTCTATCCAGAGGGCCTACTCTCTTGAGTCCGTCAAAGATGATACGGGCTCGTTCGTAAGTGATTCGAAACTTTGTCGTGAACCTTGGATAAAAACACATCAGGATTAGGGACAGCTGTCAAATCGTATTGTCATTCTTTCTTAGTTCGGGACCTAAACTGTTATTCTGTCTGTGGGCGATACGGAGTAGGAATCTTCCGTATCTTCGTCTGAAATTACGTACTTTGTGCTAAGCGTTAAGAAGGGAAGAATAAAATAGAATATCCTTTTTTTAGAGTCGGTTTAAAAGTTGGTATGTGGGTATGTTTGATTGATGTTTCTATACGTGAGTTTTCCAAAAACTGATTAGGTATCAGTGCTTGGGTAATCTTTATCAACGATTGAAAATGGCCTTGCATCATTACTTCACCGGTAATCATTACAATTGCGTTTTATGTGCTTTTATCATTGTAAATCAAGATGCTTGCAATGATATTTTAAATTTTGTATGGCAAACGATTATGTTATGTTAATTAAATGTGCTCACTTTCGATTAAGTTTTGTGAAAACTCTATCAAACTGCTTCTTTGTCGCACCTTATCTTGTGCTCAGTCACCGCTTTTTTCAGAGCTCAAACACATTAAGCAAAATGAATTGATGGAAGAGCAGAGATCGATGGCTCGATCTGTGCTTGATCTGTGTATCAATAGGAAATCATTGCTATTGTTGGGGCTAAGAGCCAGCTCCGTCTGTGACTCTATCCTATCTAATAATTCAAATCTACCTCTTGGAAATTCATTTATAGTTTTAATATGCCCACCTTTATCGTTACATCTTTTACTTAGTATTATTACTTAAACCTTAACATAATGGTCTACTTCGGGCGGGTTTTGATCTCCAGATAAACTTGGAGACGTTAGAAGATTTTACAGTGTCATTGCTCGGTCGTTGAAGCGAAAAAATATGGTTGGAGGACAAGAATGCAGCCAGTTTCCATATTAATCTCATCGCACGTCACGAATTTCTCACGAGTTTGGTACATATTATTTCTGTACAAATCCACGCACACGTTTGTTTACAAGTCGCTGACCTGAACGGAAAATACTAAGAACGTATTGTTGTAAGTATAACACAGTTTACAATCTAGGGCGTTACCCCTCTAAAATGAGCTATTTGTTTAACAACAAGCACTGTTTGGATTATAACAATGTATCGCATTCCGATGTATTTCCTTACTGGTAACACTTTCAACTTGGTGGACGCCTTATTCGACGGTTTAGTCTACTTGAACTATTTCGAGGCACTGTTTGACAGGGCGAGTTGAAATGTGCTTTGAAGTATTGAGCACGAGATATTAAACTTTATATACCTGTAAAACAAAACAGAACTGATAGTCCAAATGCCGAACATGTTATAATAACAAATCATTATCTGTTGACGTAAAAATACTTTGACACGTATAATGCCCGCTGGTTCCGAGTTCGAGTTCAGTTGTAGAATCTGTTTCCTTTCATAACATATGGAGCGTACATTCAAAGTAGTATTTACAAGCTGCTATCGATGAATTTAAATCAGGGACGGATAATGTAGGCGTTGCACTCCTCGTTGGCGTCGGAGAATTAAATATCAACGAGATGCGGCGATAATACGGTCGAACGTAATGTGAGCAACTGAGCACCGAACTCCTTGCCACAGCATTATCATCATTAGTTTAAAAGATTATCCGACTAGTATCAAAATATCGAGTTACACGAGCGACCACTACGTATGCGATAGGATAAGATAATAATATAATAAGTTTTGCGGTAACTAGTCGAGAAAATAATTTATCGCTTTATGTAATCGTGTCTGACTTGTATCTTTCCACTAATGCGTGTAATGTTTCCCTTGCAATACCATTACGCGTTGATTCTGTGCAGACTCGTGTTACGGACTTGTAATAATTTCAGTCCAGAGGATCTTTGGTAGTAGTTAGCAGTACCCCACTCTTAGGTACTCCTGCCGTACGCCTACGAAGGTCTTACATAACTGAAAAACAAACCGTAAATCTTGTCGCGTTGAAGGATGCTCGGATCACATGTGCGATGGTACGATAATCCTGTTATTTATTCATCCTGTCCATGTCCTTAATTAAACGTGGGCTTAACGTTCAATAATACTGACACATAAGAAGGTATTTATTTCGGGTACTACCCCATGGATTCCTTTGGAAACGTTAAGCTCTACTTAATGACCTCTTTCCGTTTACAAATCAAGCTTGAGGCCTTTTAAATGTTTTCTTAAGAATTTGTGCGGTTCCATTTTTTTGGTATACTGATTGCTCTACGTAGCACTTAATAGTTTTTGTTGTGGCTCGGATGGCGTCGTACGAATGGTATCAAACCCTTTTTAGGGTTCCATTGCCAAATGGCAAAAAACGGAACCCTTATAGATTCGTCATGTCTGTCTGTCTGTCCGAGTATGTCACAGCCACTTTTTGCCGAAACTATAAGAGCTATGATGATGATGTTGAAAGTTGGTAAGTAGATGTATTCTGTGAACCGCACTAAGATTTTCACACAAAAATTGAAAAAAAAAAACAATAATATTTGGGGTTCCCCATACATGGAACTGAAACTCAAAAAAAAAAAGTCCTCAAACCCATACGTGTGGGGTATCTATGGACAGGTCTTTAAACTGAATAGTTTGCGCGAGAGACACTTCCAAAGTGGTAAAATGTGTCTCCCCCCGTAACTTCTAAAATAAGGGAATGATAAAACTAAAAAAATATATGATATACATTACCATGTAAACTTCCACCGAAAATTGGTTTGAACGAGATCTAGTAAGTCGTTTTTTTTTAATACGTCATAAATCGTAAACCACAATTTACCTTTCATTCAGTCAACTCAAATATAAAAATTTAAAACAAAAAAAACTTTAGAGGTGTCAAGGGACACCCGGATGGAACGAAGTTCCTTTCCCGGATTCATAATAGTTATAATTTTTTAATTATTCATTATGTTCAAAAAACCTGTATACACTCAACAAAAATATTCTCTCTCTCCCCCTATCGCCTTCTCTCTCCGTCTCTACCTCTCTTTCCTTCTCTCTCCCTCACTCTCCCTTGCTCTCCCTCTCTCTCTCCCTCTCTCTTTCCCTCTCTCTTTCCCTCTCTCTCTCCCTCTCTCTTTCCCTCTCTCTCTCCTTCTGTCTCTCCCCTCTCCCCCTGCTCCCTCCCCCTCCCGCCTCTCTCCCTCTCCCCTTCTCCCCCTCTCCGCCTCTCCCTCTCTCCCTCTCTCCCTCTACTCACAACAAAAAAAACAACAACATACAAAATATATACGGTCGAATTGAGAAACCTCGTCCTTTTTTTGAAGTCGGTTAAAGCATGTCGTGACAACTTTTCGTAAGAATTTTTTCCGTCTAGCCTCCTTTCACAACGCGCGATAAGGAACTTCGTTCCAAAAAAACATTTAATTTCATAAACATAAACCTTATGCATAAACCGTGAATTCCTGCAGGTTTGTACGGAACCCTCGGTGCGCGAGTCCGACTCGCACTTGGACAGTTTTTAATAATGACGCCTTCAATCATTGGGATGTATGTAGTTACATTTCTTTTGCCACTACAAAATAGAGTAGTTGATGGCATTTGTATATTCCCGCAGCATTACGTGGATGGTGTGTGATTAGTGATGCAATATCGCCGGAGGAGTATCTCTCAAGCGTCACTTTACTTGCATTGCTCTGTGCGTGCTATCTGGAGTTTTTGCGGTCGAGCGGCCAGCCCTGGTGCCTGCAATTTGTTCGTACGTGCGAAGGGGAATTGCTTCCCCTAATTGCAGTTTGCGCGCGCACTGTGTCGACCATTTTATTTACTTCGCATTACCTCTCACATCGAATTTACTTCTCGGAAGTGGTCAATTTGTCAGTCGAGCCTGTAAATGTTTAATGTGACTTGATTACCCCTCCATTTTCCTCGGTAATCTATAGCCGAATTCTGAAGTTGAATGTAGGGTACTGAGATCCTTTTGGTTGAGTTTTTTTTAGCACCAACACCTATTCCAACTAAGGATTCTCTTTCGTTTTTGTCACAGGTTGTTTTTTTTAAATCGTATCTACTCTTATAAGGGTCTCCCGCCGTCAAAGGCACGTGGGAGTTACGGCCGCGCTTATAAGGCATTAAAATAGACGCCGGCGAAGCGTGCGGATTGACTGTGAATGGTGAATATTGGCGATGTGCAGGGCTCGTGGTTAACTCGATGGTACACGTCGTTTTTTGTTGGGCCGAGCGTTGCGAACGAAATTACGCCTCGTTCGGCGCCGCGCGGCCGCTTCCACTCGTCTTTTTAACATGGTCCGCGTCGAATTTTATTATTTTTATTTAACACCTGCGCCCGGTAATCTGTATTCGACGATCTCCCGAACGCTTAACTCTTTTTGGGCGTGTTTTTGTGTCGGGGAACGCCGATTTATAGCGTTCATGTTTTGTCCACCCAAAAGTGTCGTTTAATTTTCGTTGTCGCACCGTTCATAATCGATTATGTGCGCCCTTGATTAAATTCTTTTCTGGTAACGCTTCACCTGTTTTATTTTGTTTAATTAAAACTAACGATAACTCGCAAGTCGACTAGTTTGTTCGATATTCACTACCAAAAGAAATTGAACATCAATAACTTGTAAAAATCTATTTATGAATGTGCGCAACATTCATAAATACGACATCCATTCATAAAAACAGAGTCTCAACTCTGTATGTGAATCGTTAGAAATGGTCGTTGTATTTTTTGTTCCCGTGTTCAATTACATCGATTTGTAGCAATAATTGTATGGGTCTAAACGCTAATTGCTACCGGCACGCGGACGGAGCGCGGTGGGCGAAGCTGCGCCTGCGCCACTTACCCCTGTTATTATCTAAATGCACTGCTGTATACCTGCCAAGTTCCCAGCGCTTCTCACTATACGCATTAATATTTATAAGAAGATTCATTTTGGTGCATCTTTAGCTTCTGTACATTATTTTAGAATTTATAATTGGGTCTGGATTTATTTATATCTGTTTCTATTCTCGATATTCTTGTTTAGGTTGAGGCATGTAGCTATTGTGCAATGCAGGAAAAAATGCACCAATTAAAATCGTTTTGTAATTAAAATTGTTTATGGTAGCGTGATTTCCAACTATTAACAGACCAAAACCATCTAGAGTCTTGACGCCTTCAATCTTTACACTATTCCATAGCGTGATGTGATATCATGGAGCCGACGAAAAAACGTCAATTTATCAAAGTTCTAAGAAACCAACATTAATTAAAGTCTACACGATCCTACCATGCACTAATTGAAACTAACACTTTGGTTTGTAATCGTGACCCCTGCATTATCTACAAATAGTTTAATACTCCAGTTTATTAATTAAGTTATCGAATAACGTTAATTACGGATTAATTGCATTGCTCGTGTTCGTTATAGTAAACACGAGGGTAGTAACGTAAGATGTTGCCACTGATTAAATTGTGGATCGATGTATCGATTTAGTCAGTTACCATACAAATTTTGATCCGTCTTTGAAAAATAATAGTTTTAACAGTTTCCAATAGTTCCACTACAAACACATTGGTCGATATACCTACTAACATGTTATTTACGCAAGAGCAGTATAATACGATCATAAATATATTCGATAGATACATTTCGTAATATGATCGCCCCCCGTCTGCACCCGTACCTGTGGTATTCATCAACCATTCGGTATTCCTATCCGACCTCGGATATAATAAAATCAAATCTCTGCATGAAAAAACGCGGCTCCTCGGCGCCTGCGTCGACTTTCGTCTACGCACATTAAATTAATACCGACTCCCTTATTACCATTGCCTCAAGGTTTATTTTAGAAACATACTTTAGCAAATATAAGATAGTTAACATATAAATCATATTCTCCCTAAGAATACGTGTTTTTACACAAATATAAGGCTTCAAATGGGATAAATATAGGTTTTTTTTTTTCAATGAATAATGGCTGACGTTTGAGGCGGGCTCATCCTAATTATGATTGCCATTAGGTGTTGCAGTAAAATGATGAAGGTTTTCTTTAGGTAACAAAATGTGATGATTAAGAGCCATTTGTAAACATATCTTACGAATTATTCACAAAGGATCAATATAACGAATGATATTTCTCAGATATTATTGATGATTGGTAATAATAAGGAGGACTTTCGTTTATTTTTAATCACTTATTTTTGAATACTAATCGTGTTATAGAATCATTTAAAAACGTGATGAGTCCAAAAGCAAATCTATTATATCTATCACGATATTTTCAATACAATTCACACAGTACAGGAATAGGTATGATCTAATAACAATAATTTACTGATATAAACATTTAATAAGTTAATAAAACGCATAGTTTATAAGATTTCATTTTAATTAATTAAATTTTATTAGTACCATCATAAATACTATCAATTCTGCTAATGTCTTTTGGTCTATTCATTCGTCGGCTCTATCAAAGTTATAGCTTTTTTGCCATTTATAACACAACCCGTGCTTTTTTGGGCAAAGCCATTCATTATGCTAAAAGATTACAAGCTTCGGTAATTAAAGAGGCGCCATGGAATTAGATACGTCTACCACCGGAAATACCTTCACTATTGTAATTGCAAATTAATACAGAAATACTATATCTCGAAAACTTTATGCTAATGAGCGTTTCTTCCATAGAATTGGAAATTCAAATATTTGGACACAATCGTTTCTATCGGCTGCTACTAAACAAGCTTTTACTATTATCAGCACCGGAAATAAAGCCTGTCGTTCCATTTTAAACGTGTCTAACAGTTATTTAACGATCACTTAAATGATCTTTATCTTTGAACGTTTCTTCAAAGAACTGCACAGACTTTGAGTTTTATTCGTCTCGAATTAAAATTTTCTCGTTAAGAATGTACCTGTCTGTGATTCTCTGGGCATACCTACTAAGGTTCTTCGTTCTTATGAGGATGAACATCAATACAAAATAACTTTCAAAGACTGAAAATACAAAGATATTTTTCAATAGGTTTCGAATAATCAGTATTATTTTTGTAAGTTTCAATACTCACTGATTGTGACCAATGAATTTTACTCTACCTTCTGCCCACATCAGGTTAGTTTACATATCCTATCAAATGAAATCATCCGTCCGGAGCGGCTTTGTCCGCAGTGATACAACAGTTTGATTGACGTCCAGGTTACTTCGTTAGAGCCCTCTTCAAAAGCGCATTGTACGCTTATACACGACCATATCCCGTCTGAGAGCCCACTCATAAATAATACCGTCTCATCTCCATTTACGACGTGTGATATTTCTTGTGGTCCGACTAAAATGATTTTATTTGACCCTCTCCTCAGCGCAGGGTCTAACACGCACTCGTATTGTTCAAAAATTGTATTGAAAGCAGTGTTTTCTTCTTTTTTCTCATTCAAACCCTGATGTTGGACTTCGTGCCTATAAACCGATATTTCTTTCCAATTACGGTTTCCTGTTTCTTGGATTGTGTAGTTCTTCAATGGATTTTATTGTTCTGGTTATTAGCGTTTAGGCTGGTTTATGTGTTCATAAAATTTTGACACCTTCAGCTACACTGACTTCGTTCATAACAACATTCGCTTTATACATGTGGGTTACTTTGTACTTTATGTTCCCATTTCTATGTTTAAAATATTCTGCCATCAAATGAATCAGGATAAATTTTCTTCAGTCATGTTTTTCCAAAATATAAATAAACTTGTACTAACACTATCATCCGCTTTGAATCCGAGAAGTTTACTCGGCATTTGTTTTATTAAGGAACCCAGGAATGATATGATGTCAGTCAGTTTGATTGACGGCAGGCGCCGTGCCCCGGTCTGCTCCTATTGATTATAGTGATACACGCCGCATGGTGTGCGAGTGCTTTTCATAGAAACTGAACGATACTTTGTTGCTTCATACTCAAACGATGTATTTGAAGAGCAGGCCTCATTCTCAAAGAAAGTTCTTTATAACCGACTCTTTGTTAGCGCTAAACTTAAATTAGCTTCCAGAAATACGCAATCTATCAAGTGATAGATTGCGTATACCGCGTTACCAAGTGGTAACGGGCACTCATCTTGTTTTAAATAGTTCAGTACATAAATAGGCATCCTACACGACTGTACGGTAGTTTGAACTGGCTGTGACGGTTCGTGACCAGTTTCTTAACTTAAGCGTAGGCGAAGGCTTAAAAACAAACCCGTGGAACGTTAGAAATAAAAAAATGGAAATGTCAATTGGTTACGGTTTAATAAATGATTTCCGTCGGTCCGCGAAGAGACCCACAAAGGGGTCTCATTAACAAAATCCGACACCGGACCTAATCCTTTCGTTAGAGGTCTATTGTGGTTGTAGACTCGGTACCGGTCTCTTCGCGACCCGGAAAGCCATTAAACATATTATTTGTTGTATTAATAATAGGTCTTTACCTATGAAATTGCCGTTTTCATGTATTTTTATTTGTATTCATCGAAATAATCACCCATGCAATCAATGCATCTTTGCCAACGCAGTGGCAGTTTATTGATGCCCTTCTTAAAAAAATCAGCTGGACGGGAGGCAACAAATTCTTCAAGGGCATTTTGTACTGCCTCTCGGGTATTGAATTTTTTTCCCGCCAAGAAGTTATCCAAATTCTGGAAAAAGTAGTAGTCTGTAGGCGCAAGGTCTGGTGAGTAGGGCGGATGACGGAGAGCTTCCAACCCCAGTTTTTTGAGACCGTCTGCTGTGCAGTATGAGGTCACGCGTTGTCGTGCAGGAGCAGCAGAGACGAGCGATTGACCAATGCTGGTTGGAGATGTGCCAGCTTCTCCATCATTGAGTTCAGTTCTTCACAGTACACATCTGCAGTAATGCTCACCCCGTTTGGTAAGAAGCTGTGATGAATCACACCGGCGCTAGACCACCAAACAGTGACCATCACTTTTCTAGGGGTAAGTTTTCGTTTAGGGCATTGTTTAGGTGCTGAACCAGGATCCAACCAACTTGCTGAGTGCTTGCGGTTATCAAACAGAATCCATTTTTCACCGCAGGTAACAATGCGGTTCAAAATTCCTTCATTTGTGTGTCTATTGAGCAGTGCAAGGCACGTCTCGACGCGTACTTCGCGCTGGCGATCATTGAATTCGTGGGGCACACATTTGTCAAGCTTTTTTACCTTGCCAATTTGACGCAAATGGACCAATATTGTTTTGACGCTAACGTCGAAAGCTGCTGCTAATTCAGCCATAGATTGTGTATCATCAGCTTCCACAATCGCCTTTAATTCGTCATTGTCGTCCAAAGTCTTCGGACGACCGCGAGGTTCATTTTTCAGGTCGAAATTTCCAGAACGGAAGCGAGCAAACCAATAACAGGTGGTGCGTTAGTTTGTAGTGTTAGCTCCGTAAACGTCGTTGATGTTGCGTGCCGCTTGTGCCGCGTTGCTGCCACGACGGTACTCATATTCCATAATTACTCGAATTTTTAACGTATCCATGATGACGAAAAATATTGAAATGCGATGAAAATGTAACACTAATCAATAAACAAATGACTACTTTTGGAAAAAGAATTCCATGTTTTTAAAATAAAATTAATTTGAAATTAGAATTCTTAGACAAACAAAAATTATTTTGATTTGAAATGGCCAGTACTGCAGAACGGCAATTTCATAGGTAAAGTAAAGACCTAATATATCATTAACCGTTTGTTTTCGTTATTAACGTAGCAAGTATAAAACTTATTTCCAGTCGTTTGTGTTTTCATTTTTTTACACGCTTTATATTAGCTTCACTTGTATGTTTGTATATTTTTATGTTTGTTTGTAACGGACTCATTATAGCGCGATTTTGACCCACTTTAAATGACCTGATTTCAAATAAAATTTTACACACCTGTCAAGGACCGATGACAATGCAATAATTTCATAAATTTGTGCCATTATCCTTGCCAGGGTTACTAGGACAGCAAAAAAACTGTCACAAACTACGCTGAAATACGTCACAAAATTCGAAACACCCTAAAAAACAGAAAATAAATAATAGTTTAAAAAAACTAAAAACACGCTTCCATTGAAAACCAAACTAAAAATGACAAATAATGGAAAAAAAGCGTGGGGTGCCTGATATCAATAAAAAAATACCTTAAAAAGCACCTTAAAAGCATTTTATTTTACGTGATGCTAGCTTTTCCTCAGCTTTTTACTTGCCGTTAAGGTCCTCATTTATGATTATGACTCAATGTTCTTGACAACCATGGTGAACTACTTGCGAAGGGTGATTTTATTAGAGATGTAATCCGGAGCAAAAAAAAAATGCTTACCTAGGCCGGACGTGGCGCACGTAGTCTAACTAAATCTGTGACTGACTTCCTGGCTTCAGATTCAGATAACTTTATTTGCTCAAACACGTGTTTACATACAATTACTTAAAGAAAATGCATGCATGGTGTTAAACGTACATAGAGTTGTGCAACATGTTTACCATATTGTCATCATCATCATCATTTCAGCCGAAAGACGTCCACTGCTGGACATAGGCCTCCCCCATATTGTCATGGTGTGCAAATATTAATTAAACAAATTAAATTAATTAAATTATTACAAATTAAGAATTAAAAAATAATAGCAACTTGAATGAAAATGGACGATATTGACATAAGTAAATAAATTAAATTAAAATGATTGATTACATAATTAATTAGAATAGTAAGGAGTTAAATAAAAATTTTTCGATATTCCAATTCAAAAATAAAACATAATTATGTCAACGTAGGTCCAAAATATTCAATAGAAACATCATTATCAAAAACATTATTACAATAGATATATTTAACAATCAATTAATTTTTCAAAAAAAGGTCATGTCAATATAAACATGATTCATTTAAAAATTCTTTAACATCATAATATGCTTTACTAGCTCAGTCTTCTATAAGCAGATGTCTGCAGTCCTCCTTTTTTTTTTATTTGGATTGGTAATCATCAAATGACTTCTCCCGCTCTGGGCGGAGCAGGAGGGCGTGTCAGACTTTTACTGACTAAAACGCACCCGTGTTTCTTCAGTAGCCCATGTGCCAGGGTCACGCTATCTCTTTCGAACAATCTCGTGACCCTGGCAGGCATCGGTCCTAGCAACCCCTTCAGTGTTGCTGACATTTCTTTGAGGCGCGCGTGGAACACTACGTGCCGTCGACCCGAGCCTGGTCCTTACCGGGCGGCGAGCTACCCATTGCTCGCCGCCCGCAAGCTCGCGCCTACGGTGGCCGGGAGTCCGCTATTGACTCCCGACGCTCGGGGCGTCTCCTCTTGCGGCGGCTAGGGACATGAGGGCACAGAGACTGCCACTCCCTCACGCGCCCCGCCTCCTCCTTCGCAAGTATTACTGCTTCGCAGAAGGAGGTGCTCTCGCTCCGTACCATGGGTCGCACCAGGGCCGGACGCGAGAGGTCGCCGCCGCCGATCGCCTCCATGAGGACACGGTGGTGCTCCCCCCAGGCAGGGCTTACTTCCACCTTATGCTCCACCGTGTCCTCCAGACGATCCTCGCAAGGGAAACACCCGGGCGTTTCCTCCCGCTTTATCCTGAACAGGAAACCCCGACGCACCCATGCCCGGTGAGAACCTGCGTCAGGCGGAAGGTGAGGACGCCGTGGCGCCTCTCTATCCATCTCAAAGAGGGGACTTACCGCCGCAATTGTGGTGTGCAGTCCACCTTTACTATACGTGTAAGCACTGATGGATTGAAACAGTGTCTTGCAAGTATAATAAAAGTGGCTTTGAAAAAAGCCGTTTGTGGTGTGATCAGTGTGATGACAATAATAAACATGGAAAACAAAACATCTTATTCAATTTACAATTACCAGTCAGCCATTGATATTTATCGTAAAGGGAAACATTAAAATGTTTGAAAAACCCATCGCGTCGTTTGTAGTTAGTTTAGAGTCATATCTGGTCGAGCACGACCTAACCTAATTATGCGTTTCTTATTTTCAAAACTTAACCTTGAAAAGCATGTTTCCTCACGAAGCAAATAATCTGTCACACAACAATCTAAAACTATTAATGCCGCCATCCTACTAATAACTTTCAAATCTACTCTAAAAAAGTAATTTCTACTTGCTAATCTATCGACTTACCACAAACTCATAATTGCGAACGCACAATTTCACAACAAACAATTATCAAATTCTAATTGTTACACTAATACTAGGGTTATTCCCAAAATACTCCAAAAAAAGTTCCCAAACGACTCCATGAGAAATATAATATTTTTAATTAGGTTTCATTCTACTCCATGATAATATTAAAATGTTCTCAAAATACTCCACTCCATTTTATTCAATAAGCTAATTTAAATATGTACCGAATTACTATAAAAGGGTACTTGACGTACAGTCAGGCTCAAAAGCTTTGTAAATATATTTTTAAATAATAAGAAATGTATAAATAAAAGACTTTAATTCCTAGACTAGAATTTCAATTGGAAGATGAGTTAAAGCACTACAATTAGCCACGAGGTCTTTCTTTTCTTTGGTTTTAATCCCAACATCGCGACTTTTCCTCAATAAAGCTTGCTTAAAATGGAAGTTACATCCTTTTTTTTTTGGATGGGATATCATCAAATGACGTCTCCCACTCTTGGGCGGAGTGGGAGGGCGTGTCAGACTTTTACTGAGTAAACCCACCCGTGTTCCTTAAGTGCCCATGTGCCAGGGTCACGGTATCTCTTTCGAACAATCTCGCGACCCTGGCAGGTATCGGTCCTAGCAGACCCCTTTAGTACTGCTGACATCTCTTTCAGGCGTGCGTGGAACACTACGCGCCGTTGACCCGACCCTGATTCTTACCGGGTGGCGAGCTACCCATTGCTCGCCACCCGCAAGCTCGCGCCTACGGTGGCCGGGAGTCTGTTATTGACTCCCGACGCCCAGGGCGTCTCCTCCTGCGGTGGCTAGGGACGTGAGAGTGAAGACACTGCCATTCCCTCACGTGCCCCGCCTCCTCCGCATTACTGCTTCGCAGAAGGAGGTGACGGCTTCCCATGCCCTCTCGCTCCGTACCATGGTTCGCAACCAGAGCCGGACGCGAGAGGTCGCCGCCGCCGATCGCCTCCGCGAAGACACGGCAGTGCTCCGCCCAGGCAGGGCACACCTCTACCGTATGCTCCACCGTGTCCTCCAGACGATCCTCGCAATGGAAACACCCGGGCGTTTCTTCCCGCAAGTCATATCCTTTGATTATACATAGCATTGGGACATGTATTGCCCAGAACACTAATGATTACTATTTCTAAGTCAACAATAACTGTATGAGGATTCCATCCAGGCACGTGTTGTTTTATTAAGTTCAGTTCAGTTTAAGTTCAGTAATCATGTATGACGGAATTATTCCTCTTAAAAAGTTCTAAAAAAACGTCTGCGAGAGCATAAATGTCTATCTTTTAAGGTTGACTCACTATAACTCTTTTAATTGTAATCAAATCTAAATACTATACTATCTCTAAACTAATATTATAAAACTGAAGAGGTGTTTGGTTGAACGTACAAAGCTCAGGAACTATGTTAAATGTTGGATAGCCCATTTATCGAGGAAGGCTATAGGCTATATAACATCACGCTGCGACCAAGAGCAAAAATTTGACGCGGACGATGTCGCGGGCAAAAGCTAGTTAGAAATAATTACGAAGTTTGATAATAATCAGTTCAGTAGTTTACCCTTAATATACATCCATCCTGACACGAGATTTTTATACTATCGGTATTTAGGTATGTCGATGGAGCATTTTGAGAATTGATAACGAATAATCGGTGGAGTACTTTGGGAAGAGTTCCAGATACCTATGGAGCAGAATGGGAGCAAAATAATAAGTATTTTTAAATAATAAAAAATCCTTGGAGTAACTTGGGAATGAATGTATGAGATTCTTATCTTTTTAGAACAAAAGAATGGAGTACTTTGGGAATAAGCCTAATACTACACTAATAACTTATATGAATACAACGAAATAAATGCTAATTAACTACAAGTATCAACAAAATAAAAGGTTTTAAGGTTATATTTCTATTAAGACAACGTTCAACAAACATTT
Source organism: Aporophyla nigra (assembly GCA_947507805.1). Classification (NCBI taxonomy): domain Eukaryota; kingdom Metazoa; phylum Arthropoda; class Insecta; order Lepidoptera; family Noctuidae; genus Aporophyla; species Aporophyla nigra. Next base: position 21,799,913 of record OX382311.1, read on the forward strand.
AAAATGACAAAATTATTTTCCGTGCGTAAGGCGAGCCATGGGGACCGGGGGAAGGGCCGAACCTTCCACCCGACGCGACCCGAATGCGTACGAAATTCAACGAATGGAATACCTTTCTCTCTCTAACTCGTTCGTAACTCGACTTATACCGGCTTCCCAAGTCCTCAAAAAAGTGCGTGTCACGTGACCTGAAGTGACGTCATGACGAGATTATTTTGTAAAGAAATTGATGTGTTCATAAGCCGGAGTAGATGGTGAGTTATACCGGAGCAAAATGTTCGCGCGCGGTGGCGCGGGAGATTCGCGCGCACTTTAAATGTTTTGTTTTCGTTGGAATATAAAGACAATTATTTTTTTATGCAGGTTGAGGTTTTGTAATACTTTAATTTTATGGTGTAAGATTTTAATCTTACACCATAAAATTAAACAGACTCCCGGCCACCGTAGGCGCGAGCTTGCGGGTGGCGAGCAATGGGTAGCTCGCCACCCGGTAAGAATCAGGGTCGGGTCAACGGCGCGTAGTGTTCCACGCACGCCTGAAAGAGATGTCAGCAGTACTAAAGGGGTCTGCTAGGACCGATACCTGCCAGGGTCGCGAGATTGTTCGAAAGAGATACCGTGACCCTGGCACATGGGCACTTAAGGAACACGGGTGGGTTTTAGTCAATAAAAGTCTGACACGCCCTGCCGCTCCACCCTAGAGTGGGAGACGTCATTTCCCACCCAAAAAAGAAAACACTAGGGCCACAGAGTACCGCGGACTATGACACCACCTAGCTTTCAAACCGAGCGTCTACGTGCTTTTTTGTGCGTTCATTGCGCTCTTAAATGATAAATGATTTTATTTGTGTAAGTCGGTTTAAACAAACACACGTCAATCATATTTTTTTAAACTAGATGAGGTCGGCGTTTCCTATTTGAATGTTCTGAGAAGAAAGGGGGACACAAACTCAGATGTCTTGAAGTCCAGACAATCTTGGTCAGATCATGTGAAGACCATCTAGGTCACATTGACCATCATTGGTGTTTGAAATTATCTTTTCAAGAAAGAACCACCCTGTCCAGTCAGTGCACGCATTGGTCAGTAATCGTGCAGCTCAACTCGGAACAGGAGCTCAACGATTCGACAAGCAATCATGTCATCATTTGTTAGGCTGAAAAATGATCTCTTGGAGCGTACATCTAATTTGCGTTGTCATTGGAACTTGGCCTGATATAATCCAAATACGACAAATGTACGAAGGATTCAATCACAGACAATATTACCAATTTATAGTTCATGTGAGCAGACCATGTACGTAAGATATGTGACACCAATGACGCACATTTGCAAATTGTGCATATCGTAGGAAATGGGCGTCAATTGAGACGAATGCTGCTCTAATCGAAGCATGGCACGGCTCGTCCGAATGTTTGCGGACAATTGTTATTGCGATGCCGATATGATGATCTCATAGAAGTACTGATTCTACTAACGTTTCGGAGGATTCCTTTTGCGAGTTTAAATGGTTGAAGTTGTTAGTTTCAAATGGATGCGTTACGGATAGTCAGAGTCAAGCCCAAAAGTCAGGCAAACGCACAGTCTTACCAAGGGTTACCGTGTCTCTCAGTAACTGGGATGTTGAAGCAGTCGGCTGCATTTGGTAAGACTGAAACCGGACGAAATTTTATTACAACACTTATCAGCGATCATCCATTTAACATAAACCCGGTGAACTCAGGTGTTTGAGATAATCGTGTTATTCTTAAAAAGCTTATCGTTAAACAAAAGTACGCTAAACGAGCCATTCTTACCTCCAAATTATAAGATAACGTCTCGTTCGTTAGTCGTTCCCAATTGTTTACTCTTTCCATATTCAATCATCATATTTTATGGTCAAAGTGCCAGAGCCTTTAGTTTATGATGCTCAAGACTTATCATATGTACCTATTTTCGTAAAAAATTTGGTGAAAGTTTTTTGTCCTCTCACATAAAAATTGGGAATTCTGGACAGCCTAAAACTCTCAGCCCAAGCATTAAACCAAATGATTACCATATCAGTAAACCCCGATCAACGTTTAAAGTGCGGCGGAGCGGCGACATCAAAGCGGGGTTTTATCTCACGTTGACAGCTAACAAAATCCTTTTAATTAGCGGGTGTCTGCGCCCGCGCACCTTACGCGTCGTCCCTCTCCCACGCGAAACACCACACGCAACCTTTTATTGACTCATATTCGCTTTGGAAAAGATAAATTCAATCGATTATTAACTTATTTGGCGATTTTTATCTCGATGTCTTAATGTTAATCGATATTTAATTGGTTAGTCAAGAGGCTCGTTTTGTACATATTGTTTGGTTTGCTTTGACAAGTTCTGGGAGAGTTCATAGTAAAGTTCTGTTATGTACCAACGAACAGAGCGCACTAAAATAACATTGATGTTTATGGTAGATGTTTGAACACGCGTTGCTGCGATAAGTATGTATCTACAGTCACGCTTCTTAACTTTACAAGGCGAGCAGAATTGCTCGGTATCATAAAGCAAGAGTCATGTGTGGTCTCAAGCCTGCTGAAGGACAGATGACGCTATCAGCAGCACATACATTAGCTCATACAGCTTTAGACAAGCGCAGCAATTTCATCATACGTTAAGCTTTGCTTGCTAGGTCGGTATCATCAAAATTGAAAAAAAAAGGTTAAAAGATTTTTTCCGAAACTTTATATTGTATGTTAATGACAGTATAAATTTCGGTAATGAATGAGTAGTAGATGTACAAAGTAAGTCCTAAAGATAGTGTGAAAAAGTAAAACGACGAAAATGCATAAAGCGTCTTGAAGCATTCGACGAATTTCTATAAATAGGGACAAAATAACTTTCTCGGAGTCAATACAGCTTTCACGCGTATTACACAGTTTCGCTGTAAGGTATTAACGTTTCTATGAACACTGGCCATCTCAAGAAGTGGCATTTTCAAGCAAAATATTATTATAGACTTTATCTTGTTTCCAAGTACGGGTTAAAGTAATATCTGCAACATTGTAGCTGGATGAACGCCCTGCAGTGGTAACTTATTATTCAGCCCTGCCATATCTTTTAGATGAAATTGATATGGATGGTTCAGAGGTTTTCTAATAAGCATGTGCCGTGGACGCATTTATGTAGCGTTTTTCTCAAGTCGTCTTATAAACTACCTTTTTGATGCAATAAGTTCTCTGGAAATGATAGAAGTTTCCGGAAATCTGTGCATACTAAGTGCAGCACATACATACAAACATAAGCACAATATAACCATACAAACATTTTTGAACGTTATGTATGTTTTTTTTTTTTGTATTTGAATTCGTATTTGATTTCAACAATTTCTCAAATCTCTGATTTTGTTTTCATGTTGCTACAGTTATTGATAATCATAAATCGTAGTACTCCAAAGGGCATCCTTATCGATGCCAGTCCTCGTAAAAGTCCGCATAAACTTTATGCAGTGGCCAATATGAAAACGTTTATTTATATATTTGTGGATTTACTGCTGAGGAAGCCTACTAGCATCCGCCGGACTAAAATACTCGGTCGCCTGCTAAATTCCGCGACGTCTAGTGGGTGAACGAACCCGTAATGAGATTATTTTCTTAATGATAACATTCTATCATGATACCTTCCAAGTTTATGGTTGAGGCCTTGTTGAGATAAACATCTCCATTGATGAATGTATTTCGGTAAAGATTTTATATTGGGATTATGGTTTCTCCAAAATTAACAAGGGCAGAACTTATTATTGTGTGGGTTGAATGATGAAAATAACGATAACTAGTTTGTTGTTGAAGAAGCAAATGAAAAACTAAAGTCTTGCATGATTCATGAACTCATAATTTAACCAAAAGAATTCGTTCAGGGTCATCAAAGAGACATGCGTGAAGTCTTGAAGACGTATACTGACAAAACATTGTTCTCTAATCAAAGCTATCCAGTCAGTGTTTTGATATGTCTCGTATTAAATACACTTGACTTATGATTACATTGGCCAAGTTCATTGCGAAATCATGTTTGCGTTTATAAATTCCGGAAGGGTTTTAATGACTCATATCATATCGTATTTTAGATAAGTGTTACCTACTACTTAGACGATGCGTGATTGATCGCTCATGGTGACCTTACCGATGAAATATCTTATATGCCTCTTGGCTAGCTATCTTTTCTCAAAACAAATTAAATGCCTCCTATCGTACGCACGATCACTTTAAATTCAGAATTTATCCATTTCATTACCATCGCGTCATCTTGAATCTTGCTCGAGCACATTAATATCATACACAGCTCTGAGTTCTTTATCTGTACAAAAACACGCAATAACGAGATGAAAACGTTTCGATTAAGAGTCCACGTCCTCAAATTCCATTCCTGTACCATTTATAACGTCGATTCGAATTCTCCATTCCAAAACTCGAGTGCTTCAAGACAATTTATTTGTGAAATTACGGTTCTTATTCGGAGTTTATCTGTCTCGCTCTGACTGGGTTTGAGGTGCTCATTGTGTATGGTGTGAAGTCCTGTGGTGTCCAATTATTCTGCCGGCGGTGGTCGTCGGGCAGGCGCCTCGCCCCCTATCGCGGCTCGCCATCGATAATACTAACCGGTTCGTTTTTCGTTTATAGGTCGGACCATCTTGATATTCAACTCCGTGGACCGCTTTATACCGAATTCCTAATCTGGGATTGTTCAACTTCACGTTCGTTACGAATCAACGTACGATTTAGGAATATGTTTGCTTGTATTTTGTTTATTTTTCCATAAATGAGACAGTTAATTTATATCACTTCCATCCCATAGCCCTACAGTTTGTTTTTCTAGCTTACGATGTTGCCGCATTTCTTCGGCGCCAGTAGTTTCACCGTGATCACGTCAAGATTCTAGCATTTATTATTTTCATTCAACAAGGGTTTTCCACGTATCGTCATATAAGCAGTGCTTACTCACGTTTGTTTAATCAGCTACAATGCCACCTATATAAATGAGCAATTCATTCGTCAGCAGAATACATAAAGTTATTGTAAATATACGTTTATATAAACACTTAGTTGTCGATTTTAATTAAAGGCCATAATTGGAGCTGTTCCATGCATAGTATGCACAAATTACACCGCTTACTGTCCTCACTAAGGATATAATTTGTCTGTGCTCGACGTAATTACAGTGCTAAGCGACTCAAAACACATTCTCCTTATGAAGTACCCATAACTGGTTTTCCTTTGGCTCGCATATCACATAAATATTATCATCTAGTTTTACTGTTTCCTTCGGTGCATCGCAAAAAACCTTATCATTTACATCGTACACGACTCAAAAGGATTCCGTGACTCCAAGTTGGGGTTATTTATTTTAAAAGTGGTCATTAAGTACAGAAGCAGCAATTTGGTTCTCACATGACCCCGTTCTGCGGACCGTGAGATAATCGCAAACGGTAGTGTCCATGCACGTACTAGGTCCTTATTAGGCAAGTGAGATTTTTTCTGTCGCCGGCTGGCTCGGAGCGAGTCGTGTCGTGCTATGGGATTGAGTGCGCATGCATGATTCCTGCCGTTGCGCCTTGTTGCCTTGCGCTACTCCGCACCATTTACAGATTATTGAGTTATGTTGCGCTTCTTCTTATATAACGCACTCCAACTAAGTCCATCAACTTTCAAGCAAGTTATCAGTCTACCAATAACAAATCTCAAATTAGATTGGTCAGTGCTATTTATGATTTTAATATTTGACTTTTGACTAACGAGCGTAAATTTCCGGCACCTCGTTTTATTACAGATGAATTTTATCCAACTAGTCATAAAAATCACGATGGGCATAAAAATGTTGTTCATAAAATTATTTCTGTCAACGGTTTCTGGAGTTCATAAGTCTGTAGGTCATTTTCAATTATAATTATTCATAAATTTCTTTGGGATCATTTTGGGACCCTCAAATCTCATAAAAGTCAGACGCGAGTGCCATAGTGAAATATGATAATTTTCCAACATCACTTGCTCGGGTCGAACAACAAAACGATCGTGCGCCGGCGCCAGCGGTCCTGCTTCGCCGTCATGTATAAACGACCAGTTTTTATTCCATTCCAATATGGACCATTAAGGTATATTTTCTACTTCGCGCTTCAATGACGACTCGCTGTTTTTACCCTCTTTGTTGTGTAATCCACACCACCCTTAAACTGGGGTGTACCTACTTGCTCTATAGTTACTGTTATCCAAATAGACAACCGTGTTGTAATAAAACTAGATAAGTACTAACGATAGGTTCCGAACAGAACAAAAGGGTTGCGTAATTCACAGAGCAAGCTAGCTGACAAAGCCAGAACGGGCCAATTTAACAAATCTATACAGAGCTTAGTAAGTTACCATTTTGGGTAAACAATAAAATGTAAACAGCAACCCGGAAGATTGGTTTCCTCGGTACCAGGTCCGACTCTCGATGGAAACCCGTGCCCTTATGAATTATCCAAACGTGCGGGCGTCTCAGCGGCGCCCGCGCAGCGCGCTAGTATCGTACGCAACAGTAAACATCGGCCGAGATAATAAACGAATGAGTCTGTTTGTTTCCTTTGTGTAAATCTTGTCTGTCATAAAGTTGCAACTGTTGCTACATACTTATAGTGCCAGAGTGCTTGCCCCTGGTATGTATGCTACTCGCGTTGTTAAAATTCTTCACGCATCAAAGGACTATAAGTTAGTGACAATTAAGGCTGAGTTTTATAGCCTCACGTAAAAGTTTTTATTTTAATTCTCTTTGATTCCGCGCATCAGCATAAAACTATCGGCAGTAAGACGCAGTTTATTCTATTACTATACCAAGATTTTCATTTTAATAGTCCGGTGCATAAGCCAAGTGTACAAATTCCTCATAAATGACTGGTCCCGATTAGTAGGCGTCAATTGGCACACCTTTTGTTGTTGAATATTATAAGTAACTAATAGTAATCGAAAACGAGCAATTCATTTGTATATGTCGTAGGATAATTTGATACTTCGAATCTTCGCGAAAATCCTAGGGGTTTTGCGAAAACGCGGATAATTAGACATAGGCGAAAAATTATCAAATCTTACTGGACGAAGTCAGGATTTTTGCGAAAATACTCGTTACTATAGTAAGATTTGATGTGCTCAACACTGATTGGCTACAATTTTGCTGGCTGACTTCTAATTGGTTCCTAGTTTGCCGATGATTAACTTCAAGTATTGTATCATAGAGTCACGCGCTGACCGACCAATCAGCGTTCTTATTTCATAACAGCCAGCGTTTCGTTTCGCAATATTGCTATAATAACGAGTATTTTCGCAAAAATCCTGACTTTGTCCAGTAAGATTTGATAATTTTTCGCCTATGTCTAATTATCCGCGTTTTCGCAAAACCCCTAGGATTTTCGCGAAGATTCGAAGTATCAAATTATCCTACGACATATAGATAACATCGTAACTACAACCTGTGCCCTTGTTCGAAATAATATTGAAATGTGCGAATAGTCAGCTGAATGTAGTAGACAGGTTGCCCTACATGGTAGCACGAGCTGGAGGCGTTGAAGCCTGCAGGGGACACTCATTGTTAAACCATAAAACTTTATTGCTCGTCCGCACAAGTTTGTTTAATTCAATCAAAGGCGCATTTAAATGGCCGATCACTGACTCCGGTGGCCAACAATCCGGTGATGTTTGTTTCTTTTGACATGTTAAAAGATAGCCAACATCCATATGGACCACTTTACGGTAATGCGTTCCCTCTCCATAGCTTTTAGCATGTATTAAGAATGTTATGATACTGGCACTAAACATCTAGGTCTTAAAGCTCCCTTGAGTAAATATAAAGTTGCGAACAATTTAGTCTGATTTACCCGTTTGAAATTAGAAACTAGTTAGGCTTACATTAAGCAGTTGGTATCATATTTCACGTTCAGAATTGTGATCAGTGATAGAAAAGCCACGGCGTTGTCGTGCGGCTCCATTGCGAATAGGGCCGGGTGTCCAACCGCATTCGTTTATCTTTAGAATTATAACAGATGCGAGGTGCGCACGCGACGGTCCCCCTTCATCGGCATCGGCACAGCCACCAGCAGGACGTAATAGCTCCGCACTTTGATTTATTACCCTGAGACTTTCATCTTATGACATTTTTATGGTCATTTATTAATTACCTCTCTGATTAATATTGCAGCTCCCAACCATTTACAACTCGGCTATCGGTGCCTCTTTAGAAAAACTTGAAAGCTAACGAGCTTCATTATTTGTTTTTTGTTAATTTTACAGGGTCACTAATTTCTTCACTCCGGATGCGTGTACTCAACGGCCGGAAAGGGAGATTTATTATTTGTATCTACAATAAAAAAGCTTTTACAACCTTTCAGACCGTTATTAAAATAATAAACCGTCCCTTAGTTGCTTCCGCGAGAAAATATCGCGAACCAAATGTTTGTAATGCATTACGAGAACACGGCGCGTTGTTTACATGATAAATAATATTTAAAAGACGTTCATTTCGTTCATATATTTTTATGCTCGAGTCGTAGGCTGCATTTTAAATAGATATGACCTGTTTTTCGTATAAATTCTTGTCTGAGATATCAAGAGATGATCTCAATCCTCAGCTCTGCCGGCGAGATTGGCGGTCTCGTTATGGCAAATGTATAAAAAACAAAAATATGTTTGATATTATACGCTTTCATCCTTAGAAATAGCCTGATTTAATTTGCAGCAACGAAATTATTAGCATTTTAATTGAGTTGAGATTAATTTGCTTTACGGCCTAAACTTCTTCAGGTGTCATTTCGTGCAATTAGTTAAACCAGTTTGATGGTCTACCATAAAATGATTTGGATTCAATATGAATGGCATCGTGCCTTATATGCCAGCTAATTTTATTTTATCGTTGTTAATTTGGATATCGATTGAGATAGTGGACTAACAAGATAACGATAGTCGCATCGCTGAGCTTTCTGCTTCACTTAAGTAAAGTTTTATGCGTTGACAACGTTAAGTGTATTGAAATCGCTTGTATGCACGTTTACGATTGCACTAAAGGTTAATTGACTAGCGAAGATTGTCATCTCTTATACTCTGTTTTTCATTAATGTCCTGCGGGCTACAAGATGTAGCTAATGTGAAAAGTATATGTATGTACATAATATAGTGAGTGATATTACTGTAGACTAACCGTGCGTTGTGAACAATTAGCCGTGCATTTGTCTCAACGGCACCAATTAAACTGGAAATCAGGACGCGTAGCGCTCAGTGGTTGATAATTAATTGTAATGTACACCGCGGACTCATGAATGGTCCGCTACAATACGCTCCGCATAGAATACGTAATGACAAGGCGACTAGCGAACACGTTAGGTTGTTTGGTAATTTATTGAAGCCTCGCTTTTGGTCAGTATACCGTCACGCTAATTCCTGGTACCAAGTTGGATTGTCTGTTAAAAACTGCCTTTAAGTTTTATTGATGTTATTAATCCGCCTGTACGTGTCTGTTTTTGTATACGGAGTAGGTTTGAATATTTTTGAATTATATTTAAGTGTTGCGAATCTACTACGCAATGTCTACATCGAAGTATCAAATTGCAAATGAGAATGTACCAATTTGGCATCAATTCAATTCACCTATGTTTTTTTTTATTTTGTTAATTAATTTATCCACGCCGTTTGCTTCGGATCTGAGCTGTTTTAATGCATGGCAAAATCTGTTACATTAATTCATGATATTCTGCAACAAACTCTGCCAGAACTAAGTTTTTGCCGGTCAAATCTTCATAATTATTTTGTCTTGTTGCCCTTTTCGAGTCTCATTGTCCACAATAAATATACGAAGTTTCTTTGAAAATTATCTGTTATTTTCTTCAGCGTACGAGACTGGTGTAAGCCTAACCATTATTAACGTAACCTATCTCATAAAGTTACTGCCGATGTCATATCTAAGCCATACTTTGACAAAAATACAGAAATTAATATTGTAGTTCTTCACATTTATTGCCACAATACTTTATTTATTACGTTCTTTGATATATCAAACACAACTTTATGAAAAGTTTAAGATAGTGTACATTTATTTTTATCTAGAAATGAAATCTAGCTCTTGTAGGTGCTGCAGTGTAGCGATCATGTTACATTATTCATTGGAGTGTTATTCTTAGGTCCTTATCTATGAACAACATAAAGCCTGATTTGTCAAACTACATAGTACAAAGTACTCTAAAGTGCATTCCGTAATTGAAATAGAAACGTCTAAAGTTATCGACGTATATTTCAGGTGTTGTAGTAAATCTGTCAGATGTGCACAAATTGGTGTTGCAACATGATTTAAAGGTTGGATGGATGGTCGTGCCAACGGCTCGGTACGCCGATTAGTGATTGGTCACGGGACGAAATGGTAACGCGTTGTTCCCGTCAGACCGTAGCCGTGGAATTGATGTGGAATTTTGGGTTCTTTTACCCTTGGGATGATATTACGAAGCTTGAGAAGATTGGATGGAGTTTGGAATTAAGGTCCGATTTATTATGACAAGAAATTATGAGCTACTGAGCTTCGGTCCGTGGGTGTTTCCAGGATTTGTGCCGTATTCTATCATGCAATTTTTACATCAGACGCATTTTATACGAGTGGAGATGAAAAGAAAGGACTGAGTTTGGTCGATGATAGCTACGTGTTCGGATATAATAGCAAAACACATTTAATTCTGCTAGATAATTTGGTCCAACACTAAACGTAACTGACACCCTAATAACTATGATTACGGCATCCGTTTTATTTCTTTTGAGTTGATATTAAATTAGATGTTCAACAAAATATACACATCACACAACCTATGAATCTCTATAATATATAGCTTTACTAGCTGACAATGACGAACGAGAAAATAAACTTTATGTAGAGATAGAGCCCGCAAACTTGGTCCCGTGGAGCGAGGTCACATGTGTTCGTACTAGGAGTCTAGCACGATCCTAGTGGCACCGGGCGCGGCCAGCCGATCGTCGCCAACTTATTTATTGATATGGACTTTTAAGGACCTCATCACGACCGGTTCTAGCCTCCATAAACGAACTAAGACGTCAGGTCAGTAAATTGTTTATTAGAAAATCTTACGAACTAATCTTACGACTTAGCTTTCGAGATAAGTTTATTGTAAACCGGCTAGGTAATTTATTGTTCGAGAGAAAAAATATTTCTCTGTGCGACGTGTGTATAATGATGTATGTATGATGTATCTGATCTCACAAGAGACTTAGATTTTATTGAACAGATATATGATAGACAGACGTCGTTTCGAGGAGTGGTCTGATAGATTGATACGAGTTACGTTCATGGGTCAACGCTTCTTGTACGACACTAGTTTTCATACTGATGTCTATTCGCGAATGATCATTTATTACATTTAAGGATTTCGCAGAAATTAGGCATTGGAACGTGAAATATTTATGTATTTTCGCCATTATATTGGGCACGGCAGTGGAATTGCTAAATAGTTGACAAAAACATGTTTTAGGTGGGTTCTAGCAATGTAGAATTACATTTTGAAAATTCAACAGGCGAGACAAAATACATTGTATAAACTCGGCAATTATTACAAAACGGACGAATTTTGTGCTCGTCATAATTTTGACGGTAGGACAATTCTAAAGTATCTTTAATTAAATCAGCTCCCTAATTGCGAAAAGCACAATTTATCACAATCTGAATGGGATTGAAGATTATTTCTAAACCATTGCGTCATTTGTTCGAATAAATTGTCGGCTCAGCAACGTAAGTAACGCAATGAATGTTGTTTAACTATGAATATTAAACCAATTCCTACCGATAAAAATTTCCGCAATTACCCTTCTGGAGTATTACCCCTCATAACTACTGACATTGAAATTACAAGTACAAATAACGGACTAACAAATTCGTGCACAAGTTGGCAAGTCGATGTAAAGCACGGTCCACATACACACTTCGATGGCTTGGCGAGATAAGCGCTGTGCGTCTCACATGCTGAGTCGAGCTCAAATCAATCGTGGCTGATGCGTATCAAATGTCCAGACACGACGCTATACCAGCATAATCAAAATTTTATGTTCTCACCAATAGTGTATTAGCTGCTATTTGTTCCGGGTTTAGACTGCATTAAAGCTTAACATTTTCTGTAGCCATACTTCTTGTATTGTTTGTAGTTTCTTTGTTCGATGTCGGCGTCTCAAGGAACGCTTGAAATGGCGTAGGTTCTATATCGGAACCTCTTTGGACCGCCTGTAGATCCTGGAACAGCATGTCGGGGATTACGTTTGATATCATGGATTTCTTTAGGTCTCTCAACTATGCCGAGTTAACGTCTAATACTGCCCAGTAGTTTTTGCATGAATATTTTTCTACAAACTCTGATACATTACTCAGATTTTTCAAATACTTGTACATTTCCACGTTATTCCATCTTCAGACTTTTCCGCATGCATCGTCCATATAGTGCATATCACGTGTGAGTCACCGTGGGAAACTAGATCTGCACAACGCGAGATATAATCGATACACTGGCTGGGAATGACATATCGAATCATGTAATTGTATATCGTGACCCATTCGGACATGCCGTGTTTTGAAATCGACACGGCCTGCGCTGAGCTTCAAAACGCGTTCCGCCGGAAATAGTGGTTTACACGTCATTTTATACACGCCATCTCGATTGATAAGTTTCCGGCGATACGTTCTCGTTCAGATGCTATCTGTTCAGTGTGGAACTTGTCATACATCAATCACCCTTACTTCACTGTGATAGGCCATCCGGCTCGGTTAGCTTTCGAATAATATCTTCTCCAAATGGCTCGATCTCGTATTGCTACTGCACTATTCAAACATCAAGATTCAGATAGCTAAATAAGTGGACTAACAAAAAAGGCAAAAGCAACTTGCTTTTATTTCCTCGTTTGCACCTCATTATAGTCGAAATATGCAAATGGAGAACGGCATATCAGATGATATTGCATTGTAAATGGAACAAAGCGTCTAATCCTGTTAATCATTCATCAATAGGCAGACATTGTCTCTGAACCATCTGACAGATACAAATCTGATGTATACAAAAGAGCACAATTTCAACGAGATCGTTTAACCTAATCCATTAATCATTTGGTCAGAGGTGTCGACTGACCAAACGTCGGCTCGCTTTCGTTTGGACTGTCAATGCGTCTGCGCACATGTTGTGTACACGCGTGACGATTCATTGCGGCCTTTGTGAGGTTTCGATATTGGGTAACGAATTACTGGAAATTAATACAGACTTTTAATAACGCCTTCGGGTATATTATATGTAAAATAAATCAGAAGAATCATTATAGTAACAAGTTGAAACAATTTGTTTCTAATTATTTAATTATTAACAGTCTGAATGCTTCAACGTCAAAAGAAAAAGCACTAATTGTGTTATAATTTTACTACTGTGAAGGGAATTCTGAATTATTCGTAATAAAACATGTTTGGCAACATCCAATTGACGCAAAATCTTGTGGCCACATTAAACATCGTCATTAGCGGCTACCATAAAAGTAAATTAAACATTTAACTTACCTATATTCGTAAATCTTAGTTACGAGAGAGAGAGAGAGAGCCATTATGGAATATTAATTCGATTGCTAATTTGACATCCCTTCTGAACAAAATCCAACAGTAATTTTAGGTTTAAACTTTATATATTGTATAGCAGTTTCTCTATCGCCATCGTTAGCTAAAAGCGGTCATTTTATCTATAAACCATCTTTATTATATCTAGGATCAATTTTATGATTACGACTCTTCAGTTTTATCACTAGTATTTATTGTCCGAGGCAGGTTTCTTAAAATTTATTCATGCTACGTCGCATTTGATGGGCGTAATAATGTCTTTCACAATTTTTTTCCAACTCTTAGAGATGAGCTTAAAAGGGTTTGACATGTAGACCAGTTTCTTCCAGTTCATTGGTTCCCAGTAGAGACTGAGTGCGCTCGTTCTGGTGAATTGAGAATAATTGAAATAAATGGATTGAATCATTCACCACTGTAGGAAATCGAAGGAACAAAATAATCAAATCCAATAAATTGAATCACTTCAATTTACAAGCAAATGTGACCAATTTAGCGGCATCAATTGAGATTGTCTCCGATGATGATGATGTATGCAGGCACCCTGACGCCGACGGCGGACGATCAGTTTCCTGCGATCATTCAATTACATACAAGTTTATATATGATTGTAAATGCGGGCTGGGCTGGATAAATGATGTTATACAAATCGCTAGGGGCCGAGATTACTGTAAATTGATACCACTCCTAGCTGGTAGCCGTGCATCGCTCTATGTCTATCTATACGGCGGACTACTGAATATGGGTAGACAAATCTTTTAAAACTTACTAGATTCGATTTGAATTTGATGAAACTCACAGAGCCTGTCGCTTCAAATGAATGCGAGAATCCCATGCATGATCGAGAAGGGTACTAACAATAAATCAATTTTCAATACTTGCAGATTTTAGGAAAACTTTTTTGTATAATAAGTTGGATACAATTTACGTTACGAACTCCTTGTGTGGTTTCGGTCGAAATTAACGAAAAAGCAATTATTTTTATTTATAAGCGAAATATATGCTCCCGGAATGTCATTAATTGGCACTGAAAAGGAATAAAACAAGCATTCAAATTGAGGATTTTAGTTTAAATCGGCGTAATTACAGAGCTGTGTTTAATTCGTGGCTTCCGTCGCAGTTTCCCCGGGTATCAGTCGAAGGTGCGGAGTTGGCCGCGGGCGGTTTGTCATTACGTTCACCTGTAATGTGGTGCCATTCTCGACCGTTTGCTGGTCGCTGTGGCCACTCCGCGCTACTCGGTGCTGGCCCATTTGTAACAGGATTCAGGCCGCGGGTAGGGTTGCCATATTCGACGAATACTGGTTTACACAACACATTATTAGAAACAAGATTAAGTAAGGCAATGTTTCCAAAAAACAAATTATTGTAGATGATTTAAAAAGGCGACATAGGTTTGTGTTCACAATGCTCATTACTCTAATACAAAACTATTTCAATAATTTCAACACTTGATTTCTGAATTAAGTCGCTTTGACAAAGCAACCCTACGTGCACTGTAGGCCGACCGCCACCAAACGTAGCATTACGCTCAATACTGACAAGCTATTCTAAATTATTGCAATTTGTATGGATTTGCGTGGGACGATTTCGTGAGCTTGATGCATTATAATTTGTGCACTAATTCTGCAGATTATAACGTCATTACTCGCGACTGCCAGTTCTATCGACTCGTTTACACATTTATTAGGTGTTGCAACATTTGCAGCCATTTAGATCTCTGCAGGAAGCATGTTATTTTTTGACATCACTTTTTCATTCGGCATTGCAGAATCAAAATGAAGTTGGTTATGGGTCGGTCACGAATCACTAATATTTGCACAAGAAACGCGAAGCAAACAGTGACTCTGTGGGTTTCGTGAAATTTGGAAACCAAATCTTAGTGTTTGTGTTTTAACGATCGACAAGTGCTAATAAATTCAAGTATGCTTTTTTCGTGGATGCGAAAAGGAAACGGCCGTCGTATTCTTAAGAGGATTATGTATACAGGCGAAAATATATAGAGTGTACAAGAGTAGCCGCGCTGCGGGACATGTATAAATCCAATATCCCCATTGTCCTGTCGCGCGCTCACAAAAGTGCACTTTTGTTTCAACGCAATCCAGAACAAACTCCCGTAGAGACGACAACGCGTATTTAACCCTAGAAGTTTATCTTTTATGGTAACTAGTCACTTATGCAGTAGTATAAATAAATTCTATTACTTATATGGGGGTCTGAGAAACATGGATGGAATTGATTATTATCAGCAAAAAATGAATCACTCAAAGCTATCCAGTAAATCCGATTAAAATGTACTATGTATGTGACGTTGAGTAATAATAGGGAGTTTTGTTATGGTAAGCAGATAGATTATAGCGTGTGAAACTATAAAATCACATGAAACTGACGACTAAAGCTAACAAGAATTAATAAGTCCAGTTAGTAATTGTCAGACAGCATTTGTTGCAGCATAGTAACATTTCCGCCGATTAATGAAGCTGGCACACGCTATGTTATACACTTGTTGAAAACTCCACAGATTCGTGTTCCTTTAGCCGACGACCGACATCGCATTAAAGGCAAATGTTTTACAATCCCCCAACGTCGGATTTTTTATTTGCCTCCGCCGCGGGAAGTGCGAAATTCGCGCCGTTTGGAACACAATAAGATTAAATAGAAACTTGCTTAGTAACAGTTGTTCACACGAAACGAAACTCCTGATCGAATCTATAAAGTTTTCGGAAGGTCTGACATCAATAATGGTTAACAATAAAGTTGAAGGCTCCGTAATCCGATTTAAATAATATTTCTTGGTCGTAAACCAACGCAGACGTTGGTATTGGTAACAGTCGTTCACCAGAAACGTTTTATTACATGATTCCAATACTTTTATTGATCATCATCTATAAATCATGAACTATAAACGTTGGGACTATACTTACAAGGTGCAATGTATCACACCCGAGATTCTTTTATCGATAAATCACGCGAGGTGGACGCTTATTAAAACACCCCCGCCTCGGTGCATCAGGCCCTCTCACGCACTGATCATAACGTATGAAGAAAATCTAACGTTTATATTTAACTTGAATTTATTACTTAATAAAACTACAGCGACGGAGAAAGCTCTAAGCGTGTTGGGTATCTCAAAAGAGCGAGATTTATCCTTTCTGGGAAGGCAGCCGCGGCCGACATGTGTGCGGAAATGTCCTGTTTACTTTCCGTTTTCGTATTCGGACAGCGCCTTTTAAGCCTCTTGTTTATTGCGCTCTATGTACGGATAACAAGGGATTTTGTAACTCGACTATTTCTGGTAGACAATGAATTAGTATCTACTTACCATCGGTGGGTGGATATCTGAAAGCGGACGATGAATTTTGTAATAGCTTCCACTTCGGTGCTGCGCTATGACATATTTGTAGTGCTTTGTTGGCTTCGCTAGATAACCGCTGGGATCGGCCGAATGAAGTAAAACTACGTTTAATTTATTTTATATGGTAATACGGCACGCGGTCGGCAGCGGTTCAAAGCGAGCTCTTAATAAGGACGTGTCCCCTTAATTCTCGTCGGTGTGGTCACTAACATTCCTACAAGGGTTTGCTCTCTACATTTTTGTGAGTTCGATGTTCGTTTTTCTCGTCGACCATTTCCCACCTCGGTTTGTCGTCGGGAATTTAAACGAGCGCACCGATTTCAATCGCGCACCATTTGGTCGCGTTTTATTTCTACGCTCGAGCGACAAAAATTACAACACTTCCACTGTGACAACTTAAAAACTACGCCGCCTTCGGTTTTGTTTATTATTTCTTGCCTTTGCTGTGTCTTTTATGTATTTTATGATGCATTCATGCATGATGTAATGTATAACCAAGCTCTTCAATAGATTTTCTCTATCATCTATATTTTATTAAGATGTGGTGAGTTGGTGACCACATTGTCTTTTATAGAACTCGACCGTAATTTCAAATTTCACCTTGATACTTTAAAGAGGAATACACCTGTCCTCTCACATATTCATGAGCCTGGAGAGCCTTCATCCATTGTATTAAATCTGGTTTATAAAAATATGTCCTTGCCTTTCTTATTTCATGTGGTTGGTCGTGTGTTTGTTTTGTTTTTGTCGCGGGCATTGTGCGATGGACAGCGGATTAACAAGAGCGTCGGCGCCAGGGCGTGCTGCTACGGCGGCGGCTGAATAGCAAATGTGACTTGGTGTGCGGTGCCAGTATCTAGATGCAAACTTGGTGCGCGCGCGCCGCTCCCGTGCAGATGCGCCCGATTGGTCGCATTAACATAGCTCTGCGATGCCTGCTTATATAAATCCACGAATTCATTGTATATGTAGTTCTCTATTGTAATTCATATTTTGTACTCTTTTCTTATGCCTACATAAATCTGTGTAACTTAATACTTAGCGGGATTAACCCTGTCTCCGTCCGCTGGCTAATTGACACACGGAGAGCGTTGTGCCTTCAAATTGTGTTCAAATATTAGCCATGTGGACGTGTAAAGCGCACAGTAAACACGTTGGTCCGTCCGTCTGTTTGTTGAGTCCAATGAGCCCAGGCGGACTGTTTGCCCCGGTTATCTGTGCTGTGCGTGATCTCGCACGGACGGGTTTACTTCATCCCGTGGGTTTTCTTTTGTCTTCCAAATAAGGTTTACAATCTGAACGTGAGATCAGCCTGGTTTCTCGTTGACACGTACCTGCCATTAACGAGATGTCGATACCAGTATGCTGGTGGTTAGGACCACGCTTATTTGTATATTACTTTTTGCATTTCGTGTTTGGAAAATCCATGTTCGCTTAAATTGTGTGTGAGATCTCACATCTAGCTGCAAAAAATGTCGACGTTTGGTGGAGGTCTATGTTCAGCAATAGACGTCTTTTTGCTAAAATCATGATGATGATGATGGATTGGACCAAGTTTTTTAAGATTAAATGAGATAAGATTAAATACTTTTATTAATTATATATTTTTGTATTGTTGCAGGTATGTACAGGGGCACGGAACATTATCAACAGCTATATTTTAGTAAAGGTATTAAATTAAATTATTTGGACACAAATTGTTATAGCGGCCGTTAGCAGTAAATTTCGGTACCATACCTTTACCAGTTTACGTTCCGGATCTATTAATTTATTCAATTATGCACTAATCAACTAATAAATTTGTTCATAATACATAATTTACACTATTAACGTAATTTGCTAGAAACACGCCATATTTGTATTCAAATGTCTAACTAGATATACTAACAAGATTTGCCTTATAGGTTCTTGTTTCACAATTCTTTCGTATCTCTGCATTATCCTTTCACGTTCTTTATGATAATCATGGTTGAACGTCATGTGTAATTAGTTGTTTTTCTTCGTAAACATTTTTGAAGCAACTTTAAGATATGTCTAATTAAAGGAAAAATAAAAATTCCTAGTAGGCTTGCCCACTTTTTGCTTCGATAGAATGTTAGGGCGGTGCATGTACTAATGGCTAATGTACGTTAATTGGCAAGTGAACGAAGCTGGGAGGCGAGTACTGCCAAGTTAGGGATGCCGTTCACCGCCCCGCCTCACCTCAGCCGTCACCTTTTTAATATCATACACAAAGTGGCCATATACAGGATGGACATGGACGGGCAAAGTTTAACCATGGATTCAGTACATTTTTACTGAAACAAAAATTGGTGTTCCGTACATTTTTACTGCGTAAGTATTATACTTTTCCCTGAAAAAGCAGATTTTTTTCTCATAACTGGCTTTAAAATTTCTACGCTGGGGCATGTAGAATATGTGCTGAATTCAAAGTTACAGTTTGCAGGTCAATATCCCTGCTATCCAGTATAAAAATAACGACTTTAACGCCGAACAGCAGGGTATCGTTAGAGAATAGTACCTATAGCAAGAAATACATCATCTATCCCACGTCTTTCTCACGCTAAGTTATATTTAATCCAGTTGCAATAAATGAGTTCTAACATCAGCCAGTCGCATGCATACGACACACTGTCAAGACAATGTTGTTTGCTTGGATCAAAGAGATATGAAGCTGGAAGAGCGTTGAGACTCAGGCGTGCCTTACCCAATTCTGATTAGAAAGGTGCGCTGTGGGCGGGGTCAAATGTCAGTGCTGTATGTTGTGGTCTGGCACTAATCTGAATAGACCACTGCACAAATGTAACTCGACCACTGATCAACGAGACAAAGCAAAAGGGACGGCGCATTAGCGACGGAGCAATGAACATACCACAATTTGTTAAAGGTACCTAGGACCTTAGCAAAATAAGATACTTATAAAATTCAGATGCTATACTATACATTTTTCGTATCATACTACGGAAAAATACAAATTCTTAAAGATATAGACTATCGTTCCTGATTAAGTTTATTGCGATGTGTTTTTGTTGATATGGAACAGTTATATCAACAAATCACATATAGATAGTTCGCGGAAATTGAATTATTGTTCTCTGGGTTTCATACACATGTACTTTTATGATTCCTCTGAACATGTCTGCCTTACTCACGTTGAATTTAGTTTAGATTCTTCTGTGTACAAGTTTATAGGATCACAGAATAATTCTCGTTAAACACAAAAAAGGCACTTGTATCAGTTGTACCCAGCGGAGGATTCCATATATTCCGCCTTCTTCATGCAAATAAGTGTGCATTTTTTCAAGCTAACGCATCTGATTAAAGCTGCGAGTCACATAGTAATTGTGTCCGGTTGGCTGATACCGTTGTATACGTAAATAACATTGTTCGGTAAATCGTTACTCCCGCTCGACTGGGCCCGAGTTTTTTTTCATCGATTCTCTCGATTGAAGCATCGGCACCGTTCGATTGTGTTGCTTCGGACAAAAAGCTGCATGCTTTCTTACAGCCAATAGGTAATCAATTGTTACCACAAGTTGAATGCCTGGCCTGGTGATAGGTTTCCGTGATAACCATTGTAGCTTTGTTCTGAAGTTTTCTTTTCAAATTGTAACATGACTGTGTGAATTGTTACAATTATTCCAACTGTATCGTCTGATCAAATTGAGTTGTCCTTGGTCTTGATGCAAATACCGTTACACTTGTCGGAGGAATTAATTTGGATATTTTATATAGTGTCACTCGTAACCTATTAATTCAATAATGCTACTTATTCAGTACCAATCAAAATAAAATTGATTCCCTTCTGGGTTTCTCAAGGGACAATCCTAATTAAGTTTATCGAATAGCATTTCCGCGTAATTCCAAGAACTGTCTTCATTATGAATGAAGGAACTGCACGCTTGCTAATGAACGAGCACTTCCTTTAAGCTCAGTAGACTAGCAATAGCGACAGCACGCCGCCGGTGAGTAAGAACATTACATGCAACGATTATGTCACAAGCTATTATATCGGAAATGACTTCGCTAGTTTACTTTACAGGTTCAGTATAAAACTGTGTGCACTAGACGCTCACATCTTAATGAGCGTAAAGTAATAATCTCATCGATTTAAAAATCGCAGGGCTGCGTACATTTAATTCCAAGTTGCAAGCTTGCCTACAAACATCATTAAATTACTCGTCCTTCATTCCGCTCACGACACGCGCTGGATAAGCACTTATAGCCCTTTTTTCTTCGAGATGAGCATGGAATCTTATTTTATCTTGACAGGTATTTAGCATAAGCTATGCCATGTTAAATTCGTCGTGGTTGCTTTATTGGTTTAGCGATAGCAGGCTTCAGACTGCTAGAACGTCTTGTACGATTACCTTTTAGACTCCGGTGCTGTATTTGATTGATGGTGAGACCGATTTTATTTGCTTGCCAATTTGCCTGAAGTAACTTGTTGACACTTTATTTGATCTCTAGCTTGATAACCTCCTATTATGCAATTGATGGGTCTGCAAGTTGGGTGTATCAAGACTGTTTCTATCACCTTGCGACTTTTGTCTTCGTTCGATGCATAATCATGACACGACATACTGTGTACTTCATGTCAACTCCAAAAGAGATTACAGTCACAACTAATCAGATTAAATTACGCCATGTTAAAATTCTAAATCTTCAAGGTGGTACGAATATTGTCACTATTAGCGGATGTTAGAAAGGCAGCATGCCAGGCGAGTCGTGCCGGCCCACTCACGGAACTATTTCAGGCATTCGACCCATTCATACTAATACCTCAAGTATTGTTCTTTGACAAGCAGATTTGAATAGATAAGCTGATTGAAACAAGATTAGGATAACATTTGGAAAGACTGGTTTTGTATCTACATAATTCAATAATGAAGGATTTGTATAATTGATAAGTTGTTGGTGGACATGCAATGAAGCAACTATAAAAGTTGAACGAATCAAAGGGAAAGCTAAGGAAACTAATGGTCATAAAATATGTTTTTATTAATATCCTAACGCTTTTTTAACATAATTTTTTTTTTTCGACAATTATAATCACACATCTGAATTAGTCGCCTCCATTGATGTGTCAATTTTAATACTTCACCTTCAATTTCCATGATTAGTTCCGAACAATTACATCTGTAGACTTCGATCAATGTACATTTTTGATCGAAGTCTGTAGACTATCATTCGATTGATTCGTTATTATTTTATGTCTGTGACAAACCATAAAACGCACGCAGTAATTTTTTATCCCTAAATGGTAAAAAAAAACTTTTCTTCACCATGTATGCAGGCTAACTATAAACAAATAAAATAACTGTAAAAC
The DNA here is from genome assembly GCA_947507805.1 of Aporophyla nigra. Lineage (NCBI taxonomy): Eukaryota > Metazoa > Arthropoda > Insecta > Lepidoptera > Noctuidae > Aporophyla > Aporophyla nigra. The sequence goes on from OX382311.1 coordinate 21,822,194, forward strand.
TGTTTGCAGTCACTGACATTAAGATTGTCTATCTAAAAGGTAATTAATGTTTCAATAACATAAAATAAGACACGAGGTATTATTATGCAGTGAACCTAAATTGAAATCCGTATTTAACCTCTACTCATTGAACTGTTAAACATTTAATAGACGTAGAACAACATTTCAGTACCGGTTTTAAGGAGCGGTCATATTGCAGAAGGATAGCGTTTCTATTTCTTGGCAGTTCTCATAGTCCCAGCGAGAGTTACGAATGCGTTACTGCATTTGTGATGGTTGACCTATATGGTTAGAGTTTGTTAACAAATAGAATTGTTAGTTCCCCTTCCAAAATATTTACCGTGAAATTTAAGCTATATTTACGAGCTCATGGTAGTTTAGATTACAATTTTAGGTTTGGTTTGTGTTTGTCAACGAAAAAATTCTACAAAATAATCTTGAGTCTACCATATTTCACATGAGCATCATGCTATGGTCGCATCCGTTCCCCACTTCTACTCAGGGTTTTCCGTTTACGGCGTTTCTAGGAAACCGCTGTACAAATGCTCTTCTAGTACCAGCTATACCAATAATGAAACATTTCCTCATTGAATCCACGTATTCAGCAAAAAATCAACGTATCTTCGACTAAATAAGTGTTTAATTCATTGGCAGACAATACATAACCAAAACAGCATACAATTTTGCACAAAATTTATTTCTCAAACAAAAGTGAGCACACAAGATGGATTAAAAAACTCAGGCCCTGATGCAATCAATTAGGAAATGCAACTTTGTACGGAAGTTCTTAATTCGAGCAAAACGACTTGTTCAGCAAATACCCTTTAACCTTAAAGCACTTCTGCGGAGTCCGCTCCGATGCCACACAGTGATCAGACCTGAACAGAGGTGCGGGCAGCAAGCTCAGAGGCGGGCGACAGAGCGTGTCATGATTGGCCGCGGATCTAGACCACAGCGCCTACCGTGGTATAGGCTAACATGCTCTAGTCGAGCGTGGCCTAGCCAGCCTGGCCTACTGCGAGCGTTGAACCTGAGGCGCTTCAATGGACACGGATTAGGTACCAGACCAGCGGACGCGAACTATCAATCGATCGGTGTGAACAGTTTTATAAGCTTGCTAAATAACACCTTAGTTTAAAAAAAGTCCGGTGCTGTTGGCATTTGGTAGAAACTAAATGGATTGAGCAAATGTTTCTTATTGTAGCGGTCTGGATGCTTTCTTTTTTGAACATTTTCTTTTTTGTGGGCATTATCTATCGGATATTTAATAAATCCTAAATCCTCTCCTCCTGAATCCTTTACACTCGCAGTCTCTCTAAAATTAGTATTTTCTACATCAGAATCTAGTAAACTACTCGAGCAAACTTGAACATAGCTTTCGTAGAAAAGCAATGAAATATCTAGGTACTAGGTAGTTGCACTTAATCAACTTCTTGATTGCTACCGTACTATTAAGTTGTTTTCTCATACGCATTCTACTTACCTTTAAGGCTGATTGATGATTTGAATTAAAAACGAATTAAACATAGAAAACGTGGAGAAACTCGGCAAAGAAGATTGAGAATCTAGTTAATTGAATGCAATGAAATTGATAAGTGATCACTGACATTTTGTTTGTGTTCGCGCAATCTTAGCAAAATTTTTTAGATACATTAATTCCTGAAGGTATACTTAACGGAAGTTATAATTGAAGCCTACACTGGGAGGAGCTATCAGATAGACATTTGATTGCTTCTCACTGTGTAGGCTTCAAGTTTACCAGCGTTAGACATTTAGAAAATAGAATGCTCCAAATTGGTCTTATATTTTTTGACGCCTCACATTTTATTAAAACAAACATTCTAAACCTCGCATTTCCAAGATGTCTAGATGTGAAATGTCTACTAAATTGGTGTGAAATTGCCTCGTTTACAGAGAAAACATCGCGGCTACAAAAAGTAAGTTGACAGGGTTAGAATTAACCGCCCGTCCGAGGTACGTGTTCAAAGAATTCAGTCTTTGTTGTCGTTCTACAAAACGCGCCACGGAATTCTTAAAAGTTCTATCGAGGTGAGATCTTTAGGGTCATCACTTGGACACATCTCATGAGGTGAAAAACTAAGTACAGAGATTCTTTGCACATTTTGTGTTCGTATTCAGTTCATTAGTTTGTTGCTAAGCTATATGTATAGCGTAATATATCCGTCCATATCATCCAGTTATCTTCATTGGTATTATTAAAACTTTCAAATCAAGCAGGCCTATTGATTTCTAATTAGTCGGAAATGTTCTGTCCCACATACGCTATTATTATCAAAAATCGATTCGTTAACATATTTTTTCTTTTATTGTGATTCTTTATTTGTCACGACCTCTAAAACATTCGTCGAGATCCGAGTCGCTCGTGCTCGCGCTTCCACTTTTTGTTTGCCACACGGCCGTCGCGCCGCCATCTTTCCAAGAACTGTCGCTTTACAAAAAAAAACCTCACCTGAATACTCAGTCGCGGTCGACAAAGGTGTGAATATAATTAATGGTTTATCAAAGGATCCGCCTACCTACTAAAGCTCTGCTCGTTGCAACTGATTTGGACATTAGCTCATTTAAGACCGACTCCCGAATTTTGATTCCTTAGTTTTTTTACCACACCAGACGAAACATAACGTCATTAGTCGTTCCGCATATTATTTTTTCCTACATCAATCAAGATACGGTACCGTCTCAAAAAATTAATTTGACGGCCTATAAATCTTGAATATGAAAGAGACTTATTTCGTCTCTGCACATCGAGCTCTAACAACGTCATTAGTCGACACCTTGGCTGCATAATTTTATATCTGTCACATTTGTCGCGGTTATCGTCATATTTCTTGAGATAAAACCGGCTATTTCTGTGTACCTATTACGTCTGCTCTATCTCACTTCTCATGTTGTGACGGAGCTTAGGTTTAGTTACATGTCACTTGATCGTTTAGTGGTGTAAAGTATGCGACGTCATGAATTGTAATACTAAACCCTTAGCTAATCTGCGCTATAATTTGCATTTACTGACTTGGGTATACATTGAAAATACGTTACGCCGTCGGATTATTCTAAAATGCAGTCAAATGTACGTTCCTAAGTGAAACTGGGCGTGCGTAGACTTTTGGCGTTGGCAGACTGGCTTTGCGGAATGAGTTTCAGGGTATCCGTTAACGTTGGTGATTGCGCTTCCTGTGACAATAGAATGAGGCATTGTCTTCCCGGTGTCAGTGTGCTGATTACCTGAAATCATCGTCGTCGGGTCAGTGGCTCGCGCGCGCAACTCTAATTACCGTGATCGTTATGATTTAGGTAATGGTGTTGTTATGGCTGCCTTCACCTGATAGCCTACGTGTCCGTTACGTTTTATGTTCCTTACGGACACACGTAATCTCCAACTCTCGAGTTGCCAGCCAATTATTTTTATCGTATGTGTATGTTATGTCTGCTTTGCAGGTTTACTACATTTTCTGAGAAAAGGTTTTGTGTACATCCTGTGTTCTACATTTTCCTTTATCATCAAAAACATTTGGTCATAAATCTCGTATAAAATATATGTTTTTTTTCTCGAATCATCGTGCGCCTGCCTAATAAATGTCTTCTATATCTTTTCATATATCTATTATAGACGTAGCTATAACATTTTGATATTTATTTATTTCGTTTTATGCTGGTTATTTAAAGGCACCTTTTATTTACAATTCGCAGCAAGCCCGAGCATCATCATATACAATAGCATCGCAGGTATATCACAGGTAGTTCTTTGTGTTAAGCGAAGTGTTCTCAAAACGGACGGTGCGGATCATTGTCAGTTGTTGAAACTGACGACATCGTGTCTGCCAGATGCGATGTCCTATTGTCAGAATCATGAGAAAAAGTAGATTTTCTAAGAAATCTCCAGCTTCGTTGCACATGTTCGTCGCTCAGGGATGCTGTACCTGCACCCATAGCTCGTAAAATGGTACCTTTTGTTGAATATTGTATAGGATTGTATGCATTCGGTCGGCTGTGTTAGTATTGTAAGGTTTTACGACTAGCAATCATTAGCTCACCTTTGTTCGATAGAATATACCATTCGCTAACAACGGAATTTCGCCTTTGAACGATGTGAATGCAACTTAGTAGAATTATATATATAGATTTAAGAGTTATTCTTTGAAATATATTCACTGCGGAAATCTATTCCCTGTCCTTTCATTAAAATTCATCATTAGAAAATTAATAATACATTGCTGAACGAAGCTCCAAGTGGATAAATGTCAATACTGGATATATATTTACATGAGGTTTGAAATCTTACTTACCTTGTAAAGGAAAAGTGTGACTTGATATTCCATTTATATCTTGAAACGAATTACAATAAATACCAATATCAAATATTAATTTATTCTGTTTAATTTATCATACTAATGTCGGTAATACCTGAATCGTGCAGTAATCGGCAGTAAAAAAACTATTTCTAAAGTTTCTTAAATGTGTCGTATATTTAGAGCGGCGCGAACACATCCAATATTATTTTCAGTGTAGCCCACCTGATCTCTAGATAATGCCTATATCGGGCGCATAGTTTCGTCCGAGACGGCTCGGCGCGCAAATACTCTCGCGCGTTGGCACCGCATCGCGGATGTCGCCGTCTGTTATGTCTACAGTCTAGCTCCGAACACCTGCAATTTTACAGCATTTCATATTATAATAAATGATGATTACGTACCACTATTAATGATTATAGTTATCTAAATGCACAACGGAATGTGCTTGCCAAAACAAACTCCGATCGCACGCTTGATTAACGTTGGCAATTACAGGAGATTAGATTTTATTTAACCGTGTAGTGGGAAGATGCTCAATATAATTACACTTTAAATCCTTTTCTAATGACAAGGATTTATAGTTCCGTTATGTTAATATAATTTCTTAAGTTAGCAAATCATTAACGGGTTATAAAACAAACCAATGGTCCTTCGGATCTTGAGGGACCAATATAAACAAATAACTAAGAAATGAGGAAAGTCATGCATTCGTTCATGCGGTCGTCTGTCGAAGGACCGATGGCCGATGGAGCAGACGAGTCCTGGAGTGGAGACCGCGTATCGGCAAGCGTAGCGTGGGACGCCCCCCAGCTAGGTGGACCGACGACTTAAAGAAAGTGGCTGGGGCAAACTGGATGCGGAAGGCGGAGGACAGGGTGTTGTGGCGCAACATGGGAGAGGCCTATGTCCAGCAGTGGACTGCGATAGGCTGAGTTGATTGATGCATTCGTTGATAACTTGTTTATTTGTTTTCAACAAAAGTATGTTTCATAAACCATTCATTTGATTCAGTTGAAACTTTGCGGCTCAGAGCAGTCACGATAGGATTCCGTTATTGTCGAGAGTCAGGTCTCTACTCCCTTAAGTATGCACGATTCTGTTTCACCTTTAGATTTACTAAGCTATTCACATGATTTGTATTGGTTCCATTTCACAAGTTACACGTATTTATTGCGTCAAAATTAAGTAAATGTAAATAGGAAACGTTTCTTCGAAGTCACAGTTATCCTCCCACAGCGTCACGAGTGGGTAAATAATTGTATGAACTTTTTGAACCATCCCACACAAGCTGAACTCGGTCAGCTTCAACATTCAGACACTATAACTACCAAGTCCAAACATGTGATGTGCACTTAGTATATTCCCACGTAGTTTGTGTAATATTTTGAACTAAATGGTGTACAATTCATTACGATTTACATCAATGCCTTGTAAATGCCAATGGGGGTCAATGTTGTATTGAGGTAAGGTAATTGAAAGACGCAGAAACTTGATAGCTGGTCGTTGGCGACTTTACTGCGCATAATGTGCGGTCACAGTGTTCGTCTGCGCGGTTTACCGTTATCCTGACCGAGAGTCATATCTCGAGATGAAGGAAAGATTTCGCAGCATTCTGTAAAATGGTATGCGGGAAATATTAAATACACCTATATGTATATTATGTTTAACTTTCTTTGTACTAGAAGTCTTACCGTATGCTACGTTTGTTGGTTGGAATTATGCCGTTTTGAATTATCTTTCTCTCTCTGGCCAGCGGCCTTTGGTACACTCTGCTTCTGATACAGGACATTCATGCAACATAAATGTATGTGGAGCGAAATCATCTATATTACCAGCTGAAAATAAAGCGAGCAATATAGTCGAGTTTAGCCTGCAAGAGGACTTTTGCATGATTCTATACGAAATAGGCGTATTGGAGTCAAGCTTATTTTTTTGGAAGACCGACAAGAAAGCTCACCCAGTCTAACAGGTGTACAGTTAATAAAACTAATGAACACTCACTTCATTAAGTAATATCTAGGTGAGAACGAGACTAGTGATTTAGAACTCAGCGGAACCAGTTGTCGGTGATTAACATCTTAAACTTAATGCCGCCCCGATCCCACGACAAGATTTGGGTCTTCAGGAAATTAAAGCAGCTCCGTTCGATGGTGGACACGAGCCGTCGGAAGCAGTGTGTATATCAGCGGCGAGTGACGTCATCCGGTCACCACTCAGTCGTCCAGGATCACCGGATATCGACACGCGGTGATTAACGGTTCAGAATGTGAATGTTTCTAAGCACTTGCAATTTTAATGTTTTCATCAAGATCACTTCGCCGTAGAGTCAATGAACGCATCTAATGATCGTGTTGCAAAATTGGTTTGACTGCACCTTGATAACTTAATAAGCGCGATGTAAATAACTTCGGACCTGTGTCAATTCAGTTTATAAATGCATTAGTAACATAAGGGATAAGGTCCCTTATATTACTTGTCAATAAATGATAAAGACAGACTTGTAGCAATGAAAACGCACGAAGAACAGCCATAAAATACCGAGCGATTTAGAGAACATATGCGATCATAATACTGTTTTATTATTTACTCGTAAAGGAAACTCAATAAGATTTATGGTGTCTACGTACCGCAGACTAAATTATTTATCTCGGACGCAGTTAAAATTATCTATAAATAAATTACTCTCGATATAAAGGCGATAGTAATGTAACTCGTAATAAGTCGGGATGCAACACTGTTGCTCCAAACGTGTTGTTTTATGGTTGTATTAACATTTCTGTGGTTTAAATTAAAGCAGTGCCTATCTACTGAACGGTTGTCGAGAATCAGCTCAGCGCTGACCACAGGAAGGAGCCTTCATTTAAATTCTAGTAAGGTACGTTTAAGGGTCTCGTAGACACGAACTCTCGATGTTTGTAATAGAAGGCAATTTGAATTTAGTTCTTTTAAACGATGGGGCAACCGTATTGGGCCATAAATATTTATGCTAATTTATTAGCACTATATTTTCATCTATGAATTAAAGTGTTCAAGCGATACGTTTGAATTAATTTAATTCCTCTTCAAAAACCTCCGTAAGTCGGTGGCAATCAACTCATCTAAATAATAAACGTTATATAGCGAAGGCAACACTGACAAAATCATAAATATTTAAATTGTTGTTGAATAAATATAAAATGTCTTGACCTGTCGTAAAGTGCGTCGTAGATATAATAATGTCTGAAAAGGATCCAACTAAGCAGTACAAAGAGGTCTACGCCAAAAGAATTGGCTTGGCTTGCACCTACAGACATAGAAAATTGGTACTGTAATGAATGATGACGTAATACCGTACCGAAATGATCGACAGCCGGCCACAGAGCGGTAGTAAACATGCGTAAGCGTCATTCACAGACGCGGCCGGATATTGAGCAAGTGTGCGTGTGTTCACACGTCACACACTCCCGCAAATGGGTACGTGTGCGCAGTGAAATTATGAAGTCATTTCTATACTGAATACACTCGATTCCTATAATATTGTTCGAAGATAGTTGCATCACGTTTCGCCTTTGAATCAAGTGTAGTGTGGTCTATTATGCCTGAGCGTGCATGTAGCATTCGTAGGGACTCCTTGCGTAATAGCTGTAATGAAATTCATATCATCCGATTGTTCTCGGGTTTGCATATTATCAGCGTTCAATGTGTGTCATCGAACTATAATACAGGCTGTCTGATCTATTTGAGAATCTTATGTATTGCTATAAGTATCCATTTTAATTAAGTCAAAACGTTTTACGTCTGTACCCTTAACTAATCTTTTGATATAAAATCTATTAGCATTAGAGATGATGCGATATAAGTTTCTGCTCTGGTCCATAATAATACTTTAATTTATAGCTGTAGTAACGTCTACACCAATTATTAAATTTCAACAGATTACATATATTATTTTCTGCTTGTGTTTCCGGTGGATTTATCTAAATATTGACTTCTTATTCATGAATCAATTGATTTATGTACGGAATAACAGGGAAACTTAATAAGTTATCGTAAGCGTCGGGTTTGGAATCTTGTTAACGTAATTTTTAAGCCTTTGACATCTATGCAATGACCGTTTTGAAAATAACAGCTTTTTCGTTGGTATATTCGAGACAAGTCAAAGGGTTATTGATTACTACATGTTTCTATAATATTGACCAAAACCGCTCGCCATCGCTCATATATCAACTAATGCCAAACACTATTTCGTTTCATCGCATATCTCGCTCTTGGCACATGTTATTCTTAAACTGGATACTAACTGACTAAGTTGTAAAAAGGCTAGATTTCCTAAGACCTCTCTTTCGCTAATTTGCAGGTGGATTGGCAATGTCATAAATACACGTTTATCAAAAAGAAAGTTCCATCACATCCCGACTAGTTGCGACTCGTCTACAAGTAAGAGGTCACGACTCACGACTGACGAAACTAGTTTCGTATATAGCAATTTAAAATCAACACACCCAATATTGGACAAATTAATGTTCTGCCTAACATGGTCCGAGACTGGTCTAAAATGGTCTTTGGAGTCGTAATTGTACGAAGCATTATTGTGATGGTGATTTATTGTCTTCCAAGTCTTCATTGTGGCTTCCGTTAATAGTTCTGCTAAATACCACACTGACATGTTGAAAATGTATATGTTTGTAATCATGTTCCTCTTGGGAAAGGGGTTATTGGCTAGCATTCTTCTTGCAATCTAACTATATTCTCATGCCTGAATTATAACATGTTTTTTTGCTAGTATAGATTCTGGCTCTGTAGTTTCATCATCAATTTCTCTCCCAACTCGTTTTGGTCATTGACAAGAGTATACAAATAAAAATAATATAATTTATACTTTAATTTCTTTTGCGACTTTTGCTAGACATTTATTTCTTTTGGAAGCAGTTGTCTCGGCCAGTGAACACCTGTGTTTAATGTCTTCTCTACTATAATTTTAGAGGATCATTTCGACGGACACATGACACACATGCATCTAGTTCTTAGATTGTACATTTTTGTGATTACTGCACACATGTATTGTAAAATTTAGCGTGGTATAAAAATACAACCAGAAACCAGGTGTAAATCTATAAACACATATTATTAAAATAAAATCATAATCGCCTGAGAACTTAATTTGGATAGCTGCTTCATTTGCTCACTAAAACAGTTTCAGTCTGTTCTGTTACCCAACGTCGTTTAAGACAATCAAGAGAAGTTTGTCTATCTTAAATTGATAATCAATATGCATATGTGTACGTGCGCGTGTTGATAACCGGCACACCGGTGGCACTGTTGCAGACTGGTCTGGGGCCCGTTATACTCTCAATGGGCCCCATCAATGGACCACGGCTATTTGCATAAACATCTATAGTAACATCTTGATCACCGCTTCATTCATCTTCACGAATCTTCGTTATAGCTGTACTTTGATTAGCTGACTTGTTTTTATTTGTATAAGGTGTGTTTGCTTTATGGTCTATCTCTTGAATTTGATTTTTGGAGAGGACCCAGATATTGATCGAGTGTTAGTTCTGGACTTAAGTTGCTCTGTTGGCTTTTCATTCATATACTGTTGAAGCAGTGGTAAAATAAGCCCGTTTGACGATTTATGCTTTTGGCATGTATTACAATATTTGTCTTACTTTGTAAGTCACTTGGCAGCAGATAAATATGATGCAAGAAAATGAAATTGAAGTTACTGCATAGATTGCTTGTCTCCTAAATTAAACGAAATTGTTTATTCTGTCGGATATCTTAACCAATTAACACGTCACATTTTATTAAATAATTTTGATCCAATACTTGCTAAAGGATGTTACCAAAAGTTTCTTTCTGTGTTATAAACACGTATTTTGTGGGTAGATCGCGTATCATATTACCTTTGAACCGGTTGTAAGTTAAGGCAGTTGTTTTTTTTTCGCAGTCTAATTTGATTAGTCAGTCAGGTGGCTGGCGGCCACCAATATATTATCATTGACAGCCAATTATTATAATCAACTGCCATGTGATGTTTGGAGAAAAATATTATATGTTCTGTTTTATTTATAAACACATGTTGCTATAATATTGCGACTTAAATTTTAGTTCCATGTAGATATGCCTAAGTAAAGACATAGTTGTTACTCCAGCTGGAATTTTGCCATTACATACCAGTCTTTAAATATTTCAAATAGATTTTCTAATGTAAACAATACATAGAATGAGATGTTTCAGCATCACTTTCCAAAAATATTTTCGCTCATAATCGGAAATTATCCTTAACATTGACGTCAGAATTCAAGATGTCCGACTCTACCCTCTGTGTCGAATTACAACTGAAGCTGATAAAAAAATGTAGTTTTTTTTCCTTGGACTTTGACACTAATTAAAAAAAAATGCGACAGTGCTCTAATTGTTTCTGTGTTATGGATTGCCGTGGGAGGGTTAATGGTACGTTTAACCCCACGTTATCGATGCTAATATGGTATGACCAGATACTAGCTAGCTTCTCAATGACTTTGTTTATTTTTTCACTATCGCAGTTCGTTCTATTTATGAGTAATGGGTTATATTTCTTGTTTTCTTTTTAAATAGCGCGCTAAAAATAAATGCTTCATCATTCTGTTTGATTAATATGAGATCGTGGGTGCCTCCCTTGTCTTCGTAGAAGCGAGCATATCTTCAACCGTGGGTGTGGTGGTAATTGACATCTTGTATCAGCTGATAGACAGCAGCATCCATCAGAACACTCAATACTGATAGCTGACTGAATCTGGTTCGACTAAGAACTGTGGCGACAGGAAAGTCGCCCTCGTAAAACTAGACACTCTATTTAACGAACGGAACTTGTAAAACTGCTAATGAACAGCTACGAACCCCAAGATCCATAAATAGTAAGCAGGAAAAGCGCACATTCGTCTGCACAAATCTAGATCAAAAACATAATAATAGATTAGCCAGACTCTACCGTTACTATCTAATTTTCTCTCCATGTTGTTTATCTCATTAAAAATCTGAAATCTACTTTCCCGATGGCAGATAACGATCTGGGCATCAATAGACGTAGTGAGAATACTAATATTGTTACACTCATATAATTTAAATAAGAACAAAAGCGTATCATAAATTCTGTCGTCGATCGAAAGCCCATCCGACTTGCACTTGTGATGATACTCACATCCGTAATTATATCGTAACCGAACGTGGCTATTCAGAGCTTTCATCGTGTTGCAAATTACCTTCTGAATAACATTAATAATTTTTTGCTCTGTAGCCAAATATCGCAGATGCGGCGATAGGCATCAATTTGTGGATCATAATTCGTGTTTTGCTACATTCAACACAACAGGCACGCTCGCAGAATTATGTACACGTACAGTGCTGAAATTAGAAACTCTTTTTGGATAAAACAGCTAAAGTTGTTGCTTTTGGCATACAAGTGTTAAAGTGCTCTTCAGAAGTCGTGGTTAGTGGTCACGATTCTCGTTTTGGCTGATTCCAATTTAATAGGTTTGATGACATTTAAATTGTAGAGCGTGCTTATTGCCTAGATACAACGTAAAAAAGAAATAGTCTAATATTTCCCGACAGACAATTTTGCAGCTACTTTTACTGAACTGTACTTTTATTTGACATTGATGCATCATCAGTTTCCGCTTCGGTATTAACTTAAGAAAAAGCTCGGCGCATCCATTAAGCTTGATGTACTACCCACTTTTTTGTTCCGTTATCGTGGCGATCGTGGATCATATTGTTAGCGTTTTATTGGTGCAATCCGTCATGTCTTCAATCCGCCCTCGATCGCATCGCTAATGGCGCGCGCCCACCGCGCTGTTTCGCAATAATCATCAATTTACGGTAATTGGCCGACGAACACCTCCGAGCAGCTCCGAAGGCTTGTTCTCTTATTTCTCAATAGTAATCGAGGGGTAGTGTGGGCGGAGGTGACCTCTCGGCACGCGTGGGTGAGCTTTCTACGCCGATCCGAAGCGCTACGGTTCTCTAATGGCTATACGACCACGTATCAATACGTGAATGTTAGTTTTATGACAGTGCTTTAGCGCCTATGATCAATGACTTCACAGAAATCTTGACGATTCAATTCTCTCCGGTGTCGATTTGTTCAGAATATTGTCGAGTACTTTTGTCTGTTGTTGCAAACAGGTTGCAGAGATCATAATACTGCATAATTCAACAGGATAGCTTAGTCGTGAACCGCCTACTGCACTCAGCGGCGCCGGTGTCTGTACCGAAGGACTAAAACTACGTCGTCTTAATGTATTGTTTATTTTATAAAGCGGCAGGTTTTGTTTTTTAATCATTAGTGTCGGTTACACGGGCTGGAACAGGCAAGGTTGATTACACCGCAGCTGTCAATAGACAGTGTTTAGTTTCACAATAAAAAGCAGAGTATTAGTTAACGAAACCAAATTCCACGCGAACAACGGTGGGACCAGATTTGGAGACCCGTAACAAAAATTAAAATAAAGTAACACTTTCACGGCGTCTTTCTGTCGTATTTGACGGTCTATTTATGCAGTTTACTTCTACGATTCTGTCAAAATTTCCTCATTCTCTTATGATCAAGCACTGTAATTTATCTCGTGGAAAACATGAACTAATACAAACTAGCATCATTATTATTGTATGCTATCTAAAAGAGTTTATATGCAGTAAGGAACTCTACAAAAATGATATGGCTCACACTTAACAGTTTTTTGTCCTTCGATCCGGATAGACGTTCCTTTCTGGTGATAAAATATCGAATTACACATTTGGTTGACGAAGCAAATGAAGTGTTATATAGCCTTATATTATTTTACATATACCAGGTCGGATTATACGAATATTTTAATACTTAATTTAATTTTGCTGTTAATACAAAAGGCCGAGGTTGGCAAGTGGTCAGATCGTGACGCAATTTCAGAGTGGCCTTCTAAATACAAAAAGAAGAAAAAAGAAGAAAGCAGGCGTAACAATAAGAAACTCTATGATGCCACATCTTATAATAAGCAGACCTAGTTTACAAAAACAAATAAAATAAAAAAGAAAGAAATGCTTTAAATTTCTTGAATTTATATGGCGATGTTGCACGAGCCATTATACGAAATTATAATAGTAATGGGTGTCGTGTGTCACCGTAGGTTCGACGTTAATGTCGTCTCCGCGTTTAATGTCGCGGAAGTCGCCTACGCGCCGAGATTTAAAACGCTCACGACTTAAGAGTCGCGCTTTACTTTATTGACCGCTTAGATTGCTATATGATAATCGTAATTACTGCCCGTTATAGTAACTAGTAGCTGGCTGATTACTGTGACACCTGTCTTTAGTTCTATGTTCTACGCGAATTAGTAAAGCTTTTATGAAATAATTTGCGCTAATACTTTGTAATAAATTTAATGAGTGGTGGGTTTTTATTTTTACACAGTTTTTCGTATTTAAAGGCTGATGACATATTAATAAGTTAGAAATTGTTGCGTTCTATACCCACACTGTTATTCACTCAGCGTAACCTTAACAGTCCTTTTTGTTTAAACCAAACAGCACTGTTTTTTTTGAAAATAAAAAGTTATTTATTCAAACTTACAAACATTTAAGATAGTGCCCCAATACGCCCGCCTCTTACCATTTCCTAGTGCTTTAGCTGGCAAGAAGTGGCGCTGTGGCATTTTTCATCGACAGCAGTTTTATACGCAAGAATCGCTATTTTCTCATACTCTAGGCTATACTATATCATCCTGACGACATTGTTATTATGTATGGTACACATAATTACAATGTGTTCCAAAATGTGTGTGTACACATCTTAGATACAAGTACCAAGTTCCACTTAATCCATAAAATCTGTAACCCGAGATTTGATAACTCATTTCATAAAACGTGCTACAGTATATCAAACCAATAACGTGAAATGTATAATGCATAAAAGAGAGAATGAAATAAATATATGTTGGAGGAACCTGACAGTTTACGTAACACCGGCCACACAGTGCGCCCGCGCCGGTCAAAAGTTCGCCTGCTTACGCCCACGAGGTTTCTGGAGCCGGCAGATCACAGGGATAGCGCTCAGAAGTTCAACTTTTTACAACACTTACAGAGTCTTTAACATTCGTTACAAACACTTTCTCATCGCGAAAACTGAGAAATATCATGCTGGAAACTATACCACAAAAGAATTCACTGTTAGCAACAGTTTCATTTCAATATGTTTTTATGATTATGCTACTTTGCTCGAAAAAGAGCCCCGTATAAGCCACCGCTGATGAGCTTGTGTTTGCCCAGTCTAAAGAACAAATCTTCTGCATTTGACTCTTTTGTGGGTTGCTTATTTATACCAAGATTTCGGTTCGCCACCATCGCGACACCTTATCGTTACTCATTATTAATGATCCTCCACTATAACGGAACCTTAAACTCAACGGAGTAAGGTTTATAACTGCTAGTTCAGCGTAGTTTTAAGTTCCATGGATGTTAAAGCTGATTTGTTCATGTATTCTAAGACGTGAGTTACGACAAAATTGTTATTTATTGATGTGAACCTTTGTTCGTAGGTGTATGAGAGATTGAACAAAACCGATAATATTATCTTTTATTTATTGTTACTATTGTTATATTTGGAGTTGATTATTGAAAAATCGTTTTGGTCCTTGAAGACCTAATACATATGCATACAGAGACTGTTTGTATTGCGATTTTTGCACATTCCAGACCAAGACCTCCACCTATCCCCATCTCTTGGACCATTTGACTCCACCCCGTTATTTCATTTGCGTATTATATTAGTAAGTAGTAAGATTATTCAGTTCATTAGTTTACAGCCGGCTCGGCGCTTGTCGCGGCGATAGTCCAATAACTCAGCTACCCCCGAGGCCATGTATCGCCGACCAGACACGACTTTCTCGCTGTGGGCGTCACCTGTCGTGCCATACCGTGTCCATCTGGCACACTCGCATCTACACTCCCGACTACTAAAATATATCTTATACATCTACATATAAGATCCATATTAATCACAACTTTAGCAAATGCAACCTTGCCAGGTTTCGCCCACAACCGCTCATTGGACTCAGATCTAGCTCGTCTAGAGACGCTGCATTCATTATTTTGAGTTTCATTAAAAATTGTTTCATAACAGCACTTTCTAAACTTGGCTACTACAACTCATACTCCATTGTTGATAAGAAGCGTGTCTATTCACAAAAAGTATCGCTCAATTATTTCCATATCACGTACTTAATAGTTATGTTGCCATTCCTGTCAGTTTAGCTTTTAAGCCTCTTTTGTTGAGTAGTATCGCGTTGTCATGCAATGTTGTATTAAACAATTTAAACGTTGCTTCATCATTTTTTCAATGTAACGCATCATTTGTTTCTTTTACATACTCGTTTAGTGTTACTGGTCCGCCTACATGTACAGTTTTTGTCTTGCCATTAAACATGATTGTCTGTTGTCAGTCATAGACAAAACATAAAATTGCGACATTGATTCAAGTTTGAGTGACGTTCAATTTGGCTGTATTTGTCCAACTATCGCCCACTGTCGAATTTGTACTTTTCAATCGTAATCTTTTCATCCATCTGAACGTTCATTGACAGATCATTAATTACATCTGTAACTGTCAAAACCATTTGTTTTCATTTGTTTTTCCAATTTATTCCGAGCGTTGTCGACTTCGTAAACCGTTAAAGTAATCTCTTTGATAAGATTATCTGTATCTGAGTAAATTATGTATCTTTTGTTCTGTATATCTATTGATACGCTATCGTATCCAAAATTCAACTGCGTAGTATTTGTATTCCAGTGTATGTAGAGCTGCCATGCCCCTTGGTGCACATTGGTCAGTGTTTTTCTAACGTGTCAATTTGTCATGCGCCACGTACCTCTACGTGGCGGTTGCACAACGCCGCCCATCGCCACTCCGCATGATACACCCGACCAAAATAAATTGTTTATCACCGCAAGATAGGCATAAGGCAGACACAAGATAGTGTCGTTCTCTCCTCGCTGATAACGACCGCGCCCCTACAATTAAGATTATCATGACGTGATTAACAGATTACATTCGACCTCAAATTGCGCAGTGTTTGGGTTCGTATAAAAGTTTACAGCCTATCTGTAATATTTTTGCCACCGAATTTATTAAGTGGCCTGATTATTTGGGACTACTATCTCTTCGAAGAGTGTTCAACGTCAAATGTGAAAAGTTTACTCAATGACGTCTGAGCATCGTAGTATCAATAGCCGTTATCGAATAATGTGCAGTATGTTGACAATTAAACGCGTAATCTATCGCGAACAAACGGTGTCCATTCAGTACAGATAGTGCTGTACCAATATGTTGTTGTTTTGATAGATTCCTTACAAATGGAACGAGCCGCAGTATCGTGCGGTTTACACTCTAACGTGTTGGACCTCTGCCCTCAGTTGCACAATTGTGACAAAAACACGGTTATTCATACATCTATTTTTAAATGATTACATTCTGAATCAAGGTGCGAGGCCCAACGTCAACCTCGAATATGTAATTTTTATAGTCGTGATAATATTTACAAGTCGTTTACGCTATCGTCGAGTTTATTTTGCGACGGTGCTATGTAAATATCCAGGGAATATCTACAATGTGAATACATAGAACGTATAGATCCAGGTTCATTATATACAGCAGTGACCGGCTTCGTTACCTCGGGGTAACGGTCGTCGATCAATCGAGTGGGTCGCGCATAGAAAACGACATTACTTGCAATCTGCGTGTGCGCATGAATATGCAGAGCAGATCCATCAGCATGCTAATGCAGTCACCTGACCGCCTCCGCGTGGCGTCAATTACGTATACGACGTATTTACGCAGACAACCGACTGGTACACTAGTTTTGCCTTACAGGAATAAGGGCTTGGATCACTGCTATGACGATATTAAAAAACACCTCACCATACCCATACATTACATTACAGGTCAACATTCGAATATAATAAAAACATTTAAACCTCCTACAGACCTCCGCTCCTCCTCTTATACCTGCAGATCTTTAAAGACAAAACTGTAAAACTTTGAAATTTCAAGTAACTCCTCAGGAAATCGGAATTGCAGTGGGAATTTTGCTGCGTAAATGCAACTGTTACGAATTGCGGTAGCTGTACTCTCAAATTACGCCAGAATAATTAAACATTATATAATTGAACATTCGGTTTTTATTTTCCGCATTCTACTGTATTTTCTTAGTATTGACAATGACTTATTAAGGGGGGAGCCTGCTTTAGAGGCTTAAAAAAATCGATATTTTTGAGGATTTTTTTGGGAAGGAAAGAAATATTCGATTGAAACGAAACTTTCAGGTTTTATTATTATAGATGTCAACAGTCTTCTCAAATTTTTTCATTAAAATATATGTCATATTATGCCTGGTACCAGCATTTTGCTGAGGCGCTTCGAATGTGCATGTGTCGTGCGGCGGGAAAGATGCAGGTCGCAATTTCCATCTGAAACAAAAAATCCAAAAAGAAAATTATTTTCAATAGTTATAGCTTCTAGTTAACCCAAGAAAATTCAACAAAAAGTGAGAAATTCAACAATTTTTCGCAAATTAAAAAAAAACCATTTTTTTGAAAAAACAAATCACTTTAGATTGTTTAAAAAGTGAGTTAATCATAACTTTCTTAAGGTTTTTTAGGTTCAACTAGAAGAGAATTTAATCCCGATTACAATCAATTTTGTCTCATTTCGATAGGACGTTTAATTTTTTCCCTATCTTTCCCGCCAATTAGGAAAAATCGTAAAAATGAAAAATCGAGAAATCGCGCGTCAAAGTTTTCGTATATAAAAAATCGTAATTTTCTTGAACTTACCGCAATAATATGCTAATCAGCGATTCCTGGTCCATAGAGTTGCCCTTCAGACTCTTCAAAAAACTGGTTTTCGCCCTGATGTTCGAGGCTGCGGCCTGTTCTGGCCTCTTTAGGTATTTGAAAATGAATCGCGCCTGTTTTGTCGGGTGACGCGCTCCGTGTCGCCTCCCTTGGCGAAATTGATGCATTGCTGTCCAATTTTCAAATCTAGTAACTGCCCATCCAGTTACTAGATTTTTAAAGATTTTTAAAAATTTCAATGCTGCACTGTAGCTTTCATTGAACATTCTTCCAGCGATGTAAGCAGCAATCTCGACGATTTCAATGCCTGTGTTAAGGTGTTTAGGTGCGATGCGCCACACAGTGGAATTGAACGACTCGTTCGCATTTTGTGTGTGTCCACCTAAACACCTCGTAAGCAGCTCGTCCTTAGATAATATAATAGATCGAGGGGCAGAGCGCGGGCACACCGAGTGATCCGGCCGCTCGTACCTGCTCGACGCTTGCTCACTATTTCTTCTGTAACTCCGAAAATATTTTGAATTTGCTTCTGAAATTTTAGGGACACATTCTTGGATAGTTTGGGAAGACATTTATGCAAAAAAGAAAAAAACGATTTTTTGAAGACTCTAAAGCAGGCTCCCCCCTTAAGTTGTAAGATATGACGTTTTTTTACTCAGTAACATGACTGAAAGTGGGAAGCAACAATTTGCATTAATGTATTAGGTGCCCGATAAAAGATTTTTCCGCAAGAAAATCATGAACCAAACAAATAGTGTGAACGAAAGCTTCGAGACAAAAAAATTAGCATTCATGGGGATTGCTGACAGAAGAGAAAACTTAAAACTTTGGAAGAAAACAATACGTCACATTAGCATGTCAGACGCGCACCCATATCTACATTTTGTTCCTACCAAAGATCTCTCAACGAGGTTTCAGAGAAGATATTCTAGAAAGAAACAAACAGATAAGTCTAATCTTTTGATTCTGGAATTAGATTAGCAAATGTCATTAATCTTAATGTCGCCTCAAAAGTCAGTAGCCAAGCCAAGAAACAAGTGAGGGAACTTCCAGAGTTACTATGTATGACAAAGTATGTCTTCCATAAATAACATTAATGTAAATGAGAACAATCAGCACAAAATTTTATCAAAGCTCATGGAGCGGTGAGCGTGGGCTTTGTCACGTAATGCCCTAGTTCTTAATTCGTGTAACTATTTCTGCATCGACCCTTATCATTATTGAACGCCGATAAATATTGATTAGCTTTTTAAATACTTAAGTACATAGGTACCTGTCTAATTATAGATTGGTAATACTCGACACACTTATTGCCTTTGTAGAACAACGGCTCAATTACGAGTAGGTGTAAAAGGTACTTATCAGAGGAAAATAAATCTAGTTTGAATAAATCCTTGTCAGGTTTGCAAATAGAACTTTCTTTGGACTGAATTCGCCACGTATAAAGGTTGGCTCCTATATTGCTTGCAAATGAGGATGATGTTGTTAAAGCCATGAGAGAATATTAAATTGCTTTGAAAGCTATTTGAACAGCACATTGACACTAACATAACCAAAGACCGTACTTCTCACATACGAGGGCGGTTCAAAAGGTTCGCGGAATGGAGGGGTTGGAGTAGGGAAGGGTTCTTTTTTTATCTGACACTACTTCTGGACTCAATACAACTATAAATATTAAGTTTTAGTCCAATCGGTTCATTAACCTTTGAGATATCGCTCGATACACACATCAATCGGGAAGAAAACATCAACTATGGAGAAAATTCAGTATCGTGGCGTCATTAAGTTCCTTACTGAGCACGAAAAACCACCACAAGTGATTATGGAAGAGATGTCATCTGTTTACGGGGACTCTTGCCCTGGAAAAACAATGATTTATAAGTGGCATACTCTTTTTAAGCAAGGTAGAGAGTCGATTGAAGATGATTCGCACTCAAGCCGTCCGATTGAGGCAACGTCCTCAGATATTGTCGAAAAAGTTGAGAAACTTATTCTGGAAGATGCCCCTTTAAAGAAGAAACAAATCGGAGAAATAGTTGGAGTATCATTTATAACCATTTTGAATATCCTTTGTCATCGTCTTGGCATGTTTTATGTCAGCGCAAGATGGGTTCCGAGAATGCTCACATCGCTTCAGAAACAGCAACGCGTCGTGTGTTCATGCGAGTTTTTGAGTCTGTGTAGTGAAAATATGGATGAATTTACTAACCAAATTGTTACAGGAGACGAAACTTGGGTTCAACACCACGAACCTGAGTCAAAGCAGAAGTCTCTACAGTGGCACGAAAAAGGTGCAGCACCTCCGAAGAAGTTTAGTGTCGCAATCGGCCGGAAAGATTATGGCTACAGTTTTTTGGGATGCAGAGGGCATTTTACTGACCGGATTTAAAGAAAATGGTGCCAATATTACCGAAGAACACCACGCCACATTATTAAAAAAAATTAAAGATGCCATTAACAAAAAAAGGAGGGGAAAATGGACTCGAGGTGTGTTCTTGTTGCAGGACAATGTGACCGTTCACAAGCGTTATGTTGTAATGGCTGCCCTACACAGATGCGGCTTCGGAACACTTAACCATCCCCCCCCCTGTAGTAGGTTAAGCCTTCAGATTATTATTTATTTCCAAAACTGGAAAAAAGAGTATCGAGAAAAAAAAATACCAATGATGAAGAAGTGAAGTCGGTTATTTCGACGTATTTTGAAGGCCTAGACAAAACATTTTTTTTTCGAAGGTACAAATAAACCTTATGAAAGATCTGAGAAGTGTATTAGGCTTAAGGGAGAATACATAAAAAAGGAAAAATAACATAAAAAAGGAAAAATAAATTTGTTTTTAATTTCTCGCTCCTTCCTCTCCATTCCGCGAACTTTTTGACCTCCTCTCGTAAGAGACAGTAACGTTCGTAGAGTTAATCTTAAGCAGAACACGCGAATGACAGTTAACCCAAAAAAAAATCTGATTGGGAGACGGAATGTTGAATTGTAAATGTTAATTTTGCATGTTATCTCACAGTACAGCAGGTTAATAAACTTGAGAGAGTTGTCAAAGGAGATAAAGAGTATACACAGTAATTCTCACGTCAGGTAACCAGATAACGGTTCACACTCGTTTAGATTTCATGTAAATATTGATTTACTGTCAACTTTATCACAGATCCAATGAACTACGCGACTCAACCAGTCTTGAGAATTCGTGGTGGTTGCCATGTTACCAACAATTTAGAAATTGTTACACAGACAGTATCAATGGTCACGAATATTTTAATGATGACAAAAAACAAACGCTTCATAAATACGGAGAAAATATGCATATTTGACATTCTTGCGTGGGCCCTATTGGCATATGGCATAACAGTTCCGTGAACGACAAAACGTGATCAACCGGATGATTACGAGATAATGTGAATAGTCCATTATTAATTATCGCTCATTTATTTATTTTCTACAATGTACTGGACTCATTGATCGAAGTAACTGATCGCAACCGAATGGCATGCGCACGCGCAAATATTGTCGCTGTCGCGCTCTTATCGTGCAAATGGGTCGTTAACAGGTGATGTTCAAACACGCTAAGCTCGTGAAATATGTCCCCCAACCTGAACGCATAAAAATAAAATAAATTTGTAAAATACGACCTCGTTCTAAGGCCGTGGAAGATTAAGGGTGTGTAAAAACTATTACGTAACCTGCGTTTAAGCCCGATACTCCTTAATCCCCGGGCCACAAAAAATAGTGTCGGGATCCTGTTTTGAAAGGAGCCAAGAGATGCGCGGGGCGGGGAGCGGGCGCGGCACCTCCGAGGCGCGCCACTCTGCCGCCGAATAAATTATGTTCTTTGGCCCGTATCACGCGCCGCGCGTCCCGCGCATGCCCCTCGGGACCTTATCGATCGAGTTGGATAATCCTAGAGGTCGCTAGATCGCCGGCGCCTGCGCGTTCTGCGATGATGACCTTTAGCCCCGGCAGCATAATCGGAACCAAATGCCATTTGCAAAAGTCACGACAGAATAATTTTCCCGATATCTGGGGGGCGTCGTTTTCGTGTTTGGTTTAATTACATTACCTTTCCGCTATTCGTCATATGTATCTGGACGATCCTATTATATCGTGCTTTCCTCGCTATATGATGCTTATCGTTTAATCCAATACGGGCAACGGAAACGCACACGAGTTTATTCATATCTAAAACAAGATTGAGTGCGATGCGGTGTTCCACATCGAATTCATCTTGATCGATTGCCCTTTTACTGCTATCTTTAACAAATCGATTTATATGATCACTTGCATTTGCAGCACTCGCAACGTCAATTCGTTCTCGAGTATATTAATCGATACCAGAAACATCTGCGCTGTTTGCCGAATCTAAAGGAACTAGTTTTGCACGTGCGCTGCGCAGCCAGCGACCTATTCCCATAATATCAACAATCAGTGCTGTGTGTAGAAACGTGAAAGTAGTTTGAACACTGCCACCTGATTTATACTCGACGTCGATGCTGTTGATGAGGTTCTGACGGCGTGTTTAAACGTCATCAGGAGATTTCCCACGAGAAACACCAGTATAAATCGCTCACTACGCCGATAGCTGTAAGCTGTCGCATGGGGCGAAAATATGTCCGAACGTGATCAAACACGCCATCAGAAATTCAGAACCTCAATCGTGATTCCTATTAGGCTAATAACTACGATTATTTGCAAATTGATGTCACAGACGGGACGCGAGAACAATAGTGTCGTTTCTTTGCGTAGGTATTTAATTTGAATTCATAACAGTAATTTGCATACGTTTTGGCAATCGACACGTGCCACTGAGTTTAGCATGTCTCATGTTAGCGGACATCCTTGAGATGCATTAGTGGGCAGTGGACCCGTACAACAGATATTGTTTGCGGCAATTGGAAGCGGTGTATCGAGTGCAGTGGCCACGTGAGCCGCATGCGGCGCGGATACATCGCACGCTGCTCCTGCAAACAGATAATGACGACGCATCGCCAAATGTGAGTGACATGCGACCACACCGACTACACATACTATGCACATGGAGCAACAGTGTCGCTAAACATTCAGGAAGTTGGCGTTCATGAGCTAGAATTAGAAAAGGAAAATAAAATAGAAGATGTGTTGGTCATAAAAGCTTCGGATTAATAGCGTTCCGATTAGTTAGCTCCATAAGGTTTTATTGCTTGCGTTTCTCTAATAACTTGAGGAAGTAGGAGTATTACTGCTCCTCGTAAACTATAAAAAGCTTCCGACAGATGTTGGTTTTCCAGAAATGCTACTAAAAGTCTTGTACTAAAAGTATGTAATTGTACTATTATCACGAGTCATTATGTACCTTTGAACCGGTTAAATTATGAACGACTTCGTTGTTCTTTTAATGTCGTAATGATGTTTTTACGTTTCCTCGTACCAATATAGTCGATCTCCTGTTTAATTTATTCAATGCTTCTTTGTTTCGATTATATAGTCTACCTTATCATATTTGGAGTTCTGAGAGATCCTTTCCTCCTCCGGTACAGTAAGTTAATTAATTATATTGACTAATAGCTGGCCGTTCAGAGGCAGAGTTAGACCAATACGTTCGTAAGTAGAACATAATAAACTGTTGGCAATGCAGTGTTAGCGTCAATGAATTGCAACGCGCGCGCCGCATTTGTGTATCTGATGAGTGTATGCGATCGCGGCTCTCGCCTTATCTTGGCGGAGCCATGTGGAGGCTGTGCAGCGGTGCATACTGCACGGGGCGGCGCGGCGGACGCGGGGCCTGCGCCCAGGGGGACGCCGCTCGCGCTCCGCCCGTCATTCGCGCCGTGGGCGTCACTCCGCCGACACGTATTGCTCTCAGTGTTGTCCGCCAGTGGCTCGGTGTTGCGCGCGAACCATTTCGTCTCCCGTGAGACAACGTGCGTTGTGACTGTCTGCATATAATCTCAGTGGTGTAAAAATAAAGCCGGCGACAGACGGCGGCGTCCCAAGTTATATTTAAATGATAGCGCGGACGCAGGGCCGGGCTCGCCTCGAACGCTCTCCGACGGCATGAGACGACATGATCGAAGTACGTGCAACACCTTAGTCCGACACCTAAACCAGATCGTAAATCTAAGCCACAGTTGTCGACTGCTGACCTGAGTATTGTGTTTCCTTGAAGCGAGGTCCAAGTGTTCCAACGTTGCGCCAATCTACTCTTGAAGATGAATCCGCTGTGTTTTTTGTTTGTTTTGTACAAGTGTTCGCATCTCGGGACCCAGTTGTGATCTCGACGTGTTTTAGTTTCCGCTTTCTGAAAGGATTTCCTACGAGTTTAGGATGTGGACGTTGAATCATTCATAGTTTCCTGTTTTTGTTGTATTTATATTTTGTTCATCAATATTTGTGTCTCGTCGTAAGTAAATTATGTTGATGTAATCATCAACGTATATTTAGAAGTTTATTTGGGATCACTGTAAAACTCGGGCGTTTGTCTTACCAATACGTACCTACCTAGTGTTTGTGTAAGTCATTCACAAACGCATTGATTCATAGTTAGCTGTTACCTCGTATGTGTAATTGTATGAGCTCAGGTCTCAGATTTCCTTACTAGCTATCGGTATTTACTGACCGCAGCATTTATTACCTTAACGTCATTGTAATCACTACCTATAGAATAATACTGGTTCACTTGACTTCATATCGTTTTATGCCCAGCACTATTGACAAGCAGACTACATTAAACTTGATAGTTTAATTAATTATTTATAACGTCTCGTCACTTTTCCAAGGAGTGGCGACACTAATCGATCAATTTTATGATTCCTTTAGCATTTTCATAGTTAAATATAGATTTATTTGTTGTCCAGAAGTGAATGTTCCAGCTAGAATAATGCTTCAACTTGTACCTGTTGTTATTGTGTGAGGACGGTCCGTAGTGTGGAGAGCGCGCCGGGTGTCGTCCGGGACGTTACCTGTTGCTCGCTGCGCCTGCGTGCAAAAAATATAAGCTCCGATGCTGGATGAATGTTTAATGCCATTAATATTTATATTCCTGTTCATAATTCTTTTGTGTTCATATTCAGACATAGCGTATCATGTTCACATCTTTAGATCATAAGAATAAGGACCTACTGCAGCGTTCCGTAAAACAAAAATATATGTTCAATAAAAAATAGCATTTGCAAAAATCTGTACAACTTCAGTTCAGTTCGAAGCTAATCCATAATACATATAGCTGCAAATAGATTCACAAAGTCAAGCCAGGAGCACCTAAAATGCAATCCGTCCTTAATTTACGTAGTGTTTACTCAAAGATTCGTTTGAACAAACGACCAGTATTTAGTGAGTGGACTAGTTGATATAAACTAGTCGATCCAGATGTTTAAATGCCAAATATATCAAACACCTGCAACCAAATTACCATTACTATTTAAATGCGGAATAATATATTAATTAAACAAGAAATGATTATGGCGCTCCTAATAGTTGGAGACTTGGAAGTCATTAGCGCGTCGGACGGTTGACTAGAATAATTATCTTAATTGACTCTGCCTCACTGCAATTTTCACCTTGATTTATGGAACTATTAAGAAATTCTCGGTTTCTACTAATTTCTTTGTCATTTGTTTGTTTAGGCTAAGTCTGAAATTCATTTCTCCGTGATCCAGTATTTAAAAATATTTTTTATAAGCGGCGTCATAATCATATGATAAAATTCAAAACATTTGGCAATGTCACCCACAAAAACAATCTAAGTATAATTGGTCAGCATCCTAAAGAATCGCTTTTTGATGTTACCTTATGTCAATTGACTTTTTTGCTGGCAGTAAATACCTGATGATGTCAAAGTATCAATGCCACAATAATGAGCCGGCGCATTACCCGCGACCGTCATGTCGTATATGTATGTACAGAACATTCCTGCCAAGCCAATTCATTATTGTTCGCTTGTTGGTTTACTGGATACAGGCTCGGCGCTGTAGGAAGCATAGAAGTTGTCTATGTCCGCCTAGCTACCTGTTTTGATTTCGTGAAATTAGTATATTCGTGGTTTTCTGGTAACCAGAGTCGATGACTTTATTTGGTAAATGATTAGGATTTGTGGTTAAATCATTGTTATTGTTAGAATTATCTTCTACATGAGCATTCGTTACTAAATAAAGTATTCTTGTTATTTCACTTCAATTTCGTAGTATTCGCTTGTTCTTAGAAATTACTTTTGTGTCCGTTTACGTCGACCTCGTTGTTTTCTTCGTCATAATGTCTGCCTTCTTTCAACTGAATGCTATAATTATAGAGATATATTTATAAATGACTTCATAGTGATATATCATATTTCAGCAATTATTCATATGGAAAGTTTTTCTCACCTGTATCTTAATATATCAACATCCTTGACTTATGTGATATCTAAGAGTCTTTCAGCCTTAGCTGTGTTATCTTAGATTCGTACCGCTGGACATGGCGCGATGTTATTGATAATTACGATATTTGTATAAAATTAAGAAATCACCGGTTTGTAATTAGGTAGATAACTTGTGTTATTAGGGTCTAGGTCTAAGGATCTCTCAAGACTTCTTTGTAAACAGGTTCTGTTTTGGTATTGGTGCTTGGCATTTTATATCTTGTTTTTTCTTTGGCAGCAAAAATAAGCCTCTTTTCATACATTCCCTAAGATTTCAGTATTGTTATTTTGTTGCAAAATTTAAATTTTACCAAATTGAATTTTACGTCAACAAGAGGAAAGCTCAGCAGTTTGTGACAAAAGCTTTGATTTGGTCCTTTAGAGACATAATTTTCTATCTGAAAACATATAGGAAAAATTGTTTAATAAAATCAAGTCAGTAAAAATGTGTCCTTCCTTACTTGCAGGCCGGGGCCTAACGTGCGAGTGCCTGGGCGCGGCCACGTGCCCCGATGGCGCGGCCAACGGCACGTGCGTCACGCAGCCCGGCGGCTACTGCTTCGTGGCGGTCGAGGAGGTCCTGGATGACAACGGGCTCGACGTGGTGGACCGCACCGCCGGCTGTCTGCCGCCCGATGAGTCCGGGTTCATGCAAGTGAGTATCTGTCTGGGTTGACTAGGTTTTAAAGTTTTGATAACAGTGCATCACGGGCTCGTTTTGTCTAATTTTATCTGTTTTTTAACCGTACCAACATTATTAGATAGTTCTATTTGACATACGATTCGAAGACACTTTTTTAACGAATAATTTTGTCAATTTCCAGTGCAAAAGCTCACAGGTGCCACATAAACACCCTAAGGTGATAGAGTGTTGCTTCGAGAGCGACCTGTGCAACCGGCGGCTGCAGCCCGCGCTGGCGCCGCCGCCGCCCGACGTGACGGAGACGCCGGCGCTGCGGCCAGCCGCGCCGGCGCCCGCGCTGCTGCTGGCGGCGGCGCTGTGCGTGGCGCTGCTGGCGGCGCTGGGCGCCTGCCTGCTGCTGTACCGGCGCCGCCGCCGCGCCGGCAAGCGCCCGCCCTCGCCGCCCGCGCCGCACGCCGCCGACATCTCATCCGGCTCGGGCTCGGGCCTGCCGCTGCTCGTGCAGCGCACCGTCGCCAAGCAGATACAGATGGTCGAGTCCATCGGCAAGGGACGCTATGGGGAAGTATGGCTCGCGCGCTGGCGCGGAGAGCGCGTCGCCGTCAAAGTATTCTTCACCACTGAAGAAGCCTCCTGGTTCCGCGAAACAGAAATCTACCAAACAGTGCTGATGCGACACGAAAATATCCTCGGTTTTATAGCCGCCGACATTAAGGGCACCGGCTCCTGGACACAGATGCTGCTCATCACCGATTACCACGAGAACGGCTCGCTGCACGACTACCTGCAGACCGTGGTGCTCGACACGCACGGCCTCATGACTATGGCGTACTCCATCGTGAGCGGCCTCGCGCATCTACACATGGACATCTTCGGCACGAAGGGCAAGCCGGCCATCGCGCATCGAGACATCAAGAGCAAAAATATCCTGGTGAAGCGGAACGGCCAATGCGCCATCGCAGACTTCGGGCTCGCGGTGCGGTTCGTGGCCGAGCGCAACGAGGTGGACATCGCGCCCAACACGCGCGTGGGCACGCGCCGCTACATGGCGCCCGAGGTGCTGGACGAGAAGCTCGACGTCGGCAACTTCGAGGCCTTCAAGATGGCCGACATGTACTCGCTGGGGCTGGTGCTGTGGGAGATGTGCCGGCGCTGCTGCTCGGGCGACAAGGCGCAGCACGTGGAGGCGTACGCGCTGCCGTACCACGACAGCGTGCCGCCCGACCCGTCGTTCGAGGACATGCACCGCGTGGTGGTGGCGGCGCGCGCGCGCCCGGCCGTGCCGGCGCGCTGGCTGCGCGCCGAGCCGCTCAGCACGCTGGTGACGCTGATGCACGAGTGCTGGCACGCCAACCCGCCCGTGCGGCTCACGGCGCTGCGCGTCAAGAAGACGCTCGCCAAGTACAACACCGAGACCAGCATCAAGCTCGTGTGACCGCCGCGCCTGTGTTCCGTTCCTTCTGTAAATACGTACTGTGACTCTCGTAGTGACGCGGACGCTCCCGGACGCTCGCCGACGCGGACTGTACCTAGTTTAGGCTCCAATTTTAGTTCCTCGATAATATTCTATTTATTTTACGATTCATGTGAAAATCAATAGCAGCCCCATCGATGTGAAAATTCAGTTTGACCACCGTTTTGTTTAAATCTCAGTATTGTTAAGTTTATTCGGATAGCAGTTCACGCCACCAGTGAAATGATACTGTTTATTATAATTATGACTAACTTATGAATGTTCCCGATGGAATCTCCGCAAATGTATGATTTCGGTTTTAGTTTTGTTCTAAAAGTAATGTTTTATTTTATTACTGTTACTTAGATATAATGATGAAGTGTTTTATAATGAAAAATTTGTTGTCTTCCGTTTGAATAAGCAATCGAAGTGTTCGCGTTGTGGCAGCTTTCTTGTTGTTTCAACCATGTACATAGCCCGCGAGTAGTGATCGACACACAATCAGGCAGCTATAGGAGTGTAGATATGAAAAAATACTCTATGTTTCTGTTGTAAATTAAGTCACTGCCGTGACGTACAGGAACTGCCGCAGCGTAGCCGAGCGACATGTATTGTGATATTTTGACAATAAGACTCCTTTAAAATCGTACAAAACAAAGTTGATTTCAAAATATTAATGTAGCCCTGTAAAATGCATTTTATATTCACATGTTTGACGGTACAGGTAGCTAATGTGGGTTGTACTTAAACAATGATAAAAAGACTAATAGTAGTGTGTGAGTATTATAGATATGGAATGTAATAGCGCAGTGTCTTATGAGATGCCTTCGCAACGATTAGTATTAACAATTTGTTTTGTATAGCGATGCACTTGGTCAAGTTGGTATGATCAAGTTTAATGTGCCTTGCGGTGAGATTTGTGCCTTGGCACATGGAAATAAAACATAATAGAATTTAAAAAAAAACAACATCTTTTCTGTAATTAGCAGAAATAGAAAATGATTTAACTCAATCGACATTGCAACATGATAAATTAGAATATTTTTACTAATTAGTGATATTTATATCACAAAAAATTTGGAACTGTGCATAGACTAGACCAAGTGTCCGCCTAGCATTTACTAGTGCGCATCGCACACTATACAATGTTGTGTAAATATAGCTGATAGCTGACATTGCATAGGTTTCTAATACATGTTAAGTTACAAATAAAACATTAATGGATATAGATTATGTTCACTTATTTACTAGCCTGAATAAACCCTCTCCTTGAGACAGCCACGAGTTACCGATACATCGCAAAGCCCTACCGGCCCTATCTCTTAGGCATAGTAACTCGTAATTTGACCCGTTTCCTGGTCAAATGGTCGCTGGACATACAAAATTCTTATATACAGGAGACATTTCAAACTTTATCAAGCAGTGTATCATTCTTTCGTATGGGTTAGAGAGACTCAATGATATATTTTTCCGAAGGAAGCCCCTTTTAAGCCACCCCATTTCATCCCGTGGATGTCGTAAGAAACGAACGGCAACTAAGGGCCTAGTGCATTCCATTGTAGCACCTTGGGTACTGTAAAGTGCTACCAGGTGAAGACTTTAGTCTCACAACATAGACTCATCATAATGGAGGTAATAGTCAGTGTTTCGTCCAGTAGAAACAAGGAACGACCCCCAAAACTTGATTGCATATGATAGAAAAAGAGGAATGTGCCAGTAAGTTTCAAGAGTCAAGTGGTAGATAAAAATAATGATAGCTCTATGAAAATATGGAAGGAAAATCCATGAATGAATGTTGGAAAGAGATGGCAGATTATATAAGGAAAGTAGCAAAATATGTGTTTGGAGAATCGAAAGGTAAAGGTGTGATAGAAAAAGATATATGGTGGTGGAATTATGACGTGCAAAAGATGCTGAAATAGAAGAAAATTGCGTGTAAAGAATGGCAGGGTGTAGAAAATGGAAATGAAAGAAGATAAGATGAAGATTTATAAAGAATGTAAGAGAAAGGTAAAAAGGCGGTAGCAGTTTCGAGGGCCAAGGCGCAGGAGAAGTTGTATGACTCACAGGATATGCCAGAAGGAGCTCTACCGTATTACAAAAGCAATAGAAAGGGGAACAAGAGATATAATCCATATTAAATGTATGAAAGACGATGCTGGTAACGTTCTGTGCAAAGATGACGAAATAAAAGAACGATGGAAGGTTTATTTTGAATAGTTTTTCAAAATAAACCTTCCATTTTTTTTTATTTTTTTTTGTAGGACATCTCGTAGGTAATCTGAAAAGATTCTGACTACTTAAACGGATTGTCGCCAGGCGATTTCTAAAAAGTTAAACTTTTTAGACCTCCAGCCGGGCCATAGTAAAATTACAAACTAAGCGAAAGTCCTAAGGGTAACCCCGAGGGGGGTTCGTACCTCGGCTTAGGCAATCACTAGGGGAGGGCCGCAAGGGACATGCTGGATCTGGGTTAAATTATTTAGGGGCTAACTTAAAGCTACAGGCGCAGCATCGCGGGCTGGCTCATGCAAGGGTCGGGAGGGACTGTTAAGTCGGGGTAAACCTTCCATAACAGAGAAGAACGAAGAGAATAAATGGAATGGTGTGCTCGGAGAGGTACAAATAAATTAATATGGGTTTGGTGAGGGAAATTAGCATGGATGAAGTAAGAGAGGCAGTTCAAGGTTTAAAAAATGGAAAGGCTATGGGCCCAGATGATATACCCGTGGAAGTATGGAAGTGTTTACAAGAAGATGGATGTATGTAGCTGACACTATTCTTCAATAAGTTGCATGAAGGAGGGATCCCACAAGAATGGTGCAATAGTTCGCTAGTGCCCATCTTCAAGAATAAAGGTGATGCAAATAATAATAGAGAAAAGATTGCGAGGGGAGAGTAAGATTTTTAATGTCAAAGCGAGGAACAAAGGAGGCCACTTTTGCACTCCGCCAAATTGTGCGAGAAGCACGGGCGAGAAGTAAAGACGTGCACACAAAAACTTGCACATGATGTTCATTGATCTGGAGAAAGCGTATGATAGGGTACCTCGGGATGTGTTGTGGTGGGCTCTGAAAGAGAAAGGGTTGCCTGGGAAGTTTGTAGAGTTAATTCGTGCTATGTACAGTCAATCTCGTACCTACGTCCGGTCGGGTGCTGGCAATACTGACGAGTTCAATGTGGCTGTAGGCTTGCACCAGGAATCGGCTTTAAGTCCTTACCTCTTCCTGTTGATCATGGATGCTCTGACGTCGGACATACAGGAAGAGGCACTCTGGTGCATACTGTTTGCCGATGACATTGTTCTTGTCGGTGAAGATGTGTCGTGAGATCCAGAGCAGAAGTGGCAACAGAAACTGGAGAATGTTGACTTGAAAATCAGCAGAACCAAAACCGAATATATGTTCTGCGATTTTGGCGGTCTCTCCAGTTTTGGAGCCATAGCGCATGATGGTGCGCTTCTCCCGGTCTGCTCCGACTTTCGGTATCTCAGTTCACTCGTGCAAAGCCATGGCGAAGTAAATCGGACGGTTAAGCACAGAATAAACACTAGGTGGATGAAATGACGGCAGGTCACAGGAACAATCTGCGACTCCCACATGCCCCTTAAAGTTTAGGGGATTTTTTTAAAAATCAGCTGAGATGATAATGTTAAGAGGGATGTGTGGTGTTACATGAATGGATAGAATAAGAAATGAGTACATAAGAGGAAGTCTGAAAGTGGCACCAATAACTGAAAAGTTGTGTGGGAATCGGTTGTCATGGTATGGTCACGTGTTACGGAGGAATGAGGAAAATGTCGTGAGGAAAGTATTGAGTATGAACGTCGATGGCTATTAGAGGGAGACCAAAGAAAGGATGGATGGACTGTGTGAATTATGATATGGATAGAAAGGGGGTGACTACTGAGATGACGACTAATAGAGAAGTGTGAAAGAAAAAGACATGTTGCGCCGACCCCAAAAAAATTGGGATAAGGGCAGGAGAATGATGATGAATGGTTCGGATTCCAACATTCAACTCCGCACTGTTCATATAGTTAAAAACAAAAATGAGAAAAAAAAAATGTCAGCTCGATGATGTCCGTCTGATCTGATCAACGCCGTATAAATGTAGGCTTACGGATGACCATACACCGCCATCTGTCGGTGAATGCCCTCAACTCCTATTCTCGAGTGTGTTCGGTAGAATGATGGTACAGCGAGTAATTAGGTTACACTGATAGGAAACCTACCAAAAAGAATTGGGTTCTTTTGCAATGCAAGGAGTCTCTTACTCAGCAGTTTAAAATAAACAACTAAAATTGAGAACACTAAGGGCCTCATAAGAAATAATATATTGAGGCTATGTATGCAGCTGTATGATTCTTTTCAGTCGCACACTTATCAGTGTGAATACATACAACTTTCTTGTATCAACAATAACATATTGAAGTCAGATAACGGCAGCTACGCCAAAATGTTTTTATAAATATTCTAAATTGAGAGAATATTTCCATGAGGCAGATTAATGCAGTCTGGTTTTTTGTGTGATGTAATGGATGTTAGGTAAATAGAGCTGCTGCCCATTTGAGAAAGGGCAGGAGAAAAGTAATGATGAACAGGAACATTCAATAAAAATAGTTGTATACTTAAAATGATATTTATTTCACTTATTTACATTCAGTCACATAATACAATCATAAGCTTCCATGCCAATCATACTCATGTGGAAATCCCAAATCAGTCACTCCCACTTAACTAATATTTTTTTAATCTATAAAACAGTACTAACTATCGGTCAGCCAGTCAAGTACAAATAACAATTGATTGCAACTGAGCGTTGGACAACTATTATCTAAGGTAATATTAACCTAGTAAGGCGCGTATCTTCTGGAGGGAGACGGTCCTCGCATGCCCGGCCTGGAAGCAGAGAAAATGTTCATGTTAATCAGTTTTTCATATTGTACATCTAATTAAGTATATAATTATGTAATGGTGGCTGCTGTACCTTCTGTCATCAAATGTGTCACGGCTGAAGTCTTCATACATTCTGTTACAAGAGGAAATTATTGTTATTTTTTTTATTTAACTACTTATTAACATTGTAGTAATACCATATACTTCAATTTTTAAAAATAATAATTAGAATCTGAATTTATAGGCAAAGGAAATGGAATGTAGATATATGATAAACCATTATTCCAATTTATTGCATTTATGGTAGGTTGGGTTGGGCTCTATTTCTGAACTATAGCAAAAGTGGTGTCAGTTGTGTTATTTCTAAACTTTTGGTATTGCTGATGAAAGGGATTGTAATATAAATTTAAGAATAGCTTCTAACTCATACACTAAAACCAATTATGAAGCAAGATTGACAGCATGAAACACAACAACGTTGACACAAGGCAATTCTCACCCCCGGGACATTTGAGGTCCTTGAGGGGGACTTCTTCTGCTGTACATAGCATCATACGACGACCTCATAGATCCCATCCCACTGCGCATCGGTGGAAGGCTCGGCATTGGCGGCATCGGCTCGCGGCGCAGCGGCGGCGACACGAAGTCCCCGCGCCCACCACGCGATGCACCCATCTCTAGCCCGCGCGAAGCTCCCACCGGGTAGCGGCGCTCGAACAAGTCCCGCGGGGAATCAAACCGCGCGCGGTCATAGTATCCATCATAAGGATCCTGTGATAGTAAAATAACATAAGAAGTGGCTGTCAGTTTGTATGAAACTGACAAAATAAAAACCAACTCAAAACAAAATGAATGTTAGTGTAGGCATGTTTTTTGTTTGTTTTGGTGGTGAGCAGCGACTGTAGCATCACCGAGCCCGATCATGTTATTTCGGCCCGAGTTAGGTACCGCGTGCGAAGACAGACTCCACGCGCTCGGCCTACATGATGCATCGAAAGCAGTCAAATGGAAACCGACGGTTCGGATAGTAAGTGATAGCGCGTTACCCCAAATCCTCCCATCATGCGATCGCGAAGGAACGGCGGCGGCGGCGGCGGGGGGTAGGGATCGCGGCCGAAAGCTCGATCGCGGAAACCGTTGCGGTCGGGGCCCAGCGCCTTTGGGCATTCCTTGGACCAGTGGCCGCCCCGACCACAGCGGTAGCACTGCTCGGGGTCGCCCATGCCCGGCCGCTGGCGAACGCGACTTGTCGACATCTGCACCTTCATGGGCTGTCCGTCCACCATCATACCGTTCAGCTCTTTGATAGCTTCGTTCACGTCGCCCGTCGCGTCCAAGTGCACGAAGCCATAGTTACGAACGATATCGCACTCGACGACCGTGCCGAACTTCTGAAACAGCTCGCGGACTTCGGGCGCGCGCGTCTTGTCCGTGAGGTTACCGACGAATATTTTTGTGGTCGGCGTCGACGGCGCCTTGCGGCTCTTGGCGGCTTCTATTTTGATCGCCTGGCCGTGAACTATCTCTCCGTTTAAATTCTGAATGGCTTCGCGGCCGACTTGCTCGTTTTCCATGTGCACGAAACCGTAATTTCTGACGATATCGCATTCTACGACCGTACCGTACTTTTCGAATAGCGGTCTAAGATCGGCGTCCGTCGTTTTATCGGAAAGATTCCCGACGAAGATTTTGAAAGTACCGGCGCCCGGCATTTTAGGTTCTGAAACGCATATAATTTGACGAAATGAGTCAGCAGCGTCCATGACAATGGATTACGGTAGTTCGTAGTTGTACCGACAAAATAAAAGTAATAGTCAGACGGCTGGGGACAAGTTTTGGAGATACTTACCTTACACCAATACTACGCACGAACAAAGCACTATTTAAAGAAAATAAAACACGGCTACTGTTACTAATTAATAAATTACGCTATAGCAGAGATTAACTTATCCACAAAATGGCGAAATGAACCAGAGAGAAAGACCGAGAGCACTAAGAAAGAGTGCGTCGTCGGTCGTCGTTCACGATCACTACAACGACGACATCCAGTGTTGCCACGTCCTGTTTTTGTTTTGCCCCAAGACTGATCTCATTTTACCCTAGATTTGCAGTTAAACGAAAAAAATTACCCTAAATTTTTTAATTTGCGTTCCTTCAATGTTCTATCTATATTTAAAACTTTTACGCCATTTTACTCAGTAATCACAGTATCGTGCGTACGCGCCAAGCGAGCAGGATACAAAGTACTTTGCGAACAATGCGAGCGGGCAGCGGGGCAGGGTTGGTAGGAAAGAACATGACAAGCGGAGAGGCGGGAGCGGTCAGTATGTAGTAATTTAAATAGGTGCGTTCATAAAATCTGTGAGGTGAATCAAGTTTAAATTTACCCTAAAATTACCCTAACCGAGTTTTTACCCTAAACATTACCCTGGTGATTAAACTTAACCCTAAATCTAGGGTAAATTACCCTAAGTTGGCACCACTGACGACATCGCAAAAAATGCCGTGTCTCATTCATTCATTCCATTCTTTTCCGTTTCCGATTGACCATAGACAAGGAAAAGTGGAAAGTAGACGAGGGGCTAGAACGAAATGCACGTCTCTTCTAAAATAAGCTAGATACACACGCTTGCCAAACTCCGATAACAAATTAAAACGTGTGAGTAGGCGATTGTCGTGGATTGTGGGGTAAGCTTTTTTACAACCATCGCAAATGCCCAAGCCCTTTCCACACATTTTCATATAAGTTTTTTTTATTTTTTTATTTTACATATTGTAATTTATGCAACCTGAGCCTGACTTGAGCCGAGCCTGGCTTGAGCTTGACCTGAGCCGGAGCGTTGGAAGGCCTCCCACAAGATGGACCGATGACCTGGTGAAGGCCGCAGGAATACGTTGGATGCGAGAAGCACAGAATAGGTCGAAGTGGCGGTGCTTGGGGGAGGCCTATGTCCAGCAGTGGACGTCTTTCGGCTGAAATGATGAATGATGATGAGCTTGACTTGTAACTGTTTTTAACTTTATAATAGATATTGGACGATAAGCTTTTTGATGAATAAAAACTAAAATAAACACAAAACAGAAACTCCAAATTTGGAGTTTCAGCCTAGGTGCCATAAATAAAAAAATAAGTGGATACGTAAAGTTATAAAAAACATAACAAATTCTTTTTCTCTTGTTCAATAGCTTACGCCTCCAGTCTTCAAACACAAGATAACCTATACATAATATACTCTCCAAATAGCTGCTTTTTACCAGTGGAAGACGCTCACTACTAAGGAGTAATAAACTACAAGTCTCATGCATATAAAACTAGTTTTCGTTTAATTTGTGAATTGTAAT
Organism: Aporophyla nigra; assembly: GCA_947507805.1. Taxonomy (NCBI): domain Eukaryota; kingdom Metazoa; phylum Arthropoda; class Insecta; order Lepidoptera; family Noctuidae; genus Aporophyla; species Aporophyla nigra. The sequence continues at coordinate 21,859,060 of OX382311.1, forward strand.
CGACATAAAGTAAACTAATAGGACGATGATGATTTGTCTGCGCTAGTCTCACGTAATTCCGAATCAGGATCCTCATCAAGAAACCGTTCGAATGCGGCCAGTTTTTATTCAGATTCCGTGAGATTAGCACAGAAGTTAGTTTTAACAGAATGTCAATGAAATATGTTAACGAGCTTCATAGACGACCTAGACGTCCTCTTGGCACAGCACAGGTGCAAGTCTAAACGGAAATTTCGGTTCATATGTGGTGTGGTGCATTCGCCAAAATGTATGCAAGCGCTGCTTGGCTTCGCTGCTGGTCGTCATTCGAAACGAACGTCAGGTTTTTTCCGTTCGGAAAATGTTCCGTCCGCTTAGTTGAACATTTTGTATGTCAAGCAAGCCTTCAGGGCTCCGAATTTGAAAACTGATTACGTATTTTAATGTGCCCTGTGGTATAGGGCCGACCTAAGTAGAGATCCTATCGTGTGTGATATTAGTGAGCACTTGTCTTACACCATAATTGTCAGTTTTTACTAAGCTCAGCACGCGTAGCATGACCACCGTAGAAATGGGTGTTGACGGAAGAATAGACAAAATTACAGATTGTAGAAAGATTAGAGTCAAAATTAAAGATTGTAGAAAGATTAGAGACAAAATTAAAGATTGTAGAAAGATTTGTACCGTTTTATGCTGGCGTAGCATGACAATTCTATCTCTATTCTTCCAAGAATAGACAAAACCCATTTCTACGGTGGTCATGCTACGCGTGCTGTTGTTATTGGTTAGCTGGAACCTGTGTTTCAGGTTTCTGTGAGCTCGCCAGATGAATGCTAAAAATGCAATATTCCACATTTAAATATTAACATTGGCGGTGATTTTTAAAAACTGAAAGTGATTTGGACTAGGCAAGACAAAGACTTTAATTTTCTATGGCAACTTAAGTTAAATGTCAAAATCCGTCACTCTGTCGACTCGACGTCTATTCACATAAAAATATTGAATAATTTCTAGTAAAAATCAATTTGAAATTGTGAAAACAGTGAAATTTGTGGCAAATCATAAATTTTTCGGGTGGTCGTCACTTGCCAGTTGCTGTCGGTGAGTGGAATTTTATATCTTCATTTCAGATAACGTGGGATGCGAAAATAGATCGAATGGCATTTTGAATTATTAAATTATTGTCGCTATTGCTAATTGTGTTGTCGGCGATAGTTGTGTGTTGTGGAATGCGGCGGCGGTATTCGAGTCTAGCCGTCGACGACGTAAGTTTTGTGTCAAAAGAGTAATAGGAATTTATATCGGGTGCGTATGTATATTCTGAGATCTATTGATAGCGATACGGACGTCGGTGTTGTGATACGAAAGTCAACTGATACAGTATTGCAACCGGCGATTCTACGGCTTCTATTCGCGAATATATAGTAACTATACACAGTATAAACGTTCTTTCACTTTAAAAAGCACGGTATTTTACTTTAAAATCATTTAATGAACAGGAACACATTGCCCTGCTCCTTGATTGCCTAGGATGAATACGATATAACATATAAATGATTTTATTAAGTGTTATCCTTCAAAACAACATCAAGGTCTCAAATTATCTAGGATTTTTTTTTCAAATCAAATCAAATCAAATCATTTTATTTGCATAATATGGGTTTTTCAGGAGATGTTACATTGTTTGTTGTTTCACCATACTCAGCCTATATATAAGCATGCAAAATTTGGTTAATCTTACACTTATGTTACAGTCCTTCAATTGCATTAGATTAGTCATAAGATTAAAATTAAATTAAAATTAAATTAAGATGAATTTAGATTATAAGGTATACATATTTAAAATAAAATGATGGTGAGTTTTACATTACATTACATTTACATTAATCCTTTACATTTTTCTGTCTTTATCATTCATAAATTCGCTTAAAGTATAATATGCTTTATCTATGAGAAAACAGTGTAGTTTCTTCTTGAATAGCCTAACCTGATTGATATTTCGGATGTTTAGGGGTATATTGTTATAAATTTTTGGTCCCATACAAACAAAACTTTTGTATAAGAGCGCTGTTTTGGAATGTAGAACGCACAGCTGGTCTGCATGACGACGCCTTGTACGGTACTCAAATAATTCTGGGTGTGATTTAATAAATGCTGCAGTTTCATATATATAGATACAGGGCAGAGTCAGTATTTTTAGTTTTCTAAAATAAGGTTTGCATGAATCAGTTTGTATTAAGTTGCATATAGCCCTAATGCATCTCTTTTGCGCTCTAAACGCACGTTCCAATTCAGTGGAGTTTCCCCAAAAAATAACTCCATATCTGAGAGTAGACGATACATAACCATGGTATGCTGTCATCACAGTTGTTATATCAACGATTTTTCTGAGATTACGCAGCGCAAAGGAATATCTATTTAGTTTATTACATAAGAACTCTATATGTTGTTTCCATGTCATTTTGTTGTCTAGATATAATCCTAGAAACTTAGTTGATTCTACTACTTCTATTGATTGGTTATCATAATTTATGTTTAAATTTTCTAGCGGAAGTCTTTGTCTAAAGTTTATAGCTTTAGTTTTACTGACATTAATTTTTAAATTGTTTCTTGTTAGCCAGTCAATCACATTTTTTAAAGTCAAATTTATGTTCTCATTAATGTCATTCTTATTATAAGCGTCAAAAAGGATAGTACTGTCGTCAGCAAAAAGAGTCATAGGATTGTTAGTAACAGTTGGAAAGTCATTAATATATATTAGGAACATAGGTGCTCCAAGCACACTGCCCTGTGGCACGCCATATTTAACATATCTCATGTCCGATTTGTATGTTGTCAAGGTTTTTGTTTTAGGACAGATTTTGGATATCTCAGTTAGTTGTATTCTGTCAGTTAAATATGATTTAAGTAGTTTATGTACATTACCCCTAAGGCCAGTTGCATATAGTTTGTCCAAAAGAATTTCAATTTTTACGCGGTCAAAGGCTTTTGTCATGTCCATGAACAGGGCAACCGTTGGAGATCGCTTATCCATATTTATTAGTACCCGATTACAAAATTGATATATTGCTAAGTTAATTGATTTATTTTTTCTGAAACCCATTTGTTCTTTGGCAAAAAGATTATTATTCTCAAGGTAGTTGCATACGCGGTTATAGATAACTCTTTCAAAAATCTTAGAAAAAATAGATAGCAATGCAATTGGGCGATAATTGTTCATATTATCTTTCTCTCCTTTTTTATGTATAGGTTTAATTATTGCAGTTTTAAGTAACTTTGGAAATATACCTGTTTGAATAGATAAGTTTATTAGATGTGATAGTACGGGTGAGATTATATGAGCAACTCTTTTTATAATATTAGTATTAAATCCGTCGTACCCTACACTCGAGGTGTTTTTTAATGAGAGGATGATCTTGTTTATTTCATTAGGGTCAGTAGGTGACATAAACATTGAGTTGTTGACGGATGGAGGGCATTTATGTGCAGGTGTGGAATCTTCAGGTTGTATCTGATCAATGAAATAATTATTAAATTGCGTTGCTATATCAATTGGGTCATAAATTAGAGTGTCATTAATTTTAATATTATGAATATATTCTCGAGGTTGGTTGTATTTATTTTTATTTATTATTTTCCAGGCTGTTTTAGATTTTGTAGCTATGATGTTTTACTAGTATTTTTCTTGAGAATGTATTCACTGGTACTCAACTTCATAGTATTCTTGCTTATACATATAATTTAATACTGGTATTTCATTCAACCATTGGATGGATTGAACAGTTTCAAATAAACACAATCAAATGAGAATAAGATCATTTGCACACTGACATCATTATGGACAAATAGGGGTTTCCAGGCCCATCTTATCTCTTAACAGTGGATTTATCAACTTACCTTGGCTACAATTTAAAACATTTCTAAATGTCATTTATTAATCTTTGTTTATTCTAGACCTTTGCCTTGTGAGCCTACATAGTGATTTGTCTATTTAATTTGCTTGTAGCAAATTATACTCCATAATATTACTATGAATATGGATAAGTTTGGTAATAAAATTTAATGGTTGATATCAAGTTAATTTTAAACATCTTAGATTACATTATTAGACCTGCAGGTGGCAGGTGTCAGCGAGGTTATTCATGCAAATGAATGTTATTAAAATGATCTTATTAGCCTGGTGAATGGTTCATTGGAAGCCAACTACAATACTGTTCGGAAAAGGCTACACAGACAATGTTGGGTAAATGTTTGTTGTTGCTGAAATTGGGTGATTTGTCATTGGACTTACTAGGACAAAGTAATAATACACCCAATTTATATCAACTTATGAAATGATTCACTGACTCGTTTCTTATTCAAAATATTAACGGAGTGGCAAGGTCATCACTGCATAGTTTAGATTCAGTACATGACTCCAAACCCTGTCTGCATTCAGTATTTACGTCTGTTATAAATATATAGAAACGGTTGCAGAAAACTGTGCACTTTAAGCTCACTTTATGTACTAATTGTTTTGACTAATAGTATAAGTACTAGTTCGATAACATTCTTTAGAATAATGTGACTTTCCTACAGTCTTAGTAAATGATTTTATTTTTGTAAGTATGTTTGTACAAACACTTTTATAGGCCAATAATATTTTATAAAGTAGATGAGGAAGAGACTGACATTCAAGTCAGGCCAATAATTTAAATGATAACAAATCATTTGGCTGCTAATAAAAAGAAAATTAAAGATTAATGTTTGAAATTTTGTAATGTTACATATTCATTCATCATTCTCCTGCTTTTATCCCAATTTATTTGTGGTCGGCACAACACATATTTTTCTTCCACACTTCTCTATTAGTCGTCATCTCAGTAGTCACCCCCTTTCTATACATATCATAATTCACATAGTCCATCCATTGTTTCTTTGGTCTCCCTCTACCCTTAAAGCAATTGACATTCATAATCAATACTTTCCTCAAGACATTTTCCTCATTCCTCCGTATCACGTGACCATACCATGACAACCGATTCCCACACAACTGTTCAGTTATTGGTGCCACTTTCAGACTTCCTCTTATGTACTAATTTCTTCTTCAATCCATTCATGTAACACCACACATCCCTCTTAACTTTCTCATCTCAGTTGCATGCAATTGCCCTTCATTCATCCCTTTTGTGGCCCAACATTCTGACCCATACAAGACAGCAGGTCTGACCATGGTTTTATATATCTTCCCCTTAAGTTTAAGGGGGATGTGGAAGTCGCAGATTGTTCCTGAGAACTGCCGCCATTTCATCCATCCAGTGTTTATTCTGTGCTTAATTGTAATGTTACATTATTGTAACATAAATAATTCCAATAAAAGTTGTTGAACTAAATATTTTCGAAATATCTATTTCAAAAGGTTTCCAATCAATAATATCAATATGAAGATAATAATTTGTATGATATACATAATACATCTTTTATCCAATACAGTCTTGTAAAATATCACAGCAGAAGAGAGGTATCGAATTTTCAAAAAGGTACTGGATTTTTGAAAACAGGATATATGTCTTCTACTGTGATATTTTCTTTAAAAACTTTAAAATATTTCACACAATACATAAGATTTTTTCTGTTCTGTATTCGACTTCACAATAGCCATTCGCCGCACGCGGCACTGAAATCAATGTCTTTTCATGAAACTCGCTCAGTGTGCACGGTACATCGGTGGTTCACCTACATAGGTTTATTATGTGCCGCGTTCTGCGGCAGCAATGAATGGCGCTCGTGGAAAGGATCGGAGCTGTCATGTCCGGTGTGTAAGTGCGCGAGTGCGAGCGAGAGGCTCGTGTGCGAGAGGGACGGGCGTCGCTCGATACTGCTCGTATTGTTGGGGCGTCCCTCGCCCCGCGCCGCGTTCAAGAGGGTTATGTAATTTAGGCGAGGCTTCGAAGCCAGCGGGTAACGACTAATGGAACTTGCAGACTCCTAGAAAAGTAGTAATAAGGAGGAATCTGGTTTTGTAAGAACGATCATTCTTCGAAATGAGGTAGACAAGACACGAAGCTGATAAGACTACTATGAACTATTCATTAATACTTTAAGAAAAAACCTGCTACTGTAGGTATAATCATAGTTTGTTATCGGTAGTTAGCATTTAGGTATCAATTGGCCAACAAACTTAATAGCTAGTTATGAAATGATACAAACTAATGTTTTTAGTCATTAGTCGTAGTTTATGATAGATTGAAATATGACACTCGTAATCTATTACGATTACGCCACACGTCTATCAAATACGAGGTACTCAAAGTAAACGTGTCATCATCATCATCATCATTTCAGCCGTAAGACGTCCACTGCTGGACTTAGGCCTCCCCCAATTTGGGGGGCTTTGCCATAATCGCCACGCTTGGCAGGCGGGTTGGCGATCGCAATATGGTGGTAAAATGCATAGAGAACGCTGCTGCCCATTCTCTAGTAAGTCCCTTAGTCGCCTTTTACGACACCCACGGGAAGAAATGGGGTGGTGTTATTCTTTTTCTTTAAGTAAACGTGTAGAAGAGTCCAACTCATGCGAACATGTAATGATTTTCACAATTTTATAAACTGTGTGGTTTGTCTGTTAAACTCGCTCGCTTCGAAACCAAGCCCTACTCCTCCATGGGAAATGGTAGGAATGTATCCCCGCTACTATAGTAATTGGCTCGTGATATTCGCAATTTGAGACACAATATGCCGTATTGTTTCACGTAATGTACTGAAAAGAGGATAACCACCATTACCTTGCTCATCTCCATTGTCTAGGGCTCTATGTAACACTGCCTTAGGGTTACGCCTGACTTTGGAAACAGATTTTCCCCTCAACTCGAACATTTTACATAATTTATATATTTACGCAGGGACCTTTAGCCAATTTATTTAATCTAAAGAGTTTGTGTCGTCTAAATGAGAAATTTATGCGTTACCTAAACTTTACTCAGAAATACAGAATTAAAAATTCGTTTCAGAACTGGAGTCCGGCTCCCTGAGGATTCATTGCCAGCAGTTTGCCATCTTTTGTCTTATATCCCAGTACTTCATCCAAGTCGTGACAGTAATACAGGCCATATAAAAAGTGAAGTTTTGTTACTCGCAGTTTTTATCTTAATTTTTGTCGGAGCAAGGTCTCAGACTAGCCGTAGAAAAAAATCTCTCCTGAGCCATGTCGGCAACACTGTCCATTTGGAGTGTTGTGTTAAAAATATAATTTTGTATGAATCATGGGTGACAAAGTTATTTCTTTTGTTTGTTTGAGCAAAAAACCATTGCGGAATCTAGCATGATTCATTTGTAGAGTCGACTTGATTTCCCTAGCTCGGCAAAGTATCGTAGGTAATTGTTGAGGAGCGGTGTGCCGCGGAAGATAATCTTTTTATAGAGCAATCACACGAAATGAGGCTGCGAGGATCCAAAATGGACGCGTATTTTGCGGAATTAGAGCTTGAACCCCACGTGATGCCGACATGTTAGGTAAATAAACCACGGAGGGTATGCTCCACGACTTAACTATAGATATTGGGTGGATCCAAAGATGCTAACGTTCTGTTTTGGTAAAAAGAAGATAGTAGAATGTTACACATTTTAATTGAATTCAGAATGGTCTTTGAAAATGCTGCTTGAATGTTTGAATTATCAAACCAACCCTGGATATTGAGTTCCAAACATTGGTGGACAGTTCCGTTTCTGTGGGTGGCACTCAAAAGGAACAAGCGGGAACCCTTGTCAATGAAGTTCCTAGAAGTTCGGTGTCTGAGAGTCGTTCTATTCGCGGCTTGAAGAAGTTGTTGGAGACACGTTAGATTGAAAAGTTAGCTGTGCAGTCGCATAGAAGATAGAGGAGGTTCAAACGTCTAACAAAAAGCATTTGTGTAAACTCAAATGAAATACCGATGCATACGAGTCTCGGATACACTCGGTGTTATCCAAACGAATAGCTCTCATATATTTGGAACGTGAAAAATGCTTTGAAATATACAACTTTTCAGTGAATGATCAAATCGATTTATGTTTATAGTGATATGTTTTGATTTATTTGGATTCAAGTTTTCATTATACGATTTTTGGCGAGATTACTTGTTTAAAGAGTGTTGAAACTGTCCTGAAAATTCAACATACAAATCGATCTTACGTGAATGTCGAGCCGTTCCAACTCCTTGATAACACTGCTAGGGGAGCTCTGAGAGTTTTTGAGCTAGCCTTAAAGTTATTACCCCGTGGTCAGGAGTCCACTTTTAGACTACGAAAATGGACCAAAAATAAAATGATCTTCAAACCCGTTGCTTTTGGTGTGTGCGGTCTAATAATCCATAATAACTTAAAAAGGCAAATGTGATGACGAAATTGTGAGGATTCCCTAAATCTGACGACTCTGATAACCCAAATTTTGACACTTTTTAAAATGGTATTCAGGGCGAGTAAAAAATATTCTGTGTTACATTTCTTGATAGTGAATTTTGATACAATAGCTAAAATAAAAATATATACACAATATCTGACGGATTGATTGGCAATTATGACAATATTTCATTGATTACAACAGTGCCTAAAAGTGGTTATAATTTTACACTTATTTTAGAAATCAACGAACCGAGTTGCTTGGATTGATTGGTTTTTGAAATGGAAGCTGACCGTTTCGGAAGTTTGAAAATATCCAAAACTTATATCAGAGGACACTATAAACAAAGTTGATTATTTCAAATTTTACTATGACATTCACAATCAGCGTATAAATGTTCTTACTGCTGGGACATAGGCGTCCTCTCTGGGAGAAGGAGTGGGCCATAAACCAATACCCGAGCCCAGTGCGAGTTGGTGGATGTACATGTCTTCGAATGCTTGGTTCTGGGATAGGCCGGTTTCCTCACGATGTTATTCTTCATCGTTTTGAGAACAGTGGTGATGAGACCAAATACACAAAGTAAAGTGCCTGCCTGGGTTCGAACTCACGACCGACTCGTTAAGTCGGGGCTGATACTACTGGTCTACTAAGACAGTAAGCAAAGCAATGAATTGAGTAACATCCTCATCTTATGGGCTAACAACATTCATAAAAATAATTAGAAATGTTCGTCAATTGTTTGTTAAAGATGGAATTTATAAAGAACACGTGGAACAAGTGTCTTTCCCTTAGCTTGAAACTGAATAAGAAAGACGTTAGACGATTTCTTAATTTTATAGTTATATTTTTTCATATAAGCTAATAGGTTAGAGTGTAATGTGAATAATGTATCACCAATTGTGATAATATTAAAGGAAAAAAAAAAACAACCTCTTGCACAGTACTGTCCTTCTTGCAACCTTCTCCTGATGGCCAATGAACCTTGTTTTCAGTTTATAAACTAGACAAAGGCATCAACTAATGCAATTTACGTGTAAGCTAGTAAGTAGTTGCGCATTCTCCTTTACAATTTGAGCAGAATTTCCAAGACAGGCAAACTGTATTGCTTATTGAAGATTCTTAAGATAGTTAGGTTGAATTGTATGAGATGAGAATATTAATCAGTATTATCGTGAAGTTAGTATTAAGGCGAGGTTGCAGTATTTTTTAACTTTTTTAAACCTCTGTAAATCTAGCAAAATGGCTAGTCTCCGTAAAAAAAAAAATATTTAGGAAAATTGAACATACTGTTAAGCGCCGTGTGAAGATAGAAACGTGAATTAAAACAATTGGCTTGATAAAAAATAATCATAAAGTTGACACTAAATCGCCATTTAAAACGTGTACCTTGAAGAGATTCCATCATTAAACCATGTAAAACTCATACCAAAAGATAGGTTTTATTGTTTTTTAGGGCATGCTGAGAAAATATTTTATAATTTCCTTATCATTTTGTCTCCACGAAACAATTATACACAAAATCTAGCAGCCCAAGCGCTCGCAACGACCGGCCAATGTTCGCCGAAACGTCTTCAACTACAATAAGCCTTAATAAGAATACAGAAACAAAGAAGGTGTAGAAATAATTTATACAGCAGGTAATCAGTAGCAATCTCAGCATACCTTACGTTATTCGCTATCCTTACGAATAGCCGAGGGGTCTAATATTAAGCGATGATCACGATAATATCCTGCCCTGCATTCATAATCCGGCAGCTTTCACTCAGATAATGTCCGGATCCGGGAAGCGCATATTTTCACACTGAATCACTGCAGAAGGCTTATCTGATGGTTTTAACGCTACAGTACCGTTACTAGTTTGTGTATACGTACGATGAAAATAACAGTCACTGTTATTTATTTAATTAGTAACCGTTCTGTAATAGGCGCTTATGCATCATTTCCTGCCATTAATGCTCGGGATGTGTGTAATAAGGTAAGGTGCATTGTCATCTTTAGCTTTTCATGCTGCTAATGTATGTAATTCCTCATGAGATTTCCGGTCAGTCGTGGTGGTTTCATGAAAACTTTGTTAATCAAGAAGAAGGATATTTTTCCATCTTAACAACATTCAAGATTTTTGTGAAAACCCTGTTAACCATTTAACTTTTCTCAAAAAGTTGGAAGTTACAATAAAGAGCAGGAAATTGTTCACAGTAAACTTGGAATTGACGGAAATTAGCCACTGCGATTAAAATGTTTTCGGTGCTTGCCAAAAATGTTGATACTTGCGGAGTTGTAAAATTGTTCAACATGTTTTTTTTCAACAGACTACATTTTTGTTTCGAATATTGCTGCAGAAATTCTGTGCCAAAAACATGCGCCAAAACCTCATAATTCTTTATTTTATCCAGCGCATGTGATCAAATATTATGTGTGAATTAAATCTATATCGAACATATGACTCGAGCAAGGAATAATAGTGTTCCATTCAGTACAAGACTAGATTGAGCAATGCCTCAAGTGGGGACATACAACGCCTGTCTTAACCAAATCTCCCACGGAGGGGAAATAGGGTGGCAGAGGGAAGTTCTCATTATAGAACGCAAATTATATGAAGCTTTAATTCCGGAAAACGAGACACTTGTTTCTCCTGTTGCAAATTCAGACGTTTTCGTCCTACAACACCCTATAATTTAGCATTCTGCACCATTTGGTCTAAAAGTATTTCGCCCTATAGGCAGTCGTGAGAAATATTTGAGGCTGTTACAACAAATAGGTTGGGTTTTGTTTGACAAGGATCTAAAGCCAACCTTTTTTTGGGACCGATGAAGAGGTTTTCCAAATGTTTTGAGGGTTTCCTATTGCCAAAGGGGTATTTGTTGTTTTATTTTTGGAATGTTTCTGCCATATGTGTATGTTTGTTCCATTCATTTCAGAAACTTGAGCTTCTTTACTCCTGTCGATTGTATTCAGAGTTTATGCGTGTGGAAACATTTTATTTTGTACATTATTTTCTTATTTCCACATAAATGTGGTAGTATTACGTTTCAATATTGTATGTTACTAGTTCGAAAAGTTATAAGCCTAAATCAAAACATTTCTTTACACAAAATTTTTCTGTAGAATTGTAATGATATTATTTTAAAAATGTTTTTTTTTTTTTTGGATTGATTTTAAATTATTTTAAGCTATTGTAAAATGTAAACGGCTCGCCAGCACACAGATTAACCCTGAGAGGTTTTCGTTGTATGGCATAAACATTGTAAAATAGAATAAGTATTATGGAAAAAAAAAATGTCCGCGATAATTTGGCTTAGTAGGAGTTAATGTTTGTTTTTAAAAGGCTGATGGCCTGGATATTGATTCTGATCATTAACTGTTAATGGTATGATCGTATTGTGTTATCGATTGTTTTCTTTATTGCAAGGGAATTATAACGTCATTATTACTATGAAGCTCCGGAAAATTAGGTGATGAATGATGTAGTAGATTAAGGTAAATCTGCTCTGATTCAGTCTCTTAGATTTACAGAGAGATTGAAAAAGTTTCAAAAAAAGGTTTTGGTTAATTGTTAATCTTAATTCTGATGTGCTAAAGTGAAAGAGAATAATTGAGTAGTGTTATAGCAAGATTTGGCCGATATGTGTAGACATTACTAGAAGCACCAATAAGCAGAGGAAAATCGCATGAAATATGAATGTGCACGACTACGCAGGTAGAGTTAATTACAACTACCGCACCAATTAAGTAGTTACGAGTGTCGCACCCAGATTAGCCTTACTCGTTGCCGGCTTAAAATAACCACAGCCTTGGCGCTCGTACTGGAAACCTTACGTAACTAAGTAACCCGAAAAAAAAAATGAAATAACTTTTATTAATTACTCTTCTAGTGCGAACTTTTGAAATACCCCCGTATCAATAAAGTTAATTAACAGTACAATAAATTCCTGTCGCGTCCCATTCGAGGCAGGCCGGCAGCAGCAGCCGGCACACCGGCGGGGTGCGCCCGGGCCGGCGGGGTGCGGGGCCCGGGGTACCAGCTTCGACGTCAGTTCCATTGATCGCGTGTGACGTCACGCCGCCGCCGCCGCTACTGCAGCGCTATCGTGGCCCGACCGCTCGACGTTCGCGCCTTCGCCCGGGGCGCGTTCGAGGCTCGTTGTAAATGAGGCTTTGGTTTTCTGCCCTTGCCTGGTTGCGGCATGTAAAAATAGAATTGTCCATGATTTTGTGTCAATGTTACGTACGTTTACTGTGGGACCGAGGTGTTTTGTTGAAGCTGTTAAATTAATTTATATTATTCTTGATGAAGTGTTTTAACATTAGGCACTTTTCAAGGTATTTCAAGCTATAGTTTTGATTTTATCCTTATTCCGAGATTGATGGGACAATTCCTTTGCCTTTTGGAAGACTGGCTATCACAGAGGCCAGCTAGGTTTAAAATAAACTACCTTAATGCTCTCTTTTGCTGCAATACAATAAATGCAGTCGCCTATTTTTCCCATGAGATATACTGACCATTATTAAATATACCTGCAGTACTGGAAATCATATTTTATTTCATAGGAAGACTTAGCCGGTTAATTATTAACTTAACAAGCTTGCCGCAAAGCGAGTGCTCCGTACCAAAGTTGGTCGGTGTTTGAGAAAAGTTATCCGCGCCCATACTAGTTCCCACTTCTGCCGCGTATTTAAATAAGCCCACAAAATTATTATTCCATATTTAAATTATAATTATTGTTTCGTTTTTGCGTTAGAGTACTAAGAACTCTTAGGTTTTCTAGTCTAGTACATTAATAATCATGATTCGGTGTCGCAGAGCTGTAAAAATACATGTCACTGGCCCTGGATCTTATCTATGACAGAAAAGTGATTGGTTGATCTCCTCGTGAAATACTTATTATTACAGGAAGCGGTTGAAACATCAATAGTTTATTATCAGGGTAAATAAATACCTTGGGTATTAATTTACTCATCTTGAACCTTCCCGGAAATAACGTTTGGAAAATCTGTGGTTACGTGTAATAAATATTTTATATTGATGAGTTGCCCTGATTGCCTTTGAAGGCCATAGAGCGTAGTATTTACTTCCTGAGATAGTCCAATCAACATTTAAAATGTATGTATGTCTAATAAGGAGCATCACATTTGTTTATTACATGCAATAAAATCCTAATAACTATTAAGTTTCTTGAATTATTTCTTTTGGAGTGCATTCAAAAGTAAGATCTGGAAGTGAAAAAATCACAAAAGCTTTTGATAAAGCTTCCTTCCTATACGCGTGTGTCGCCAAGCAAACTTTAATGGGGCTTTCGCTCAAGAACCTCCATAACCACAAGGGGTGGTTAAACATCATTACCCACCCCTGACAATACCAGGGGCGTATAACTTTAAATAAAACATTGGATTGGTCCAGAAAAAAAACAAGGAGGTTTAATAAATTACCAAATTTTACGTCCCGTTCGATGTCCACAACGTTTAGCTAAAAAACGAGGTTGATTTAAAATTTTACCCAACCGGTGTCAGATTTACCCCAACCTTCCTTTTATCGGCCCGGGGAAAAAGGGCAAAGTTGATTACTGATTACGACACTGGTTGTCAAACAGTTTTACGAAGTCACTTCGTTTCTTTTCTGGATCTGTTTAACATATAACTGTACTGTAGATAAATAACGTTTAAAGGTTTTCGTAAGATGGAATAGAGTTTTGTTTAAAGTACAGTAGTTTGCTTGATACCTTTAACTTCATGATTGTATTGCCACTGCCTGCGTATCAGAATATTGATCGGAAAAGCGATAGGATTTACGACGATATTAAACCTTGGATTCGTTCCGAATTTTAAATGGCGCCCAACATGTGACGCATTTCGATATAAAATATATGTCCTAGAGTTTTACCAATTCACAGTAGAATCTCAGTTTCACTTATATTTCGTGCTCTTTCTTTTCCGTAATAAATGTCTGATCTAGGTTTTTTTACTTAATACTCGATTGTCCTCCGATCCGCTCTTTTATCATCCTTTTCTGGCTTTGTCCTAGACTCACAGTTCCTAAGATATTATTTGCGCTCCTACGAACCTGCTTTCAACTTCGCAATGTTGAGCACCGCTGTGTTACACGTACGCAGATAATTTGATGAAACGCCCGGCGGCACTCGCTACCTGTTTGAATTTATCCGGGGTCGGTGACCGATGCACTTAATGTTATTATCAGTATTGGGTTAACCCTCTTATGAAAATGTTATAATAATGATGCTGTAAATATTTATATAGTATTCTAGTTCATCTCATGGGGAACTTTCATTTGGCTTCGCATTGCAGTATTCAGTATTGGACAGTCGAATGGTTATTTTGACTTTAGTATTCGCGTTGCCACGACTCTGGGGTCGAAGCCAAGATCTTTGGAACTGACCTTTGTCTGTAATTGCTTGCCTGGGTAAAGTAGGCGTAGGTAGTTTTGTATAATATTGCATTTACTGAAAAGAAAAATAGTTCAGTCTGCGGCTGAATTCACCCTCATCAAATAAAGGTCGTTTTGACGTTTTAATACGTGTCTAATATTGTCTATACCCTTCACTTCGCGAACTACTTTTACAAATAAAATGTCTAGTTAAATTGTATCATTGAATAAGATAACAGGCCGGTTAACTTTCTGTACCTACCCACGCATCTATGAAGCTTTCCACCCACGTATAGATATGATAGATGTTTTGGCAATGTTTGGAGAGGTTTCAGTAACAAACGACATTAGCATTGGGCTGCCTGAAATTGTATATTTTATGCGACAGACCCGAATAAACAATATAAAAAAGAATGACAATTGCTAATGTGGTTTGAAACTCTTTCGTTTAGCGGCGAGTTCTTCAATATATTTCGTTCAATATTGATTAAGTATTTTCTTGCATAATATGCTAAATACTGTCTCGTTAAGTCGCAAGCGCTGCCGTCGAGCACGAGGGTTCGATTCCGAGGTCGGGTAAAGTGTTATTGAATTTTTCTATCAAAGTTTTCTCAGCAGCAGCCCAGTAGTCTGGATTTGTGCTCAATTGATGGCAATAGGCTCGCCCCTTTTACATGGGACTTATAACTGGCGAAATGTGTTTGTACTATACGTAAACTTCTGCCCAATCCTTCGGAGGGACATGGAGTGATGTAATGTTTCGTTTGTTGCATAGATCTACCCTTTTCCTTGTAGGTGGTTTACGAATCAGAAATGGGATACATCAGCATTCCATTTTTCTTCTGCGAAACGGTACGGGCGATGGTGGAGATTGTATTGAAATAATCTCACCTTCATTCAGCCGATTGTGATGTTATGAAAGTAAAAATATTAGAACAGCCGATGTATTCTATAAAATGTCACTGTGAAAACTCGAGAAGTGTGTGTGGTGTGTTGCTAGGGATTGACACTACAAACAGCTCACTTGACCATATAGATTTCATTAGAATAGATCAGAAGCCACATGATACACATCACATATTTACAACCTAGGTCCTGATAAATTTCCCAGGCGCTCAACAACATACTGCCTATGAAAATAGCAGAGTTTGCGACGCATACCCACTAACTTTACCTGTTCCTTGCATATTTGAACGTATAACTTAGATACGCCGCCAACTTTATGTACTATTCATACTGCTTCTAATAACATGGGGTCGCAATGTGCGCTGACATTGTTTCTTTTGTATATTGTATTGGATTTACTTCTGGGGTTCCTGCAGGTTTGTTATTATAAGCATTTAGGAGATGCCTATGAATTGCTCTTAACAAACAATTTCTATATACGGTATAGTTCTTTCTATGACTGACTGCATGTTATTGGTCGTATTTTTTATCTTTGCTAATACAATATTCGTAATAGATTAGTATGAACGATCCTTTGATCCTTTTCAATTGTTTACAGTCATTACTTCTAGAGTCTGAGGGATCAGTAAGACATTCCCGAAACTTACGATGTTAGATTAAACGGCCCGATTTCGAATTCTAGACCGTTTCTAGACCGTCGAAACTACGAATTTAATGCTTAGAGAGTAAACCCCCAGTGGGTTTACTCTCTAAGCATTAAATTCGTAGTTCCGGCCGAAATTACGATTATTTTCTATCCGTCATGCCGTATCACTTACGGTCATTATAAAGATTTGTTCGGGACCCGAACTAATAAATATACATAACACAATTTTACAGTTGTCTCAATCCCAGGTAATCGCCCGTCAGAAAAAATCTATTTGACACTTGCTTTAATGGATCAACTACTTTGGGAGTGACCCATATCATCGTTGAAGGACGAAGAAACTAGGTGCCCGGAATTATAACATTTAGCTAGTTTAGTTAATAATTCATCGAATCCAAAATTACAATGCATGGTGAACAAAAGAAGGCAAAGAAATGTCCTATCTTTGGTATTGTTCGTCGAATCATTGACCTACTTAAGTCCTGAGTTGAGCCGCATGATTACTGACAAATGCGTGCACTGATTGGACAGGTCCACCCAATCTGTGTGGCTCTTTCCTTAAAAGACCATTTTAGACACCAATTCACATGGTCTACACATGATGTGACCAAGATTATGTCTGGACTTTAAAGAGATTGTGACCTCTGAGTTTGTTTCGGCTTTTCTTCTCAGAGTAGTCAGATGAGCAACGCCGACCTCATCTCGTTTAAAAAATATGATTGACGTGTAAAAGTGTTTGTACAAACTTACTTGCAAAAATAAAGTCATTACACGCTTTATGTTAGCTTCACTTGTATGTTTGTATGTATGTTTGTATGTTTGTTTGTAACCGACTCCTTATAGCGCGATTTTGACCCACTTTAAACGACCTGGGTGCTTACTCTCGAATATAATTCCAATAGTTCGACATTGGAATTGTCAGTCAAACGTCAGTGATTGGCTGGACTCACTGACTCTAGCCAATCCCTGACGTTTAACTCAACCAACTGACGTTTGACCAATGTCGATCTATTGGAATTATATTCGAGAGTAAGCACCCAGATTTCATTCAAACTTTGCACACCTGTCAAGGACCGATGACAACGCAATAATTTCATAAATTTGTGCCATTATCCTTGCCAGGGTTACCAGGACAGCAAAAAAAAATTGTCTTCGAAAACTACGCTGACATACGTCACAAACTACGCTGACATACGTCTCTAAATTCGAAACACCCTAAAAAATAGAAAATAAATAATAGTTTAAAAAAACTAAAAAACACGCTTCCATTGAAAACCAAACTAAAAAGTACAAAATAATGGAAAAAAAAGCGTGGGGTGCCTAATATCAATAAAAAAAACCTTAAAAAGCACCCCACGCTTTTTTCCATTATTTTGTACTTTTTAGTTTGGTTTTCAATGGAAGCGTGATTTTAAGTTTTTTTAAACTATTTTTATCATTTAAAGGCAACATACATGATACGCAACTTTCTTATCCCAAAATATTACTTATAATAATCCGTTAACATATTCCCGATATCAAGTTTTATGTGAAACCATCGGGTGGCGACCCCAAAATTAATTAGCGTAGTAATATGAAGTTGATCGTAAATAAAGACGCACCCTCGTTACTCATTTACTTTTCTTGGCGGACGAAGGTTGGTGTCGTTACCTTACAATGTCGATGACCTTAACCCTCCGGAAGATTATGCGTGCCACGTTGAATTCAATCAAGCTTCGATAAAAAGGGTTTCGAAAATCTTCTTACGTATTCGTTTTTTCGATGATTCGGTAATATGAGTTGTCTTGGTTGATAGATTCGT
Source organism: Aporophyla nigra (assembly GCA_947507805.1). Classification (NCBI taxonomy): domain Eukaryota; kingdom Metazoa; phylum Arthropoda; class Insecta; order Lepidoptera; family Noctuidae; genus Aporophyla; species Aporophyla nigra. The sequence goes on from OX382311.1 coordinate 21,877,130, forward strand.
TTTTTACTATGTTCTAATCCACTTTGCTGACAAAGTGATATAACTTAGACGTTGAAGTGGTGCCTAAATAAATAGGACATTCATTTATTTTATTGCTAAATTTCAATAACTTCTACAATCCGTGTTTCATATTAAATCTTATTATATGTAGAAAAATTCTAAAAGGAAAGTCGGATAAGCAGTTATTTTGAATGATAAATATTTTCCATGACAAGGCGTCAGTTATATATTTATTTGGTTCACCGAAAATTGAATACACTGATACAATGTTATGAGATACATCCAATATACTTATAGACTAGTGTACCAATTTTCTTACAGGTAAGCACATGCATAACTTATTTGTTGACTGATTGCCTTCATTAAACACAGACTTTGGTTCCGTAACTGTTCTGTGTAGTAAAGTAAGTTCGGCTTTGTCATCAACAACTAGCCTCTTCTTGATGTCCTTGCTAAACAGTATACACTATCAACGAAAAAAAAATAAAGATTTGGCAATATATTGCTATAATAAATGAACATGGTATATTGTAACCTTTCCAGTTTAAGCTAGACGCATATCAGAAGCGAATCTATCCTAATAATAGGTTTCGCTTTGATTAGTACCGCAGCATGGGACTCTATTACCAACGCCCGATATTAACAGGCTCATAGAATAGTTTCCCTCTATTACGTCAAGGCGATTAATATTCTATTAGTCAGCTTAATAAGTAGCTTGATCGTTTTCCGATGCGGCGCGGCGTGGTCTAAATATATCGCTAAGGCGTTCTTTCGCTTTCTGTTTTTAACCGACTTCAAAAAAAGGAGGAGGTTATCAATTCGACTGTTTTTTTTAATGTTTATTACCTCATAATTTTTGACTGGGTGAACCGATTTTGATGATTTTTTTTTTAATTTGATAGCCGGTGCTTCCCGAATGGTCCAATTATAATTTGGTTCCATTCGGACAATGGGATCCATGTGAAAACCATATAAGTCTTAAATTTGCATTGAGTAGTTGCGCGACAAATGAACGAATAACGCGATTAGATTAGTGCGGGGTATCTACCATAACTATAAAATTAAAGATAAAAACTTACAGACTTTGTAGTGTTTTTTTTTAAGGAAGTCGTTGTTATTTTTTTGTAAAAAGTTTTTTCCTGTGATCGACTTCAGAACGTTGCGGGAAAAGACCAAATCCAAATGTTGAACTCGTCCTTTGAAACGGTCTTACCCGTTTATCGGATCTAAATACGCCTCTGAGTTCGTGTGCTTTATTTTTTAATTGGTTCAGTTGAACCTTGTAATTTAAATCCCTCTGTTGTGTATTACTTCCTCTTACAATAGCACATCGACCATCTCCCATACATTGTCGAGCCAACAATTTGTTGAAATGCTAAAAGTTCCCATTTAGTGTCATTTGTTAGAATAATATATCAGCTTTAAGCTGCCTTAGTTTCAATATGGGGTCGAATCTAAGTTTAGGTTGATAGAGACTGTTATTTAACAATATATTTTGGAGTCACCATTCGGGTAGTATTCAGATTTAAGTACTAAACTCTTAAAATATGTTTCCATTTTTATAAAATACACCGACTTAACAGAGCGAATAATATACAGCAGATAAGGCATTAGGCCCTAATGTACCTACTGACAGAGAAAATAGGACTATTAATATCCCAAATAAAATGCCGTTGCCAATCAAAGAAACAGATACAAAGTCTGTTTTCGTGCTGCGGTAGTTCGTAAAAGCAAGACTTGTCAGATTCCGTAAAGCAGTCAGTCGTTGGATTAATCACCGAAAATACAACGATAACTCAAAATTCTCAATTTTTGAGTTGTCTTACTTTAGATCTAGGTGTGCGATATGCTGCTTCTTAGTTCTGAACAGAGATCCGTTAAATGTAATTGATCGTTAATGCCTTAACTGAAACCGATTAAACTGTGTCATCAGATGCTCTATCTGCAGGATACAGACGCGATCAATCAACCCATAGACAGCAACTATTAAACTGCCAATTGTTTAATAGTTGCTGTCGAAACTAAATCTTTCAAAATCACAGTTTTGCGGGCATTTTAAAACGATATCCATCAGGTTTAGTTATTGTCGATGCCTCGAAAACTAACATTCATAGCGATTGGTATTCTTACGTCCATCGTCTTTGAGAATGAAGTGCTTTTCACTGACTTTGATTGCACGAACTATTAGCAAACGAAGAAGTCTATCATCAGCATATTATTATGAAGCTTGTATCCTAATAAAAGCCCCTTTATCCTCTTTGAATACTTGACTATACTGACCAGTTTCAATTAGTGCTATATATTCCCATCAATACGATGCCACATCAAGGGTCGCTACCCCTAAAAGCGTGAACGAATGTGGCGTGTCGCTTCACTCCTCGTATGCAAGAATGCCATTTCAATCGGCAGCTCTGACGTATAACTTATGTGGTGCTTTGTGCCACTTAGGAACGTTTTATATGTGCTTGTCAGAACTGGGTTACTATGTGCCAAAGTTAGATTAGTCACGAAAGTTCCAAATACAATTATAAATTATTTCTAAAATAGGCTTGAAGTCCTGACAGACCTGAGCGTGGGTTGAACATGATTATGTGTTTTAGGACCCGCCGGTCTCAATTTTACTCGTGTCAATATCAAATAGAAATTGGCTGTGTTAATTGGATATCCGCTCTCTTTTAAGATCCATTTATCGGAGCTCGGTAAAGTTAACAAAATTACAGTCATCTAGGACACCAACATTGGTATACTCTCTAAATGTCAAATATAGTCCCGGGAGTTATCAGAAGCTCGAATGTATAAATAGCCAAATCAAAAATACATCAAGTCGAACACAAAGCAAGCCTTATACTGCTACAAGGTCAAATACACTATTTCTATTTTCAGTTATTTGGTATCAATTTCTCAGAATCTGCTCTGAAATTGTCTGCGATCTGGGCCTTAATCATTCATTCGATACGCAATTTCACAGGAGGTACTATGGGCTAGTTTATTCGAATTTTCTAGAATCCTCAGATATTTCAATTCGATTGTAAAAGAGTTATATTTCTCTTTCGTATCCGTTGTACCCGATAATGAATTTGAAATATTCGAACTTCACATAAATTTTCCGGGTTATAGGATTTCCTAAATGGTTATATGTAGGGATGTGGGTACGAATCGTGGCTAGCTGCCTGAAATAGATTCAAATAGGGGAACAAAAAAGAGCTTTAGGAAAAGGTTTTGATCAACTATTAGGTTTATATTTCAAGTGTAAGATAATTATTATTTAAAAAAATATTAACACTTGAATATGATTGACAAGGGTATGATTGATGCCAACTTCCTCGTTGGTCTAGTAGTCGCATGCGCTTCTGCTCAGCATGAGATCCTGGGTTTCGATTCCCAGGTCGGGTAAGGGATTATTGGGTTTTCCTTCTCAAATTTCTTAGTAGCAGCTCTTACTTCTTACTCGCCCTATATTACATACGACTGGAACATAAATGGTAATTAATGTGGGAGCACTAAATAGGTACACTTCCGCCAACTGCTCATCCCTTTGGTAAATATAGGCGTGTTGTGGTACCGATATATAAAATACCTAATTGTTTTGCAAAAACATTGTGGAAGTGAAATAAATAAAAAACTACTCCACAAAATGATCACAAAAAAAATTAACTAAGTCCATGAAAACCTAAAGAGATATAATATTCTAGACCAGCCTTTCCCAAATTGGGCGATAACGCCCCCTTGTGGGCGCTGCAGGCCTAAAGGGGGGTGGTAAGACACCCAGAAAAAAAAATGTGTAGACTACACAACGCCCCCATTTTTTTTCTGGGTCTGTTATCACCCCCCTTTAGGCCTGCAGCGCCCACAAGGGGGCGTTATCGTCCACTTTTGGAAAGGCTGTTCTAGACAGACTGCTACGTTTTCTACCGGCTACGAAATGTTTCCCCGAGAATATGGCTAATCAGTGCACCGGCCACTTACGAGTATATTGATAGCTGAACATTGTTATTAGAACTCAGGTGGCCTAGCTGCTTATCCTACTAACATATTCCTATGATATAGTCAGCTAGACTAAGCTTACTAACAATTTAATCAAATGAGGGTAGTTGTACTATAATGCCAACATAATAACACTATAGTACATTGAGCAGAGTAACTGTCAAAGTTACTTCATTAGTAACTATGTAGCAAGTACTCGCAGAACGTCTAACGGAGAAACTTCAACTATTTGCGGGGAAAGTACCAGTGGGTTCTAACTTTTTGGATCATCACAGTTTTTGGGATCTTGGCCACTACTTAGTCGCTAATTGAATTAACTGTCCGTCATCTTTGAGTGGGTTGTCTGAGCTGACTGTACATGGGGTGGCAGGCTCATTAGTGGCAAGTTACGCATCGAGGTATCTGCCCCCCTATACAGATTGCCATCGATACACTGAGAATAACGATTGATTTTAATGTCGGTTTTAATATTGTGCTATGTTTTTTATGTACATTAAATTGCTATGTATCATTTCGGTTCAGGCTAACCTTGACCAGCGGTGTTAGTCACATCAAAATGAAACGTGTTAGTCACTTTATATCAAAGTGTAAAACTCCCAATCTTCTTAATTTGAAATAAAGTGGCGCGATAATTCAACATTATTGTTCCAAAGGAGATTGTATTTAGAAAATCAACAGGCTGTTACAACGGAGATTATAATTATTAAGGTCTTTCTCAACTCCTCAAGTGTCTATCTTGTCGAAATCTTAAAATTAATAAACAAATCTTTCCAGTTAAGTCTGTTTGCTTTTCGTTTAACTGTGAAACGTTCCTAATTCTGTATTCCCTTTTCATTCCATCCTTTTTTATATAAAAAGATTGACTGCTAGTCGCTTCAAGGTAGATTCAATTAGACCGGGCGGAAACTTTAGCTTGGCTACTTATATAAAAATAAAATACTCAAGACTCAGCCTAGCTCTTTGAACCCTTCTAACGTAAAAAACAACTACACGAGTTACAGAGTTTTGAACACAAAAAAAACATTTTATGCTCTACTGAATAAGTACCATATTCGTGTGAATGTAAGTGCGTAGTTATGGCTAGATAGTAGCTGCAGTGGACTGGAAGTTCCTCTGGCCGTCCGGCCGTAAACCGTTAAACTTCAGAGCTTTGAAGTCGGTGCGACAGTTGAAAATTGAACCATTTGTAAGTTGCCGGAAGATTGCTTTACTTTACGGAAGCTGCTCTTGTGCGAGATTAAATTGCAATTCCGTGTATTTACCTATTCACTTCGCTTAAGTTAGGTTCAATATGGTTCTTCTCTTCCGATAGTTAAAATAAATTTGAAAAAATAAAGCTGTAAGTAGTCTTAATAAAACCTTAGCGAAGTCAAAACGTTACGTTGATTTTTTTTTTAATTTTTACGAGTTCTGGGAACGATTCTTATGAAGAATTTTTATTTTTTTTGATTTTTGTCTATTTGTCTGTTTCACGCAAATACTACCGGATCTTATATGCATCAAAAAACTATCGTATCCACTGAGGCTTGAGTACTAGAAAACTCAGAAATTGGGAATACTTGAACTTGACAGTGTATTGGAAATTGAAAGTAAAATTGAATATAAATATCTATGGCTAGGCGACTTATTTAGTGATAGGTTTTCGTCAGAAATAATCTGTAAGAATGCCTTAGTCCGTGTATCCTTGTCGTGCAGGAACGCAGGCGTTCAATAATTTACTAAAAACGAAAAACTCGCAACATATGAGGAATTACTACTGAAGGCAGGTCGACGTTAGCACAAGTTGCTTCTCACACGGACATTTGTATGTCGCTTGCTCCTGCGTCACCAGTCCTGTCCTCTCTTCATATTCTACTGGCTAAACTAAAACAATAAACGTATACATAGAAGTCTTATGAAAACGTGGCTGTTATTTTAGTTAATCGTGGTAATTGTGGTGTAATACGACTTCCACCCGAACGTAGTCTTGGCCAGAGGCTACTCTTAATATAACAAGAGCACACCGGACGTTGTTATAAGTAAAACAAAACCAAAACACTTGTTCAATAAAATGTCTAAATAAATGAAGTTACGAGCTGTCCCTTGGAACAATGAGTGAATTTACAGCGCTTTGTCAGTTCTTTATTGAGATTACCGTCATGTTTATCTGTCCGCTTCTTTCTGAGAATCTCTGTGTCCACGAGGGGCTCAAGGCTGCTTTATGCCTCTTCATTTTCTTTCTAATCTAAGGCTATGTCACAACGGAAATGCTTGTTTTATTATTCAGACAATTTTTATTTACTTGAAATTCTACTTAACATAATAACAACCGTTTCTACATACACGCACACACATCATCAGCCTATAATGTTCCCACTGCTGGGACACAGGGCACCTCTCGGTGAGAAGGAGTGGGCTATAATCCACTACGAATTCTACGTCTTCGAATTTTCGGTAAGACATGCCGGTTTCCTCACGATGTTTTCCTTCACCGTTTTGAGAGTAGTGGTTTCTACATGTTTCTCTAATAATAAATAATATCTGAAATTAAGAAACGTTAACTGTAGTTTCTGTTTTCGACCAAAATAATTATTTCCTTTCTAATTTATCCTCATCTGAAACAAAGCTCAGATCACATTCGCAATCTAAAAAACTGCGAACAGCTAAAACGAGCAGATTTATTTATTGAAATAAAAGTGGGTATTCGGAGACAGGTGGCGCTCCAGGCACTTCCCACAAAAACGCTAATGGCCGCTGTTACCTCAGTATTTTATTGGATTTCCGTCGTCGAGGGCAAATATCGAAAGGTTAAAGGCTGCAACATCCTAAAAGATTGTTGCTCTAACTTTATTTACGACGCTTGCAAAATTGAAACACAACGTGAAGACTATAATCCCTTTCGTCCTCCGTAATGCGGATTTTATGGCACAGATGATCATGTTGTTTGGAGGCTGGTTGTAAATGCGTGTCGGGAGAGTATGGCGTGTTATGTACATTACGTATTTAGGTGGTATATGAATGGGTAGGGCCGCAAACTTGCTGTGAAATGTATTGATTAATGCGGCAAACTTTTTGGCTCGTGGACTTGTCAAAGGGAGCCGTGACGTAATTAGTGAAACATTTTAGAATCAAAGAAGTACTGAAATAATTAGTGAAACATTTTAGAATCAAAGAAGTACTGAAACATGTAAATGTATCGTGGGGTCTGATTTTCTTTGCTAGATCAGGTTTTTTTGATACTGTACGCAAATAAGACGTAATGGTATTACATACTGCGATCAATTAAATGCTGCATCTGGTTAGACTGGAAACTGACAGAGCTTGGAAATGACTAGCAAGATGATGACTACGATCAATGGACTCTAAGCATTGTATGGCCAGTTTCTGAAGCTTCTAAAAATTTACGTCCAACGATGTTAAAATGCTAGGTGAAGACCCATCCAACACAGTGACGGGTCAGTTCGATACCGTACTCAGTCCCCGTCGCGCCATCGCGAGCATCATCTATCTTGCGCGCAGCCTGATGCAACTGCAATGTTTCTGCTGTCTCACCGAAGACTTCATTGCTTCCAACTCGTCATTTATCACTGGATAACTCCAATTTTGAAAGCTTAAAAATCAGTTTCAACAGTTACAATCTTATCGTTTCTAAACCGTTGAAGTCGAAATATAGTGATAGAACGTTCCTAAACTACAAAGGAGTTGCAACTGGCGTAAATGCAACCTATTTGAATATTGAAAGCAGTCTGTTTGGTTGAATTCGGGAGAACAGTTTCCGATTTCCCCACGGCATACTCCGTCCGTTACAATAATATCTTTCCAGAAATTTCGTGTTTCACTTCCCAAGTTTGACGTGAGCTCTGATGAGTCAGCCAATTAGGATAATCGGTTCAGTATACATTCGTAGATCGTTGCTAAAGGCTTGGTCGGCAATTCGGCATTAGATAGGCAATTCTGGGTAATGTCCTAAAACTTTTGCCTAACTAGGCTAGGATTCTCAGCGGTAAATCCTTTAGGGACCAACAAAATACGTCTACTCCAACTTTGAAAGCATTCTTTTAGGTTTACCTAAATATCCACTTTTAATTATGAACGGTCTCTAAGGTCATTTCATTAATCTATAAAATGTCAGCAACATTTGTGTCCAAAGACATTTATTATTAAACTTTGAAACGTAAGAAAATTGTCAATGGCAGGTGGTACGCGAGTCCTATCTTCTCCTTAGTGTACATATCTATTTATAAGTTTGCAAAATCTCAGCGTTCAACTGACACAACCGAATGTACGTCCCTATTTGAATGTTCCTAACAGAGGGTAGGAATAATAAAATAAGTCTAGCGGTTTTTTCGCGCTTTCTCTCCGCCCCACCGAGGGATGCGATGTTTTATCGCAGGAAGATACTGAAAATCCAATTTCTCTCGGGGCCTATTCACGAACTGGCCAGCATCAAATCGATGACGCTGAAGGACCTAATATGTCGGTCATCAATATTTTTCGCTCAGTTTTACGACAATAGTCCTTTTGCTTGATAACATTGATTTTTTTTATAGCTCGAATATTCTCCTATATTTCTCTTGTGTATTAGAAAATGAAATTAGGAGCTTATCATAATATTGTTATCAAAAAATTATAACATCATAACTGAGGCTTTGCATGAATCCTGATAACTTTCCCAGTTTTGTTTTATGAAAGAAGCTTTAAAATCTGAGATAGAAAATATTCATTTATTGAAATAATTTCATTCAAAGCGAGTATCTAATTTGTACATTGCTTGTAGAGTAATATTAGTCTTCTCTTTGCAGATTCAATACAAGACCTGGTCCTGAAAACTTTCTTCCCAGAAGATCGTTTTAATTAAATATAATGTTCTTCTTAAGCTTTGTTTTCTTTGTAGTTAAAATCAAAAAGATAGTTAGTGAACTATCTACCGGTATAGAAATTGGGGTTCAAATTAATTATTAATTTAACTAGCACGAGTTAAGAATAAGTTTTAAGCATTAAATATTCTGAACTCTACAGACAAAGCCGGTTATTGTTCGTTAGAGGTTCACGTGGAGAGGAAACTATATTAACATGATAAAGCATGGATCCAGAAATAACAGCTTTCAGGAAAATGTATTATTGTACACTTTTTATATAAACATGCAAATACGTACGTAGGCTTTGGGTTTTAATTTCAGCAAAGTGCTAATTATACAAAATGCGAAAGAGACCCAATTTTCTTCGTCTCTTTAAATGAACGCGAGCACAAAGAGCGCATACACTGTATTTTCTTTAATTCCGGAATTAGTGTGCTAATTCAATTTATCAATTAAGATGTTACAGATGATCCTGCATCGTGTACCTGTGTACACGATGCAGGAACATCTGTTCCATGACAGCCATGATGTTCCGACGTAATTATTGTTAGTTCCCTGTACATGTGTGGCAGGTGTTGGGAAGAAGTTGATGTCAAATGATAATAAATCAATTACTTCCAACTTTGCATATTGTTACCCGTCCAACGACAGGAACAGAAAAGATGCCAACAGTAAACTTCCCGATCTTTTATATAATTTCAAATGACTGTTGTTTACGCTTTTTTTTTTTCGTGTCGGTGAGAAATCCTCAAATGACGTCTCCCGTTCTGGGTGGAGCGGAAGGGCGTGTCAGACTTTTACTGACTAAAACCCACACGTGTCCTTTCAGTTGCCTATGTGCCAGGGCCACGGTAACTCTTTTGAAAAAATCTCGCGATCCTGGCAGGACTGTTGTCTACCCTGATCACTTAACTAACACGCGTTTTCAAAAGATTCAACATTTTTTAATTATGTGTTACAATTACACCTTATATATAATTCAACCAAGATATTATATGATACGATAACAGTAGGTACTTGAACCCGTTTGAAAGCTCTATCTAGATGTAACATGGGGAATATCTACTATTATACGTATCGAGGTTGCAGTGCCTATCCTAGATAGCTCTATAAAAAAATACAAAGACCATTTTTGTTAGAGCATAAATCTTGTCGAAATTCAAGATATATCACCAAGTTATACGTATCGGTACGTTGGAGGGATAATGTCCTCTGATAACCTCACTCAGGAAGGGATAACTGTCCAATGGTTCATAAATAACGCGTAGACTTGGGCACCAGCCGCCTTTTATACGCTGAATGTAAGGCGTACGTTTTGTAAAGACGTATTGGGATATTTTCCGTCAGGCTTACCTGAGGACTAGCCGGACTGATATTTTATCTTGAAGACTAAAAGCGGTTTTTTTTCAAACGTTGATGTTCTTCAAGTTACAAATGAAAATTAAGGACCAACTTATGAATGCTTGGACTTGGAAAATCAATGGTTGACTTCTTAAGTTAACAAAAGCGATGTCTTATGTTATGAAATATTCTCATAAATTTATTCCCAGAGTGCAACTAACTGTATAATATTATCATATTGTTCTCATGAACATTGTAGCTGACAGCAACGTGGGCGCATCGCATTCATATTAAATACTTATATTGTTGACAGGACTAGAAGAACTCCCTGACTACACCATTAGGCTATTCTAAAAATATATATAAAATAACAAAGTTCTTGTTTTCGATGAAAAAGCAGATGAGATATTTAATACAGTTCGTTTTAATACTTAACAAAGTACTATCGATCGATTTTGTTATACACGTATATCGATTACAAATGAAGTAATTAAAGTTCTATATAATCTGAAATATTATTATATCAGTCTTACCAATGGGATCAATCGTATTACACAGTAACAGGGTTGTGGAGGTTATATAGACAGTCGCTCCATGTAAAATACTGGTACTCAGCTGCATCCAGTAAGACTGGAAGCCGACCCCAACAGAGTTGGCAAAAGGCTAGGCAGATGATGATAATAATCTGAAATGTGTGTTCTATCTTAACAACCAATCTTGTCATAATAACTCAGTAATTATCCTCATTACAAAGAAATACTTGAGCAGTTTTGATAAAGAAGTTTAATCTGTATCACACGAGAAAGTAAGTAAAAACACTTTAGAAAATGAATATATTTCAATGTATATTACTTCTTGTTTATATAATAAACAGTGTGGTACGTAAACAGTTGTTTATGTACTGGCTGGGACGGAAATAGAATTACTTGACAGGTTTCTCTTATTGTATTGGCTTGAAGATAACACTTACAGCGATGCTCATTTTAAATCGACTAATTATTGACGACAAACTCTTGCCCATAGCTTTGCCCTCGTGAAGATCGGAATTTTCCCACGGGAACGCACTATCGATATAAAAAGCCTGTGTTAATCCAGGTTATCAAATATCTGTGCGGTAAATTTCATCCATACCCATTCAGCCGTTTTTTCGTGATTGAGTAACAAAAATCCAAACTTTCATAATATTATAGTAGGATGTCAAAATGAAGTAGTTATACATTTCACAGTATTATTTTATTATTATTTTGAATTAAGAAACATATAGCAAACAATTATTTTAATTAGTATCTTAAATATACATGAAGATTTATGATTTGGTTTTGCATACATCAACAAAATGTTGACAGTCTTTAACTATTCAGAATCTGCTAATGTCTCACAAGACACAAAGTCCGTTACAACTCAAAGCGCTCTCAAATTCAAAATGGACGCCATAATTTAACGGTCATGTAGGCTATTCTAAACTCGATAGCCTGACTTTGTCCCGCAGTTTCCTCGATAACTAAATCCATTAGGACCTACCCTGGCCTATATCGTAAGTGTAGTTAGAGCTTTCTAGGTCAATGAGGGCTTCCGTAAGCCATCCGATGAATATATCGTCTGGCCTATGGTAATGTTTTCCGTAAGGCGGTTATGTACAAGAATAGAAGGCCTTCTTAGCTTAGGTCTGAGTCTGTATTCAGTATTATGTAAACTTGACTCTTTGCATTGTTGGATGTTTTCAGAACACATAGGCAAGTACATTTGTATAAATTAACTAGCTGCCCCAGCGAACTACGTATCGCCTCAGGTTCAATAAATGTTGTAATAAACCTACCAAGTTTGACAACCTGGTACGCGGTGGTGGTCTGGTAAGCGTTTTCAGCTGACACTCATATGTTTGATAAGCTCCTACCAATTTATGATAACCTGGTACGTCGTCGGCATAAAGCGTTTCTTACCTGACACATACCCAGAGGGTACGTAATACACTATCAGTAGGAATCCCTTTCATTTTGAGAGTTTTACTTCCTTTTTGTGGGAAATAATAAATTAATTATTTTACATGTATTTTCTATCAATAAAATAACTTCGATCGACGCATTTGTTTTGAACATTCTCTGTGATGATATTTGAGCACGCATTCTGTCAATTCTATGTCAAATGTCATAATGTTACATTAAAAAAGTTTACATTAAGTATTCTTAAATAAGTGTTCTTAAATTTTCTAATTTTCCGCGCATTTTTTTTTTCTTTCATAAGAACCTTCTCCTGACAATTACAAACACAACAAACAACAAAAAAAAGTGAAATCGGTCCAGCCGTTCACGCGTGATGACGTGACCAAGGGAAATAGGGATTCATTTTTATATATATATAGATTTATGAATACTATAGTTTGCAACTTAAAAAGTTATGCTATAAAACTAGATCTTTCTATAATTTATTTCATTGTCACACGCAAATTCAAAGTAATGACCGATAAAAAGTATGTTTTACTGTACGCTTAAAACGAAAGTTACAAGTAGTGCCATATCTTGACATTCGCGTACTCTTTGGCTCGGAAAACTCGGAACGGGGTTAGGTTATGGCGCGCATGCCGGGGGCGCACCGCGGGGCGCGCCGCGGCAGTCCACCCGCGTCACCAGCCCGCTCTGCACGACCGTACCCATCCCTCCGACACTCACTGTACTCAGAACACTAAATACTACCCACAAGTACACTCGCGTGCTGAAACAGTGAACTATCTTGTGATAAGAATAATTGTGAATAATCTGACGAATTACAGTGAGTGATAAAACATTTCTGTCATTGAAGCTGCTGTTTAAGTTCATCCGTTCACATATTATCGGTGAGTTTTTAGCAAAATAATGTTCGCGGCGTGTTCGTGGGGGAATGTTTGGCGGTCGATAGATGGCGCTGCTTCCGCGCCCGTATTGCAGTTGTAATGGTTTTGTAACTTTTCAGTAGAAAAAGTTGTTATTATGTAACTTTAGAACTGAACTACTTGTGCCTAGTTATGTGCGAGTCGTGTGTATTGATCCGTTATGTAGTTATTTATTGACTTTAGGTAATTATTGTATGAGTTTTCCGGCCGGCATTTGGTTGTATTCAAGCAATGGAGCGTACTTAAGTTTCATAGATATCAGTTATTTCATTATTTAATCTTTTTCGTCACCAAATGCTACTGTCTTTAATTCCCTCTTATTGAATTACTATTCACTCTGTAACAAAGTATTTGGTCACATTATTTTAAATAAATTAAAAACAAAGATAATACTTTATAGGCACCTTCTCTTACAGAAAATATATTTTACTATTGATATTGTACAAATACTTAAAAAAAAGTTTAGGTAAAGGTTAACATAGCGTGCGTCAGCCTCGTAACAGCGTCGAAATCTTAATCGTAAGTATTATATGTCAGCCTAGTTTTGTTATATTTAACCAGGAAATTGAATTATACACCATTTGCTGTGTTTTACTTCAATTTAAAGTTATAGGAAAAGCTCATATGATTTTATTAGCATATCATGAAAATGATTTCAATAGCTTTGTCCAAATAGATTTTAAATATTTAAAAAGTCGACTTGGACATTTTTGGCGGCTGATATAACTGGCGAAATTAGGGTGACTACACCTACACCTCTGCCAACCAGTTTGGGAAAACAAGCGTGGTGTTATGTTATACGTTTTTCCGGCTACCTTCCTGTCTTTCTTTTTTAAGACTATTTTCCCGGCTACCGTTTAGGACTTTTTTTTTTAGGACTATGTCTTTAAGTTCTAATCTCCAAATAAACGGCAGACCCTAAGTAAAAGCCGGAATTTATTTAATAAAACTCCCTTTTTGTCCAAATGGAACCTTAAATCAAACTGAATGTAAATTAAAGGACAACGAGAAACATCCACATTAAAAAGAAACTCTTTTTCTTTAAAAATAGCTTGTCGCAATGAATTACCTCCTTCCTAACCTCGCCGCTTTGTCAGCGTTAACTTTCTGCTGAATTCGAGACTCCCGTTTCATTTTAATTGCTAAACATTTCGTTCTCAGTGTAAATCCGGGCATTAAATAAATCAAGTTGATAAGGATAGCAAGTAAAGCAACTAACTTTAGCTGTTCATTTATACAGGGTGTCCGTATACCCTCCTATATTTCTTGTACAACGGTCACATTGCGCGTTATCTATCTCCTTAGATCTATTGTATAGGGATCCATTCACTTAGATGAGCTAATACACCATCTATGGGCATTGTTCATGCTCCTTTGTTAGCAACAACTCTGTTATGAAGTCTGCTGCCATGTTGGTTTAGGAACTAAAAAGTTAACGGTAGCTAAAAGAAGCACATCATCATTAAAGAAATGGCATCGGATAGTAGTTACCAGGAAGCCATTCTAAAATTATTATTAATTATTGGATACTTGTGAAACAAGGCCCTGTGCGGTCACTGTGGCTATTTTTTTTTTCCAAGAATGTCATGAGACATGGACCGGCCGGCAGATAGATGGCCCACCACGCTAATGTTTTTCGACTCACAGTGTCCACTCAATATGCTCACAACCATGGAAATATTTTTCTTAAACACGCTCAATTTGAACTCACACAATTTTCTGTCGTAATGAGCACTTAAAAGCGACATTCAGCATAAAGTGCGGTTCCAACATGGCGGATAACTAGCAACTTCCGCCCGACTAGCACAGCCATAAAACTGTTAGTACTAACTGACAGTAAACTAATATCGGCACTTCAGTCTATCTCGTTCTTGCAAATTGCTTTACATTCTTCTTTAACTATGATAGAATTGAAATAAATATACTGCTGAGGATTTAATAGGCCTTACACAGTTCATTGCTGTACACAGGCCTGCGCCACATCATCCGTTTCACTGCCTTCCGCATCTAGTACGCAGTGCATGATCTGCGTTAGAATAAAGCCACTAACGTTGGATTGGACTAATAAAGCAGTTCAAATCACGCAATAGACATTATAAATGAGGGACCTTCTTCACTTAAAATTGTCAGTGGCCAACTCACTACTTATTATATTCTCACTCATTCAACCTTAACAATTCTGCCAAGGGTACATCAGTTCAAAATCAAAATATTTTTATTTCACATAAACCAACATCGGCACTTATGAAACGTCAGAAGCTAGGTGCAGTTGGTGCTGCAAGTACATACTTGAATGTGCATATAGGTATACTGTATCGGGTATACTTTGTCCTAAAACCCGAAACCGAAGCCGCCGCCCGAAACGCAGTATTTAAAAATCGCGACTAATCAGTCCGAACAAAGGGCTGCAGGTACCCTCGTTAAGCTCCCCTCCTAAACTGTGCCATTAACCTTGTTTAGGTGTCACCCTTCGGCTCTGCATTCCGTATGTATGTTTACCCTTCAGGGATTTGCAGATCTGCACGCCAAATAGAGTAATATGAACAAATACTGGGGACTTGTTTAATGGTCTGTGAGAAACCTTCGAATGTCTAGGAATACAGCCGTCATTTAGTTTTATCACTTGGATGCATATTAATAAACATCTTTCAGCAATTTTTTCATGCATTGCATTTTGTGCACGAAAATTCAAGTCGATATTTAAATAATTTTTCCTAGATCGTTCAATGAGCGCACTTGTTCCTAAGTTTATGGCAGTACCCGAGAAGCAGTAGGAGTTCTCGTGTTTTACGTCTTTAGTAACAGACGCTCGAGACACAATGACCGCTCGTTTCTTGTCCTAAGTCTATGATTAATTACTTTCAACATAAAACGGCTGGGCCAAATGGTTTTTGTTTTAAATCGAGGTTTTGATATCGAGTTTGACCCTTGTTTAAGAGATGACATTGTACTTGCTCGGTTTGTCAATGTCGCAACTCCAGCCAGTATAATAAGAGCCCAGTCTACCACAATCTCTCGAGCTCAATTATAGTAACTTAGGGTATTTTGCGTGAATATTTTTAACAACATTTTTGAACAAGCTGGTAAAATATTATCCTAGCAGCGCCTATTACCTACATCAGCTCAGCAAACTGGAGATCTGTTTAAGACTAAACTAAACAACTAGGCCGAGTTGACTAGGAGAATGCACATATAAATACTCATCTTCAATTGTAAGTGGTTATGTAATTGAATTCCTGGCAGAATACCAAGCGTGCCTCTAACTTATCTGGGCGTGAAGCCGTTTCTCATCGAAAAGGAATGGCCTACTGTAATGGCTCGGAGGCAATAAGCTAGCAACCGATATGCATATTAGCGACCGTTTCGGTATTTATGGCACTCAAATTGTCATATAGGACCTCTATATTTACGTTTTTCCTCACTATTCATTTTTATTTGTACTAGGAATCGTAAAATTGTGCTTAGTGGATAAAAGTAGTACCCAGCTCTATTTGGGAGAAACTCTGTTATTAAAAAAACCGGCCAAGTGCGAGTCGGACTCGGGCACCGAGGGTTCCGTACAAACCTGTACCTGCACCCATCACGACAGTAGAGTCGTAGTTCAGTTCTGTTTCTTGACTTGGTTTTATTTCTGTCTGTGTTTTGTTCTGTTTATTATATGATGTAACAAAAAAATTACGGTTTTCGCAATTTTTCCTTCATCTGTGCTATAAGACGTTGCTTCGTACCAAATTTCAAAATTCTAGATCGACTGAAAGTACCCTTTAGGTTTTGATTCCCTTGCGAGTTTCGAAAATTTGCGGAAATTTGCGGTATAAACGGCTATTATCTTTTGATTGCGTTAGCTTAGAAGTTTGATTTTTCACAGCTCCAAGGGACAGTAGACCTGAGTATTTGATATAAATTTCAGCTTGATACCTCCACGCGTTCGTGAGAAAAAGGGTCTTGACAGACGGACGGACGGACGGCAACAAAGTGATCCTTAAGGGTTCCGCTTTTTCCTTTTGAGGTGCGGAACCCTAAAAAGGAAGTAGCTTATTCTATAAATAGTAACCCTGAAATTTGCGTCTAATGATACGATGATGAAAAGAATTGCTGGTATCTGATATTTAATTTGAGAGTTTGAAAGCAGAGAAGTAAGTCACAGAATTTAAAGAGATGAAAGTGAAGAACACTTAGTTTATATTTGATGTGCCCACGCTAAATGAATAGCTCCGCCTCCGTGGAAACATCTTAATTTTCATAAAAGCTTTCTTAAGATTTGGCTGCGCGTTGAACATTTTCATCAGTGGGAAAACTTAAAGAGTTCGCGTCGAGAAAAATCTCCTTTTTTAAGGATTAAGTAAGACACTTGGACCATACGCATAACGTAGCTTTTAAAAGTTTTGCGTGTTTTAAATCGTGTGTATTTTCCTTTTTTGACGCTGAGGTCTTCTAATTGGCGTCGAGAATATGTTGCCTTCTTTTGTCGAAATGTAATGCTGCGGACATTTCCGAGGTCAGATGCCAAGGACAGGCAGTCGGCAGTCTACCGCAAGCTTGTTGCCTAATGGAGATATGTCAATGTTTCCGCTAGTCGCCTTTCTTTTATTTGCCAACAAATTGGGGTCTGAAATAAATGTGCCAGTTTAGCTGTGGTGAAAGAATTCGGTTGGCAACTAGAACATGAAAAATACGAGCGGAATAAAACAATGTTTTTAAAAATAAGCTGCAGTTCTTTTCAAAGTTCCTTTGTTGTTTAACACGCTCGAGATACCGGATAAAGTGCATAGATTGCAGTTGCTATGGAAACCAAATATTTCGTGACCGTCCATTAATCCGACGATTTCTTTTGAAGTTGGCCAACCACTCAATGGCCAGGGAGCGTTCGTTTGATCTCCGTACTAGACTGACCGCCGGGACCTTTTGTTGGTTAAAATGCTTTTAGTTTTTGAAAGGTTTTCAATTTTAGAATTTGTGTTCATGCTAGAGTTTTTGACTAACCTAGGCATCATACTTTTATAAAGGTAAGGCGCACGTGAAGTTCCAAATATAATACGATAAAACCTTTATTTCATCTACAGAATACCCCAACCCTCTTACTAAAGCCTATAAAAATGCGTCGGATCGTTTTAGGCTAAATATAGCTCTGTACAAATTTGCCAGTGACGTGCCTTGTTTTATGTGACCGGCTATATTTAGTCGCTGGTAACACTATGTCCCGGGCGAGGTACACAAATACAGACCCTTATTGATGAGGGGTTAGCTGGGGTCTTCTTATGTTATGAGTAGGCAGTATAATGGCATAATATAAAAGGATTTCCTTACATAAAATTACTCCTGTACTGTATTCCCTAAAGGGGTAATAAAAGATGTAAAATAACTGGCTAAATTTGGCTGTACTACCCACAATTGCCTGTTATTTTTAAAACATTTGCTACAAGATTACAGTTATTTATCCTTCTACTTAATATCAGACTTTAATTTAATGTTTATCGTTGTAAAGCTGGTGTTTAAGTACTACAAGTTTGATTGTGACATCAATGTTACTGTTTGACAGGTTTATATTTAGCTGCTGGCAACACTGTGCTCCGGGCGAGAGTGTAAACACTGGACCTCATGTTGTAGCCTGTTCACTGATGTGTGTTGTGTACTGTTTGGCTTGAAGCTTATGTTAGTTTAGCTGCGAGCTTTTATGTACGGTTAGAAGAGAAAATCTGTTCAATTTTTAACAATATGTAGCGGACTCAGCTGCGGAATATACTAACTATTCTATAAAAGTATGATCCTTAGTATAAATATTTTAAAAGATAACATCATATGAGTCTGCATATTAAAGCTGCCAGTTAGGCTTATTTTTCATTTAAAGTATCGGTCGTGCCACGGAACAAGCATTACTTATGAAAATAATAAATAAATGGAACTGAAGTTAGCTAGTCACACATTGTGCTGACTGCCTATTATTATATTTATTGATTCCGATACGAAAATACATGAATGTCGGTTATCATATTATTTTGTTAACATTTGGGTCGGATTCGGCCATGTTTGTAGCGAGTACTTCGAAATAAGGATGTTTTCGTGTATTGTTGTGTATTGTATAGTTGTCGATAACAATGAGTTCCTTCCTCGGGGACCGGCTCACGTGAGGGAAGGAAAATACGAAGATTGGTTTTCATTTGAGCACCATTATCACGACATAGAAACCTTAATTTTAACAATCTCTTTTATGAACGAAAGAAATAACTCCTTTATTTGTAACAAATAATATATTCATAAAGCGTAGTAATTTTTTTTTTTGACTTTATCATAACATAACAGCAATTCAATCAAATGGAAGACCTTGTTAGAGTTGTCAGTCATCAAAATTCCCATGTACCCATGTACCCATGTACCCATGCCATGCCATGACCGAAAAATGCAATGTTTCATATTGCTTTTAATGTTTCCACTGCTAGGACACAGACTTCTTCTCTTCTAGAGGGAGCGGGCCGTAATCCACCACACGGGCCCATTGTTGGTTGGTAGATGTCACCTGTCGTCGATTTTTTGGTTCTAGGACATGCCGGTTTCGTCACGATGTTTTTGTTCACCATTTTGAGAGCATTGGTGATTAAATAATTTACTCAAAGTTATGCGCCTGCTTGGGTTCGAACCTACGACCAACAACTCGTAACAACTAAGAGCAGTCGTGGCCGTAACCACTGGGCCACCACTGCTCTTAGTTTTAATTATGTTTCGAGTATTATGACTATGAGACATGCGTATAAATGATCAAGTAGTGGTATATTGACTGGCCTGTTAGTCTAGTGGTTAGTGACCCTGACTGCTAAGACTGAGGTCGTGGGTTCGATTCCCACCCAGGACAAATGTTTGTGTGATGAGCACAATCATTTGTTCTGTGTCTGGGTGTAAATTATCTATAATATGTATGTATTTAGAAATATATAAGTATGCTTATCAGTTGTCTGGTTACGATAGTACAGGGTCTGCCTAGTTTGGGATCAGATAACAGTGTGTTGGTTGTCCTAAGATATTATATTTAATATCCTAAACTGATGTTCTTGCTCTATGGCCGTATAATGTTGAAAGAAAAATAATCAAATAAATAGCATGAGCACAGAAGCTTTAAACTAACAAAATAAACTCGTAAAGATTCAACCAGAATGCACCTCGGGTGTTGAAATTCTCGCCAACGTACATTTTAAACTTCACTTCGAATAAAAGTTCCGTATAAATCTCCATCGCTGCCAACGAGGCTGTATACAATGTTTACATTTCACCTGGTTCGATACGAGGCAGGTCGACGGAGGTGTGTCCCTGTCCATTCTCCCCATTCTGTCGGCTAGACGTCGTTAACGTGACGGCACACTCCCTCGCGACTACCATAGGTGTCGCGTATTGTACTGAGAAATATTACATATGAAGGCAGACTTCCAGGCTGTCATAGGACAGACTTTAGCGCTATGAACAGTATGATGGTGCTCATACTCGCAAGAATACTAAATAGAAACTCATAATTGAACTGGCTCGAAAGCAATATTGGCAAGAACTGTTTTCAGTCCGGAGTGCGTGTCAAAACATAAATAGTACAAATGAAATGTACCTTACTTTGTAGCAAATATGTTCCTGACTTTATAGCTTAATCGAAATTCATTTTATTAAGAGGATTTACTCATCAGTTTGAAAAAAAAAGATTCGCTATGGCTGACTGCAAATTCACGGGCACAAGTTACGCTGTTACCATCATTTAGTTTAGACGCCGCGGATTCCTACAAAAAATGAAAGTGACGTGAATTCTATTCGAGTTTCTGTGTTAATGTAAGATGTCATCGAGTTATAAACGCTCATTGAGTCAAGCTGCACCTCAGCCCACCTGCAAATCCGCTGTCTACGCCCTCTCGTAGCCAGCTACGCGCTACGAGCTACGGCGCTACGGCGTAGACAAAGCTACGATCATAAAAACTTAACGATTACGGATAAACATTAAAAAGATCGCACAGAAGCCTCACTGTTACTACGACATAAATCAACATTTAACTACCCTGCATGTATAGAAATATTTATGTTCATAAAAAGACTGTTGGACTATTGCAGTAGCGCAGTGCATGTGTATGCTATTATTTAACTTTGATTTGGTATTTGTACGTGACTGCAAAACCAAATAATAAAATCGGCCAAGTGCGAGTCGGACTCGCGCAGGAAGGGTTCCGTACCATTATCGGCAAAAAAATCACGTTTGTTGTATGGGAGCCCCCCCTTAAATATTTGTTTTATTTTAATTTAATTATTTGTTCATAAAAGTGAATATAACTAAATATTCTGTGAATATTTCAAGCGTCTACCTGTTGTCGTTATCAATATCAAGCAAAAACAAGCAAAAAAATCACGTTTTTTGAATGGGAATACCCTTAAATATTTATTTTATTCTGTTTTTTAGTATTTGTTGTTATAGCGGCAACAGAAATACATCATCTGTGAATTTCAACTCTAACTATCCCCGTTCATGAGATACTGAGAGCATGGTGGCAGACGGACGGATGGACGGACGGACGGACAGCGGATTCTTAGTAATACGGTCCCGTTTGGGTACGGATCCCTAAAAATCCGATATTATATCGATAAGCAGGCCTTCTGTGTATCTTTGTCGAATTAAGGGCCAGGACACACTGCGGAAAATCGTTTCGGTATTTGTTGTCTCTTTCCCACATTGCACATTTCCAAAAGGCTGTGAGCAGGACAAAAATCTCGCTACAAAGTTTTGTCGCAGTGTATCTTGTTGTTAATGTACAGTTGGCTGCCTATCGGATGTTTATCTTATTTGTTTTATGGTTCGACACGATGTTTACTATTTAAGTATTTACGTACATTGTAGGCATTTGTTACCGTAGATAGATACGACGTTATGAAAGTAGTTCGGAGTAGTTTACGAAATTGATTTCTGTCATTTTTAATACAGGTAATTTTGTATCCCAAAAATAATAATTAAATCTTTATAAACCAGTCACACGCTGTTAAGTCTAAACAACCAAACTGGACAAAGTACCTACTACGCTAGATCATTTACACGTGTGCGTCTGTGGGCGAGTGTAGATTGGTAATGTGACCACAATTTTCTCCCATAATCGGTATAACTATTTTAAAAAAATATGTGTCAGCTCCGACGCACGACCGATTATAAAATATACCGATTAGTAAACATAACATAACGCATAACATAAAGTAACGGAGAAAGTTTGATTTTTCTCCCCTTAAAGTTTCATGTATAAGCACAAGAGCATAAGAACAAGCATAAGAATCGATTTTCATATACATAGGTTTAAGCCCGGGGCCTTATATATGAAAAACTTTTTACAAAAAAATAACAACCGACTTCCTTAAAAAAAACAATACAAAGCCAAAAATAACTTTAATTTTGGAAGTCGGTGTCTTAGGATCTGTATTTAAGGGGTTTTTTTGCCACCGACTTCCGAAATTAAAGTTATTTTTGGCTTTGTAGTGTTTTTTTTTAAGGAAGTCGGTTGTTATTTTTTTGTAAAAGTTTTTATTTTTAACTTATTAGTTATGGTAGATACCCCGCACTAATCTAATCGCGTTATTGGTTAACTTTGTCGCGCAAATACTTAATGCAAATTTAAGACTTAAGTATATGGTTTTCACGTGGATCCCATTGTCCGAATGGAACCAAATTAAAATGGAACCATTCGGGAATCACCAGCTTTCAAATAAAAAAAGGATCATCAAAATCGGTTCACCCAGTCCAAAGTTATGAGGTAACAAACATAAAAAGAAATACAGTCGAATTGATAACCTCCTTTTTTTTTGAAGTCGGTTAAAAATCCATTCTTGAGGAGTAATCTCAAAAAAACGTTTTAGACGTAATAAAAATTCAGTGTGGGTAATGTATTGAGTACTTCATAATATTCTAATAGGGGTAATTGATAGTGTTAATTAATTCCGGGACACGTTGTTTAAGTAGATATGTATAGTTTTCAGTCGTATTATCTGTAACAATCGTTTTATCGTTCTAATGCTAGTTTTCAATCGTTCAACGTTTTTGGAGTTTAATGTATTAGTTTTATCCATTAGTTTCAAGGCCATAGAAATGAAAATACTATTGTTATGTGTTGTGTAAGCCAAATATTTATTCATTTAGTTTGAATGGATAATAATTTTTTTATTGAAGTAACTTATTGGCATTCAGTATAATCCGTACATGATTATTTGTATATTCTTTAGTCTATATGCGTTAGTTCGAGAGCTTATCTGATTTATGATTTTAATATAAATACAAAATAGATACAGAGTGTATGCTTTCTGTCATATATCTAAGTTTGTAAAGGTCACGATGAGTTCGATATCCGCCTCTCACAATTCAATAGAAGCCTGCATGACGCCGGTCCTGCGACCGGATGCAAGCCGGCTTGAATATTCACGGAAACCGGACTCCGACCGGCGTCACTTAGTCCTGGCGTAAAGCTTTTAACACTGCGTTCAATCCAAACTAAGAGCTGTTTGTTTGTTATATCTGTTTGTAAACGGTCGCTGTCAGTTGAGACTGGTTAGCTCTAAATTAATTGACAATTTTGGATACGAAATAAAAAAGGAAAACCATGAAAATCTATTCCTCTTATATAAAAATAAAGTTCGAATTCGTTTAAACGTGGCCCCTTAATGCTCCAATTTATAAACTTCTTGACTTTTAAATATTTTATATAAAGTAGCTGATCCAACTAATGTCCTGTCTAATGTTCAATAATTCATGAAAATATCCCATAGAAGAAAGAACATTCACTTTTTACTGAATTCGAAATTTTTCCGGGAATCGTTTCCAATATTTCTTTTTCAAAATAAAAACATGCACAGTCGGGCCTGCCGTAAGTGATACGCTTACCAACGAACTGCATTTAATTTATATTTATATGTAGATATAAATGTTCCAAATACTGTGAGCAGCTTACGATAGTCAAACTTCAAGCTTAAAGCTCAGATTAAGTTATACTGCACGGCAAGTTATACGTGTGTTGGTCAAGCAAGCGGGCACAGCGACGCGTCCTTATTTCATTACTGCGGACGGCCCGGCCGCCTGCACTCCGACGTCAATTAGACACTTTGAAATCTAACGAAAGTTCTTTGTTTAAAGTTTTTTAGTTGATCTATTTTGTATGAGAATTATAGTTGCTTATTACGAAGCGATGACTGTTTATGTAGATCTAGTGAGAACAAAAAAAGACAATCCTTTCATATTTCCATATTCCGACTATCATTCCCGTGGAGATTAGGTGTCAGTTTCTTTCTGAACAAATAATTACTTTCCAAAGAAAATAATTATGTTTTAGCTGGTAAAAAGTAATAGTGCTATCATCAAACACCGATAACGTTATATATTCTAATGTAATCATTATGATTTCAGTGTAAAGCTTATGCTACTTCAAACGCCCAATCCGGCAGTTGTCAATTAGGGTGCGTTTGCCAAACAGACGTATATACATGTATACATTGCAACCTAGCAATCAATAGCGTTGCTGCTGTTCGCACTATGCAAATGAGTGCAGCATTTGGACGATATGCTGGCCGTTCTGATACTAATTGAGATTAAGCCTTTTGCACTGCTGATTTTTTTCTACTGTTTGCTTTAATATCTATCCGTTTTTTAGGAGTTAATTGGATACTTATTAATGCTGGAAAGAAAGAAAATACGTTTATTTAGCACTCAGTATACAGCAGGAAAGAGTAAAATAAAAAGTGAAAGCTGCGATGTCAGAAACTAGCATTATAGTTTACCTTACGTCTGCGCCAAAAAGGCCCAGTTCAGCAAATATTCCAGACAACTAGTCCTTGATGCTGGTTTTCAACTGGACCTGAGAGGTAATGCTTGACTGTCATTCTCTACGCCATTGACTTAGCTACCAATAAATTCTCTGATAAAAAAAAAACACATATACTTACCATATATTAGACTGGCCTGTTAGTCTAGTGGTTAGTGACTCTGACTGCTAAGACTGAGGTCGTGGGTTCGATTCCCACCCAGGACAAATCTTTGTGTGATGAGCACGATTATTTGTTCTGTGTCTGGGTGTAATTTATCTATAATATGTATGTATTTAAAAAGATATAAGTATGTTTATCAGTTGTCTGGTTGCCATAGTACAGGCTCTGCCTAGTTTGGGATCAGATAACGTTGTGTTGGTTGTCCTTAAGATATTTATTTATTATATTTTTCTTAGGTTACCGATTTATTTAATTCCGACACATCTATACTACATGTTTGAGAATTAAGTTACGAACATCAATAACGCATTAGTAGCTAATAGTTGTAAGTTATCGTCGGTTGAAAGAGCAAGTCATCGCCGTCACTCTCTGTCGGTGTCGACGACCTCACTGAACTAATTAATGATCTGGAGGTAGTCTCCAACTCTCAGTAGTTCATTATTCAGTTAAAAGTTTTAACTAAATAAACAACTAGTAAGGGTTTTATGTGATGGCGTCGCGTTGCGTTATTATGGTTTGGGAATGTCAAGCTTTCTGTTGGGTTATCCGTTGGAGGTTGATTCTAAAGCTAAGTACGATTTGAATAAGGTATACAAATGAAATTGCCGAATAAAAGATAGCTCACTATGTTATTTTGAGTGTTACTATGCTAGGAGTGTTATCATTTTGTTTATCTCATTGCATTCATTTTATTTTTTTACAGTTATAACAGGTTGCATTAACTAATGCGATAGTGCGGTCTCATAATGTATATGCATATAAAAACAAACTGTTTACAATTTAAAAAGAACCGTTTTAAAAATACCACTATGAAGTGAAAAATTACTTTAATTTCGGAGGGCAGTCCTCCGAAATTAAAGTTTTCGATTGTGCACTTTCGTCATGTCCTTTATAAAAATAAGAGGAACTGCATCAACAGCAGCAACTTTTCATTCGAGTATCAAAACAAGCATATAAATACATACTGGTGAGATATAAAGAGGATAGACGATATCACACAACGTAAATTAAAGCTGTAGTAGGTATAGTTTAGGCTGACTTCTACGTTGCTGACGGTTAATTAATTAGAATCTATATTTTTTTCTCATTTTCATTTTCACCCACGCCAACGATCCGGCGGGTAGTTTGTAATTAGCGATCGAGTGATATTCTGCGCGCTGGTTCATTATGTATACAAACTTCATTTATACCAGCTGAAAGAAACTCC
The DNA here is from genome assembly GCA_947507805.1 of Aporophyla nigra. Taxonomy (NCBI): domain Eukaryota; kingdom Metazoa; phylum Arthropoda; class Insecta; order Lepidoptera; family Noctuidae; genus Aporophyla; species Aporophyla nigra. Next base: position 21,903,336 of record OX382311.1, read on the forward strand.
TCTCATTTAATTATTTACTGAATGAAAAACTTTAATGAAAGCCCTTCTTGTTGACAGTTTGCGGACTCGTTATCGTGCAAGTATTCAGATCATTCAAAGTAAACCAACTTCTTGTTCTGTTTTCTAAATTAATTGTAGGAGAGGTCAAACTAAGGCTGGAGAACCTTTTCTGGGAAGGTGGTAATTTTTGTATAAACAGAACTGAATATGACGCCTGTTTCTCCCGAAGGAAGAGGGACAGGGGTCATATTTACCTTTTATGGTGTAGACCCGAATTTCGTCAGTTATTTTTATTTTTTACTAGCTTTTGCCCGCGGCTTCGCCCGCGTGGATGTCGGAAATTATCGCAAGAGGACATACTTCCGCGGTTAATGTATTAAGAATGCATTAATCCAGGTTATATAGGTAATTACCCGCGACTTCGTCCGCGTGGATTTTCGTTCGTTTTTTTTTCGTGAGATTCTATTTTTTTTTTCTAAAATAAAAGTAGCCTAAGTTACTCCTTGTTACATCAGCTATCTGCCAGTGAAAGTTCCGTCAAAATCGGTCCAGCCATTTCAGAGATTAGCCGGAACAAACAGACGGACAGACAAAAATTGTAAAAGATGTTGTTTTGGTATGTATTATGAACCGTGTATACTCCATATACACTTAGTAAAAAGCGGTTGTTTTAATATTACAAACAGACACTCCAATTTTATTTATTTGTCTAGATGTTTACTTCAACTAAATAGGTTCATAAGAGTGGGATCACGTTGTTTATCTAACGGGGGTGGTTTAAGATCTCATTTGCCAGACAGACTTATCATACTTACTAGACCATTGTCGTTTCAAGTCTCAAGTTTAAGGGAAACGCGCAATAAATGTAAGAATAATTGGAAATTCACGGTTTTTTTTTTTACGTTTTTTTGCAATTTGCCGGTCAATGTCAGGCTATACGCTGATTAAAATATTCTTCGCGACCATAACAAATATAGTTTTACAGAATTATAATGATTTAAATCATCAGTCATGAAAATGTCACCGTTTAATGACGTTTAAACAGTAATCCCGTTTAATGAAATAGTCACTGACCTTACCTTAGCGGATCCATCTTAAAGATCTGACGTGTATTCCAATAAAAGGTCAACATTTTGATAGTTTGCTTTTTAGACTGAGGACGAGCGATTCACGTTCCGCATTCACACCAATTCTAAGTACAATCCAAATTTTAACTGGAGTTCTCGGGAAACGGAAACGTCGCCAATGCTATTTGATGATCATTTTTTAAAAACTATAATATATTATATTACTATTTACTTAAATGGAGCTTCCTGGCCTGACTGGAGCAGCTAAACTTAGTTACTGTAAACAGGCTGCTGACGCGTTTGCTATTCGCTGTAGTTAATAACATGTTGCTTCCTTGACGGAGAGATAATATCCTATTAATAGCTTCCTTGAGTCTCGATACTCCATAGAGGTTCGGCGCACCTTCAGCTGTCTGTTCCGCTAGTTAACTTTACTGATTGGCATACCTTTTTACCGCGATAAGAACTTTATTACACGCTTTATATTAGCTTCACTTGTATGTATGTTAGTATGTTTGTTGGTAACCGACTCCTTATAGCGTGATTTTGACCCACTTTAAACGACCAGATTTCATTTAAACTCTGTAGACTTATCGAGGACCGATGACAATACTATAATTTCATAAATTTGTGCCATTATCCTTGCCAGGGTTACCAGGACAGCAAAAACCTGTCTTCGAAAACTACGCTGAAATACGTCACAAAATTCGAAACACCCTAAAAATAGAAAATAAATATCTCCTGATATCAATAAAAAAATACCTTAAAAAGCACCCACGCTTTTTCCATTATTTTCTACTTTTTAGTTAAGTTTTCTATGGAAGCGTGTTTTTTTAGGTTTTAAACTATTTATTTTATAATTAATTGATGCAAAAGGAGTATGTAAGGATTAGGCATGAGTTCGATATATCAAAACGTAACTTATATCGGATATGTTTTTAGTAACATTATCATATCGATACCTAAATTTACATAAACGATATCACAAAAACTTTATCGAGTCTGAGTTATATCAAAACTGCAATATTGGGAACGTACGAAGTACGAACAAAACGCAAACTTCACATCACAAGCGATATGAAATCGAAACAGATATTCGCTCTGTCTCTGTCGAAGTATTTAAGTTTTTACTGGTGTAAAAGTGATGAAGCGAATATTTCGTAACTTTGGCTAGTGTTTGCTTGGTTTGGTTAATGCTATGCGTGCGTAATATATCTTAAAGCTCTAGCAATAAGGTCTACTTTCTATTTATTTTGTTACAACAACGAATCCATAAGATGGCGACTTTCTGGCGTCTACTCGATATTAGTGAGAAACTTACTTTATAAAATAGAACTACGTGTTACAAGTAGCCAAACTGACAAATTAAATAATTTTAAATATCTAAAGTACCTATATCGATTTACTAACGGCAAAAGTGTAAGTTTGCGTTTGTCGTCAGTTTGCGGTCCCCTTGAGTTTGCTCATCTAAATATCACGGTTACGTGAGCAAACCGTACTACTGATATCGATATCTGAAAACTGTTTTTCATATCGATATGAAAACTGAATATCGGTTACATATCCGTTTGCGAGAAAAACTGAAAACGCCCATCTCTAGTAAGGATCGTTGTAGGCGGAGTTCTGTAGTTTCTGCCTACGCCTTGGGAAATAGGCGTGTGTTTATGTATGTTTATTATTTTATACAATTAATATTGCATTCGAGTATTCATACCTACAGGAGAGCAGATAAATTCTATTTTGGGCTGAGATAATCTTATTCTGTGTATATTTGTCCTGAACCTAATTTCCAAAAAAAACCGTAGGAGGATGTTTTATTTGAGGCGCGTGTATACTTAAAAAGTTACAGGGCGTTTCTAAAAATAGTTTATGAAGGTTAATTAACAATTTTGTACAAAAAATGCTTTTTTTCATGTGATATTAACTTAACTTCTTCTATTTTCAGGTAAGCACCAACTTCAGAACTTAGCACTCACAGGCCACAGCGCACGTAAGACGTAAAACTAATTCCTACAACTTTATGTTACCTTCCGTAATTTTAATCCCGTATAAATTTAACTTAGTATGTATTTCGCGCACGAGCGACTACGGAGTTATGGACAAGTTCGTAGAAGCCGCTACGGTGACGCGTAGCACTTTGCTACGCCGTAGCTGTTTATCGTAGCAACTTAGATGTTAGTTGAAAGGTTTGCTAAAAATTGTAGGTAGTTTTAGTGTCAGTCCAATGTATGCAAGTCGAATGAGCTAACAACATTTATTAATGATATATCCATCTTAGCATTACCACATGCACATGTTTCAGTTCCCTGTATAGTGTGAATTTTACGATATCCAACATTGAATGAAATACAATTTCAATTATGAATTATGCGAGTTTTCGGTCGTTCATATCATTTCAATTCAATGTATTTAATATCATTGAAAGCGGATGCAGTGAGGCCAGTTTTGCGTAATTAATAACTAATTGGCAGATACTTCCAGGTACACAATATTAATGTACAATATGTGCTAAAAAATCTAAAATTGCATGGGTGAGCAGTGTAGTACAATAATTACTAATTGGAACTCATTAATAGGTCCTCTCTTATTCGCTAAAGTACAATTCAATCATAACAGCGGTCATTGAACTCATCGCCATTTACGTCCGTTCATAGGTCTTAATGCTGTCGTTTTAAGTTTGTTCGTAAAAAGTGCTGCACTTTTACGTCCGTATTAAATTCTCGTTTGTTTTATGGTGGGGTATTAGGGCTGGCAGGCGGGAAAGCCTCTCTTAATTGGGGAAGTCCATTTGCACAAAAATTAGGGAACCGTTTTCGAATAAAAAAAAACTTTGTCATCGATTATTTTCGAGTTACACCTTTATAATGTTGGTGTTCTACGTATTAATATTTTTAAGGGAATGTGTTCAATTAAAGGCTAATCCCCTGTTCCTGAATTCTTCAGATATGCTCAGAATACTTCTGATTCGACAAATTTCTCCATTTAAGCTTGTTCCGTATCCAAGTGTTCAGAAACGTAATGTGTAGATATTCAACAAAAAGCATTTTCGAATAAATTAAGTCAGGATTTAGAATACTTCCCAAGACTGGGCATACATTTAGAGAAGCGTAGCTAAACAAAAAAAATACCTAAATTTTTAAGCACTGTCCATCGTCCCAAAATATGTTTTCGGGAATGCGTCCATCCCTTTCGCGCTTGAATGCAAACAAAGCGATTCAGTAAATGACTTTTGGAAGTAAGGGGCCGCCCCTCTTCAATCCCGTTCAGCACAATAGTCGGAAGCCACTCTTCACTATTACAATTTTTGTTTGTGTTATTGTTTGTAGCGACTAACAGACTTAGATTCTGCTTTATTTAAGGGTTTTCTAGCCTAAAATTTTCGCACAAAATGTATCAAAGCCTACCCTTATCAGGGTCTTAGTAAGGTAGGATGTTGTCATTTAGTGTTGCGTAGGTATGTGTACGGGATACACATAGCAGTCTATCTGAGCCAGGGGTTCAGACTGACAATTTGAAAAAAACTGTGAGGGCAAACTGGATGTGGGCGATAGAGAATAGCGTGTAATGAAAATAATATCAGACGGAAAAGGTTGGTTTTCATTAAATATTTGTCGGTTTCTGCCAGCCCTGTTTAGTTCCTCAAACTGTTTACGGACCGCTTTAGAACACATTAAGTTGATGGTCTCGGACGAGTTTCATATTACGAGTGCTACATCACAGGCGGGATTCAGAAAGTCCAATACAGACACCCTGTAAATAAACGGGGTGTGGAGCTGAACGGTATAGAGATTCCAATACTAAAAGGTGTAAACAGATACCTCAAGGTTTTAATGCTACGTGGTAACCAGCCTGCTAACTTAGCGTCATGATAACCCTTAATAACTTACTGTTATAATACTCCCACCTCCTTTTATTAGCACGGCTTTCGGAAGTAGGTACCCGGAAAGAATAGTCATGTTAAAATTGAAACAGTTTTTCTCTTTTATTTTGTTGTGTATTTTGTTGTGGTGCTTTTGTACCATTTTTTGTGGTTGACTTGAGTAGTATGGTATTGTTCTGTGCATAATTACAGTTAGGACGAGTGCATTAGGACTTACCTTAATGGACGCGAGATGTCTGCCGCCGTGATTAATAGCGGTATTTCATGTCAATGGTGAGAGGTGCGTTGTCTGACAAGGGACTTAAATTATAGCGGCTTTTACATTACCGTGATTTGTTGGTGGGATACACAAGTAGCTAGGATGAACGATTTATTGAACCTGGTTAGATGAGATACTGATATAGTTAGGTTTATCAAGAAAACTGTAATCGCCTGTTACCAATTATGGACAGGTCCACTTAAATGTGCGTGGTTCTTTCTTTAAAATATCATTTCTGACACTTATCTGCATCGTCAGAAAGATTAAGTCTGGGTTTTAAAAGAGACTTAGACCAATGAGTTCGTTTCGTCATTTCTTCTCAGGGGTTGTTAGATTTTTTTAATATGACTTGCAAATGTAATTTCGGTTTCCTATAAACAGAATAAACGATTTAATTTCTGGAAACATTAATCCTTATCCATACTTCTATATATTAGTATAAATGAGAAAGTTTGTTTGTTTGGATGTTTGATGTAGAACGGATTTGATAATTTATAACCTGGATTCCTTCCTAGATATAAGTTTATTTCATTTTATGTGCACTCCTACATTATTGTTTCTAGTTTTAGAAGAGCGGGGTCTCCTAGCACAGATATTTATATACTTAAAAGGAGACCTCTATGTAAGATTAAATACTGTAGAAGTTTGTAAAGTTATTTCAAATAAAATGTTGTATTCTTTGTATTTTGTATTAACACATAGGATAGTTGTCATCCCGGTAGTAAGTTCCTGTGGGATAGTTTTCGGCCTCCACGCAGGCGAAGCCGCTGGCAAAAGCTAGTAGAACATAAAACGGTAGCCATTTCTAAAAATACGTCTCAGATTATGCCTTTTCTAAATAGATATAAAACCAATAGCTAGTTGTGTAAAATGCCAGATATATCGCGCTAAGAATGAAACACGTTCCGCTGGTGTGCAGCTGAGGAAAGCTGCCAGTTTCCGATGCAATGCAGCCGCGGACTTATCGTGAAAATAGCTGCAGTTTTACGTAACGAATGCTTGTGAATACTCGGCTAGATTCTATGCGTGTTTGTGATGCAGTAAGGTTTGTTGTAGGTGCATAATACTAAACAAATGGTAGTTTTATTGAGCCTGCATTATTTTTGAAGTAAATATTTTAAAGAAACGTGGTTTTGTCGCTTATTTACTAAACATTCTAAAAGTTCAAAATTCAAAAGCCTTAATTTTAGATTTTCATGAAAAATGCTTTATTTAAGTGCTATCTGTGACAAATAAATTCATGTTCATTAATTAAACAGTTTAAGCTCGCTTAATTCAGTCGCAAAAAGAATTTATCATTTATTTAAAGAATTCCAGACACATTAAATAAAATAAATACAAAATCTGGAACAGTTAAGTACGCATAATGAGAATGTAAGTGACAGAGACAAGGCCGTCTGTCCGCCTGTCTGGCCGGCGGAGCGGTCCGTGAGCGAAACTATTAGCGAATCAGAATACATGCCGCGATTTAATATTGTTTGTGGACCTTGCCGCAACTGTCTATGGTTTCATATTTTAAATGGAATGAACATGTATTTGCTGAATCCACAAGGTCGAAATAAAAGTTTATGGGATGAATGAACCTTTCACGTGTCGTCAGCTGAATGAATATTATACAGCTTTGGTAGGTACATGAAACAACTGAAATTCAAAAAGACTGTAAGCATTCTTTCTGCGTAGCTCTTAAATGAAGGTAGTGAAATAACAATCGAAAGTGGAATTGGTACTTTGAAATTCTATTAAAATGTTAATTCCACTCTGATAAAAAAAAAACAATTAGTCGTCTCTCAAACAAGCCATACAATGTCCAAAGTTATGATCCATTCTAAGCAAAGACTACACGTCCGCAAATTCGCCACCCTACCTTAGTAACATAAACCCTAGTTTACAAGCTATGATCGATAGGACCCCGCACCGTCAGCGCTGCGTCGCCTCACAGAGTATTATATTGAAGCTAGCTCAAATATTGGCTCAGTACACGTCCCAAAACTTAATAACGGATAGACAAGATTCTTTTAAGCTCTGTTGTGATCTTGTTTTCGTTGAAAAGCCTTTTTGGGAGTTATAAAGTCTCCTAATTGGGGTTTCGATGAAATATTTTGCTGTTAAAAGTTTTTAATTCCATCCTGGGGGTTAGTATGACGTATTGATTGATCGAGTAAAAAACTAATTCAGTTATTTATAAACACAATCGATTAGTACGTACTTCACGAAACAATATTTAATTTCCGTGGTATTGAACAAGACAACTAGCTATTCCTATCACTATTTCCATACCATGAATAATTCGCCGACGTAACTTTGTATCTACGGGGAAATACACAGTTGTAACCTAAATAAATGAATGTCGTAAACAAAACGCGCCAGTTAAAAGTAACCCCAAAGACCCCGACGCAGCAGTAACCTTACCTCAGTCAATGAAGTGTAAGACTACCCTCAACCCTCTGCCCTCCGGGAGGGTTGTCGGCAAATTAGTGCCTGTTCTCGCCGCGAGGGCGCGCTGATACGTGAAATATTGTTATTAGCCGATATGTTCTGTGCGTAGGCTACCTGAATAGACTGCTTTAGAGAGGGTAGCAAGTTTTGGTTAGTTAGTCATCTGTGTGTGGTTGGGGGTTGCTGGATCATGTCTATTTATGGAAAAGGAAATTGTTCTCTTACACAGATCGCGCTAATGCTGACATGTGAGTCATTTTAGGGAAGTAGTAAACACAGGCTTCTTCTAAAAGGGGAGATATTTCTATAAATATGCTCAACGATTTGGTAAACACTGACTCATTTTCTTGACGATGTTCTGAGAAAACATAACACATTTATTTTTATTACTTTCTTTTCTGTTTTCATACTGGTATTGGTGCCAGTTATCTTAACTAAATTAACAGAAAAGTTCTTCGGTGTTTTCTAAGGTCACAGAGACCAGTTTAAATTTTGCCTGAACGTTTCAATGTTTGAGTTAAATTAGTCGAAAATGCTTACTACAATGACTCGCTAGGAAGTCGCCAGAAGGATGGCGTTTTTAGGGTTCCGTTGCCAAATGGCAAAAAACGGAACCCTTATAGATTCGTCATGTCTGTCTGTCTGTCCGAGTATGTCACAGCCATTTTTTTCCGAAACTATAAGAGCTATGCTGTTGAAACTTGGTAAGTAGATGTATTCTGGGAACCGCATTAAGATTTCACACAAAAATAGAAAAAAAAAACAATAATATTTGGGGTTCCCCATACATAGAACTGAAACTCAAAAATTTTTTTTTCTTCGAACCCATACCCACCCGTGGTATCTATGGATAGGTCTTCAAAAATGATATTGAGGTTTCTAATATCATTTTTTCTAAACTGAATAGTTTGCGCGAGAGACACTTCCAAAGTGGTAAAATGTGGGGAGCCCCGCCATTAACATCTAAAATAAGGGAATGATAAAACTAAAAAAATATATGATGTACGTTACCATATAAACTTCCGCCGAAAATTGGTTTGAACGAGATCTAGTAAGTAGTTTTTTTTTAATACGTCATAAATCGTAAACCACAATTTACCTTTCATTCAGTCAACTCAAATATAAAAATTAAAAATAATAATAATTTCATAAACATAAACCTTATGCATAAACCGTGAATACCTGCAGGTTTAACGGAACCCTCGGTGCGCGAGTCCGACTCGCACTTGGCCAGTTTTCTAAGAATATTATGTTAATATAAGCTCGAATTAAGGATGTAAATTAATATAATAGAGACAGAAAACGGGACACCTGGCGCTGGCACGCTTTTAAAATATTAAAAAAAGAGTTTTCATTAACTTAAAAGCTGAAAATGAAGGTACGTGTAATAAAAAGTGAGCTGAAAATATGTAGGTTAATAGCCTATTTAAGAAATGCTAGTGAAAATTAGCCCTGACGCAAGTATTATGCTTAGGCGGGCTTAGGTTACCAATATTTGTTGTAATATAACATTTCTAATATCTTCGCTTTGACCTAGCTTGTTTCTTGTGAGTTAAAAAGGCTGTGCAGGCTTTTTTAACGAAATACTTACTTTGTGTTTTCAAAAAGGAATCAACAGTAATGAACATAAAGAGAAACGAACTTTTTAACGCCTACACAGTAATGGCTTGCCTACGTAAACTCTGCAATAAAACTAATTAAATTCTCTTCCTCCACCTACAAAGTCTTCATCATTTTAATAAAAACTAATCATGAAAATTTTATGAATTTAATAAAAAAGATAAGTATAATGAAATCGACGGCCGTCTCTGAAGAAATTAAACCTGCAATCTACGTAATCGGATCAGAGGGATTACACCCTTATTGACCTTAGGTACGAGCCCAACTGATATTGTTTTAATACATTTCACATTTTATTGCTCTTTATATTAAGATCACGGAGGTAATAGAAAATGAGTCTGTGATGCCCTGTACTTTGTTCCTCGAGTTAAAAAAGTAATCTCCGCCAGATATTTAGATTCAAGTAAATATGCTAAGGTAACCCGCGAATGTAAAGTCATTTAATGGGATTAAATGAACTAAAGCGTTGTGTTGATGATTTTAATGACTACAATTCTGTACAGCCATCTATGTTACGATTACGAATCATATTGGGTTCAACGTAAAGCCATTTTTTTTTTCTTTTTTGGGTGGGACATCCACACTACTACACTACTACAGGGTACTAAATGACTTCTCCCGCTCTGGGCGGAGCGGGAGGGCGTGTCAGACTTTTACTGACTAAAACCCACCCGTGTTCCTTCAGTTGCCCATGTGCCAGGTGCCAGGGCCACGGTAACTCTTTCGAACTAGTCTCGCGACCCTGGCAGGTCAACATACAGCATGACACTGGCTTGACACTGGCTTGCAACTTGCAAAAAACAATAATGAAATTTGAATTTCGTGGGCTACCTAGGCGCTCCCTCCCTAAAGAATACTATGTCGGGTAGAATGAAATTTTGTAAACAAATAAACTGTGCTGTGAAAACTGAGAATCCCTAGCATCGGGTGGAATGGTCCATCCACCACCTCATTATTCACGGTGAGCTTTTTACTTATCTGACCGATCTTTTGATCGGTTGGACAAGAATGACAATAATAATATGTCATATATGTATATGTGGGTAGTGTGTGATTCATTTTTGTGCATTAAGTCCGCCTCTGTACATTTGTGTGCATAAAGTATTAAATAATTACATATGTCAGATTCAGTACATTCAAATGAACAATGTAAAGATATAAATATACATACATTAGAAAATGTTTTTGTTATATCACTGTTTTGCTTTGAAGTTACTCAAGCCTTACTGTGGCTGTTAGTCCCTACTGGTGTCAAGTACTACAAATGTTTTTTAATTCAAATATTTTTGTTACCCAATTCAATCACGGCTTTGATTTAACTTCGAAATGTTTCAATTGAGTTTGACCTTTCCTCTTTTCAGTGGGAAGCCTTATCAAACGTTTGAATTAGCGTTTTGTTAACAAACTTCGTTTTTCAAGTTTTCCAACTTTTATATAAGGTCAGGTTTGTCTTTTGAATTTAGTCACAGACAATGTTATTGAAAGGTGGGTAGGCTTCCGTGAAAGAACATGTAACCTTGTAATTATATTATTCACAAATAGGGACCCATAAAAACTCATAGAAATGTAAACAAAATGTAACATTTAAGGGACGAGCCTAAAATAATACTTTTTTAAAGGTATAGGTTGTTTTAAAGGCTATACCTTTCTTACTAAGAATGCGGTAGATAGCGCTTGCCTAAATGATACTGGAAGGGAGCAGGGATCCAATCATGATGATAGTTCTTAGGATCGATACTGTAACAGAGCCATACAATGGTACTGAATTAGCCTTGATCACTGTATTCAGGTACGACAATACCCTGTTCATTACGACAATAGCACGCCATTAGTCAATCAGTGCAAACACTTCGACAGACCTCAATATCACCACTGATTCCTTCAATCATGCAGTTGAACGATCTAACGACTTAAGTGAATGAAACATCAGCATTTCAGTTTCGGTTTGAAGAAGCGTGCGGCTTACTCGAGCGCCAGTGGTTCACGAAATAATTACACATGTATGTTACCTTCTACCGCTACCTATGTGTCCCTCGAGGGTGCACAGTAAAGTGGGCAGAAGATCAGTTAGTATCGCACGATAAACGCGCTCATAACAACAGACGGCGGATTTTGATTACATTGTGCTCATTGTGAGTAGACGTGGACTGCAGTTTATGCGCTAGCATTTAATTGTAGCTCGTTCCATGTTACTGAATCATTCCTCAAGTGCACTTTCTGTGCTTCCCTTTTCATTTTTTAAAAAGAGGCTCCGAAGTTTTTTGTGTGGCTAAAGCATATTATAAATGAAGGAGTTCTTAACTGAGAAAGCATCTTAAGCTTGTGTAATATTTGAAATTGTATTTAATTATTTAGTTATAAGTTCACTGTTTTAAATTTTGCATTCCTACGTGGTAAAGTATGGCTGAACTCTTTTGTCATCATTTGCTGTTATCCTAATTTGCAAAATAAAATTATCTTTATCTTTACTATGTACCTCCACAAGTCATAGTTTGTCCATCTAAGTTGTATAAAGAAATTACTCTTATATTGCTTATATTTTTTTATTGCATAATCTAATCTAATCTTTCACAATGCAACAACCATAAAACTCGCACTATATTTTACTTAAAATGAATTTTGGTGCCCCGCCTAGAATTAACAATATCATTAAAACGCTATAAATGTTGCCAAAATGTAATAATACATTCAATAGCCCGAGTTATCACAATGAAAATGTGTTTACAAGTTTGTTACAATTTAAGATAACAGTGTTGCCACAGTGGATATTGTAATTCAGTATCAAAAATAATACGTTAAAAAAAAACACTGAAATCACGACACTGTAATATTTCCCTATAGTTAAGCGTTTGCTCCATTGAAGAACTTGTTTAATTCAAACAGATTGTACTAGTATAAAATATATATATTCTGGTATTCTGTGTAAACTGAGCGTACTACACTTGTATTTATGTTGGTAGTCTCCCGCGCGGTAATGACAGCCCTCTCGGCTTTCAGCGCGAGAGTGCGTGCTCATTGTCAGCGACGATACGACCAGAATTTCAATGATGTTTAATGAGGTCCTTTTATTTTGTTACAGTATTCATAAAAATCGTATTTTTGCAACTTGCTTTATTATGAATATGACAAGGTATAGTGTAATCGTAGTGTAGAGAACACCACAATTTAAGAAACCCTCGTTCTTGTTGGTAGTGAGGATAGCCATTGCCAAATTTCTGTTGACAGAGGAATCCGAAATATCAGGCCACTCGGAAAGTATTGCGATAAAAAGTTTTTTTGCATGAGAGACTGGCCAGTTACAAACTACTATAAAATAATGATTAATTATAAGTAAATATAGGTTCGTTCCAATTTCAAAATTTCCCTCCACATATTTTGCGAGCTAATTAAATTATCGTGTCTCATTGGAAAATGAGGCTATAGTGGAAAGTATTTTGAAAAGATTTAATAAAAAAATATTTACCTATAGAACACTTCTTTTTATTTTCGTAAAAATTTCTGAGTGTCCCACGTATACACACCAGGCGCGGTCGCAGCCTAAGATTTTGGGGGGGGTCACCATGAGTGCCGAGGAGTATTTTAGGAAGGTATACCTAGCGGGCGAAGTGAGCTCGAAAATGTTAACAACCCGCCTCGTACAGGCTAGGTTTTGTTTTATATTTTATGGCTTAAGTAAGTAGAGTTACAAGTATATTTATTTAAAACGGTTGTGTATCATTCAGGCTCTCAATAGCTTGGATGCTTTGGGGGGGGTCATGACCCCTAGAACCCCCCCCTCGGACCGCGCCTGATATACACTGATTAAAATAAACATAAAATATCATTAACAAAGATATACTAGAGTCTAATAAAGCTAACTCTTGCAACGAACAAGATGTTTCCTTAATTTCGCCAGAGTATGCTCAAAGATATATCGCATAACAACGCAAACACCGCCTGTTCCGGGCCAACGTCCCCCTTAACTTTGGCGGTGGGAGCGCCGAGTAATGCCGAATCGATTGCTTACACTATCAAGCCGCTGCATATCTGTACAGCGCCTTTTAAAATTCGCTTTAAACTCTGCCTCGGTGTGAAATCTCCTTTATATTCCGTTCAACTTTGTGTTTGTGGGGGTGATTTGTGGATATGTTGTCTGGATGGATTTTATGTTGATTTGATAACTTGCGTTTAGTCAATATAGTCTGTGGTTTCTGCGACTTCATGTTCTCCCGATGCAGCCCGTTGCATCGCATCACCTTCTCACGCTATGACTTCATTGTCGCTAAGTTTGCTAAGTTCTTTCTGACCTTTTTTGTTTTGTTCAGCTGCTAAGGGTTACAGCGGGTGGTTAAAAAGCCTGTTAATAATACCTTCAAGAACTGAAAAAGAAAGAAATAAAAAATCAATATGAAATGCACCAAGAATTTCGTCCGGTAGGTACAGACATTATCGCGTACAAACTCTTTAGTTTTTAGTATAGATAGATATAACGGAGTGTCGCGTAGCTGTCGCTTGTATACCGTACGTTCTCAACTGTCAAATAAAAGTCTGTAACTGTCAAAATTGGAAACGGTCATGCATAAACCATTATTGCGCTTACATTCAATCTGTTTCCGTCCACCTCTTTTCCACCAACAGACACAATACAAGCCAACATCGAGATCAATTCGTTCATTGAAATTGTCCTAGAAATATGCGCAATAGCCGCCATTATGATAGATGGTCTAGATAGTCCCCAGGGCGAGATACGGGGCAATCCATTACGTATTCCGGCGGCACAAAAACAAGCCTCCATCAGTCATAGTCCTGCTGTGACATCCGTGTAATGGCGCCGACAGCAAGCTTGAATTCTTAACGAAGACACTGGAAGGTACATGTTTAGGTTTTATTTTGTTAAGGTTCTTATGGTGAAGTTGTTACTAAACAAAACTACCTAAGTTATCGTTCTCATCTCTATCTCTGTTTTGCTTTGACGAAAATAAGGACGTGGTGCAGGTGTGTTTTATTATTATTGATAAGCACTACGCTCGCGTAAAGTATTGGACCCGACCCTTTACGTCGCGTCCCATCGCCCTCCTGCGCTTACTTCGATTTCACTTAGCGTACTTTCAGACGTTTTGCTCAGCTTCTTAGAGTCTTATCGTGATTATAAAATAACTTTTTTAAGAATCTATACTAATATTATAAAGCTGAAGAGTTTGTTTGTTTGATTGAACGCGCGAATCTCAGGAACTACTGGTTTAAATTGAAAGAAATATTTTTATGTTAGGTAGCCTATTTATTGAGGAAGGCTATATAACATCACGCTACGATCAAAAGGATCGGAGCAGCAACGAAAAATGATCGAAAACTGGCAGGCAATTCGATGCGACGGGAAGGGTCAGGGGAGCAAAAATTTGACGCGGTCGAAGTCGCGGGCAGAAGCTAATAATATACAATACAAAAATATTAAATCCAACAGGTAGTTCTAGAGATTACCCCCTACATACAAACAATCAAACTTATACAATCTTTATGTCCGCGACTTTTGTAGGTTTGTTTCTGACATTTAATTCACAAGTTCACAAGGATCTCCGCTCTCGCACGTTTGTCACTTTCGTAGTTTGTGTTCTCAAGTGCATTTATTTCCACGACAAGTTAATAAAGCAGTCTCGCAGTGATCCCAGATTCATAGACGGGGATTGGTGTAAAGTGCACTTATCGCTCCCCAGTGCAAGTAACGACATCACGCGCGTTCGGGCTGCACTGCCGCCTCGGCGATGGGTATCAGCTGAGTCGTGACTCGACTCGGAACTGATAGCGTTAGCTACCGAACAACTGCGTCGACTATGTAATAAAGTTTTGGATAAGACAATGTATGTAACTCCTTAGGTGAAATGGGTTAATTGATGATTTTTCCATACTAAAAAATATCGATGACGGGGCCAATAGCCAAATCATTGATGATTTTTAGTTCCGTATAAGATCATGTCATTTGAATAATGAATGCTGAGATGATCGGGTATCGTCTTAATGAAATTATCATTAGATAGTAAGCAGGCACGGGGCGTAGAAATTTTTTGTCAGTTATACAAAAAAAAAAAAATCAGCAGATTTTTTTTGTAAAACCGACGAAAAATATCTGCGCAAGGGGGTCTAGAATGATATGCTGAATTCATGGTTACAATTTGCGCACTGGATAAAAACTTATCCTGTATAGCAAAATTTTGTATGATTATTATTGAACTATTCCATACTTGCATCAAAACCGCTTATAGTGGCGTATTTTAGTACAACTTTGTAGTAAATTCATAAACTAATGTTTGTAACTCGTTATCAGTAAATGTTTGCGATTCGTGCCTCTGTAGGCATGTCGAACTTCGTACCAATAAATAAATAAGTTCTAATGATAATATCAAGGTTTGTATTCTAGTGAATAAGGCAGTACTACCTCACTGGATTTTTTCAGGTCTCATGGTATGGTCACGGTTGTCATGGTATGGTCGCGTCATTCAGAGGAATGTGGAAAATGTCGTGAGGAAAGTATTGAGTATGAATGTCGTTGGCTATAAGAGTAAAGACCGATGGATCGACTGTGTGAATTATGATATGGATAGAAAGGGGGTGACTACTAAGATGACGACTAATAGAGAAGAGTGGATGAAAAAGACATGTTGCGCCGACCGTAAGATTAAATAATCCACATTTCATGACCCTGAAGAGTTTTTATTCCATACCCATAACAACAAAAATTTTCTTTTTGCTATCAATAAATATCCGTGAATTTTGACCCCAATAAAATAACACATTTTTATTTACGTGAGTTCAACACAGAAATAACCAATTTTCACGAATCAGGTTTTAAGCATACTATTCTGATTTAAGCCTCTGAATATATTTTATTCCCACAAACATAAAGTTATTCACGAGTGTTTTATGACACAATGCGCCGTTCGGCAGATTATCGGCTTTGATAGACGTTCGCTGAGTGAGCGGCTTTATTTTCTTTCAACCCTATAAGTACGCGTTCCAATCTAAATCAACGAAACATTTTTAGCATAAAGATTTTGCGGAACAGATCTATCGGATTTTGAAGTCATTGACCCTGTCTTAGAACATTTTTATCTTCTGTCATTTTTTTTTTTACTAGCTTTTACCACCATCTTCGCCTGCGTGGAGGTCTAATATTATCCCACGGGAACGTTCTACCAGGATAAAATGTACCCTATGTGTTAATCCAGGTCACAACCTCTCTGTGCGACACACCCGTTCAGCAGTTTTTGCGTGATAGCGTAACAAACATCCATACATCCTCACAAACTTTGACATTTATAATATTAGTAGGAAGTAGAATTTAATATGAAGTACCATACCAATTTCACTTTTTAAGGGTTTACATTATTTGAACCTAAAGTAAAAGCAATTATGTTGTTACATTCCACGCAAGTAACCTTTTTAAATATTTATTAGTTTATTTTAAAACAACATTAGAGCAAAGGGTTAGAATTCTCTCGTTATTACTGGCAACACATTAAATATTCATCCGTGGTATACACTGCGGTAACACACGCCTTTCTGCGTCCTCCCTAACCCTCGCTGGTCTAAACCTAGCTTTACTCAGCCCTGCTACAAATTGTTGTAATGACTTAATATTTTATTCATTCATGTCCAAACTGCGTCGGTAAAATTATTAAACACACGTCACGGCTAGTTTCCCGAAGAGTTGGGAAGAGATGTAGCTATAGTACTCCCACATTTCGTGCGTTATGTTTTAGTCCCATATAATAAGGGGTGAACCTATTGCCATTAACAGAGCGCAAAACCAGACTCTGGGAAAATAATTCAACTCAACCGAAAAATCCCGGGTTTATTTACACTGTTAATTGAAGTAAAACACTTTTTTTTAAAAGCCTCATGAGGACCGTCTGCCTAAAACAAGGCACCCAAGTAATGTCACTTCATTTTTTAACCGACTTCAAAAAGGAGGAGGTTATTAATTTCGGATGTTTATGTTTTTTTTTATTTTTTTTTTTATGTATGTTCGGCCATAACTCCGTCATATATAGACGGATTTGCAAAATTCTTTTTTTGTTCTAAAGGGGTTTATTCCGAAATGGTCCCATATAATTTTCATATAGATCTGATGATGAGTTCGGGAGACAGACACCGGAACTCTTTAAAAAATGACAGGAAATCAACCGCGATTTCTGCTATCGCATAAATATGCATTGTTTGTTTGGAATTAGTGCAGGATGAATACCACAACTAAAAATTTTAAAATAAAAGTTTTTTTGCAAAAAAAAAACAACCGACTTCCTTAAAAACACTACAAAGTGAAAAATAACTTTAATTTCGGAAGTCGGTGGCAAAAAAACCATAAATACAGATCCTAAGACACCGACTACCGAAATTAAAGTTATTTTTCACTTTGTAGTGTTTTTAAGGAAGTCGGTTGTTTTTTTTTTGCAAAAAAACTTTTTCATAATAAAATTCTCTGTTTACTGCTTAAATTATCTAAATACAGTACCAAACGATCTTTTTGTCTGCTAGTGATTTACGAGGCGCCGTCGGTCTAGACAAACAGTATGCCGATCACCTTGACGCCCTGAGCCCCGTGCCAAATGTTCACCGATAATACCCTTTGGCAAAGGACACTTTAGCTTATTTCATCCCAAAGTTTTGCAAAAAGCTCTCAAAGAATTTTCATGACACAGGTATCAATATGAAGATAAGTCAATTTACTCGAAAATGTCTGCCTTTCGTAATAAAAACGTTTTTGAAAATCAAATTCTCACGACAATTCTTTTTTCATGCGCCCCACAAAATAAATGGGATAAGTACACATTAAGTTTCATTAACTTTTGTTCGCAACTCCCATCTTGGAAGTGGTTCTAAATTTAAATAAAACTAAGCCAATTTAAGACCGTTGCTGCGTCGTTCTGGCGTATCACAAAGTTTGTGCGGCATAAGGAAACAGTCCCCCTCACATCGGCTGTTACTGCCAATCTGTATATTTGTCCCGGGGGGCACGTTTGCCGTATAAAGCAGGTGGTTGCGGCGCCCGTAGCTGTCTGCCTGCCCGGTCTAGACGCTCGTGTGATATTAATAACACTAACTGGTCTGGACTAAGACGGTTGAACTCTCCGCGTCAGTTGCTCCGTCGCTCGTTATTCGATTGAGACTTTAATAACACTTGAAACTTGTTGTATCACTTAGCATTGGAATTTAGATACTATCTATGATTATGTCTATTTGGTTGTTTAGTTCAGGCGCTTCCATATTTGTACTGCCGGTTAAGTTTATACTTTTATAAGTTCATCATCATTTGTCATTCATAAACTTTCATAACACTTCATTTTCACGTTCACAGCAACACTTTGCCATCATAAATCATAGTTACAAATGTTACAGTGTGTAACTTTGTTAACCCAAACTAAAACTTCCGACGCTTCGGGCGACTAATTCGAGCACGAAATAAACTGCGGTGTACACTGTAGCCTGCGAGTGCACACCGTCCGGTCCCGCGGCCAGGGCCTGAATTATTGATTCCTGCGATACAGCTCACGTGGCGAGTCGTGACGTCACTCCTAATATTGCGTCAAAATTCTCCGGTCTTGTGCTCGCAGCTTTACAGAGCGCGTTCCATGACTGCTCGGCGTTTAATTTTTGAACATTAATAATACTTTACGGAATGTTGCCGGCCAGCAATCGAGGACCGTTCGGATTGTTTTTTATTTAGCTTTTGACGAATGCTTTGACTGAACATTGTCGGCCGTTTTAATTGGAATATTTTTACGAACTTGGAATGTTTTGCATTTATCCATTTCAGTTGCTATTTCGTAAATTCAATTTAATCAAAGCCCATGGATATCGACTACCCGAATGTTCAGTAAATTGTAAAGCAATTCGTTTGTTTCGTTCCATGTGGCAAACATAACGATTTCCATGGTAACACAAAGTAACTCAAAGCAAAACTATTTGCTTTTACCAAGGCTCGACAATGACCTTTACCTGGCGGCAGCTGATGTTTGTTCGATGAATAATATATGAGTTAGTCTAATCGATGGTGGTCGGAACTATAACAGGCAGCACAGCGTATCGGAACTCGCTAGTATTAAATATTTCTAACTTCTGACTGGCATTTATATTTGTTTTGCCGGATATTCGGAAACGGAATTGTACAGAACTTGAGTATTGACTGACTACGTCGTAACTGCGTAGCGGTCGTAGGCAATCGTAGTCATCTCGTAAACTATACTTCGCGATGACGACCCTAACTATGAAGGCTAATTTAACAGGACCTTCATCATTATTATCATTCACAGCCCGACACACCCTCTGCTGGCCATAGGCCTCTCTTTTCTTGTGCCAATCCCCATGATCCTTTTCCAGGCTCATCCAAGCCGACAATGGCAACAATGTCGTCCGTCCATCTCGTCGCCGGAGGACTGACCGGTGGTCTTCCTGTTCCTGGATGACACTCTGCCTTGCCCTATCTCCACCTGTCATCACTGCACCTTGCCAAGTTTCCTGCCCAACTTCATTTCAGTTCCGTAAAACACATTCCGATATAGAAGACTTACGTACGTTTTTATATCTTGACGTTTGGAACCCGTTCTACTAGCCTGATGGCCAAGCTTGGGACGCTCCATGGCACTCTGTGCAACTCTCAGTCAGTACACAGCCTCTGAGGCTGTGTGCATGGTCAATAGAACACTGTTTATAGTGCTAAACTTGGCTGTGTGCATGGTTAATAGAACATTGTTTATAGTGCTAAACTTCAGAGATTGTGTAATTTCAAACTGTTGACCTCGTAACAGGACTTTAAGCCTGCTTAATTCTCCAACAAACTTAGAAAGGTCAGTCACTCATTTACTTAAGTGTTGTTACGATAAAACTGCTAAAGAATTCCCAATATCTTTTCCTAATTTAATTTTTAGGGTTTCGTACTCAGTGAGTGCCAACAGGAGTCTATTACTAAGCCTCCGCTGTCCGTCCGTCTGTCCGTTAGCGGGCTCATGAAGTATCACATGAACCATTATAGGTAGACAGTTGACATTTTTCACAGAGCATGTATTTCTGTTGCCCCTATAACAATGAATATAAAAATATTATATTATAACTGTAGTACGGAACCCTTCTTGATCCGCTGGTTTTGAGCATCTAACAGTCAACCATCATTACGTCTTCACCAAACTGAACTAAACAAAAAAAACCGGCCAAGTGCGAGTCGGACTCGCGCACCGAGGGTTCCGTACAAACCTGCAGGTCATCATCATCATCATTCGTCATCATCGTTTATGAAATTAAATGTTTTTTTTTTAATTTTTATATTTGAGTTGACTGAATGAAAGGTAAATTGTGGTTTACGATTTATGACGTATTAAAAAAAAACTACTTACTAGATCTCGTTCAAACCAATTTTCGTTGGTAGTTTTCATGGTAATGTACATCATATATTTTTTTTAGTTTTATCATTCCCTTATTTTAGAAGTTACGGGGGGGGGGGACACACATTTTACCACTTTGGAAGTGTCTCTCGCGCAAACTATTCAGTTTAGAAAAAAATGATATTAGAAACCTCAATTTCATTTTTAAAGACCTATCCATAGATACCCCACACGTAAGGGTTTGATTAAAAATTTTTTTTGTGTTTCAGTTCTATGTATGGGGAACCCCAAATATTATTGTTTTAAAAAAAAAATGATATTAGAAACCTCAATATCATTTTTGAAGACCTATCCATAGATACCCCACACGTATGGGTTTGATGAAAAAAAAAAATTTTGAGTTTCAATTCTATGTATGGGGAACCCCAAATATTATTGCTTTTTTTCTATTTTTGTGTGAAAATCTTAATGCGGTTCACTGAATACATCCACTTACCAAGTTTCAATAGCACAGCTCTTATAGTTTCGGAGAAAAGTGGCTGTGACATACTCGGACAGACAGACAGACAGACAGACAGACATGGCGAATCTATAAGGGTTCCGTTTTTTGCCATTTGGCAACGGAACCCTAATATAAAAAGACTTAGCTAAGGAAATTGTACATCTCGATAAAAGAGTTGATACACTTGTGCTCGTCTATTGTCGTGAAATTTGTTTGAAGGCCTCTCAACATGGTCTTACGTAACAAATAGCGGAACATTTGGCCTCTCTCGTAACTTGTGTGAACAATGAGGGTCGCTCGGTGGCTCCTGGTGCCGGTGGGCGGGTCGCTCACCAACTACCACAACGACTAGATCGATTCACTGTAGTCACGATGTAAGCTCGAAGCTATAAATTAAGGCAGTTAAAGGTTTTAGATTTCAATGAGTTTCTAGAATTATTAGTGGCATGTTTAATTAACAGCCTGATTCAAGCTTTTTCTTTTGTTCGAAATGCGTTTAGAAAAACGAATAAAACTAAAAATTACATAATCTGTGTCAATTAAAGTTTTAGGTATTTGAGTTTACGGTCATCGTTTATTTCAACCACTGTACACATGTCTATTCTACGTGGAATAGACATTACTATCTCTTTATTTCCAAAGTGTCATTCTTCATCACCACAGCGAAGATATATTTCTACAGTCAGTCATTGCTTCCATAAGTTAGTCATACTACGCGTGATGATTACGTCCTGGCTAGGATTTCAATCAATGATGTAAAAGGCAAGAATTCTCAACAACCTATAGCCTTACTGTGTCATGGTAACAACCACCGTCAAGTGAACTGGCGACAAGGCGACAAGTCTGTGCGGCCTGGCAACAAGCCGAATATTGACATAGCCTCATAGGCAACTTTACGACCTCACTATGATCGCATAGCGACGGTTATCTGCAGGATATTGCGTCACTCGTGACGTTACCACTCCCACGTCACATGTGGATAGTTCGGGGTTACAGCTTGAGGTTGAGCTATTTTCGGATAGCTCTTTGTTTTAGGAACTTATTCCCAAACCTTGCCAACAGAATTTATTGCTTCGTTAGCTAGCAAAAACGAATCGTTATGTATAGAATAAATATTGAATAGGATGCCAATACTGAATACGAAGTTTATCAATTAATATTGCAGTATTCGAATTGCAATTAAATTAAATGAAAATAGATCCGTTCAAATAACAGTAACAGCGAGCATCGACCATTATTTATTAACACTATAAACATCAGAAAGCATTGACTCTTTAATTAGACTTATAATTACCAATCCCAACGTTTTGTTATAGGCACAAAGAATTTGTTTTCGCATAATGAAAGCAGCCCTGCTGCGAAGTTATTGCTAACGTTGTGAATGAGCGTTAACCCCTCCAATCTATTAGAATGCAAGAGATAAGGCGCGATTAAGTACGGCCTTTATATTTTATTGTTTAATATATAGGTACTGTTCTAAAGTTTCATGTTTTGTTGTAATTTGCTGTATAAAACCAGCTGTGTGATTAAAATAACAAACTACTGTAGTAGTTTGTTATTTTAATCACACAAATTGTAGCTTAACTCTGTAGAGTTAAGCTACAATTAGTGTGTAACTTGAATATAATTTTGGGCTATATTTTAAACTAGCTTTTGCCAGCGTCTCACCCGCGTCGAGATCGGAATAATCCCGCGGGAACGCACTACCGGGATACAAAGTATCCTATGTGTTTGTCCAGGTAATAAACTATCTGTATTCTAAATTTCATCCAAATCCGTTCAGTAGTTTTTGCGTGAAAGGGGAACAAACTTCCATACATCTATACATCCATACATCCATACATCCATACATACAAACTTTCACGTTTATAATATTAGTAGGATACAAAGAACCAACAATAATGTCTTGTAAATCTCAAAAACTTATTAGTAACTGATTACAATCAACATTTCTGTATCGTGTTTTGTAACCATGTTACAATTGTAACCATTACTCTTATCCCTCTCATTTTCATGTCAAATGAGTGAGAGAGCAATACATTATAAACGCAAAATATCTGTAAAAGTTTACACAAGGCTGAAAGTCAGCTTTAAAAACACAAACTGCTATTTCTGACATAAACTATAAACATTTACATTCCCTTCATAACAATTGGATCATCATCCTCTGTCATCCATCGCTCCCTCTATTAACAAACAATCAGAACATTCAATGGTGGTCGTTTATTTTTATAAAATCCCGCCGAATGTCCCACAGAATGCTTGCATACGCACACAACGATATATGGAAGAATAAACCAGTATTTGCCGACCTCGCGTTGTACAGGCTTTCTGATTATTGAGAGGTCTGCTTAAACTGGAGATTTTTTGTTTAACTTAAAATATCGTCCTGCATCCGCACTGTTATTCCAGAGGGTCAGGACGAGGGTTGGGGACAACTAAGTTTAGTTTTTAAGCTAGCTTTCGTACTGCGGTTTTTGGAGGGTTTGTCGTGTGCTTTGGACTTTTTATGTCTGAACCGAACTTTTTCTTTGTTTTGAAGTTTGAGTATGTAAATCAAAGTTAGTAAATGCGTTGATTGTATATTCGAGCTTCAAAAAAGTTTTAAAGGATTTGAATTAGTAAACAATTCTTTAATTAAAATAATATACCTGTATTTCAGACTACGAATTATCGACAAACTACAACTAGTATTAGTAAAGAGAACTTACGAAACGAATGATAGGTTAGGTTGTTTAGGTTAAACTAGGTTTTGCAGATTATTGGCGGCGTTTCTATAATTACTGTCGTCTTCATCATCATTTCAGCTGAAAGACGTTCACTGCTGGACATAGGCCTCCCCCATTTTGGGGAAGTTTGCCATAACCACAGAATATATATTAGTACCTTACGGTACAGAAGTTTCACTCCCGAGTTTAGGTATGATAAACGCAAGCGTCCGGCCACCGTACTATTCTCAATAGGCTTGCACTCGCACGACTTGTCGCACACGCAGCGCACGCACCCGCGGATCAAAAGTAAACTGTTAATACCGTAAAGTACCTACTATTGTATATTCTAGCTCTCTGACAGCCCTAGCAGATTGAAGCGAGACGGCAGACAGTTATTGTACTATGAACGCTATACGCAATGCAAAAGGTTGAAATTAGGTTGTTTTCCAGAATAGTAGGTAAATATCTTGGGGATTTTGCGCCGCTTGTATGGAAGTGAGACAGGCCTGCCATATCCGCCAAGCTTAGTAGTCGGGTTGCATAGAGAACGCTGCTACCCATTCTCTAGTAAGGCCCCTAGTCGCGACACCCACGGGAAGAAATGGGTTGGTGCTATTCTTTTTCTTTACGTTCGGCACCACACGGTACATAATTACTAACTGATGTAATAATATCCTACCCTGGATGGACTTCGTTATCGCGATCCATAAAAAGGTAGGTTACCTACTTTTTACGGTTTCGGACTGCTTTTATGGCAACATTGTTCCAAAAATTTAACAAAGAACCACTAAAGCATTTTTAAAAAAGCATATTATATATGTATACGTTCTTGCAAACCTGGGGATTTTTTGTAAAAGGCGTTTCATCAGAATCTGCTTCGTAAGAACACAGAGTCATTAGCGACCTGACAACGCAGCTTTTACACACGTAAGGTTTTCGCTGACACAGGTTTCTTTGACATTTTAAATTTGTTTAACCCATACCTATAATTTAGGAGGTGGTTTTAATTTACACCTAAACCAACACACCCCACAAACATTCATGCGTGCATATACATACATGTTCATGTTTATTCTAATCTATTATATGTAGCATATCTCATAAGGTGCACCTTATCTATTATATAGGTCGGAGTTTTGCATAAGTATGTGTGTATGTTCTGTACATTATAGTGCAATTCATTTTGACTGGCCTGTTAATCTAGTGGTTAGTGACCCTGACTGCAAAGACTGAGGTCGTGGGTTCGATTACCACCCAGGACAAATATTTGTGTGATGAGCACACAATCATTTGTTCTGTGTCTGGGTGTAATTTATCTATAATATGTATGTATTTAGAAATTTATAAGTATGTTTATCAGTTGTCTGGTTACTATAGAACAGGCTCTGCCTAGTTTGGGATCAGATAACAGTGTGTTGGCTGTCCTTAGATATTTATTTATTATTTATTTATTTTACATTTTTATTTAAAAAGAAATTTGAAAGTAATTGTTCATAGTCCTGCATACATTTTACGGTTGAATAGTTTTCTAATATGGTTTTGATTCATATTGGATAGTTTTCTGTAATCCAGCTAGAGTTATCATATTCAAAGGATTTACCTAGATGAGATGCTTTTGTGTTGTACAGTTTTAATTTTAGTTTACCGAACAGACTGAACTCAAGAGCAGGCCCATTCAGAGTAGATTAATTAAAAAAAAAAAACACTTATGACCTCGCAAGTGCTTGTTGGTGCAAGAGAAAACAAAAATACAACAAAATATGCAAATTAGCTAGATAAACAAAACCATTAAAAAGTCAACGGCCTGCTATAAAGTTTTGATATATTTTTTTCCAAACTCATGTTATGTCTATAGTAAGTTGTCTATAGAAATAAAATTCGACGCGTCCCCATACAAGCGGTAAATTGAACAAAGAAATGAACGATGGACATAGTTCATTATTATTTATCGCCAAATATTACTTTGCTCTACGTCGTAGCAGCTACGGCGTAGAGGTCGTAGACACCGCGTAGCACGTGCCTGGCGATGTGAACCATAATCTGAACGTCTGTGAATTTTTCCAGATACTTTTCATACAAATGATAAATCATTATCTTTTTACGTAAAGTCTATAACACAATTCAACTTACATTTTTTTTCTCGTTAATGCCTTAAACCTTATTCGAAGCTGAATATATATACAATAATGTATTTATAACGAGTTCAATGTCTTCAGTATAGAATACTCGTTCGTATGAAAAAAATGAGAGTTAGAATTAATGATAAAAAGTCAGAGTTATTTATGAATATACGAAAAATAAATTGACATATTCATTTCATCCATATGAATGAAGTAAATGTTTGAATAAATGAATGTATTTTATTTTTTTAACTATATATCTTAATAAGATATGATTTTTGGTATGTTTGTTTGTTACACTTTCACGCTAAAAGTGCTGAATGAATTCGGATAAAATTTGGCTTATGAGTGGACATGACCTACATGAAGACAGGATACTTTTATCCCGATATTTCCACGGGTTCGAGGCTTATACGGGTGAAACCGCTAACGTTTCACCCGTATAAGTACACCACACTCCTAGATTCTAGGTTTCATCAAATATGTATATAGATTTGTATTAATTTTAGAGTCCCTATTAAAGTATTCTATCATGCTTAGGATTAAGAATAAAAGGTCGCCCTTATTGGATCTGAATAGATGAAGTAGCTCAGCTTTGCCAAAGCCAAGTAAAGTATAACCTGTTTGAGATGATTAGATATCCAAACACAAGCGTATTTAGTTTCGTTTGAAATGAACACTTGAAATGAAACTACGCTATATGTATGATACAACCACATAAATCATATATTATGTACGTACTGTCAACCGAACACCAATGTGGTAACTACTAGTACTACGAGATCTCGAAGTGGAACTCCTCATGGATGTTCTCCTTTGTCTGTCAGACTCTTACTGACTGAAACCACCCCGGTGTTCCGTATCACACCTACGTCGGGGCCCACGGGATCTAATGTGTCTTCCGCGATCCCCGACTGGTACCGGCCCGCTTCTCGGGGCCTCCTCACGTTAGGGGGGCGTGAGGTGTTTCGTAACTTTGTTTGAGATGGCTTCCAGCCAAACCAGATGCAGCTGAGTACCAGTAATTTACACGGAGCGACAGCGTAACTGACCACCACAACCTAATTACTGAGTAATACGATACCCTTTCGTAAGAATAGTTGTCACTTTTTCGGGTTTCTGTGGATCCGTAATGAATGTCAAAGATCGACGAATAACATTCTAATGACATCCACGACCAACGACTTAACGTGCTTTCCGAGGCACGAAGGGGACTTGATATGTTAAGATGGTCACCAATTTCCATTCGCGGCCCTATCGCAGCAAGTATGTATATCTGAATTTGATCGATCGACCCGTGTGGGTGTTATAACTTAGCCACAAGCCTCCCCCTTAATTGCCCTTACCGCAATGACAATGTCAATGACAAATTGTCATCAATTGACAAATGACAACCAATGATTTGTGGCTGATTAACCGAACACATATCATATGGTGCCGGACGTCAAAAATAGCGCTATCCCATTTCTTCCCGTGGGTGTCATAAAAGGTGACGTTTTCTACGCAATTCACCACTATACTGTGATCGCTAACCCACTTGCCAAGCGTGGCGATTATGGCAACCCCCTCCAAATTGGGGGAGGTCTATGTCCAGCAATGGACGTCTTACGGCTAAAGTAAGTGACTGAACACGTTCGAACTACTGCTTAAAAAAGAACAAAATAAATTATAGTTTAAAAAAACTAAAAACACGCTTCCATTGAAAACCAAACTAAAAAGTACAAAATAATAGAAAAAAAGCGTGGGGTGCTTTTTAAGGTATTTTTTTATTGATATCAGGCACCCCACGCTTTTTTTCTATTATTTTGTACTTTTTAGTTTGGTTTTCAATGGAAGCGTGTTTTTAGTTTTTTTAAACTATAATTTATTTTCTATTTTTTAGGGTGTTTCGAATTTTGAGACGTATGTCAGCGTAGTTTGTGACAGTTTTTCTGCTGTCCTGGTAACCCTGGCAAGGATAATGGCACAAATTTATGAAATTATTGCATTGTCATCGGTCCTTGACAGGTGTGCAAAGTTTGAATGAACTATAATTTTGAGACGTATGTCAGCGTAGTTTGTGACAGTTTTTCTGCTGTCCTGGTAACCCTGGCAAGGATAATGGCACAAATTAGCTAGATTTTTACCGCTCGAACGCGTCACAGCCGTACGTCAACTAACTAACTAGCGCCCTCTAGCGGGCAACATACAAAAGACGCTCAGGCAAGTGAAGCCTGTCCTGGTAATCCTGGCAAGGATAATGGCACAAATTTATGAAATTATTGCATTGTCATCGGTCCTTGACAGGTGTGCAAAGTTTGAATGAAATCTGGTCGTTTAAAGTGGGTCAAAATCGCGCTATAAGGAGTCGGTTACAAACAAACATACAAACATACAAACATACTAACATACTAACATACAAACATACTAACATACAAGTGAAGCTAATATAAAGCGTGTAAAAAAAAGCTGTTTACATACACCCATGTTCTGTACTTAAGTGCTATATTTACAGTAACATATAAGTATATATAAATAATAGAGTTTCGGGCAACGATAGACATTTCGTAAATCCTTTAAATAAAGATTCCCTTTTTTGGTGTGCAGCCCATTTGACGGACGTCGGAGGGCTAATGTATATTTTTGAGGAAGGATTCTAGAACGTTCATGAATTTTTCTGCTCGCTCTTCTGAAACGCATCTCTTTCCCTCTCGGCTAATGCCGAGAGGGAAAGAGATGCGTTTCTGCCTGAAACGCGTGTATTGGGCCGGGAGCACGGTTGGAAATATGTCGTTTCGCGTTATAGGCTATCTTTAGGTACGAAAAGGACTGCTCTTTTAAAGGACAAAAATGTGGCTAAGTTTAGAAGAATGAAAAAAGCGCCCGGCATTTTGAATGATCGCCTCTTCGAAATACATTTTTATCTGGATTTATGGGTTCACATAAAAGGTCAGTTAGACCCGAACAAGTATTTCTATTTCGGACACGGTTCGTGAAGGGTTAGTCTTTGTCGATGTAATGTGGTTAACGATTGCTATTTTCATCGAACAAAGTTATAAATATATTGAGTTCAATGGATTTAGCCAGACTATCATTAGAAAATATCGGTTTTTGTTAATTATATTTTTAACCGACTTCAAAAAGGAGGAGGTTCTCAATTCGGATGTTTATATGTTTTTTTTTTTTTTTATGTATGTTCGGCCATAACTCCGTCATATATAGACGGATTTGCAAAATTCTTTTTTTGTTCGAAAGGGGTTTATTCCGAAATGGTCCCATATAATTTTCATATAGATCTGATGATGAGTTCGGGAGACAGACACCGGAACTCTTTAAAAAATGACAGCAAATCAACCGCGATTTCTGCTATCGCATAAATATGCATTGTTTGTTTGGAATTAGTGCAGGGTGAATACCACAACTAAAAATTTAAAAATAAAAACTTTTTTACAAAAAAAAAACAACCGACTTCCTTAAAAACACTACAAAGTGAAAAATAACTTTAATTTTGGAAGTCGGTGGCAAAAAAACCATAAATACAGATCCTAAGACACCGACTTCCGAAATTAAAGTAATTTTTCACTTTGTAGTGTTTTTAAGGA
Organism: Aporophyla nigra; assembly: GCA_947507805.1. NCBI lineage: Eukaryota > Metazoa > Arthropoda > Insecta > Lepidoptera > Noctuidae > Aporophyla > Aporophyla nigra. The sequence continues at coordinate 21,932,860 of OX382311.1, forward strand.
AGTCGGTTGTTTTTTTTTTGTAAAATAGTTTTTATAGTAATACTATAAATGTGAAAGTTTTGATGTTTGTTACTTAATCATGCAAAAGCGGACAAACAGTTTTGGCATGAAATCTGCCAAGATAGTCAATCGTGTGATCGTATCACATAGATACTTATAACTTAACTGTACCGTGTGGTGCCGGACGTAAAGAATAACACCATCCCAGTTCTTCCCGTGGGTGTCGTTAAAGGCGACTAAGGGACTTACTAGAGAATGGGCAGCAGCGTTCTCTATGCATTTTCGACCATACTGCGATCGCCAACCCGCGTGCCTAGCGTGGCGATTATGGCAAAGCCCCCCAAATTGGGGGAGGCCTAAGTCCAGCAGTGGACGTCTGACGGCTGAAATTATGATGATGATGATACTTTTGTCTCGATAGTACGTCTCCATAGTATAATTTCAGCCCTCCACGCGGGCGAAACCGTGAACAAAAGCAAGTATACTTAATACAACGCACAGTCTAACTAGCCCGCTAAGCATGAAAGCACAAGAGTTCTTCACAAAACGACAGTGAGCTCTAAGGTAGCACTTTAGAATAATAATTCCCGAAAGGGGTTAAATAGGGAATGAAACTTTGTATGATGGGTAATAGGAAATACCATCGGACTTATGGGGGACTGTCTCATGTAACTTTGTTGTTCAAAAAGTGCTGACTCTCAGCCTAGTTTGTGTTTATCTTTGAATAAATGACTTTTGATTTTGACATGGTTTATATCAAAATAAAACACAAAAGTAACACCCCAAACATGCACCAAAACTTATTCGCTGCTGAAAGGAATTTAAATAGCGCATTGAAATCTTAATTACCATTTCGATGTCTGCCTCAGGGACATTTCCATACATTACGTTTTTACTCATGCACATCAAATCCTGTAATTAATGCACAGGCGCGCGCCAGACGTGAATAGACACCAATTGGTGCCACTACCTCACAAACTACGTGCCTACGTGCTACGCGCTACGCCGTAGGGGGCTACGAGAGCTACGCATTCGTAGCAATGATTTATGACCCGTTATGCCTCCCGAGAAATCCTTGGAGGCTGTATATTTTATTGTAGATATAATAAAAGGATTCCACAAAGGAAAAGAAACGGCTTGTATAAAAGAATAGAAGGGACTTACAAGAAATACGATTAAGTGGTTTTCCTTTATAAAACGAGGTTTATTTTTTTGGTTTATTACAACTTATCAATTTGTGTATTTGTAATGTGTTGTTTCATGTAAAAAACCTTGACTGAAATAGGAAAAAAACTATGTTTTAACAATATTTCTTTGTTATTGCTTCAGGTTATCGAGAGATCGAACAGTGAAGATATTTCGGTAAGTTTCAAGTATATATCTGCATAATTTTTCAGAAATATTTAACCGTCCTGCTACGTATTTATATAAATTATTGTTTACAAAATAAAATAATACATATTATTGGTAGCAGCTTAAAAGTTTAAAAAGTCGGTTTTCTTCTATTTCAACCTTTTCTACTTATAAAGTTGTTCGTTTCCGAAACAATTTAACTTTGTGTGGAGCACGTCGAGCGTGACAGGTTTTGTCGATCACCCTCCTATAGACTCGGGGGAGAAACCTCTGGGTTGCCTGCTATCGGTATTCGATTACAGCGAAAAATATAAAAATTACCAACGTATAAATATGTGTTAAAATAAGGTGAGATAATTTGCTAACCGAAAATTTTAAATTATGTTCTTGAATAAAGTAACCGCTCTGAGACATTTGAGAATGAGTAATATTGTAGGGGAAACCTTGGCAGAGTTTTTACCAAGTAATAACACAATGTTGAATAGAAGTTTTTTCAGGCATTTGAATAATTATATGATTCTTAATTTTCTTGTCCTTAGTTCTCCCAATTTATTTAGGGTCGGCGCAACGTGCTTTTCTATAATGAAATCTAAATAACTTCTAATAATCTACTTTTCAAAAATATTTAGAGGTATTTAATACGAAAAGTCACTTGACAACACTGTTTTTTATTCCAATTAATCTGCTCTATCATTATTTTTTCGACATAGAGATGCCACAAAAATTCATTTAATAATATTTATTATAAGCTATAAAGCGTATCATAATAAAACGCTCCCCTCCGCGTTATTACTCCATGAATAATTCCTTTTATTTCTCACCTTTGATGTCACCGCCGCCATCATTACGCCTTTATAAATAAAACATGCATCTTTTGTCTCTTTCGTAATCGTAACGGAGGCTGTTTGTGTCTCATTCGCACTTGCTAATTAATCTCCTTTGGGGGATGGAACGGATCTATAAGAAAAATAACGTTTGCGTCATGTTATGTTGAAGATATAGTTATTATGTGCTTTCATAAATACGGATATTGGCAAAGTTAACTCTTGGTTTTGCTTTCTCTAAGGCCGATCAAAGTATCTAATTCCGATTAGTTCATCTTTTGTAACATTATCATCTTCCCCAGCTCGACTCCACAGCTGAAAAAAAGCCTCTCTTTTTTTGTGCCACTCCCCACGCTCATGTACCACCGTTATCCAGGTTTTGCTCGCGATGACAACAATGTCGTCCGCCCATCTTGCCTCCGCCATCTTTTGTAGACTAGTAAATTGTAGCTTCTATTTCTTGTTCCTTTTTTGCTACCTCTAACTTTGAAATTGCTATGACATTTGATAAATTTAATTATAAAATCTTTCACAAAACTTAACGGAAAAGGAGCCGTCTCTTAACTCGATATATATACATATAGGTTATCATTCTAATGATACCCTCTGTCTTGAAAATTACACAACGGATACCCGAGAGTACTACATATTCATGTAATAGATAAATAAATAATTCCAGAACAGCTTTTACATTCATTAACGCCTACATTTTTATTCCGCAGCAATGGATACAGAGCCATTAGGTCGGTTGTTACATTTCATGCCTTAATTCTCTTAATGTAAGGCTCTCACTAACTGTTGTTGTATCAGACAGTCCAATTTAGTGAACATTTATGTCTGGTTATTAAAATAAAATGGTTTTACATTGTTATTGCTTTAATTGGTAGAAAAACTGCCCAGGTCTCACCTACAATTATTTATCATCTATACTAATATTTTAAAGATGAAAAGTTTGTTTGTTTGGTTAAACGCGGTAATCTCAGGAACTACTGGTCCGAAATAAAAAAATATTTTTGTGTTGGGTAGCCTATTTATTGAGAACGACTATATGCTATATAACATCACGCTACGATCAAAAGAAGCGGAGCAGCAACAAAAAATGGACAAAAACGGGTCAGGGGAGCAAAAATTTGACGCGGACAAAGTCGCAGGCAGAACCTAGTTATCATATATGTCTACTAGCGGTTAGCTTTTTTTAATATCTGCAAGAAAAGCTTGCCGCGGTTGATCCTTGGATGGGTGACCGACAAAAACCAAGACCCATCGTTACTCCTTAAGCATGATAAGCCGTTGGTCCCGGCTGTCGTTTGTGGATATTTCGGTACGGATCGTCAGAAGCCCGAAAGTTTTAGCCAGTATTACTTAGAAACTTTTTGTTTTGTGCAGAATAAACATTTTTTTTTTCTTTAACTGAGTTGTGGAGGCAGGCAGTCGCACTATCTAAAATAGTGAGTGGAAGTTAACCCCCACATAGTCGAGATAGAGCTAGACAGATGAATATTGATCTGTAAGATAGTGATTGTTCTAAAACACATAATATATCAAATTGTAATAAAAATAGACCATCGTGTTACTTCATACTGTTCAATAATTTTTCAAGATTATTTATCGTCGGAATACTTGCTGCAAAATGTTTTAATCAATCAAAGTGTACTAAACAACCCTATAAATTGTTCAGATGAAATGAATTGCTACTTCGTCAATGCAAACTTGATCAATCATCCTACAACCACAAGGGATTTACACACCTCATACAGCTCTCCTACCATTATCAGCCCTACTGCAAAGGAGATACGGTTTAAATTCAATGGTAAAATAGTTTGTATATTCAGACACCCTTCAAGAGAGGTGTGTGAAAGGGACAGAGGATAGTTGATAGGTTGAAGAATTTGAAGACAGCGATGAGAAATGGGTGGGATTATTTATCGTGTGTAGAGATGCGTCGAATTTCATCTTGGTGAGACCCCGGTATATTTACCTACTTCGCGGTGAGACCGTTGGAAACTGACAGTTACACAGATATATTGGTGAAAAGTTTTGTGTCTAAGTTTGTTATACTTAACTTTAGATATTTTTTGGCTCATAGCCAGCAGTATTTCTAAATCTAATTACGTACATTTCGTCTAAAGACCTCGACTTAAATCTTCATTTGTGAGTGAAAGTTACAGGACTTCTTGTACTAAATTAATCGTAGATAGTGATACTAGAGGAGCAATGGTATCGGCCCCAACTTACAGTTGTACGGTCGTGGGTTCGAACCCAAGCAGGCGCATTACTGTTTATAAATAATTTCATCACCACTGCTCTCAAAATGGTGTATGAAAACATCGTGAGGAAACTAAAAGTTAAATTGATATGTGAGACCACTCCTAAGGCATGCCCTATCTATTCAAAATATTTTCGAAATCGTTCCACAATTTCCTGTTAAAAAAACCGTCGAATTGAGAACCTCCTCCTTTTTTAATTCGTTAAAAATAAATTTGATACAACCTATTGATTGCAGCTCTGACATTTATTTATTGAGCAGCAAGTAAACTCGCTGCCACTCTACCACACCCATCAGTAAAGATAAATGTAAGTACGCTGAGTAACAACATCGCAAACATAACGCTGTGGTACGATTTGAGAGGCTGCAGGATGTATGTTCGACACCTTTATTTAAAAAATATTAGCCATCCACACTCTAACAAGAAGAAATAGTGAACTGCGATTGGTAAAGTTCACTTTTTGAAGTCTGCATAAGTTAGGTAGGTACTTGTAGGAAAAAATAATATGTATGTGAATGTACCGTCACCAAAACAGATAAGAAACCAGGGATATAATTGAAGTTTAGTAAGATACCAATGAATGTTTTCGAATAAATAAAATAAATATATTTCCGACGACCCTGGATACTTAAGTATTTCTGTTGGTGACCGTACTCAGAAAATCTTTTTCGCATTATTTTATAAAAAGTAAGCTTCTCACTAATATCACCAATATCGTGCAATATTCGTAGGATATTTTTGCCCTCACGATCTGCCTAGCCTTTTCCCAACTATATTGGCCTCGGCTTCCAGGCTAACCGAATGCAGCTAAATACCAGTATTTTACATGGAGCGACGATCGGGCTTCTGACGACCCGTATTGACTGTCGAAGAGTTGCGAATGTCAGCCGGGAGCAACGGGTTAACGTGCTTTCCGAAGAGTTGATATTTTTGCCCTATTCACATACGTCTGTCAAGCCCTATTTTGTGGTATAATTAGAAAATCACTTAATTAGTCTACTCTAGGAAACGAATAACAAATTCTGAGCCCATCAGCACAGATTAATATGTAAGTGTGACCACTGATGTAGGAGACAGTGCAAACTGTACTGTGGACACTGGCTGGTAATTGAATTGCCAATGCCCATGTTACCACTCTGTGTTGTTACGTAGAGTGGTTACATGGGCGCGCTTCTGCAGTTAAATGTACCTATGTGTTTGTGGAAATCGTTATCTTAGTGCAATCAATATTTTTTTGCTTATTATCTAATGGAGATGAGCTGTGTTCCTGGATGTTCAATAATTAAACTTGTTAGGAAAAGGTGCGTCCTAAAGGTGTAACCGGTATGAATCAGTTCGCTTATAGGATAGACCCAAGGGATTTATAAAGAGAGAATGGTGAATTGGAAAGAGCTCCACCCTGCTTTAAGGCCTGCTTATGAGCTAACCCCTTATGCTGGAGCTCTGTGCTATAAGAATAATAAAGTTATATTAACTTTTATTCGATCCGCCAAAATAATTATTAAAAATTAACGTCTTATAAAGACAAAGTCACGCGTTCTGTGCACAAAACAGTATGTTATTTTGGTCTCATGTGTAGCCTTTATCAATACATTTTTACAGAAGGCTTTGTGCTCGGAATATTGCTACGACTATTCCCTGTTTTATCACTATTTCCCGTTGTTCTGTTTCTTTTATTTTCGTATTTGTTAGCTGTCGCGTCTGTGCCGCCGATTGTTAGTACCGCGAGCTTTCTTTGAGATTAAGATAGAATAACAATGTGGACGTGAAATAAGCATTTTAACTGTGGAATAAGAGATCTGTGGATTTTTGAGTATATAATATACAACGTACCTACTTGTTATGTCTATCGTTTTTACATACAACAAATTTAACCAGCCTTTTTTCCAAATAATAACGTTTGAGCATAATAACATGCGAAACAAAATAAAAAGAAATTCGAAGAGACAGCATGGCATCATCTGTCTACCAGCTTAAAACATTAGATATTTATGTATACCTATATTTCGAGTACGAACAGACCATTTCAATGTGACCTGAGCTACTGTCGTGCGAATGTGTATTATTGCGTGCCAGATAACTATTATATATTCAAATATTATTGAGTACGATACGACTGTCTAAGTATATTATTAGCCGGGTTAAAAAAAGGATACGTGATGTTTATTAATAAACATGTCACAGCAACATGTTTTGGTACCTATAATTGATGACATTACTAAGTTTGAGTATGAATTCCACTATACATACATAGGTAGAATTTTGTTTAGCTAGATTCAAATAGAAACACGACAGGCGATATCACAAAATTTACAATTCAGAAAGCATTTCAGTAAGTTCTTAAAATATCATTAAACCTACATGAAAATAATGAAGAACAACAGCAATATCTTGATTATTTAACTAAAATAAATATTGTCTCTGCCATTTCCTCCTAAGAATAAGGGCAACATGTTATACAAGCAAAGTACGAGTAAGTTCCATTTTATTATTAAGTTGTAAGATAAATATTTTCGTTATGTAAGGAGCTACTTATCGACCTGAGCAAGTCATGTCGCCTCCTACGAATCATTTGAACCCACGCCAAATTATATTTCTTATTATTTCACAAAAATAACGATATATTTCTTCATAATTTATCAGAAATGAGTACACCTACACTTTGTCTTTGAGTATAATATTCCGTTACCTACCTAATCAAATAATTAGACTTGATACTTTTTGAATATTTCTTTCTGCAAAGTAAGCTCAAAGTGTTTTGATCGTTGATGGTTTCCTTTCAAATTAAATTCTTGATGAATATTAAACGTTCACTTTATAAACATGGATATTTTCTTTCCAAAAGTAGGTAGCAGACGTGAGGTCTTTGTCCTGTTTATAAATGAGTAATTGTTCTACTCCAGGGCAAAGGCCTTTCTTCAGACAAAAAAAAAGAATGAGCAGCAGCATCGATACTACAGTGATTCACTGACTCATGGACAATTTTAGGTAGTCGTTACCGTTGTGATCACTTAGTTAACATAATTATCACATAGTTTTATGTTCATATTCCATTAATTGTAACGAACTAACACTTATATTTTTTGCTGAAGATTAAATAGTTGCAACCTCATTTTTCTTAGGCCTTAGCTTCTGCCCGTGACTTCGTCTGCGTTGAAGTCGTAAAATACACAATATACTAAAATATCAGCAATCTTTTTTTATATAAATCTCCCTCTGGTTCGGACCGCGTCGCATCAAATCACCTCCTCTTGCTATTATTCCGTTTTCGCTTAGCGTCTTCGGATTTTTTTTTTCTCATTCCTCGGGAAATATTTTCTTTTTAGGGTTCCGTTGCCAAATGGCAAAAAACGGAACCCTTATAGATTCGCCATGTCTGTCTGTCTGTCTGTCTGTCCGAGTATGTCGCAGCCACTTTTCTCCGAAACTATAAGAGCTGTGCTATTGAAACTTGGTAAGTAGATGTATTCAGTGAACCGCATTAAGATTTTCACACAAAAATAGAAAAAAAAACAATAATATTTGGGGTTCCCCATACATAGAACTGAAACTCAAAATTTTTTTTTTCATCAAACCCTTACGTGTGGGGTATCTATGGATAGGTCTTCAAAAATGATATTGAGGTTTCTAATATCATTTTTTTTTAAAACAATAATATTTGGGGTTCCCCATACATAGAACTGAAACACAAAAAAAAATTTCATCAAACCCTTACATGTGGGGTATCTATGGATAGGTCTTCAAAAATGAAATTGAGGTTTCTAATATCATTTTTTTCTAAACTGAATAATTTGCGCGAGAGACACTTCCAAAGTGGTAAAATGTGTGTCCCCCCCCCCGTAACTTCTAAAATAAGGGAATGATAAAACTAAAAAAAATATATGATGTACATTACCATGAAAACTACTAACGAAAATTGGTTTGAACGAGATCTAGTTAGTAGTTTTTTTTTAATACGTCATAAATCGTAAACCACAATTTACCTTTCATTCAGTCAACACAAATATAAAAATTAAAAAAAAAAAACATTTCATTTCATAAACGATGATGACGAATGATGATGATGATGACCTGCAGGTTTGTACGGAACCCTCGGTGCGCGAGTCCGACTCGCACTTGGCCGGTTTTTTCTCCTGGTAGTTCCAGGGCTTTAATTTATAAGTATAGATTATTCTTACTGAAATTGAAACATTAACTCCATTAGCACATTTCTGACTTACTGTATAATATTTACTCTTACTCTTTTAATTGAAAAATGTGCTTTCCATGGCTTTTTAAATAGAGAAACTCGCACAGGCCGTCCATTTAATTCCTGGCCAAATTGCGTCTGAAATATGCAAGCGTATCAAAAAGTCTCGCGACAAACATGGCAAGTAACTCAGTTAGGCTTAATTATTTACGGCACAGTCTGCCAAGTAATTTATAATGACACTAATAGTCTGCGCACTGGACTGCTGCCTACCGCGGTAATTGCAACGGATGCCACACTATTTGCGGTTCCATTGATGTGCACTTTGTGGTTTCTGTCTATCTTTTTGGCCTAACTAAAGTCTGTTGGGAGAGCGGTTAAGCGGTTTGTGATTAATTGGTACTTGTCAACTCATGTTTGAATGTTTTTTCAATCTTTTTGCAGAATTGTCTTGTAAAACATGATGTCTGTTGTAATTGATTGAAAATGATATCGTTAGAAATCTAATACGACCTTTGGAATTGAGATTGAACTGTAATAAGAAAAATATTTTTCACATAATTAGGTTCAAGACGATTATAAAGACGGCGATTTCGTAGAAAGTTGTAGTACACAGTTTCTAGAATTCAACTCCATATGCAATACTTGGAAAAAGTTAACAAGCCCTTAGCTGTTAATAAAAATGGCTTAAAAGACGATCACAACGGAGGGCATTTAAGATGTAGTGCGGGTATTCACAGAGCACTGAAGAATTGAAATAATTGAGTGTTTGATCAAATTAAAGGACGATTAAAAGTGACTGTAATTTGATTAAAAAAAATATTGTATGAGATATTCTTATTTAATAACTGGAGTAGTCTGGTTAAGCTAAAAGGTCTCTCTGAATAATTAGTGATGGAATATTTATATCCCTTTCGCGGACGGTACTCGAGCACGTGGTATATGTAGAATGACACACATATTTTGAAATTTTCATGCGTTGTGGCGGAAAGACGTAGCTAGTACAATTTTGTATGGCGAGTCAACGTGAGTATACGTTCTGCTAAAAAACAAGTAAATTAAAATAGACGTGGTAGTACGTTCTGTCACCACTCGTAGCTGTCTTGGAACGTATATCACGTCACCGCCCATGAAAGCGATATACTACTAAACTACTAAAGACACATTTTATTTTGTAACATTCTGCAGGAAGTAGAGGAACAGCAAACTCGATTTTTATGGACGCAAAAATAATTTGATTCAAATACCCTTCACAGTTGTGTAATTGCAAGTCACAGGACAGTGTGCCCCAATTGTCGGTCTTCGCTATACAAACGCGTGTACCGTGTAGTCTAGGGCTTAGCTCTACAGCCTGCAGAAGTCACCTGCCAACTCTGTGGCAGACAGAGACTTAGCAAGCTTACTTCACTGACATGCGTTACATGTGCGGTAAAACAACAAGATTTTGAAATATTCGGTTTCCGCTTGGATGGCATGTTGCAGCTTACTAACCATTTGCAATTTCTTACTAGATTGTTCGTTAGTGGCTAGTTCCGATCATCGATGAATATTTTATTTACTCAGCTCCGACTTCGGTTTCCCAATTTATCATTATTGTCTTTTGCAGTCAGCAAATCAGGGCTCAGTTAAAAGTAATTTTGATTACTATTGTGGGTCTTAAATCACAGATAGATCAATAATTGCTGCTTTTCAAATGAGACCAACTATCTAAGCGAGACTTTAAGAAAAAGATACTCGTTAAGTAAATCTTCAACTGCACTTGAGAATGCTGATAGAGCTAATTCCAACTGCAGCTGTAGCAAATAATATTAGTTGCAGTAACGATCGCTCTTCACTATTATGTTATTTAAGTAACATGGGCTACAAGTTTCATAATAAACACGAACAAATAGTCAGTCATTATGTTGTACAAGACAACAGAACTGTAATTGGAATTTTTACACGTCAATGAATGCTGAGCTAAGTGTGAGGGGGAACATACAGGGGTTACCCCAATTACCCTTGGGAACGGATCCTTTCATCCTTCCATACTAAGGCTAAACCATCGAACTATCGACAGTCATTCGTTTTGTTTCGATAACCCAAAGGGTTCTGTTCGGTTTCTAGGTTGCATTAGTGGTACAGATTTTGGCTTACGCAGGAAATCAAAAATCCCTTTTGCATACTTCTTTTAAGCCAATATTTTACACACATATTAGATTATTTACACTATGATAGCTTTTACGAGCGATATCTCCAATCCCAATGAAAGCAATTTGCAGGCCTTCTAAATATCAAAGTCACGCAGAGAATACTAAATATTTTCGACAAATATGGCGAAAACACGATTCCCGACATTGTCAACAAAATACAAAACAAACAGAATACTTACAAATCAATCAAAGCTACCTGTTTTGATTACGTTTGATCCGGAAACAGGCCGATGTTAGCCGCCCTCCGGCAGCGAAACAACACAACTGAGGTAAACGACCTCTCCAGCCTCCCTCCTAACTTGCGCAGAATAACAAGCAGCTGATCCTGTTTTCATTTCATTGTCAGATCAATATGAGCGATCATCATTTTTAGCGGGCGTTTAATTTTTAGGTTTTATTTAATACAGGGCCGGAGATGGAGTGCGTTCGTTGTTTATTGGCAACGTTCGAGTAAACTAATAGTAGATTCTCTATCAATTTTTCGTGTGCCGTGTCGACTGGAGCTAATTTATACCAACCTTTCTTTTGTGTAAAAAGCCACCTAGTGATAGTCCTAAAGTTCACAAATAAGTACTAACTGCATGTTTTAATAGCAATAACAAAAGCACCCCCGAATTCTCAAGCGACACTTCACTTTGACTCGTTCCTAAAATTCCTTCTGTTGCTACAATACTGCAATATAATTTCAAAAATCAATGACAGCATGATACAGATTTAAAATTGATTGGTTTTGAGGATTTGACCGATGGTTGTCTATTTATGTCGAAATTATCATTTGAAATTATATTTAATTTTTTCAGTTCCTGTATTCTTCAATTGCCTTCCAATTCCGATATGGACCGATAATGGGTCTGTTTTCAGTAGCGAAACTTTATATTTCCAGAAAATTCTTTCATTTTCAGCAGCCTACCTGCTAGCTAGACCAATATGTCATAATTCCCAGTACTTGCAGAGTCGCAGCGTATGATCAACAGCCCAGTGGGGTAGGTCCAGTTAATTGAACTGTTGCTCAGTGCTTGTGTGCTATCTATAACTAGTTTCATGCCCCATCACTCCAAGCTTTGTTGGTGAAAATTTAGTTTATATTGTTTTTGTTGTAATTGCTGCGTGGGTACAATTTTAACTCCAATACACGGGATATTGGAGTTGAAATTTATGTGACAGGATTATTAGAGGTTTGTTGTTGCTGGACATTGGAATGTGTTATTAGTTGTGCATATTCGTAAGAATTCAGCATAAGAGTGTTTGTGGGTAAGAAATAAAGCCGCACGGGACGATCAATCAGGGTAAGCTACGCTCACCGCGGTTGATACGTGGATGGGTGACCGTATATATTTACACATCACTACCCCTTCGTGCGTCCGAAAGCGCTTTAAACCGTTGGTCCCGGCTGTCATTCGTTAATCTTTGACAGTCGTTATGGATCAGAAGCCAGAAAAACTGACAACCAGTCTTTCCAAGATATATCGTATACACAGTAACTGGGTTGTGGAGGTCGCAGTCGCTCCATGTAAAATACTGATATTGAGCTGAGTCCGGTTAGACTGGAAGCCGAACCTAACATAGTTGATAGTTGGGAAAAGCTGGGCAAAAGATGATGGTCAGTAATGCTATGTTATTTGCCCACTAAATGCTGGTAGTGGTCACATTTTCACATGTATCTCCTTAAGAACGTGATTCGATGAACCAAACGTCTGCACCAGTTACTTTTTAGTCTATTTTTATAGTTCACACCAATGAGCAGTAAAAATTCTGCAAGCAAACCTTCATCCCCTCAAAATTAACCGCATGTAGAACTAAAATGGCTTTCAAGAATCCCCCTAATAAATTCTAAAATTCGTTCGAACCATTGCTGGCTCAGCGAGAGGGTAGTTGTATAAATCGTGGCGTGTGTCGTAAAAACTAATTTCATATACTGCCGGGCTGCAGCGATAGGGCGCATTCGGATCATACGCTATGAGCGCGGATATTGGCTGTGGAGTGTGTGGGGGTGAGTGTAAGCGTTTTAGATAAACACCTGTAGGCGAAGTCAATTTGATATAAATTGACGAGAAAAAAAAATTTGAAGACTAACCCAACTCGCCACGACCAAATAAAATTCAGTACCACAGATTTATAATTTCCAAGTCGTGAAATCCTTAAAACTTATCATGATTTCCATCGAGCTGTTCTCGGGAACTGTTATACAATATTTCATTCGACATTCATATGGTACACACACATTCCATGGTATGAACGTAAACGAAGCAAAAGGGGTATGCTGCCGTCCGTTTACTAACAGACCGTTAAGGGACATTTTGTAGTAAAAGTTTGTTAATAAAATAACGGTATTATGTAAAGATCGCAGCTGGTGGCATTCTGTAGTATCAGCCTACACCCACTAGAAAAAGCCATGAAGTATAGTATGTCATATTCATGGTATGGAATACTTCTTTCTTCAATTTACAGAATCAAAAACCCGCTCACGGTAGCACCCCTACCTTCAACCTACCTGCCTGGAAGCTGCATGCATTTGATTATTTTATTACGAGCTTTTTACAGTTCGCCGGTTCTCGGCTATATTTTAGGAGTAACTTATATTTGCATGCGACATACCTGTCCTGCAGTAGTTGTGCTCTCTCTACTCAAGTTTAGTTTGTGTACCTACTTAACATTTCGATGAATTTTATGTTGGGAAAAGTTGGTTAAATTCCTCTTTACTGTCTGGAATTAGGTCACTTGTTGATCATAAAGGCTTTATAATACCTGTGTTACTTTTAATGCCACGATGGATAGATTGTCGCTTTGGTTTCTGCGTTTGGTTTCCTTTCCCGGTTGGTATCCCTGGTGGAAGAAGTGAAATTGGTTTTCTATTTAGAATTTCATAGAAGTAAGCCGGAGTTTGGAAGTTGGTGGTGTGACACCCCCGTGCCTCGTTAAGCCATTGATGTTGCTCTTGATCTCTCCCCGTAATTGTTGGATTGCCGATCGGTGTTTGCGCACATACCGGTGATACCACACTACTTGGTTACTATCTCTTGAGTATGGCGGCCGTGGCGAAAATTCGACCGGGAGTATACCGGATGACATTTTTTACCGTCTCGACCTTCATATGGTGTGTTGTGTAACTAGAATAGAAGGCAGGAGTGCCTTCAGATTCATCGTAGGTGACTAAAAGAGCGCGGGACGCGGGTGGACAGGGATGCGTGTGCGGCTCGTGCGCCTACGAAAGATCAATGAGGCCGCCTATCGGCCGGCTTCAAAGGGTAGGATCGCGCTCCGAAATCAATGATACATGCCGCGCATTGAGTAGGGTGCGTATGATTTGAGTTTCGATAGATTTTAATTTTATTTTTGTTTTGTTTTTTTCCAAATTTCTGTTTTTGTTGTTCTAGTATGAAAATGTTACTTTAAATGTGTAGTATTTATTACTAGATCAATTTAATTACATGTTATTCAAAAATAAAAATAATTAAAATTTCTATGCCAAAAGCTTCTATTCCGTTCACCTATTACCCCCATTTTTTTTCAAGACGCTAAAAAAAGTCACCCAGTATAATTAATAAGTTGAAGATCTTTTGGAGTAGGTGTTGCATACGTGATTGTATTATGCGTGGTAACCCGTTGTCGTGCCAAGGTCGTACAAAGTTTTATTTGGGTTTTCCATTAGAAACTCCATAGAGAGGTTTTGTCGAGATGTTCTACATTCTTCTGACAAAACTCGAGGATGCAGGTTTTACGTATTGTTGAGGTGAAACTGAGTAATAGCCAGACTTACAAGTTGTAGGCGCTTTACTGTGTATAAATTACTTTCTCACTACTGTTCTCAAAACGGTGAAAGAAAACACCGTGAGGAAACGGGCACGTTCTAAAACCAATCACTCGAAGACATGAGACATCTACGAACCGTGGCTGGGCTCGTGTGGTAGAATACAGCCCAGTCCCTCTCGAATCGAAGAGAACAGCCGTCTGTCCTAGCACTGGGAACATTTTAGTAAAATTATGTGGTGAAATTATTCGGTAGTTTCACCGCAGCATACATGCCATTATTCATATAAATATTTTCACTATTAAATAAACTGTAGACCATCCATGGACGATCAATCAAGTTAATTGACCTATTAATGCCGAATATTTAATGTAGCGTGTCGAGCCCATATTTTATATACAAATGTACGTAGTGTGTATGTTCGAACGTTATGGAAACAAATGGATCGCGATAACTGCCCGAAACAAACCATATATGTTCTGGAATTATACTATTACATTTATTTGAAATTGTTATGAATTGTTTAGGTAGAAATGTTTGATAGATTTATAATTACGATTAGGTACGGTAAGTAACAAAAGTTACTGAATACGTCCTTTCAAAATACCTAAGGAGTAAATTTTCCTAGAAGTAACTAATCAATTGAACTTGTCCAGTAACAAGAAAATCTGGTTCTCACTGCCTACTTGTTCTATTGGTTTAGGCGTGGGGTCCTGAGCTCGGTTCCTAGGTCAGGCAAAGTATTATTAGGTTCTTTCATCTGGAATTTCTCAGTAGTTTAAGCCTGAACTCTAAATTTGCGCCCGGTTGATAATCGACGGCTTACGAGTTCTCGGTCCAAGGTTCGAACAGAGACAGGCACATTATTTCATCGCCACTGCTTACAAAACAGTCAAGGAAAACACCGCGAGGAAACCGGCATGCCTCTAGATCCAAATATTCGAAGAAATGTGACTTCTACCAACACGCACTGGACCCGTGTGGTGGATTACGGCCCACTTCCTCACACCGAGAGGAGGCCTGTGTTCCAGCAGAACGTTATAGTTTGATTATTCTATACGCTAATGGCAATAGACTTGCGCCTTATTACTTGGGACTTAAACATAACTGAAGAAATGTGAGTACTAAAGGTGCACTTCTGCCAAACCCATAAAAAAATACAAGCGTGGTGTTATGTTATGTATCCTTGTTCTTAACACGTTAGCTGCCATGGCTTAAATCAGAAAAAGTCAAAAAATGTACTTAGTGTTATTTCACTTTAAATAGATTATTTGTTCCATAAATACATTATTTATTCCAAAAACATGGCCGCCAGGCAGCAACGACATGTTCAGATTTTGTATGTGTGACATGTTTATATTGTATGTGTTTATTGTTGGACTATATGACCGACAGGTCATATAGTCCAACGCCTAAATGGAAAAAAATGGCCAAAGCCTAAATGGAAAAAAACTATGTCGGACACATAGTCCGACATGGCAGTTAACGTGTTAAGCTTACACTTAAAGTTACATTCTTTAGGTGTTTGCATATTGATATTGTGTTGAGGAGGATATTCTGCAGACTTTACCTTTTCGAGGCACATATTGTTTAGACAGTTATCCCAGGCTTTTACGTAATATTTGATGTGCGTCCTTATCTGCATTGCCGTTGAGATATATTAAAACGTTTCACGTTGAGAGGCTCACTTTTGTTTCGCTATATCGTTACACGTTTATGTATGTAGCTCTACTTTCCTCAAAAGAACCAACTTGGCTGATTGTTTTATGTTAACATGTTTGAATGCAAATTCAAATATTCTATTTGATTGCCTCATTGGTCTGGTAAAGTCTTGGGTCGGGCATAGTGTTATTAGATTTTCAACAGAAATTTCTCAGTAGCAGCCCGACGATGTCTGAATCTTTACCCGGTTGATGGCAATAGGTTCACAAAGGGTGTGACGTACACATCTGCCAACCCTTCGGAGATTACAGGCGCAATGTTGTGTCTATATTATAAATATTCTACCATATATCGTCTACTTAAAGATACCCCATAAAATCCAGTGCAAGCTGTCCATTTCGGTGATGAACTTGTAGCAGGGATTCGCTCTAACTAACTATAGGGCGGTGTAGGTTAAGTGTGTAGGATAAGTTTACTAACATAGCTGATAAGAAATATTGTTACTAACACATATGAGTCATTTGTTACTTGTATTTGAAACATAAATATACCTTATTTATATTTCAAATACAAGTAACAAATGACTAAGGTAGCATATAGAATTGTGCTGTCCCTCCCAAGAGCCCTAAGCAATATTCATTTTCTAAGAGATATAACTAAAATAATACCTATCTAAAGACGAAACAGATTCACTTTATGATTGAACAAACTCAAATAGAACATGACAGGTAGGTAGTGTTATCACATTTTGCCGCGAGAGGGCGCTCGCCGCTAAGCTTGTGAAGTGAACCCGCCCGTGTGATGGATTTTCAATATTCTATCTTGTAAATATGATTTTACGCGGCCGCAGCGGCCATTACTGGGAGCCTTTTAAATTAAGGATTAAAAGGGATTGTGGATTTTATGCTTGTTTTACTCTATAGAGTGGAAATACTTTTGTTACAAATGACAGGTCGAGGGGTTTTATAAAAGGTTAATTATTTACTGTGACCTCATTCCACTTGCAAGATGACTGTCGTCATGACCGAGGGGAAGATAATCACCACGATCTGGTATACGACGGGTCATAGTTTTGCTGACGTCAGTTCTGTATATAATTAATCGGTCTTGATTCCATTAGTTGGAAAATCTGATCTGGATTCGCGACCCCATTACTATTCGTCAACTAGAAGGTAATTGGATTATGTTAAAATATATAATATTATTAGTACGCCGAGTAGTTCGTAAGTTGAAACCCTGACAGGCACTAAACTTTACGTAAATTAATTCATCACCACTGCTCTATTAAACGGTGAAGGCAAACATCCTGAGATAACCGGCATGTCGTAGAACTAAACATTCTACGACATGTTACATCTACCAACCCGCACTGGACCCGCGTGGTGGATTCTGGCGCACTCCCTCTCAGAGAGAAGACTTGTGTTCTACCAGTTGGAATATTATCGACTGGTTCTGCAAAAAATCCGCTTTGTGTGACAGCAATGTAAATAAAAAAATATTATGATCGTTAACACAAAGCATACAGTTACCCGGTGAGTTCTTAAATCCCTTCCCAGAACCAGGCCTAAACACTTCATTAAATAAGTTACTGTTATGAAGGTGTTAATTAACTGAGTAAGCCTAATTAGGTGAGAGCACAAACTTCGATAACTTCCACAATTCAATTACTTCAGATTAAGGAGTTCGATCTCTGCTGGAACAATCATCTCTCAATTATTTGCAGAAAGTTCGCGTTTATTTGGTAACTCTGGTACCTTTTGTTATAACTTGCTAACTTCCAAAAGTTGTGGTTAGCACGGTAATTGATGAATTAATACGTCAAAATTAAGAAAAGCTGTCTTTAAAAACTTGGTATTAGTACCTATAATTTCTTCCGTTTTATCATACTTAGAGCTGATTTAACCACAGTTCTAGACGGAAAAACACTGTTAAGAATTCAAAAAATATTTTCAGGATAAGACTTATTTTAGATTATAAAAGTTAGTTGAAATTTGCCCTGAGTCGAATCTTTGACTGATAAAGTACATCAAATGTAAAAATGTAAATGCTTTGTTACAAGTTTGATTTGCCAAACTTAAGTGGCAGTGGGCAGGGCACATTGCTCGCAGAACAGATGGCCGATGGGGTCGGAAGGTTCTGCAGTGGCGACCGCGTACTGGAAGACGGAACATTGGAAGGCCTCCTACAAGATGGACCGATCACCTGGTGAAGGCCGCAGGAATACGTAGGATGCGAGAAGCACAGAACAGGTCGAAGTGGCGGTGCTTGGGGGAGGCCTTTGTCCAGCAGTGGACGTCTTTCAGCTGAAATGATGATGATGATGAAGTTTGATTTCTGACCGAGTAAGAAAATAGAATTTCCTGCAATTTTCAAAATTAATTTCAACCTAGATGCAGACTGACATTGTTTCTAAAAAGAACCAGTAGTATCTTATTAGGCATTTCTTCTCTTACTCTGATGAACATGCCCCACGACAAGGTCATAATTTAACCTTATCCCAACCACAGTCTACATTGAATTCCAGTACAACTGACAGCTACATATTTATCTAGCAGTCCCAGAATATTCAACAATAAACGTTAATAACAGCGCTGCAGCTCATCTCTGTTCAAACATTCCTTGTTGACTTTGAGCAAAAGGCTCGCGTTCGTTGCAGAGTGCTGTACACTCGCTTTGTTTGACGTTGCACTACATGTGCGGCGTAACGTTTCACTTGCATCTTCGTATCGCTGTTTGCATCTCAGCTCTTGAGGTATTGACGCAAAGTTTTAGCACATTGTAGGGTGTTTTCAGAGTCAACGCCCGCGTTGACCGAATGGAAGAAGATTAGACTGTGGTTGTTTGTTCTATTTAATATAGCTTCTGCCCGCGGTTTCGCGTGGATATCGGAAATTATCGTACAGGAACGCGGCGTCAACATCCGCTAGCTGCCTGTGAAAGTCCCGTCAAAATCGGCCCAGCCGTTTCGGTATTTAGCCGCAACAAATATTGTTTGTTTTTTGCTAAAGGTACAATTGTTAAAATACGTTATTGTTGTATTACAGTACAGGTAGGAACTACATAATTAAGACCTCAATCTTCAGATTCAGCAATACCTGTAAGTACGTATTTACCCTACATAAGCACTCATTGCACAAATGCACTGCACATGTACCCCGATGTTACCGTCCATATAAACTAAACAGACATATTTGCACTCTATGGAAATTGCGTCCATTTCCAGGCAGCTTGCAATTTTAGAGGAATGATATGTATTTTGTTTGTATACTGTTTCCATCTCAGTGCTCACAGGAAATATTAAATGGAACATTTCTCCCAAAACATACGTATGACGTACCTTCGTTATGATTTAATATGCTTTCCTTACAAAATTTGAATGAATTGTTTGTAACGTGTGAAATTAGTTTAGCATATGCAATATGCTGGAAATGTTCCATGGTTTGATTAACTCCGCTAAATAGTTCGTCCTTTCGTCACATTGCTACTGGCTCTGTGATCTATCTTGGCCTCTGATTACTTTGTACACCATAAGAATTATTTTCGGTAAAATATGGGTAGGTACCAACATTGACGTCAACAGTGAACGAAATATGAATTGAATTCAACAGTTAAGAAGCACTTGTCATTATTTAAATCAGATTTAACTATTTAAAAGCTCATAGGATGTTCCTAGTCCTAAGTTTTTCTACAAACTAGTTTGTAGTCTGCTACAATGAAAATTGTTTCACTTAAACAATGTTGTGGAAGTTATTACTCGTAGAAATGTGCAAAACTTTATTGTTCTTAAAATTGGAACGACCGTTGCGAACCAAACTAAGTATTGAACATTTTATGCACTATTCGGATCGCTCGGGCCCGGAGCTGGTACACAAACGGGTCTCAATGACCCATTATAGAGGCAGAGTTACGCCCGAGTTTCTCTGTTTGTACAGTTTTTATTTTTCTTTTTTGCTTGTTTATTGTGCGTATATTTTGTCGTATTTTAAGCTGAGTTGTTGAGGTCAAACGGCTGTTTTTTTTTACCTTTTCAAGCACTAACTAGCTGTTTCAACTTAATTCGTACCAAACCGCACATTTACTGATAAACTTATGCTGTAATATTACCAGAATATGAGCCTGCGTCGCGTTCGTAAATTGTTCTGAAACTTTCTTCCCTATTGTGACTATATATGGCGACATGCACATGGGACTTTGCAGGAGCGGTAAACATTCGGCACGCTCGGGTCTCAACGACCCATTACCGCACGCTCAGTGTTACGAGCCCCTGGCCTGTTTTGTAAGCACAGTTTTTTCTGAAAATATTTTTATGTTGATTACAAAATTTCATGTTGTGAGTTTACTTGAAGTACGTTGGCTGAAAATTTTGTCGAAGAGCACTACATGCTAAATATAAATGAGAAAAGTTTTTATTAAAATTATTTTGCGCACTATTTTATTCGTAACTTTACATCACCACTTGTGCTTTTAATCGTCCGGTTATACCTTTTATTTATTTATTTTTCACTTCAGGTTACAGACATCATTGTAGCCTGTTTAGTTATTTCTTCTTCCACCTCTACATTATTCCCGATAACCAGTCAGTCGCGTTTTATCACTTAGTTTCATGTAAATGTATGTCATGAAGTACAAATAACGTCTATTTCCGAGTATATTCCCTTATCGTTCGCTCGGGCATTCATTTGGCACGCGTCGGTCTCCACGACCCATTATTGCAGCTGTAGGGTTACGTACCGAACTATTCTGTTTAGTTACTTTATTTGTTTTAGTTGTTGTTGCAAATACGTCCTTCTTATCTAATTTAGTGTCCCAGAGGGCAAGCATGAAATATATTGCCATAATTTTCATAGCTTAGCATAACGAAATTCAGCATAATGATCGCTACGCATAATTTTATTACGCATAACTGTTTTGCCATAATGTTTATTGTTATGTATACTGTTGGCATAATAATAATGAAGCATTATTTTATAAAGCATAATATTTTAAACATAGTATTTATATAAAATATATACTCACATAAAAACAGACATGTTCGCGGCTCAGGGGTGGCCCCAGGGGCATCCTCGTCGCACCATAACCTTATCCAATAGAGTAACTCCCAAATTATAATAAATAATGTAATTGCATAACACCAATTCTTTTTTTTTTCCATTCAAAATTATGCTAATTCAAATTAGACCAAATGACAGTTATGCTAATAAAAGTTTCCGAAAACATTACGCCAAATAAAGTTATGCCAAAAGGGGGATTTGTCCCATACCAGAGCTGGACAATAGTTTCCTTCATATTCTTCCGTATTATTGTTTCTGTACTAAAAATTAGTCCAGCTTAGACTTTTCGTACGTTTTTGAGCATTCATTCCTTTCATTTGTGCTCACCTTAAAAGTTATTTGTTATTCGCAAAATAAAACTGAAGCAAACGGAATTTCTACAATGCAATGGAGCGCTCAAACGTGGCGTTTCATTCCAATTGTTCTATTCAGGTTAAGACTGCATATGCTTAATTATCACACACACTCGGCGAACTTTGCAACAACACAATACGAACGTTTTGTGAAGTTCGAAGAGAATTCTTTGCCAGCTTTTATTCTGATTAATTTGAAATGAATGAAAGAGAATGAAATAAGTGGAGGTTTTTTACGTTTTCTTGTCTAAGTACATACCTAATGCCATCAGCAGTGTGACAGGATGATGTTTTGAGTTTTAGATAAAGTTAATTAATTAATTGAGAGGTATTTCTGTTGATGTGGATGAAAGCTTGCAAAAACTGCGAAGATAGACTGGCCTAAACAAAAAAATACCATTACACGACTTGGGATAAATTAAATTAAAATTAACTCAAATTTTACAGGCATTAAAAAATATATAAAAACATTTCTGAGTGACTGGAGCCCAAAGAAAGCATTAGATACCTGTGTTACGGGTCACCAAGCCCCGAATTCTTACAGTTACACTTTGTATGTAATTAGATCAAGACAAGAATAAACTAAATGCGTGATGGAGTTTTCAATGCTTATTTTGTGATGTAAAAAAGATAAAAAACAATTCAAGAATTGATATGATAATGTGTACGAGTGTATGCCAGTGAGTATATTTAGAGGCCTTATTATCAGGCGTCCAACATGATGATGATTTAATTACTAAATAAAATACACTCTTATATTTTCCACTCTGTAATTTCATATATCAGAACATTCAAAACTGATTTACCTACATGAATATGAGCATACAAATTCCGTATATACTTCCTTTATGTACAGTTCACATGCGGGCGAATTGAATGATACTTCACTCAGACTCATTCCATTTACGTTCTGGCATACAGTATTCACTAGTGAGTGAGTTGAAATTCAAAATATGAAAATAGGTGAACGTTTCACATTATGCCTTAGAATGTTGAAATTACATTTTGTTGAAATAGGAGGATGTGTTGACTGAAATATATGTTTATGTATTTTTTTAAGATACTATTAGGTAATTGGGATAGGTCATCGCTTGGTACTTTGTGATAACAGGAAAATTGGTATTGCATTGAATCAGAACTGATTTATTTCTGTAATTTTAAGATAGCATGTCACTTAAAGAAGCCTCATTTTACGGCAGGTACGTGCTTCAGTTTGTCCGCAGAATGGGAGCTTTTGAGACCTATCCTGGTTGCTTCCTCATATTACTGGTGTTAATCTAGGTGAGGATAACAATGAAGCAATGGGTATTGTTAGGATAAGGGATTTTGTTTTTACGAGTTTTAAGTGCAGTCTATTTTGTCAAATATTATCATACGCGCTTTTGCCGACGGTTTCGCCCGCTTATAATACATATAAACCTCCCTCGTGAATCCTTCCTTTGTCTATTGAGGAAAATCGCATTAAAATCTGTTGCGTACTTTAAAAGATATAAGCATACAGATGCGGGAAATAAGGTTTAAGGTTTTATACGTCATATTCTATTACATATATTATTTATCCTGACTAAGCCCTAACTGCCCGTTTACCTACACTTCGAATGACCTAAAGATTACCACTGATACTGCAATTAACGGGGCCAGCTCCTAGGCTTAAACTATTAAAAAAAATAAGTGTGAGTATCATCGACAAGAAAAGAAAGAAGATTTATCATGCCAAATATCGAACTAGCTGCTGAAAATGCTCAAATATACAATTGCAAGCACCTCACTGAGACGATTTACTCTTTTGTTCTAGTTCTATTGTAATCGAAGTTGAGCTGATTAGACGTAACGCTTCAAATTACATTTCATGAACTATACCTTTTAATAATAGTCCTCAACAATATTCCGAATAATATACTCCCAACTTGAACAACGAACTTAATGATACTTGTATTTCGTAACTTCTACGTACAATAGATACTTCAGGTTTATTTTACTCTTAGCCATGAAGATTCAAAGTTAGACGCGAGCATCCCACCAAGTGCTCACAGTATAACAACTTCAGTATAACAACTACGGTATAACAATATAATGCTCAACTCTGTTACTCTGTGTTATATTCTAGATGCCGTGAAGCACAATTATGAGCACTTCGTGTTTGTTGCGTTTATTTTTAATATAGTTTATAAAATGTTCTTGAGGTTTATGTTACTACAGTCATGAAGAGTTATTTTAGTCTATACTATAATATTATAAAGCTGAAGAGTTTGTTTATTTGTTTGGTTGAACGCGATAATCTCAGGAACTACTGGTCCGAATTTAAAAATTATTTTTGTGTTGAGTAGCCTATTTATTAAGGAAGGCTATATAACATCACGCTACGATCAAAAATAGCGGAGCAGAAACGAAACATGGACGAAAACTGGCAGGAAATTTTATGCGACGGGAAGGGTCAGGGGAACAAAAATTTGATGCGGACGAAGTCGCGGGCAGAAGCTAGTAGTAAATATACACGTTTACGTATATCTCGTTAAATATACACGTTTACGTATATCTCATTAAATATACACGTTTACGTATATCTCGCTAAATTCTCACTAGCAGTGTAACAAAACAAATCGTGTTTATATGATAACGTAATATCCTGAACGAAAACACCATTGTTATAGATAGATAAACAACTTTTATCAATTAACAAACAACTCAAGGTCTTTTTATTTAGGTCCCAAAGTAAATTGGCATTTGGTAAAATTTATAGTTTTTTACGTGACCGTAAGGGTCGATCCACCAGGTAAAGCTACGCTCGACGTGGTTGGTCCATGAACGGGTTACCATCTTTACATGACGAGACTCCTCCGTGCCTCGGAAAGTACGTTCAGCCGTTGGTTCCGGCTTTCATTAGTGAATCTTTGACAGTCGTTAAGGGTCGTCTGAAGCCCGAAAGTCTGTCAACCAGCCTTACTAAGGAGTTTAGTAATACCCACTTATTGGGTTGTGGATGTTAAATAGGCATTCGGTTAGACTGAAGCCGACCCCAACATAGTTGTTAAAAGTGAGTTATTTATTTTCGTAGGCTAACATTCATCGCGTATTTGTATGACAAGCTTAGTTGGATGGCTAGTAGACGGGACTGCGCGCCCAGGCTATGTGCACAGCAGCTCTCAACACAGTCTCATAGGACAGCGGCTTTCAGAGGCACTTTCCGATACGCTGCATCTAAGGTGTGGAATAATATCCCACCACCACTGAGGGTTCTGGGCACTATCCACACGTTCAGAACACGTTTACGGCAGTATCTAATAGATTCACAACGGAAGATTGATATGGTCGCCTTAAATGTATCACTTATATAAAATGCAATGCTTAATAATTTAAACATAATTTCTGTTGAGCCACCCGGTTTCCATCCTTTGCTGCCTCAAATGTCCTCGACTGGATGACGCTGCCGTACCATCCGCGGCGATAAGGTGCTGTGTCTGTGAGTGCAGCGCGCACGGGAGAAGGTTTTGCCTTAGTTTTTGTTGTCTTCGTTTCGTTATGTCGTGTTTGTGAGTAAATTTATATAATTAATGACTAGTTTATTTATTTATAAGTACTAAATAATATAATTGTGTTGAAACTGTTTTGTACTCCTCGTCACTTGTCCCTATAGGTTCATTAGAAAACCAGCGTCAGGCAGCATCTGTCTGGCATTAATGCTGAAATGAACCTTTTTGGCGCAGCCGTGAGGCACACACATGTTGTTTTATTTTTTAAATTATTTTTTCATGTTATTTTATTTTGTGTTTTACGAACTGTGTCAAATAAACGGTATTCTTTCTTTCTTTCTTTCTATTATTTAGCGATCAACTCAATGGAGTTAGATGGCGTAGATAAGTAAAAAAGGATCGCAATAAAAACAATATACCTACCAGTAGGACGGCCCCAAAATGGCCGCGTAAAGCCAAATAGTTTCCCTTCTTGACGCATTATACGCAATCTACGTCACACGCTACCCTTGAACCCTAGAATATACAAATTGAGGGCGTTCAATTTGTTACAAAAACCCGCCGATCTAAATCACAACCTCTCATAAATTACTTTTTATTTAACCTTCGAACGCCATTAGGGGTCGTTAGGACCGCGTGCCGATATTCAGATTTTCGACAACTTTTATTTATTTATATAAGCCAACTTATCGTAAATGTGATATATTTATCAAATTTCGTCTGATATGCTATAAACTACAGCCTCAGGCTACCACGCATCGCTTCAGTTCGCGTAGATTGCCCCTCTCGGCTGGAAGCTAACCGGTTTGAACCGGAAAATTGCGGACTCACGCGTGGTAGGTTATAGATAGATAGGTATATCCGTGCTTTGAATGGGTTTTTTGTTGTAGTTTACTGAGCGTTAAAATTGTAAGCCTTAATAGAGATACGTTCCGTGCAGCAGAATTGCGTAGGGACATTTTCGATCATAAATTCTGCTGGAATTGCATGTGATTTCGGACACTATTTGTTTCGTAAATCGAAATAGTGATGTTTTTTAATTTGCACAGTGTTTTAAATAATGTATGTGGTGTCGGATCTCAAAGCATCACAGAAGCACTTGCTTTTATAAATCTTTAATCAATCTCCTCACATATGTACCCCCGTTTGTTAATATTTAATGTCCCTTGTTTTAGCAGCTCACAAATCAATGTTTCAAACAACTTCCTTTCAGAGTGTTCTATTAAACATTACGTAAGTTGTTTTTGATGTGGGTTACATTGCATACCTACAACTCGAAAGTATCATTAACATTTCAATAAAGTACACATCAATCCCCTACTACGTCAACAAACCACTTACAATGTTATAGAAACCGCACACTATAACATGAAAAAATATTTAATCCAATTTCAATAAAAAGCAGACCCATTGCAATCGCTCGAATCTTACCGAAACGTCCCCCGGGCCTGCCATCCGCGAAGCGTAGCAATTGATCGTAACTAGTCCTTGAAGAATAACCACAGAGTAGGTGAATACAGGAGAACTATTTCGTAAAATGCTTGTAGCCGAACCACACAGCTTTAATTCAACTGCGTAAAAACGAAAATATTCCGTATATCCCGTCCAGAATAGTTAATATGCTCGCATAATAGGGCGACTGCGGCAATGCAATGCGACGTTGCCAGATTTCTCGAGCTGTTGCGGTGAATACTTCATTACCATACACACTTAGAATGTGTCTTCGTTTCGCAGCACAGCTTACAAGCTGTTGAATGTTTACGTCACTCTAGTAGCTTAAAATCATTTATAGATTAAACACATCCAACTTCCAAGAATTAAATGATATTTTTTTGTGGTTAGTTCTAGTTTTTCATTTCACCCGCGCACTTCATAAAAGTATATCTTAGGTCGAAGGGATTAATTAAAACCATCTGCATGAACGGTACAAGAAAAATGAAAATCTCAGTGTTGTGCTTATGTCCGGCAAACTTTAACTTATAATCTCCAAGAGCTCTGGAGAAGCTTTGAGATTACAAACTTTGCGGGAGTTTTAATTTAAGCGTTTATCGCTAAGTAATCTTGTTTACTGCGGAAAATGTTTCATTTTTGAGTTAAAAAGTCGTTAAAACTTGCCTGATGGTAGCTTGTGAAAGCCTTCCCAAAGATATCTGGTAAGAAAACTCAGTTTTCCTTTTAACGCCGAAAATTTTAAAGAGAAAGGAACTGTATACTGCATATGCAATATTTCAATGTAATGTTCGTTTTAAAGCGCATTGCTAACACGGTCTAATAGCAGCAGAGAAAATGCATTTGCATTTCTATTATATGCAGTTTGTGGAAAAACAAACACAATGACATTGCACAAAAACAAATGAACTCAACGCATGTAATCAAACATTCACAACCAAAATTCTCTGACACGTGTATTTTAAATGCCGTCACAAACGTCAGCGCATGTCACTCGGCGAGCGACGGGTTAATTCTTTTTGACAACTACGCGACGTGACTGCATCGCGACGGTTAATTGTCAATTTACATATAGATGGTGGCATAGACCGCGGGCCGCAGGGGAGGGTTAATGAATGCCCTGAGGCGCACAACAGTTGAATCAAATAATTAGATTAGTGTCCACTGATAACTATTTGTGGCAATGTTTAGCAGTGATTAATGACTAGTTTTGTTTGTTTTATCAAGACTCCTAAGGGTCGGGGTGGAAGGGTCATTTGAGGGTTGAATTCAGATTTTATCACAAAGATTTAGAGTAAAACGAGACTGCAAACATGAGGAATGGAACGATTTCAGTCTTGCACACCTTTACAAACTGTCAATTAGTTTCTTGTCAAGAGTTTTCCGCCGCCCGGTAAGGACCAGGCTCGGGTCGACGGCGCGTAGTGTTCCACGCGCGCCTCAAAGAGATGTCAGCAGCACTGAAGGGGTCTGCTAGGACCGGTGCCTGCCAGGGTCGCGAAATTGTTCGAAAGAGATACCGTGACCCTGGCACATGGGCAACTGAAGGAACACGGGTGGGTTTTAGTCAGTAAAAGTCTGACACGCCCTCCCGCTCCGCCCAGAGCGGGAGAAGTCATTTGATGATTTCCCATCCAGAAAAAAAAAATGTTTCCACTGTTGGGAATCAGGCTTGCTCTCAGTAAGAGAAAGTAGACCGTAATTCACCACGAGAGCCCAGTGCGGGTTGGTAGAAGTCACATGTCGTCGAATTTTTAGTTCTAGGACATGCCGGTTTCCTCACGATGTTTGCTTCCACCGTTTTGAGAACAGTGATGTTGAAATGACTTTTCACAAAATAAAGCGCCTGTTTAGGTTCTAATACCACCAGTACTGCTCCAATGTAATAACCAAACCCTAACAAATATATCTATTCACTACGTATAAGTGAAAGTACAAGTGTGCCAAGTACCGATACATTGAACACGGCCCAACAATCCAACATGGAGGCTACCCTGAAATCATCCCGCTCCGATGCACAATATGCACATCGCTTCATTGAATGCTCAACCGAGATCTTTTGCCGATAACCGACATCTATAGCCGTATAAATATGCTGGAGATTGTTGGGCAAAACATGAAAGTTTCAGTTATGTGTAGTGGTCCTTTGATACGCCTGAAATCGAACGGCGTCTGTATATGACCTGATGACCAGTTTTCGTAATTAAAAAACGTTCAAAATCTAGTCCCGTTCTCATCTCAGCGACAATCAATATCAAAGTATATGGACTCTATAAGTATTTTTGATAAATTGAGACTGAGATCAGACTTCCGTGGTTTCTGCCTACCCCCATGGGAAAAAGGCGTGATTGTATGTATGTATGTATGAGATCAGACTATATACGTTCTTAAATTTACGGGAATTGCTCTCTGATGTATGAACGTAAAAAAAGTCAGAATCGTAGCAGGTGGCGTTTTCTATGGTTTCTCCCTACCGCCATGGGAAGAAGGTGTGAGTTAATGTATGTATAAATGAAATCTACTATGATTTCGATGTTAGTATGGGGAAAACGTCAGCGAAACATTGAATGACTTTTTCATTAATTGGAATTATAGAATGGGCTCGAACGGTTCTGGAGTGGCAACCACGTACTGGAAGACGTAGAATTTGTAGGCCTCCCACAAGGTGGACCGACGACCTTGTGAAGGCCGCAGGAATCTGCTGGATGCGGGAAGCACAAAATCGGTCGAGGTGGCGGAGCTTGGGGGAGGATTATGTCCAGCAGTGGACGTCTTTCGGCTGAAATTATGATGATGATGGTGAATCATACATTAGGATTAAATGAACTTAAATGGTTGTATTGATGAGTTCATACAACCTGACACACCTGCAAATTGCCAAAAAAAGTATGACAATTTAAATGTGTAAAAAAATGAATGCTACTTTGACGCATCCTCTTTATTGCTTAGTTTTCTTTCTTCTGACATTTACAAAGAAAATAAAGAACGCTTAGTAAGCAAACCCGCTTTATTTTATGTATTGTCATTTGCTAGCTCCGGGACATAAAATAAGTGACTGTTCAATAATAATAAAAGTCCACCGATTGAATTTGAACGATGCAATAGTGCAAGACTATTAGATTTAACTACCACTGTCAGGGAATCGTTTCCATCAGTTAATTACAACGTGCACGGGAAGTTAAAAACTAGGTTTTATTCAATTACTTGAATGAATATTTTAAATCCGTAAAAGAAAAAAAAAACATGGAGACAATCGACTGCAAAGCGGGCTGCAATCAATCGGGAAAAGCCGTAATAGAATAAAAAATACCGGTTTAAAATTGTTGATACTCTTTAAGGGCGCACAGAGCTTCTGACGCTAATTATTGAAGCGTGGCGGTTCTGGCTACAATAGGCGGTTCGCGCGCTATTTTTTCCTTCGTAATATTCAAACAAATAAACATCACGAGATCGTAAAATGTATACGTTATAGAAAGCTTGTAGATTTATTATTATTTAAAAAAAAAAAAAACTTTTGTGAAGTATTTACGTCGTACTAAGGCTTCATTTTGTTTTTTAGAGATTTTTGTTCTACAATTAATTTTGTTTCTAAAGTGTGTAATTTATAGAATGAAACTTTAAATGTTTTATATATTGCATCACGTAAGGTTAACTAATAACGATGCAGTAAGGGATTAAACGAACGCAATTATTTCGCAAATCCCTCGGTGCGCCCTTAATTTTAATAACGGAAATATCCGCCTATGGTTTCATTTACCTCTAAGATCCTCTTTTTATACGCTTTACGACTCCTTATAGCGCGATTTTGACCCACTTTAAACGACCAGATTTCATTTAAACTCTGTAGACTTATCGAGGACCGATGACAATACTATAATTTCATAAATTTGTGCCATTATCCTTGCCAGGGTTACCAGAACAGCAAAAAAACTGTCTTTGAAAACTACGCTGACATACGTCACAAACTACACTGACATACGTCTCAAAATTCGAAACACCCTAAAAATAGAAAATAAATAATAGTTTATTCCATTATTTTCTACTTTTTAGTTTGGTTTTCTATGGAATTATGTTTTTTAGTTTGTTTAAACTATTATTTATTTTTTATTCTAGCACATTCACAGTCATTGCGTTTTAATAATATATATATACAAGGTCAACTGAACTCTACATCACTTCAAAGTTCCTCTTAGCTGACCGCGTCGCTTTGACGAGGCAACCCGGCCGAATGCGGTATGTGTAGTGAAACCAGCCAAGTGAATGCGTTTGAATGCATCACAAATGAGCTGGGTAAGTCTCTGGAAATAACCGCGTCTGCAGCCTTGGCATTAAGTGATGCTTTGAAATGAGGTTTGTAAGGTGAAAACCGTACGGTACTTATGCCTATGTGCCTTCAGTTTGGCTGTATTTTAATTTAGCGTGTGGTATGAGGCAATACTTTTTAAAATAACGCTGGGTATTTGCTTTGAATTGATATAATTTTCTGTAATAATCGAGGACATAATAGTGTGTGTATTTTGGAATTAATGCCACAAACATTTTCTAGACAAATACACATGAAGCCCTTAAAAATAAACTACGGAAATTATAATAGAATTTCATACTATCCTCACCCGATCACAATTAATATCATAGACATGTTCGGAGCTCTAAACAATATTTCGCAAACCATAACATATAACTTCACAGAGCTCCTTAAAATCAATGTAGCCAACAGCTGTACCATTACCTATATCCTCATAAAATATACATAAGCGTATCCGAAAGAGCATTAAGCTGAATAGTGGATGCTCGTCAAAGGCACTTGTGTCCGGATTACTCTGTATCGAGTCCGCGCAGACCTCGCCACTACAGGCTCGGCTGAATCCTGGAATTGTCACGGTAATCACGATGGTACAAAAAATACGGATAAATAGGGCTGCTCCTTAGCAATGATTAATTAAATAATTTTTACTAGGATTTAAAAGAACATTCTCAATAAGCACTAATTAATCTTGAAGAATAACCACACAAATCTATACTTAATATTATAAAGCTGAAGAGTTTGTTTGTTTGATTGAACGCGCTTATCTCAGGAACTACTGGTCCGACGTGAAATTTTTTTTTTTGTGTTGGGTAGCCTATTTATCGAGGAAGGCTATATAACATCACGCTACAACAAAGAGAAGCGGAGCAGTTATGAAAAATTTTGCAAAAACGGAAAATCGCACGGGTAGGCGATTCGACGCGACGGGAAGGGTCGGGGGAACAAGAAATTTAACGCGGACGAAGTCGCGGGCAGAAGCTAATATGAAATATAAGTATTACAAATTTTAAAAAAATACAGTGGTAAGTAGAACTGCCGTCCAAATCAACGTGTTCATAAAGACGGAATGTATTTTAGCAATTACACTTCTGCCTAAGTCTCCGAGGATTACAGGCATAATGTATTTATTTATTTATTTATTTTATTATTTATGTACACACAGTAAAAAAACAGAGTGATAAGACATATTAAAACAATTGAGTACAAAGGTACTGCTTATTTCTTAAGAAATTAGTATGTAGTGTGTGTGTTCTTTATTTTTCATAGGTATGAGTATATCCTATATACAGGGTGTGGCGTAAGTAATGGTCTACCGTTCAGGATTCGATGAACCAGATAATTAACTATAACAATTAAAAAATTTTACCATTTTTACCCAATTTTTTTTTTTACAAAAATTGCTCTTGAACTTGATGGTGTGTTAAAAATTGGGGTTAAAATTAAAGAAGAACCAACTTTTTCTTCAAAAGAGCTGAATTTACATAAAAAATCATAATTTATTATGATGATAGCTCTAGTATTCAGCAGTAATTGACAGAAATCAAAATGAAAAAATAATGTTTTTTGTGGAAACTACAAACAAATATGTAATAAAAGGTAGAAATTTCGTAAATAAAAGACAAAAATGAAATATTTTCGGAACCCTTGGGTAAAAATGTTTAAAATTTTTAATTGTTAACTATCTGGTTCATCGAATCCTGAACGGTGGACCACTACTTACGCCACACCCTGTATAGTGCTGATTGTCATCTGTTTAGGACTTACAATACCTTTTATTTTTATTCAATAGAATTCATTTTTAATTTTCCAAACGAAGCTTAAAAACTGTCGCCAACCCTACATCGTACTCTCAACAACAGTATCCGCCCGTCGTAAAATTCTTATTGAGCTCATTATGATAATTTATACAAAGGGGAAGCTGTGGGCTGGGGGAGTCCAGGAGGCTCGAGGAACTGTTATTGTTGGCAGAACCCGAGAGATCCTCGAATCTTTTAATTAGGTGATATTATCTCCCTTCCTTATCATTAGCGGTACGGGTCGGTTCACGTACAAGTGTCTTTGCGGACTTTATTATTTTTTGAAGAGATGGATACATATTTTTACGTTATAATTAAACTGATCTTGTGTTATTATACGTTTCAATAAAAATGTAATTACTATTCCATTCTAGTTCATTAACGTTGCTTCACTCAAGGAACAAAAGCAGCACTAATTTATTAAGAGTAAATAAAAGAGATTGTTCTATGATTAGCCTTGTTTATTACAGAAACAGGATATTACGCCTAATAAGAAAATAACAATATTTATTATTACATACATTCTTATAGAGGAAATCCTGTAACTAATTGCAATTAGATTCGTTATCAAGAACGTTGATACGAGATTACGAGGAAAAACATAAAATAAACGGAAAGAGGATGAAACTAATGAACGCTTGCGTGCACTGAGAAAGAAAAAAAAAAAAAACGTTTATCTGCCATCATGGCGGGAACTCAATAATGGC
Organism: Aporophyla nigra; assembly: GCA_947507805.1. Lineage (NCBI taxonomy): Eukaryota > Metazoa > Arthropoda > Insecta > Lepidoptera > Noctuidae > Aporophyla > Aporophyla nigra. The sequence continues at coordinate 21,966,227 of OX382311.1, forward strand.
GGAATAATTCTATTTTTAAATCCTGCTCCTGCTATCCTCTTTACTTTTTTCCTTTTACGAAGGGATGAAGTTAATCGATTAGGAGGTTCTTTTTCCATTCGAATTTCCCGAGCACTTATCATCGTACTGGTGCCTATATTTATAGGTTTTAAGAAAAAAAGAATCGTGCCGGATGAACCACCTCTTGACCTCGACCTCGCCTGATGGAAAGCGATGGATGAGGTTTACATTAGCTCGAGCGCGCTCAGAAGATCACACAATTATGTTGTGGAAAAGCGTCCTAAAAATAAAACACATAGCAGTATAATCTTATTATTTCTGCTACATATATTATGTCGGTACAAGAGGCCGATACGAGCTGGATTCTTCATTGTTGAAAATTATACTGGGCGTAGATGTGTGTTGCGGGTGACAAGAAAACTCTCAAGATTATCATTGATTTTTAGGTTATATTTGAACTTGCCAAACGAAACGTTGGACAGTTTCTAGACACTTGTTGCCCACACGATGTCTGATGGTCAAGAGAGCTGCACCACGACGCTGTGGTGCTCTCTTCGACTTGCACGAACGTCAGGCTAGACTCTGTCGAAGCGCGCCAACTTCACACATACGTTTCGTTGTCAATTGATATCCCGTACTCGTAATTAACAACACGTCAAGCTGTCTTTAGAATAAAAACCCAAAAATTGATAAGGAAAACGTCAAAACAAATGGAACTGATTTAAAAAAGACTCAAGTAACATTATTTTAAAATCAATTCGATGTCGAGGCGTCAAAATCCAATCAAATGATTAACGGAAATGTAAGAACACGACTTATCGATTTACGTACTTTTTTACGTATTATCAAAACAAACTCCTCTCGCGTGATCATTTATATTTTTTTTCATTCACATTGAATAATATCGGCTCCTACAACGTTGATGCAGTGTATATTCAAGCGTATGATTGTATTAGCACACAGCAGTCTTCTTCCGCCTTTACGTACATAAGTATATCGTTGCGCATCTGTATAAGTATGCATTATAGGCAACATAAAAATTGATTATGAGCATATTTTATTGTTTAAAAAATACTTGATAAAGTGTCTTACAATATTCACCTACAGAAATATGAATTCTGTCGTTTCATTTCATTAATGGTCATGGTCTGCTTAATTTTTGAAAATGTAGTGCTATCTTTGTATTATTAATTAAAATTTCGTCTAAAGATATCGTCTTTAGCCTGTTCACCGAACATGTCTGCTGCCAATCTAAACGGATGCAGCTGAATTACCAGTATTTTACATGAACCGACTGCCTGTCTGACCTCCACAACCCCGTAACTGGGTATTACGACAACTCTGGGTACGAGTGGTTTCAAGACATTCAAGTTTCTAACGACCCATAGACTGTTAAAGATTGACGAATGATAACCGGGACCAACGGCTTAACGTGCTTTACGAGGCACGGAGGGGTCTTGGAAAATAGTCACGCATCCACTGATGGGTTCCACGGACCAACCGCGGTATTTGTACCTAACCCTGATCGATCGACCCGTGTGGCTATTATTATTTAGTCATAAACCCAGTTGACTGAACATGTGTATCCTTATTATGTTGCTGTTTTCCTACCTTTTTTTTAGTCTTTAAAACGTGTGTAAATATTCTCGTATCGATTTTTCCGCCGCGGTAACCCTAACTGAAGACAAACATTATTTTCCGCCGCCCGTTTGTTGGCGATGTTTGCGCTAATCCCGCGCTTTCAGCGCTGAATACACCACAAGTGGTTCGCTGAAAGAAGTGCAAATAGGCTGAGAGGGGCGAGGGACTACGCTGAAGCTGAAAATCTTTTATTTTTGTTGTTGATCGGCTAAGCAGCTGTATGGCTTTCAGTTAAAGGGGCGGGTTATTAGCGTCAGAAATATTTAATTAATGAAAATCTTATTTTTCCTTCTTCTTGCTATTTAAGTAGTAAATTGTGAAAGGAAATACATCGCTTTTAATCAAAACACGTAGAAACTACTTGATCGTAAAAACATAAACAAGACCGAAGTTTCTTGGAAAGTAAAAGATATACTATCAAATATTAACGAATAATTATTCAATCTGATATTCTTTGTATTAAGCCTTCCTAAAAAACGAATCAAATCAAAATATTTTTATTTCACATAAACCTACATGGAAACTTATGAAACGTCAGAAGCTAGGTTCACGGTTCCAAATTGCTGATTCCCATGGAGAAGAGCCGGCAAGAAACTCCATGGTTACTCCATGGTACTACGTAAAAATATACCAGACCTTTTTGTTCTAAACAGTGTCATCAAAAATCCATTACAACCCCCAATATCATCCCAATTATCTACAAAACCCAATACCAACGTAATCCTTCGCTATACATTCCGACAAACAAAAGAGTAGCACCGTAGCTATCTCCATCTCCCATCGTCCCGGGGCTATGCCGGTACGGCGTAGGCGGCCTACGGCGCTACGGAGCTACGAGCATACAACTGCGTTCACGCTACGAGATTTAGGTCAGAAGCTTTGACGCGTCGTAGCAAGTAGGTAGTATAGGACCCGTCCTTACAATATGCGATAAGGAGCTCACGGAAATAGCTCTTGTTCCTAACATCTAAGATGAAATATTGACGCCTGAAGGCATGTCTCTTAGGCTGTGTACAGACTTCTGTCAACAGTGATTAGTCAAGAGTATTGCTAAGGAAACAATGACGTGCACACTTTTTATATCCTAATCACGTAGTCAAAATATTCCTACATCTACTCAAAAACTGATTTTGAAATAAGACATAACTGTTATGTCTACCCTAGACAAGTAAAATATTTGATTCATCATCATCATCATCATTTCAGCCGAAAGACGTCCACTGCTGGACATAGGCCTCCCTCAATTTGGGAGGTTTTGCCATAATCGCCACACTTGGCAGGCGGGTTGACGATCGCAGCATGGTGGTAAAACGCATAGAGAACGCTACTGCCCATTCTCTAGAAAGTCCTTTTTTTTAAGGATGGGATATCATCAAATTACTTCTCCCGCTCTGGGCGGAGCGGGAGGGCGTGTCAGACTTTTACTGACTAAAACCCACCCGTGTTCCTTCAGTTGCCCATGTGCCGGGGTCACGGTGTCTCTTTCGAACAATCTCGCGACCCTGGCAGGCATCGGTCCTAGCAGACCCCTTCAGTGCTGCTGACATCTCTTTGAGGCGCGCGTGGAACACTACGCGCCGTCGACCCGAGCCTGGTCCTTACCGGGCGGCGAGCTACCCATTGCTCGCCGTCCGCAAGCTCGCGCCTACGGTGGCAGGGAGTCCGCTATTGACTCCCGACGCCCGGGCTAGTAAGTCCCTTAGTCGCCTCTTACGACACGCACGGGAAGAAAACGGGATGTTGTTATTGTTTACGTCTGGCACCGCACGGTACCGGTAATATTTGATTGATGAAATTTAATTCTTATACTCTTAATAACTTCAATTAACATGCACCTATATTTAATCTTGCGTTCTGTAAATAAGCTATGTACCAACAAGTGTGCAGCAAGGAATGCCTTAGATATTACATTTACTTTATGGAAAAAACCCGGGAGAAAATGCAATAACAACTATCTGTAGGGTATTCAATTTTATAGGTCAAGTGGCACCCGTGTATTGAGAGCAGTTCCGTAGTCAGGGATGCCTCTTCAAACAGACTCAGGAGAGGATTATTAATTTTACTGCAAATTTTGTTTCGACTACGAAGTTTATTTTAATGGTACTTGTAAACGGAATAACAGCAAAATAGATCTGATATTTTGTTAGGATTTTTGGATCATAATTAATCAGTATTTTTTAACCCGCCACGTATGAAGAGGGATGTTATAAATTTGACGGCTTTGTCGTTTTGTGTATTTCTGGTATCGTACCTCTCAAAAGTATGATCCTATTTCAATGCGTTATTTAAACTAGAAAGCTAGTTTGTAAATTGTATGTAAACACTGAATAAGGTTAAAATAAAACGTTATGCAAATAAAACGTTAAAACTAAGTGACACTTGCAACTCTATCTAAGACCTTTTCTAAGCCATTATAGGTCAAGAGAGCGTCAGGCTGCGAAGAAGAATTCTAATTTAATTCATTGAACCCATTTCTTCGCGTAATCCGGTCGCCAAGCTAAAAGCAATCGAATAAATTATGTCGACAGATGGCGCTATTAACAGCGAATTATAAATGGCGAAGTCAAGGGAAAACTTTAGCGATAAAACGATATTTTTTTCATTTAATAAGAGGAAATAAATCATAGAAAGTACATGATATAAAAGTAGTTTTGCTGCTCTTACTGAAGCCTTTGAGGTTCTAAGTTTTGTCGGTTACTACTGTAAAAATACTGAAATGATGTGTGTATTAATATTTTTTAAATCCAAAGAGGCTTCTCAGGGATAGTCAGGAAATGTTGACAACATGTAGCTTTTTTCTAACATGACGTACAAAAGTCATACCGATATTCTACTTACAGAATAAATAATAATAAATAAGAAATAATTTCACAGGAATTTTGAAATAAGAGAAAAAAGGTATCGGCGCAAGGGCCAAACTATTGCCATTTTTTGTTACAGTTCATAAGCAATCTAATACTGAATGTATTCTAATTGTTGAATAATATTTTACAAGTTTAAACGAATCAGAATAAAAAAATGTTCAGTAGGACGATATTATCGTGTATTAATTGTTTTGCGTGTCCATTGACCATTATTCACACGGTACCAGATTTAATCTGTGACTACAAACGTCAGTGTACAGACATAAAGTAGTATAAGTTGCCACCAGCGCGGTGTTCGGCGGTGACATTAATAACATACTGCCCATAGTAACATAGCGTGGAGTTTTATTATTTTTTCCTTACATAAATAACGATGTCTCGGATTTTTACGAAATACGCACACGATATGTATGTTTGCCTCAATGAATATATTTTTTAAATGAAGCACACTGGCTGCCTGACTAATTTTTGAAAGTAATAGGTTTCTAAACTTAACTTGGGAGTAATTTAATGCTTTCTATGTATTTAATGCTGGCACAGTCAGCAGTTCAGTGCCAGTTCCGTCGACTGTATGTCTGACCTCCACGACCCAGTTACTGGGTAACACGGTTTCCCTTGATTAGACTGTTTGTAAGACTTTCAGGCTTCTGACGACCTGTTACGACTGTCAGAGACTGCACCAACGGCTTAACGTGGTTTCAGAGGCACGGTCTTGGTATGCAAAGATGGTCACCCATCCACGGACCAACCGCGGCAAGCGTAGCTTAATCTTACTAATCGACCCGTAGGACTGTAGTTACTAAGCCGCAAGACCCTTTCATAGTCATAGTAGTAGTAGTCATATGATTACCTACCGCAAGGTATATCGCTACCGACTCCCAAACCCATTGCTCCGAGCTGTAAAAACAAAATAATGAACGAAACTTTACCTCAACATAATTTTCATTTGCCAAAATGATGATTGCTTTACATACCCAACTCTTACGTAATCTTTATTTACTTCGTCGGCAGCTGGTATTAACAACGCAACGTTTGTTACAGAGGGTGTGAGCATAACCGACGCCATTTTAACACAACATGAGCGCGCGCAGCTTATGGTAAGTTTAACATTCAGTTGTTGCGTAATACTTTATTACTCACAGAATGTGCTCGTAAACTGGAGAATATTCAGAGGAAGTTTAGTGGAAAATGTGCTGTTTATCGGTGTGTGCTTGCTGGGTGGTGTGGTTGAATTTCACTTCCCAGCAAAATATGGAGGACTGTACCTCACATACATTTTGTCTAAAGATATCTTTAATTATTATGGCAAGCAAAAGACAAGGTAAACCGCTCTTTTACTCTGAAAAGGAATGCGTAATAACAAAAAGCTTTTTTTCCACAGTGGAACTAAGGCCCAGTCCTCATACCTAAAGCGAAAGCCGATATTACACCGACATTAGGTTAAAACCAATAATGTGAAATTCGTTGGAATATATTTGACGTCTAGCAAAAATATTCGATTTGAAGTCGAGTCAAATTCTAAGTTATTGAACTTAATATCATATCAATTGTGCCATTCCAACAGCGATAACATCACCCCACGCCGTGAGGGATCTAATACTGTTATCAATAAAAATTGGCTGCGCGTTCGTGCGTAATAACACATATCTTTCTACCTTTAAAATGAGAATTTATGAAAAAAATGGATTTCATTTCAAAATACCCGAGTCATAAATAATAATATGTCAAAAGGAGTCCAAGCTCGAAGCTCCCGGGACTCCGATAATCATCGATAATACGAAGTAAGTCAGATTACATTCTGAACGGAGCTTGAAAAGGGAAAATAAATTACAGAGGCGGGCTCTGATAAATCGAGCCTTCGCTCCGCTACGGCGGCGGATATTTTTCCACTCACTTTTGGCACAGCTTTGAATTTGGCCGCTGATATTTTTGGACAGGATTTCTCGAGAGAGGTTATATCTTGGTGAAATTAAGTTGTCGTCTGTGAATGTTATACCTAATGTAGAATGCGATAAAATTTGACGTCAAAACTGATTGAAATTACATGTTTTCGTCATTAATATTTATATTCGAAAATCACAAAGGCAATAAAGATATAGAAAAGAATCGGTTCATCATATCTGTCTGTTGTAGAAGCCACATTTAACTAACAGCAAGTGCTCCGTCAAGCGGTTATCTCGAACGGACAATATTGAAGCAATATGGACTAACTACACAAACTATGTTAGAACTGAGCTGACCACATGTTACATGCATAGTTCGAGATTAGTTACGGGACAATTCATCGCAGTAATTGATAGCGCTTGAGCAATAAACATACCTATTCGAGAACCACGTCAAAATCTTTCAAGAATAAAACCAAGTTACTTGATGAAATTAAAAATCGCTTCTGTACCAAAATCCGAATTCAAAGGCAATTGGAATTATGTAAGCTAATCAGTGTAACAAGCTTAATCCTAACTGAGTTAATCAAGCCGAGCTGCTCGTTAATGCCAGATTTAAATTAGTATTCAGGCGACGACGCGACGTTTTACAGCTTAAATTCGAAGACCTATAGACTAGTGGAACTAGGTTTATTAGGCTACTCATTCTCTGAAACATTGCGTTTATACTGTCGGTTTATTCGCTAGAAGGTTAGGTTCTAACACTAAATGCTTCTTAGCATCAGCGTTTGTCACGACATGATTGCGATCTTTTGTCAGCAACCATTTTCTGACGTGTAGAAATGTGAAGAGACTCGGGTGATTTTACTGAGATTACTACTGCTTACATAACTGCCGACTGCTTAACTTTGATGCTAACAATGTGCTATTTCCTTCAGAAACCTGCTAAATCGTCAAATGGCTATGACCAAACAAACTTTAAAAACGTCAATAAGCGTTACTCTCAAATACGTTTTAAGCTCTAAGCTCCGAAAGCTACTGCGAATTAAGGGGATTAACCTTAGTTATCGTGGATTAGCGTCCAGCACCTGCGCCTACGCGTCAGATTAGCGCCAGGAGCCCCTAATCCCCGGTGCTTTTAACATGCTGACATGTGGATATCCATTTGGGTCCTTTTAACATTTTGACGGCTTACTTCAAGTGATAGAATAGAAGATAGTTTATAAAACTGAAGAGTTTGTTTGTATGTTTGTTTGATTGAACGCGCTAATCTCAGGAACTACTGGTCCGAATTTAAAAATTCTTTTTGTGTTGGGTAACCTATTTATCGAGGAAGGCTATAGGCTATATAACATCACGCTACAACTAAGAGGAGCGGAGCAGTAATGAAAAATGTTACAAAAACGGGAAAAATCGCACGGGTTGGCGATTCGACGCGACGGGAAAGGTCGGGGGAACAAGAAATTTAACGCGGACGAAGTCGCGGGCAGTAGCTAGTACTTACCATAAATCAGTTTGCTTGGGATGTCTAAACTTTGACCAAAGCTCCTACTGAAAACACTTTTCTTTAAACGACATATAAACGTACATTTAAGTTGCGCTCAATAACAATTTTAATAAGACCGACATAAAAACGTTTACAAAGAAAATAATCTTACATAAATTCATTCCTAAAAACAACAAATTTCCAAGCTTAGTTATGTCAGATTGTTATCTATGTCTTGGTAACTAATTGCTCCGCATTCGTTGGAAGGCCACAGGCCCTCGGAGGCCTACGTCACGTGGCGGACACGATGTGTTGAATAGGGACCTTACCCTTATTCTGTGACACTGGCCACTGACAAGCTTGATTAAAAAAGGATTTTTGTTTGCCTTGAATAATTGAGGCGAAAATGTAAATGGAGCATTTTTAAGAGCGGTGAGGATTACTTAAATAGTGGAGGGAAATTGGAATGATAGGACTTTTCGGCTAAATCCAAAGTAGACTCATTAATTAAGGATTAACTTTGAAACCTAATTAGCAATTTCAATTACTTAGATCTTAATTTTTTTATAGCCAAAACACTTCAATTCACAATACCACTGACATCTAAATGTTCACAAAGTAAACAATCTACATATTTCAACGATAATCTTGCATCCATTGACTGTTCCGAGATAAACTTTCATCAAACCGATTAGAAAACTAAAACATTCCCACTGCGACCGACGTCGAATAAAAATTTTACAGAATGCACGCCAACTTTGATTTACCTTGCAACTTCCAACTGAGTTTAGACTCTAAATTCAAACCACTAGAGTTTAAAGTCCTACTGTGGTATAGTTCTATATGTCCTGGTTACACAGTGCATTTGGCATTCATTTCCCTGGACGCGGTCTATGGAACTAGGACGGTAGGTAGGTAGGATAGCTCAGAAATTACGAATTAGGGCCGCAAAGTGGACTAATACATAACAAATTACCCCTGGACGGCTATTTGCTTACGAAGTTTAGTTACGCTGTAGACTAGAGGCCAGGGAAATTGATTTATGTGTTGATTTTCCACTAATATGGCACTGTAACCATTATCAAGAAATTATCCAAAGATTTTCTTAAAACAGATATGAAGCTACACGCTATTGCGCTACACTTTTTATGAAACTATTCTTAGAGTATTATTTTTTTCAGTACTTGAAAAGAAATTTTTTCTTGTTCCTACATACAACGCTTATATAACTAACAGAAATTACTTCTCTCTCTAAATTAAGTTTACACATTCTATTGTTCTTTAATTTCTTTTTATTTAAAACCGTAACATTCAGCAAATGGTCCCGCCTTAAATGTAAATGTTGAATGTAAATACGGCGCATTTATCGTGTAAGCACAGCCCAGGCTTGGCACTTGGCGAGCTGCCAGGCTGTATAGCACCTTTCTTTCGGCCGCTTGTTAGGGCTGGCAAGCTTTACAACGATATATTTGGCTTAGACACACTTAGGTCCGGTTTAGTAAGTTTAGCTCCTGTAGTTACCTTCTTGTAACTTTGTTTAATACTCAACGAGAATCTGATAGAAGACCCAAATTAGTCCTTACCTTACGAACTGGCCAGAAAGGCATCCAGCGCGTCAGTCTGCGGCCCCGATCCCATCGTGCCCATCCCCTTCAACCAGCTACGCAGGTGGCTGCAGGAATTTACCCACACACAAGCGGAAACCTGGTGGACCTCGGCACCAGGCTGCAGGCAGTCCAGGGAAGCTATGCCATCCCCGGATGGCAGGCTAACCAGACGTCTGCTACGCCTGGACAGGGATGGTCTGCGTCTGATGACGGGCACCATCACAGGACACTGCCCGCTAAACAAACACTTTACACAATAGGCATAACGGACAGACCCCTGTGCAGGGCCTGCATGGAGGCTGAGGAAACCGTTGTGCATGTACTCTTGTGAATGTACAGGCGTCACCCAAATTAGGACAGATACTCTCGGGACACCCAAATATTTACACGGACGTTCTCAGCAGACCAGGAGACATAACCAACTTCTGGAGGGAGGTGGGCTGGTTGGAGTAAACACCGGCGGCCGCCATGGCCCACGCACAATGGTCCACTCAAAGGACTAAGTGCGGAAACCAAACCCCCATAACATAGTCCTTAACTTATCTTGAAGACAGACATTTGTGTATACTCTGATTTTAATTTGCTATACCAAAATGACAGCTATGCCTATCACTTAACTTGCATGTTAACATAAAAAGGTCGACAGCAGCTGTCATTTTAGTCTACAAATTAAAAATCAGAGTTTAACAAATTTTCATGTTCCACTTCCTCTTTTAAACTATATTTATGAATTTAAGAAATAACTCTTCCAGATATATGACCAATGGAAGTTTTGGAAATAACATGGTGCAGGCAAGGCGTCTAGTTATATTCACGTCTTTCCTGACTTTTCCTGATGTTGTCCTGCCAGCCCTAGTGTTGGTAACAATCGCGTTAGGCGACACTCCATGCTGAGTTTGAATCGATTGTTACATAACGAGTTCTTCTTCCAATTGATCGGTTTTGTATTCGGAAGAGACTTTAGCTGGTTATATAATATTTCCAATGAGATAATATTATACTTACTTTGAACACAATCCTCGGAATCTGTTTTATTCGATCAACTAGAAAAAAGCTTGTAATAGAACAGTCGGTTTGGTCGCAACGTTAAGAAACTTGGCTGTAAAGCATTCACTTCCTAAAATCTATTTGTTGACCGAGGATGACACAAGAAAGAAGCATCATTTCTTGTAGTTATGGCCGAAAATAATATCTTGTAGTTAAACACGACTAAATGAATACGTTAATTCACCACCAACATTAAACATAGTAAGAAGAAAAACACTTCCGGATGATGCTAGAAGCTTAAAACACACAAATTTTTGAACCTACATGTCTACCTATCTACGTATTGACATCAGATTGCCAATTACAATCGACATCAACTTTAAGAGAACTAAAAAAGAGCGATCAATAAATCCTTCAGTTGCAGACCATTACCAGGTCTGCCACTAACAGCTCCTGGTGTGCCACTCACTAAGCAGTATCGCCGGCGTGATTCCATTCCTCCCCAGGGTCCGTTCACGCCGCTCGCCAGTAATGGCGGCGAACGAATGAGCTATGTTCCACTCCATCCGTCGGGAGCGGTCGGGGAAAGTAATTATTTATTCAGAGAATGCCCCAACATTTTTGCGCTTTCACGTAAAATGTTTCCGTTTATTATATTAGACAACTCACTTTCAATTTTGGAACAGGCATTTGTCCAGTGTTCTGCGATGGATAGATCGATTGATTGATTGAATAAAAGATAAAGTAGTGTAGGATGTCTGAAAAGATAAATGGTAAATGATGTCATTGACTTGTGTGTGAACCTCCATACTTTCTGAATCAAATAGAACGAGGTTAGACGATTTATCATTTGCTGTGGGTATTGATTTTCTTGCTACAAAAAGATTAATACCTATGTGACCTAGATAGACATTCTGAAGGTTGTATGAATCTTTACGACATAAATTGTCTGAGGCCTAAGAATACCTATTCAAGAACTGGGTCAAGAAAAAGGAAAATATATTATCAAGGATAATTTATGTTTAGAAGAACTTTTTTCATCATGGTGAGAATTTTAAAGGAAAATAAGACAGCAGTGCTTTTAAACTTATAGTAATTTTCCGATATAGTATCGAGTGCCTAACATTCAGTCCCTTGTTTTACTATTTACTACATCCAAAGTACGCGTTTGTGAGGCCACAAGGCGAGCTACTCGCCTCTGAACTGGCACTGAAGTGGCCACAACCGTGTCGAGTGTAAGCAAGTACGAAGCGAGTGCTGTGTAATTGGAGCGAGCCAAGTTGGCCCGCTAGAAGAGTCGCACTCGCTAGTAACTTTATTTTATTTTTATGTTGGTTGGAAAACTGTCACTTGGACTGCGGGTATTTTTAGTTTCGTAAGCTCCTGTGAAAAGAAGAATGAATGGCTTATTTTCTCACGAAACTTTCTTGTAGAAAAGGACCGATATAAAATATAAGGAAATACAAGAAGCCGCATCTCCTAAAGATATCTAACTATGAGAAACACATAAATGATGTATATGTAGTCCTTTTATCAACCTATCAGTATCTACTTTTTCAATATACATTTTAACAAAAAACTGTACTTACATTCTCTACGTATAGGTAGATATTCTTTCTAGCGATCCTTTTCAAATGTGCGAATAATTCCACATGGAGATATGGAATGTGTCTAACGTAGTTATGTGCGCCGGTTCCTACTTGACATTTATATGACATCTGTGGTCCGGCAGCCTGCGAGCCCTCCACAACTGTAAATTAGCTCTTAAATTTAAATTTTACGCAACTGCGATGAGTCTGGGTTCTAAACTGATGTTAGTTAGAAATGTATCATTACATTTTCTGTCTTTTTTACCAACTTTTTCTGTGGTAGTGAAAGGTCTTACTGTTTTAATGTGTTTAATAATTATGTACATACAAATAGTAATTCCTATTAATTACTCAAAGTTTTATGACAATGGTCTAGCCCTAAATAAATATATTTTAGTTTGCAATTCAGTATTTCTACCTATCTCTACCTAAATAAATAAATCTGAGCACAGATTTACAATTGGAGTGCTTGCTTTAAATTAGTAATAACAATTAAAGCCGAGTCGATTGTTTGACAGGCTCTGACAATTATTATTATACGATTCTGATTAGGAAAGTTAAGTTAACGAGAGCTCCGAGCAATCACTATAATTGCAGACTCAAGTATTCATGAATATCTAAATCTTGATCCACCTTACGCCTATAACTATTCTATTATAACTTTATTCATTCCTATATTAATCCCAAGCTAACTTGGGATCTTGGAACTTGATAACCTTAAGGTTATCATTGGATTTCATAATTCGCATCACACACCATCAGTGCATATTTGCGACTAAAAAGGACGATTCGATTGCTCAAAAAGCGGAAAGACACCTATCGATTGCTTTCACTATATAGTGATTTAGTCGTACGATTCAGTGCGTAGCACATCGACTTAGCAGCGCCGCCAAATCGTTAATGTGTATTCAATGTTATTACAAACAGCTACGTATGTGTATTACAGAGTAAATGATACGATTAGCGTCGCACAATCAGGCTTGTTCATGCCTGCGTAAGCACATTGGACCGTTACTGATAAACGAAGGAGAAAGGATGCTGGGGATTTTCCATTCAAATTCTTTAATGTATGGTTAAGCCATGACCTTTTACGTCCGCCTCTGTACCTCGTACGCGCATAAAGTTAAATAGATCGGAGTCATACCGCAAAAGACTACAAACTTTGTTCTGTAATTACTATTCCTAATTCTTACATTCATTAGGCATGAACTTACTAATTCTACTTCAAGTTCAATGTCTGTCAACCCGAGCCCTCTCGCCCAAACATTTGGCGCAACATTCCTCATTTAAACTTGTCTATTGTTGTTCAGATCTTAATAAACGTGAACGTAAATTCAGCCAGACATCATCTTGTGCCATTGTGTGAATGCCCGGACCACGATCGGTGATATAGCCACTTTGTCTGGGTATTTGTTCTGTTACGGCGTGATACGCCATCTTGGAATTTAGACACTTCAATAATAGACTCCGATTTGAAGCTAACTCTTATTCAAATGTAAGAACTGAGATTAGATCTATCGTTACCGTAGAGGCGTAGACTATATAGCTTTACCTAGTAGGTAAACAATAAGTACAAACTCTGTCCGATCCGTGCGGGTGCTACTTACTATCATGTTAAGAGTGATAATGTGGTAAATTTTAAGGGAAAAAAATATTTCCAATTTTTTATTAAAAGCACAATTTTACCTAGTTAATACATGGAACGCGGGCGGCCATCTTGTAGCGAGTGTCTACACGTCGTTATTTATGACCAGATTTTCCACAGAGAAAAAAATGCATATTTTTTAGGAAAATTAGGGAAATTTTGGTATTAAAAATATTTTTATTGTATTTAAAGGCAAAAAAAAAAACTTTTTTCTTCGTAAATTGAATTCAGTACATTGTGTCTCTATCGAATCGGACAGGGCTTTTGTCACACATTGTATAGTAGCATAACACGTTGATATCGTTAAAAAAAAAACACCAACCAATGCAAATAAGCTTTTAGCATAAAATATCCCCCACTCCGAGTTCACCTTGCAAGATAATGTATACCAAGTACCTATCTATCTATCAACGACCTACTGTGAAAGTGACACCAGATTCGTGTGAATAGGTTTACGGTTCAGTGGCCACCCTCAGAACACGCCTGAAGCGCCCCGTCTCACCTTTGCAAATCTATAATCACGCCCACGTCACAGTATAATAAAAATTTAAAGTTTGGAGCCCTCAAAATTGCTGAATCGTGAAAATTTGTCAATGTTTCACCTTTATAGGTGAATTGTGGGCGTTAAAAGGATAATTAATGCAACCTAATTCTTTGAACTCATTAGATTGCCAAATTATTTTTTCGTAGTAATATTTGCCTGTTAAAATTGTGTTTTTTTTTATATAAAAATAAAATATTAATAGTACCTATTCTGCAAAAAGCAACAAAATTAAACGCAGGTGTCTCAAATCCAGCGGGCGCCATTTATAAATGAAGATTGATAGCTTACAAGAAATAGAACCTCTACCACTTTGTCCACGTCCATCCATTTTATTCTTTATAGAGGAAGATATTGTTACTTTTACTGGGGTTTGCAAGAAATACTACGATAAGAACGAGAAATTTCATCTAAGACAACCGTAGTTACTACAAGCAATGCCTGGGTTTTATTATTTGTAAGTTTTCCAAACAAACTAGACGTTAACTAGATACAATTATACAGATTTGTGCCATGGATATACTATAGTATTTTCTAGGTATACATGGCTTATTGTTTCTTTTAGTTTTAAAATGTATTTTCCTTGTCAACAGACGTAATTGACTGGTCTACCAGCCGCCGCGCTACCAATCCTGAGTGAGTGAAGCCGTGTGCCCCGACGCTGTGGACAATAAGCGCGCACAATATATGGACTGCGCCCGCGCACTCTGTACACACATTCACAAAAAGTACGTAACTCTTTTTATGGTGATCCAATACTTTCTTCAACTTTCTCCAATACGTTCTTCTTACTGAAGAACACCACCTGCTAAGACAACCTAAGAAACCCTTCAAACGCACGCCGGTAACGATGAAGAAGGGACAGTCTCCGGAATGACTGAACTTATTCATTTTATTTAAGCCTATAAACAGCTAACTTATAGTGTACTTAAAATATGAAATTGAAGACCATTTACATGTTTCCACTCACCAACATAAAACGTGCGAGTACAAGAAAATGCGTCGTTATGAAGTTAGACGCACTTAAATCGTTTATTTATTCCTTAAACTCTTTCTGTTACTACAGCAATCTTTTGTGTCGCCATCCTGTCCTGATTGATCGATTTTTTAACCATTTTGCATAAAGACATAATTGGGAAGTGAATAATAAGTAATCTTAAACCAAAACAAAAATACTTTCATATGCATAAACATCCCACTAATACCGCAACTTTGCCCTAACATTAGCATTATAAAGTTGTTGTGGCAATGCAAATCCTGGCTACAGTGTTTTTAATCCTTAAGTTTGCAACATTTCCTCTTAGCATTCAATGATCTTGTGCCGAGAGTATTAAAACTTTAATAAGCAATTGATCCTTTGATGTGCACTTCAGAGGCGAGCGTGACATCATCGTGGCAAATTTAATATTCAGATCCCTATGTGTATACTGGAAAGGGGAGCTCAATGCATCTTCAGAAGATTAACAAGAACATTTTTGTGCTGTCTTGAAAGCTATTGAGCCGGCGCCAAGGAACTTATATCCGACCCCTGGAATGCGCACAGGCTGTCAGTGCGCGGCCAGAGCGAGATAGCTTCGCGAGAGCCCTCAGTCCCTTTCATTAGGGTGACCAAGCAATATGATGTAGGTAGATACTAATATAACAGGATATAATATATTAACCAATAATTTGATTGAAAAAATAATTATTATTATGCTTTAAGGATGGATTAACGTAAAACGCATTATGGATAATTTATAAATATTTATTTGGTAGATATTTATAGTCAGGTTCACACATTACTAAATAAAACAGTTTTATGCAATTTCTGTCTTAAAGTTGATTTTCAGTGTTTGAGTTTTACCGTGGCTCATCATACGGGCGGTAAGATAATGAGACGCAATGCTTTAATAAGGTGCATTTCGTGTGAATCTTATTAATTTTCGCAAAGTAATGCGCCTGCTTGGGTTTGAACTTACGACCTACTACTCGAACTCGTAAGTCGCGGCCGTTACCACTGGGCCACCACTGCTGAGTCTGAAATTATATTTTTTAAATTTATTTAAAATATACGAAGTGAGACACCTATATCAGCGATTAACGTGGGAAGTCGTAACTTTTTTGCCATTTCCCTAGAATGTTCCTCGGGAAATGTGAAATTTCATGATCACTTCTATTAAGTATTCGGTACATCATTCCTTGTAAAGTTATATGCGTGGCATGTACTAAAGAACAGTCTCAACACACATATTTCTAAAATAAATGTTAATATCAGCCTAGTATAAACATAAAATACCTATAACAGACATGCGTAATTATGCTTACGTTGAAGACTATCTCCTATTTAGCTGTATTGTGTAAATAATATTATAATTTCGTTCATTATGGGGACCCTACCTTAGAAAGGGACACAGGGCTCTCGAAACGCTTTCTCTCTCGGACCGAATTTCTTTTTGCCCAATGGATTGTCTGTAATAGAACCTAGAGTCATAAACGTAAGGTTTATTTTTATAATTTATATAATGTCAAATTGTCAATGCACATTCCTGGGGTCGGGTATAAGTTCCTTGGCCGGCGCTTTTCTGTTCACTAAAAAGGTTCTGTTCTTAGAATGCCCGTATTCCCTCGGGTCCCTTCATGTACGATAAGCCTCCACATTTACACCCATAATATACTGGTTTTTAACAAGTCTTATAAAATACTTGTCAAAAACATGTTGTTTTCTTCTGAATTAAACATATAGCACACATGTGTTAACGTTGCCTCAGACATGTTTTTTTTAAAGTATTTTATTTACGGTTTTGTAATTTTTGTCATTGTATACAATTAAGTGTTTACAATAAACGAAAACAGTAGGCAACATGTAAAATACAATCTTTTGGTACAGACACAAGGCCAGACATACCTTGAATTTTTGTGGGGCTGTGGTACCTATCTTACGATTTCGTTTGCCTTACAATTCATCATAGGCCTGCCCTTTTTCCTACTATGTTAGGGTTACCTTCCAGTCTATCGGGTTGTAGCTGAATATTGTTTTGTCGGGCTTGCAACTGTTCATGAACATGTAATGCCTCCACAGGTAGGGGTGGTCCATGCCCCACGCGGCGCTACCAGCCTCCGCCATGTCGGCCCCGGCGCGCCATCCTCACTTCTACACCGTCGAGGTCGGCGACACACGCTTCACCATTCTCAAGCGCTACCAGAACTTGAAGCCCATCGGATCCGGAGCACAGGGAATAGTATGGTAAGTCTCTTTCACAACTACGACCATAATGTTTGCCTCTTCTAGTTTTCACGCACAGTAAAAAAAAATATTAAGGAACTACAAGGATCTTTTGGCGCTTGAAATGCACTGATATGGGGGTGTTCTTGGTAAAAATGAGTGAATTGATTTTAGAAGGATTATATTGAAACAAAAAATGGCAGCATTAGTTCCAATTTAGTCTTCGCGCCAAAATTTCCTTGTACACCTGTAGTACCTTTTCCTTAGAGTAGTAGTATGTTTATATAAAAAAGAAACTTTCGAAAAAAGCTGTTGTGTTATTTAGAGCAGTTGTTCCACAAAATAGAGAAAAAAACCTTTCAAAATTGATTATTCTGCTACGAGAACCAGTGACATTTTGATATTAGAAATAAAGGTACTTAATCCTGCCAGGGTCGCGAGATTCGTTCGAAAGAGTTACCGTGGCCCTGGCATACGGGCAACTGAAGGAACACGGGTGGGTTTTAGTCAGAAAAAGTCTGACACGCCCTCCCGCTCCACCCAGAGCAGGAGAAGTCACTTAATGATTGCCCATCCAAAAAAAAATGGTACCTAATAAAGTTAACAGTGTTCGGTGACCTCAGAAAGCTCAATGTCGATCTAAGCTAAGATTTACAAATGACATCGTTTACATAGACAGGTAAAGTTAGGATTTCGATTTCACTCACCAAGTTTATCTAAGCTCGGCTAAGTATTCTGAATAAAGCCGTTTTAGTTTGTTTTACTAAATTACACGGTTAGGGTAGTCCTTTTAAATCTCAAGTTAATTCCTTAAGAAAATCTTGTCAAGATTGACAGTTCTCCGAAACTCAAGAATTTCGGAAAACCTTTCCACGAAGTACGGAGGGCTGTAAGTTTTATAATTAGAGGGCTAAACATTTCTCATACTTTGGAACTAAGTAATTCTCGGTATAATTATTACATTAACTCCCTCGCACTTACGCAACATAATATAATATTCGCGCACTTTCAAATATTGCTAATTGTACATTTGTTTGAAACATTCAGGCTTCATATCACTGTATTATACCCAACTCTGGGATTTCTCTGAAACCTTCGCTTTGTTCTACAAATATAAGCATGCAAATTGGTCTAAGTATATCATATTTTCTATTTACAGGAACATCAATACTAAACACAAACTGTTCTAGTCTATTACTATCTCTCAAAATAATCCTATTATTTCAAGCACATACATATTTCTATATTAGAAACTTTCAGATCTTTTTTACACCTCTAAATAGCAACTTTACGGGTATAATGCCGCAAGTGAAATATTATTTCCAACTCTAGCACGCCAAGCGTGTGAACAAAACACGCAAATATTTGCATCCCTATTCGCACGCACACACGCATGTTTGCAGCCCTATCACACTATTATACAACATAATGTTACGCACAGTAGTGGCTTGTCAATGTGGGTGAAACCAGAATATGAAGAAGGCTTACATGGGCACAAGAAGGCACATCCACAGTTATGCCTTTACTTTGCTATTCCCATTTTCACTCCCCCTCCCTCTCGTTCTACTTCTTTCCTGACCTGTAATTCCCGTCTTATGCATTGTTTAAAGGCATGACTGTATATGAGTACTTTTCGTCTAAACCAATATCCAGAATTTATATATCATCTGCCCGATCCTGGTTACGCCCACAGTCACCAATATAATATGTTTCTTTTATAGCTGATCCAGTAGTGTACAATAGCCGTTAGAGATGGTTCAGTTTTACTCAGTCACACTCGGTGACAGTGTGTTCACAATTCCGACGCGGTACACTGAGCTAGTGAGCCGCGGCGCGGGCGCACAAGGGATGGTGTGGTAAGACTGGGCGCCATCTTGCAAACATGGCCGCCGCTTTACATGTTTTCGTCTGCTTTGGTTTTAGGATTAATACTAATATTGACACGACCACAATTTCGTTATAGCTCTTCGAAAACAGAATATTGGCCCATCATATAAAATTCTTTTGTTGTATTACACCATTTATTTCATCCAACTGTGTTCTATCGCCATCTGGAATAGGGCACATACCTAATTCAATTATTTTCCAGGTAGTACTTAGGATAGTTGACTTTCCGTCACAATAAAATCGTATTCACGACACTACACAAATCAAAGTATTCCTCAGAATAATTTCAAATTAAAAAGGTATTTGAATATATTCAATCTATAAACTCTGAATGGAAATGTGAATAAAATATTTGAATTCTTAATTTTCAGATATTAATTTACATTATTTCATCTTGGTGGTTTGGGTTATTGTTGTTTGTTTTTTGTATTGTTTCATGGGGGTCATCACTTCATTATGGCATATATAAAATTTGAATTTTGACTCGGACAAGGGATTTCATACATGAACATAAACTGAATTAACAACTATTAACTTTGCATAGTGAAAACTAATATTAACTTGTGTATTACTTATCGAAATATCAAAAAATTTCCTTTGTTTCTAACTGCAAAACTAATATTTTGCGCTTTAAACTAATAAACACGGCTGAAATAGCATTATATTATTCGCCTGGCTTCATGCATCCAAGGATTATAAAAATTCAAATCTGATTTGTAAGTTTTGTTTGGTTTTCATACCTTTATGAAACTCTTTTATACCGGCTTTTCTCTTCTAAGTCATCCATTGGTTGCTTACTTAGTGAATTGCGATTATGTTTGGTTACAGTGCTGCGTATGACACGGTGACACAACAGAATGTCGCCATTAAGAAGCTGTCGCGGCCATTTCAAAACGTGACGCACGCGAAGCGGGCGTACCGCGAGTTCAAACTTATGAAACTCGTCAATCATAAAAATGTAAGTTAAAGTTGAATACTTTCTGAAGTTGAAAACTTTGTTTTTGTGTGATTTATTTGTTTCTTTCCTTTTTAGTACTTTAAACAAAAGAATATATTTCAGTGTCTGTGTTTCATGGTTCTGTCCGGCTTTCTTTATTTTTAAGGACCTTTTTATCTATGAAAAAGTCTGTTTTGTAACAAAAAACTTCAAGAACTACCTTGAAGACATAGTCAAGGAAAATTAAACTAATGTTAGTTTCATACTAGCAATTATTTTCCGAAATCAGCGTGTTCCTTATAAGCTTCCTTCCAGTCTCGGCGAAATAATATCACCCGCCTTCTTTAATTATTTCTTCCAGATAATAGGCCTTCTAAACGCGTTTACGCCGCAGAAGAGCCTCGAGGAGTTCCAGGATGTTTACCTGGTGATGGAGCTGATGGACGCCAACCTGTGCCAGGTCATCCAGATGGATCTGGACCACGAGCGCATGAGCTATCTCCTCTATCAGATGCTGTGCGGAATCAAACACTTGCATCTTGCTGGGATTATACATCGGGTAAGCGGATTTAATTGGTCTTTTCTTCTAGAAGTACAGACTTCCAGATTCACCAAATCTGAAGCACGAAGTAAATACTAAGTTTTCATTTATGAGAAAAAAGAGGCTGCCATTTTGTTGAAGCAGCGGTCAAGTAATTGGCTTCCAGCGAGGAAAAGGATAGCCCATTTTGAAACAATTATATTTGCGTACAGAAAGAATAAAAACGCGTTTATTGGCATTCCAACAACAAAAAAAACCACAACACCAGAACATTTCAGATTCAGATAACTTTATTTGCTCAAACACGTGTTTACATACAATTACTTCAAGAAAATGCATGCATGGTGTTAAACGTACATAGAGTTGTGCAACATGTTTACCATATAGTCATGGTGTGCAAATATTAATTAAACAAATTAAATTAATTAAATTATTACAAATTAAGAATTAAAAACTAATAACAACTTTAATGAAAATGGACAATACTAACATAACTAAATAAATTAAATTAAACTGATTGATTACATAATTAATTAGAATAGTAAGGAGTTAAATACAAAATTTTAAATATTCCAATTCAAAAATAAAACATAATTATGTCAACGTAGGTCCAAAATATTCAATAGAAACATCATTATCAAAAACATTATTACAATAGATATATTTAACAATCAATTAATTTTTCAAAAAAAGGTCATGTCAATATAAACATGATTCATTTCATTTTTTTTTCTTTTTTTTCTGATCTATACGCTCTTAAATTTAGTGTCACCTGTATCTGCGTACTTGTCTATGTCAAAAAAAATATTTGTATTACGTGTGATCATTTAATCCAAACGGCCAAAATTTGTGAGATAGAGAACTTGGGGTCTATTTCTACTTGAATTGTAGAAGTTTGTTTTTAGCTTAGACATTTTATCCGTACAAATCATGCTAATATTTAATTTTCATATTCAACCAGACTAATTATGTAATGTGTTCCTCAGGACTTGAAGCCGTCCAACATAGTAGTAAAGAGCGACTGCACGCTGAAGATCCTGGACTTCGGACTGGCGCGTACCGCTGGGACTACCTTCATGATGACGCCCTACGTTGTCACGCGGTATTACCGCGCGCCTGAGGTATATATGGTTACTTTTACTTGACTTATCACAAGACTTGATCTAGAACTGTACCGATAATGACAAGAAGATTGTATTGTCCGTTCCAAAAGTGGTTGATGGAAGTATGAACAAAACCCTGTTCAGGTTAATTCTTACGCAATCAATCACTAAAGGGTAAATTAGTAACATGTCCTCTGTATTAAGAATGTTTCAACTTTATATCTCACTGCTTTGTCCTACTATTTTTGTTTGAAAAAAAAAAAACATTATTTAATTTTAATTGAAAAATTGTCACTGAAAATTGTGGTAATAAACTTCAATTGCGAAATGATAAAAAAAAAGTTAGAAATAAGAAAAAAAAAATGGAGTTCAAATAGGCAAATCAAAGCCCTGAATTTATAAGTGGCACTACTAATCTGCATCCACTAATACGTTTCTTGATCCGTTACTTTTCACTTTCATTTGGGACGTTTGTAACACACCATAGCTAGTACCACACATGGCTAGTAATCCCATCAGCCCTGATAACGTTCCCACTGAATCTTCTACGCCAGTGCATTGTAGATACAATGCGCGAGAAAATTTGCGCCAACAGTTTAAAATCGAACATTAAAACACTCTCTGATTTTCGGCGCGCTGAGATGGACTCGGTTGGGCTAATTCAATACCGAGACATGGAAAACCAGTACCTGAAAAATCCCGGCGGAACTTTATTGCGTCTGTGTGTATATAGAGTTTTTACTCGCCGTAGACCTTCGGGAAACTTGATAAAACGCAATTGATGGTTTCGCAAATACTTTGTTCTTGTGATCAGTTCTCGTGGGCATATATCTATTGAGAATTTTTATAGTTTTACTAACCACCTATCTGCTATGTTCCGCAGGTGATCCTCGGCATGGGCTACACGGAGAACGTGGATATCTGGTCCGTGGGCTGCATCATGGGCGAGATGATCCGCGGCGGCGTACTGTTCCCGGGCACCGATCACATCGACCAGTGGAACAAGATTATTGGTCAGTCCATATACTATTGTTGCGAGCTGGGGTTCGGGATAGATAACTTTGCCAATTTACACCAAAAACACTAACAATTTAATCAAATAATCACAATTCAGTAATCAGAAACTTTAATCAGAATCGCTTGTCTCGCTTGTAGTTCACTGTTTCGCATTCGTAACCGAACTGTCATCCCAGTCTAACAACCCTCTGTTCATATGACGAGCTTATTCGCCCATAATATTCGCGAACTCTGCCTCCTCCTAAAATATGCTCGTCCCGCGCATCATTATTTCCATAGTATCGCGCCCATCGATCTACATTAACAATTTTAGGCGTAGTTCGATCGATCTTGGTCACAATTCGGTACGCTCCATCTCATTTTGCCTGTAGTTTAGGGGACTTCGCTTTGCGGCACATTGGATTATGCAACCACACTAGCGAACCTTCGTCGCTGCTACAACCTTCGCCATATCTATCCAACTTCTGATTAAATCTTTCCACCATTCCGTCAGATTGTGGGTGGTATGAACTGAGTTCTGGCTTTGTGAGCACCCAACAAGTTTCTTCAAAAAAATTAGACATACAATTTCTTCCTTGATCGCTGTGGATTTCTAAGGGTATCCGATACCGACAGAAGATTTCGTGTACTAATTTATCTGCTACTGTTGAATCTTCTTGAGTAGGAATGGCGAATACTTCCGGCCAGTTGGTGAAACCATGAAATATTTATTTCCACTTTCACTTTCAGGGAATGGGCCAGCGACATCTAGTGCTATCCGTTCCCAGGAGCCCCTACGTTGAAAGGTTTCAATGCGCCCCTGCTGCGTGTGTGAGGACCATTTACCGACAGCGACATCAATCTTCAACAGAGTCCTTTTTGCTCCCATATAGACTACTTGAACAACCATTGTTGTAGAGCTGGAGAACTTCTGGTACCTTTGCTTTCGGGACGACCATTTGCAGGTGGCAGCTATCCTCTCGAGCATTATCCCACTTCTGACACTAAATGTTATACGAGCTGGGTTCGGGATAAATAAGATTTGGCAATTTACACCATTAACGATTTATTCAAATAATCAAAATACAGCAATCAGAAAGTTTAATAAGAATCACTTGTCTCACTTGTAGTTCACTGTTTCGCATTCTTAACCGAACTGTCTTCGCAGTCTAACTATCTGTTATTTATATGGAGACCTTAATCGCCCATAATATTCGCGAACAGTCGTGAATCGCTGCCACTTAATCACGGTTAGCGGCGACATCCCTAGATAGTATCAGAACAGATAATTGCGCTATTTGGTAATAGATGACTGGCCTGTTAGTCTAGTGGTTAGTGACCCTAACTGCTAAGACTGAGGTCGTGGGTTCGATTCCCACCCAGGACAAATGTTTGTGTGATGAGCATAATCATTTGTTCTGTGTCTGGGTGTAATTTATCTGTAATATGTATGTATTTAGAAATATATAAGTATTATTTGAGTTGGTTTGGTTACCATAGTACAGGCTCTGCTTAGTTTGGGATCAGATAACGATGTGTTGGGTGTCCTAAGATATTATTATATTATTATGGCGGTGGCGTTTATAGATTATCCAGTTTGTGTGGTACCCGCTATTTGATAATAGATGGCGGCAGTGTAACGTTCCATGCCTTAACGATCTACTTAACACTATTATTACACATACTCCAAGCGGCAGGTTTTTTGGCAAAATCATATCAGTAATCTGACTTGTGTTACCAATTAAGATATACACAGGTAAGATTACAGAAATGAATTACGTCTCTTGCAAAGAAACATTTTCACAGATGAATTCATGACACTTTCAGTTTTTTTTAGGATTTTAGAACTGTTTTTTTTCACAAATATGGTTCTATCCTTCCATATAATATTTCGGTACCGCCACCATCTGTAATCTGAGGAGAGCTAATTCCAGTCCAATCATCATAGCATTACATTTAACAATAATTGACAGAGCAACTGGGCACGCCGTCCGCGGCGTTCATGGCGCGCCTGCAGCCGACGGTGCGCAACTACGTGGAGAACCGGCCGCGCTACACCGGCTACAGCTTCGAGCGCCTGTTCCCCGACATACTGTTCCCCAGCGACAGCAACGAGCACAACAGGCTCAAGGTCAGAACACTAACAAACTATTTGCAGACCAACCAATTTCAAAGACCAACCATTTTTCAAATAGGCACATAAAACGCACTTTTGAACACAACACATTAACATTAAAAAAGAGTAGTCGCCGATTCCAAAAGGTAGATTCGTATGGAGAAGAATGGGCAAGAAACTTCACCGTTATTCTTTAAAAAAATATTTTATTTAGATTTACTATGTAAAATTGTTAACACTGAGCATGGTTAAATCCACTCACATTAATCATGATTAACATTCAATGTTTAAACTGAAAATCACAAGTCATTCATTCAAATTGGGCTGACAGTGCAATTTTTAAACAAGTTGCATAATATGAAGACGTTCTTCACCACTTCCTAATGCTTTAGCTGGGAAGAAGTGGTGCAGCAAACTTCCTAAAGGCATACACATCTTAAACTAGCTGTCGGAGGGTTACCTAAAAATCCTTAAAACATACGGACATTTTTTTTTTTGTCTGTTTTAATTAGTTGTAAGTCCTCCATGTACTAAATAAATAAATAAAACTTATACCTTTAAACGAGCAATTCTTGTATATGTATATATAATCTGAATCTCAGAAACGGCTCCAACGATTTTCTTGAAATTTAGTATACAGGGGGTTTCGGGGGCGATAAATCGATCTAGCTAGGATACATTTTTAGAAAATTTCTTTTTACCAAAAAAAAAACCGAGCAGAGCTCGGGCATCCAGGTACTTGAGTATAATGATAGACTTATTTTAACGAATATTCTCTGTTGTGCAGGCGTCGCAGGCGCGCGACCTGCTGTCGCGCATGCTGGTGATCGACCCCGAGCGGCGCATCTCTGTGGACGAGGCTCTGCTGCACCCCTACATCAACGTGTGGTACGACGAGGGAGAGGTCAACGCGGTACGACATGCTCTTTATCGATATAATCATGGAAAGAATATCAGGGGCAATGTTGGCGGTCTAGCCAGGGAAAAATCTAGGAATTTTGCAATGTACAGGGGGGACATTTTAGCAATGTTAAGAACTATTCAGAATGCTGTGGTATAAGTTGGAATTGTAGAAGGGAAAATATTTTGTATTAGGTCCAGTCTTAGCTCCACGGGGATACTGTTATCTTCTTGAGTAATTTATGTGTTGAGTCATGTATTTGCTTGCGTCCCAGCCGGCGCCGGCGTCGTACGACCACTCGGTGGACGAGCGCGAGCACACAGTAGACCAGTGGAAGCAGCTGATCTACCAGGAGGTGGTGGAGTACGCCGCGCCGCCGCCGCCCAGCTCGCACCAGCCGCCGCCCGACCACGCGCAGCCCGCGCTCACCACATAGGTAGCTACGGCACCCGACCATCCCATCTTACACACAATACATATTGAATGCACATCATCTTTCACACTGTCTCTCCATCCACATTAATAAGTAAAACTTTCATTACACCCTGATAACCGACTTCTACACTACATTTTAGTCACCGGTGCCACTTTTTGACATTAATGTCCAATTTGGGCTCCACAGTGAATTAAACCGTGATAATAAGTTTATTTATTTACCAATAATATAAAAGTATCTTATCTGTTTTTTTTTACCCGTTTCGATTCATTTCTCATTTTTGTATGATGATCATTAATTTAATGACTTTCCCTTTATTATTTATAGGTTTAGAGAAAATTAGACAAACTAACTTGCTAAACCCAAACTAATTACTGTTTTAAAAAATCGGCAGCCAGATTCGACACCATTTGTATTAATCAGTTCCCGCTAATTTCTAATTTCCTACTTATTTGGATGAATGTTGCCAACGAAACTTTTTAATATAAATAAATTCATCGCCGTTTTATTTGTCACAGGCTTCAGCAGAGCTGACCGCCGAGATCTAATCCACGAACACAGTGCAAGGACAATTTTCAACGTATAAAACCGAGACGTGTTTCGTGAGATGGCTACTTGCGGTGTAGCCAATCCGGCGGTGACAAAGCTACAAGTGATCGACATGTTATACATACTATAACTAACTGATGTATATATTTATCGTGGAAATGTTATGTGCAATACTCGACGGAATGAAATCAAGTGCAAAGTATAGGAAAAAGTAATTTGACTCGTTCATTTTCTTGCGTACGGAGAGTGAATGTTTCAGACACTACCATTAAAATTAGGCAGCATAACAGAGAATAACCCGTAGCGTAGCTGAAGTAAATTTGTACTCTATTATGTACTGGTTTGTTTATATTATTTTAAATACCGTTATGGACTTGTCTATTTGTAGTTTCTTCCTGTTTCTTATGATATAAATAGTGGTAAGCTGTAATTTTAATTTACCTATATGGGATGCTTTTAAAATAAGCTCAACAGTTTGAATGCTCGGTTCCTACACGCCCCATCCGTGTCTCACGACTTTGGACAATTAATTTGCATTAAGGAGTGCCTTTTGCGAATTGCAAAACATAAAGTTGGTGATTTTCTGCGTATGGACTGACTTTGATATGTTTGAATATTTTTGTAATAAAAATACATAAATGAATAAATGACTTAAGTGATTCCCTTTTAATATGATGCAATATTTTATCTATGAACTTTTTGTTTTAATTTATAATTATAATACGGTATGAATTATTCGTAAATATTAATGATAAAGAGTTGAGCTTATACTGTTTTATTGTAAAATATTATGTTCAATTTAATTGTGCAATTATGAATTTTTATTATATTTTAATATTAATTAACTTAAATGATCACTATTGCAGATTTCTTTTCTTATCCCAATTTGCCAATAACTTGAAGATTTTCTAAACGAATTAATAGTACAGTGCCATTCCCAACCTTTTTGCCATAGGTAGGTACTCGAGTACTAGTGAGTTTTGTAAGAAATTGCAATTGTGAGGAAAATAATGAGTGATTCATGAACGTGTATTATAATTTGTTTCTTAGCCATATACATCGTCTGATAGTTACTCGGGATTTTGTGATGTTCATAGTTTTTTCGTAAGTAGACCCTAGTTACGTTGTTGATAATATTGTATTGAGTGTACGAGAGTAGATCATTAAGTACATTTCTACCTAATTAGTCTCATATAGGTCACCTCACACGTTGCTGAAGAGAACTGAAATCGAAATACGTAATAGACATCGAGTTCTCATAGAAATAGTTATCGATCATTACAAATACACAGTCGGTAACGCCGGCGGTTATATTGAGGTTGTTAATCCCATTTCGCGGGAAATAGTTAACATAAGTCAATAAATACGTTGAATACTTGCCTTGAAAGGATCGCTTTGTAGAAACAAAATAAGTCTCATTAGGATTAAATAATAAAGTCGTGAAATAGTTCTGGTCTCTTCTACATTTAGGGTTTCAATAGTACGGATTTTATTTCTATGAAGCTAACATGAAGTGATTTGTTTTACTCTTCATCAAAGGCTTAACGTGTGAGGGGTTCGTAGGTTATTGTTTGAAACCTCACTAGGTGATATAATTATGAATAAGGTTAATAAAGAATGATGATAGTATAACGGATGGTTTCAGCATATAGCACAATTTATTAGCTATAGACATTAAAGCAGGACGGTAACGTGTTTGTGATGCGCGCATCATTTTGTATAATCGTTAATAACGTTATTACGAAAGCAATAATACATCTTTTTTTTTTCTATTCGCCTTCATGAGCGGTCATACAACTGCGTTCATATTATTTAATGATTTCGGCTCTAAACATATCACGGACGACACAATAGATTTAATTTTCGACAAGATTTTCATTAAACGATGAATTGATCGCTCGTACGTTTGAGATGTTGCTTTACTTTTGTTCCATAACATTATAGGTACTACATACAAATATTAAGAGTAAAATATAAAAAATATAGGTACGTCGCTTTTGTCAATTTCGCTACCCACATTGAAACTTGAGGGAGGCTTCCTTAGAAATAAAGATCTACAATGGCCAATAAATTCCAACATAAGTAAAGATGGATCATAATTTATAATTGTATATTTTGTACATTTTATTGAAGTTTCACTTCCTTGGCAATGGTAGACTGTAGTCTAATTGAATTAAAAGGGCTGCTTGGGATTAAGATCTTGAAGGCACAACTGAGACAACTGTGTTTAAAAAGTAAGAAGATGAAATTATAATACATTTGCGAGAGTATACAATAATATTTAATATTTTAGGTCTAGTGTAAAATCTGTAAATATTAACACTTAATATTTATGGAACGAAAGTGAAGGAAACATGCTGTGTAACCTTAGAACATTCTGTTTATCACTATAGTAAATATAAACCACAACTGTACGTCCAAATTGTCCATTTATATGTTAATGTACCTATTACAAATTACAATAATATAATCATTAGAATGTATTTTAGTACACTTGGTAAACAAGGTGTTAAGGTAGTCGCCATGTTGAGACGCAGGCCGCGCGGCTTCTAGCGATATACATACATACATACTTGAGTTAACATTTCAATGACTATCTAAAAACAACTTATTTTTACTGTACACGTAAGTTATTTCATATTTTAACTGAATAAAATCGAAATGGTTATTATAAACAGTGTGTTTGATTTATAAATTAATCCAAATATACCTAGGACATGCGAACAAAATTACTTATTGCGAGGCTCAAACTGCCCTCTGGTAAGTCGATGGATTCACTCGGCGTAACAGCTACTCTTTTTTACTCCTGATTCATTCATCCTTTAACTAGTCTGAATGTCATACAAGATGTAATGAAAATTATTGTTTTCTGGGCCAGTTTCTAATTCACAAGCACGCTGGTACGAGGGTACGAGGCGCTAAACTATACGGTTTGGCAGCTCGATTACAATATTACTGAACTACAGTGGCAGAAAGTCGGTTAGGAAAGGAAAGGACGGCAGAACTAAGCCATCGCCCTGGTACACATAAATAGGAGTTATGTCAATTCATGCAAGGGATTGGGACTAAGTAATTACAGCCGGATGAGTCGATCCATTAGGTTAAGCTACGCTTGCTGCGGTTGGTCTGTGGATGGGTAACCATAATTACAAGTGATGTGCCATATCGTTAAAAATGTATATCCGGATCCGTATGGATACGGATATTTGGTGTCAAGTTCCGCGGATACGGATACGGATCTTAACTATCTTACTCAATCGGATTCGCTCCACGTGATCTTGAAACGATAGTTCACGCCACGCGACGCTTTGCTTGACAGGACATGTTTCGAATTGTATTGCGCTGGTCTTTCTTTTGTTTTGTTTACAGCTTAGTCATTAAATATTTGATACATACATACATAAACTCACTCCTTTTTCCCATGGGGATAGCGGAAACTACGGAACGCCACCTGCTACGATCCTTACATACTCCTTTTGCCTCGTTAAGGTTCATATATCTGGTCATACACACACGCTGGTAGAGTACGGAACTACGCACCTGACCTTTCTGAAGAACATCACCAATAAAGTCACTAGGTATATGTCCTCCTAGGGAGTCCCCTCCCGGCATTTCCACTTTCATCTGCCTTGTAAGTACCTTTTATAAGCCGTCCTTCAGTCATCCTCTCAACATGACCAAACTATAAACATTTGATTTTAAGAAATAAAATAATCTTAAAGGAATTTAATCGTTTTTCTTTGCTACCTAACTACCAATATTTAGATTTTCATCTATGCATTTAAATTATTAAGGTAATAGATCCGCCAAAAAGTAACGGATACGAATACGGATCTTTCTTTTCCCACGGATATATGGCACATCACTAATCTTTACATACCAAGACCCCTCCGTACCTCTACTGTTACTTGTTGGTCTTTAACAGTCTTGACGGGTCGTCAGAAACCCGAAAATCTGACAACCAGTCTTACCAAGGGATATCGTATTACCCAGTAACTGGGTTGTGGAGGTCAGATAGGTAGTAGCTCGAAGTAAAATACTAACAATAAGCTTTAAAACTAAAAAACCATTTCATCATCATCATCATTTCAGCCGAAAGACGTCCACTGCTGGACATAGGCCTCCCCCAAGCACCGCCACTTCGACCTGTTCTGTGCTTCAAACCTTTTACTTAAAACATATTTTTAGCCTTATTACCGCAACGTTTGGGACTACCCAGGACCGGGGACGTATAGCGTAGCTAGCATTCCCGAAAATTAAATTTTGCTCGATACAGTCCTAATTGGTAGAACGTATCGTCACAATCACTCTGAAGTCTGAACGTCTACAAAATCACGCTACTATATTTCTCCCATTTTGGTAGTTTTATTATTTAGGTGGCAATCGTTTTAAATATTCGTCCAAAAATTAAACCTTCAATCAAATCGCAATGTGAGTGTATGTATCTGTAGTTTCTTTAGAAATCATTGAATAGATTTGGAATAATAAGTTCCAGACAGTGTTATTTAATGTATTTTATGACGTATTCTATCAAATGTATTCGATATTAATAATTCTTGCTTGGTTTCGAACGTTGGGAGTCATGTCTATCTCAACTGACACTCAACCAACCAAATCAAAATGTCGAGTCGACCAGCCAGTTGTCAAAGTCAACTCGAAGAAAGCAAATCGTACGAAAGCGATCAATAGTGGATAAAAAATAAATAAAGACGTTATTCTTACGAAGTTTGATAAATAAATACAAGTGTTAACCATATGTGGTATCTTGAATAATTAATTTGGCGTAAAGTTGTACACAAAACCGTAGAAATGTCAGAGAAAGACAAATCCAAAGTGAACGTCCAAGCAAAACACATACCAAAAGACGCGCAAGTAATTATGACGATAATGAAGGAGGTGGGCATTACAGATTACGAGCCGCGGGTCGTGAACCAGCTGCTTGAGTTCACGTACCGCTACGTAACATCAGTATTGGATGACGCGCGAGTGTTTGCAACCCACTCGAAGAAAAAAACAATTGATCTGGAAGATGTTAGGCTGGCTGTACAGATGCAGTTAGATAAGTCGTTCACGAGTCCCCCTCCGAGGGAAGTGTTGTTGGAGATATCGAGGGTGAAGAACGTCAATCCTCTGCCGATGATCAAGCCGCACTGTGGACTACGGTTACCGCCAGATCGGTGAGTGAAATTGTAATTGTTGCAGTGTCCACAAGGTCCTACCAATTTTATAATGAACCGCTGATATTTATGTAAATTTATATTTTTCACACTCAATGTATCGTGTGAAGCTAAGAGGGGTGTGTAGACACAAATGGGTACAGTAAGAAATGAAACAAAAGGAAGTCTGAAAGTGGCACTGGTGACTGAAAAGTTGCCTGGAAATTGATTGTCATGGTATGAGCATGTGATGCGGAAGAATGAGGAAAAAGCTGTGAGGAAAGTTTTGAGTTTGAATGTCAGTAGCTATAGGTAAGTGTAGGAAAACACCAACAAACTAATGGTTGGACTGTGTGAAAGATGATAAGGCTAGAAGTAATAGAAATGAATGGAAAGAAAATGCTGCGCCAACCCCAAATAAAATGGGAAAAGGGTCCTACCCGAATGATAAGCCAAGCCAAACAAAACAAATTAAGTAATGCAACATAATACCTACTTGCTTAACAAAAACTTTGATGATTTTTGACTTGTTACAATAAAATATAACTTTTAAGTGTTAATTATACATGGTGATGTAAAGCAGAGAGAAGTACCTTATATTCATTCTCATTATTTTACCATTATTAACTTAAAAGACTTTTTGTTTCAGTTACTGCCTGTCAGCCTGCAACTACCGCCTCAAGCCTGTCAAGAAAGCCCCACCGAAGCCCACAATCTCAGCGGTACCATCTCTAAAAACAGTCACTACGACCAAACCACCTCCTTCACAGAATGTAATGGTGAAGAGACCGCCCGGGGCCATTGTAAATGTTGCTGCACCCAAAGCAACTGTTATTCCTAAACCTGTTCTCAAATTCACTTCCGGTACTAAGGTAAGGTTTGAATAAATGAGACTTATAAATCATAATCTTAATGCATCTCAACATCATATTACTTAATATAATGCACAATCTTAAATAGATTCCTCACACACTTGTCTCTTTAAGATAGTGCAGGTAGGTAGGTAATAGGTAATAGGTAGAACGGGCTGGTGTCCGCAACTCCACGTCTGAGCGCGTATTTTGCGTACGGGTGGGAAATCGGTTATTCGATCCACCCCAGCTCCTCGAGAAAGGCCAGCAACGTCTTGATGTTGCTGACTATCTCACGTAGGGTACCTGGGTTACCGAAGTACTTGGCCCTGTATGTGGCGATCGCCGGGCAGTTTAGAAGCACGTGCGCTGCTGTCTCGTCGTCCTCAATGCAGGCTCTGCACAGCGGACTGTCTGTAGCTCCTATGACAAATAGATGTTTATTAAACGACCCATGGCCAGTTATTGCTGCTGTAACCATACGCAGCTGTCGTTTGTCTAGCCGGAGGACCTGTTTTGTGAGGCGGGCATCGATGGCAGGTAATGCTTCCTTGGCCTGCCTGCACTCACTTTGGTCGACCCATAGCTTAAAGTGTTGATCCCTGGTACGTTTCCTTACCAGAGAGCGTAGGAACCCAAAGGGGAGTGGCGCGATTGGTTCTGGTCCCACCGGTGTCATGCTCGACCCCCTTCTGGCTAGTTCATCGGCGGCATCATTACCTAGCGAACCGCTGTGTCCTTTTATCCACTGAATGGTTATATTATTGAGGCTACCCACCTGAAGATAGTGCATTATATTCCCATGCCCCGAGTTAAAGATGAAAAAAGCGAGGTGTATAATTAAAAATAGTTTATTTTAAAATTAAAATCTTAATATGGAGATAGCATTGGCACAGCCTATATCTAAAGCACCAAAAAAAAAAGAAACTTTTTGGTATCCATATTCTATGTTGGATGGTTTGGATTCTGCACTCGGCCATGGTGGCCAAACTAATTAGTGTCTAGGTCAACCTAAACTTGAATGTAGCTGGACCATACTGCCCGCGTTATTGTAATTAGAGTACATAAGAAAAATTTTTTCAATATTTTTAAATTGGTGTATCTTAATGATTACAGCAGATAACTCAGATATTTAAACGGACAACAAAAGGTAAATTTGCATAGATAAAAAAAAAAAATATTCCATGTATGACTTGATTTACGAATCACAGTACAGTAAAAAAAATCGTAACACCAGTAACTATAACAATACAACTTACTGTAATTATAACAATCAGGGCAGCATAGATCTATGATAGGAGGTGAACCAATGACTCTTAATGCCTATTTGTAAATAATTGTCTGTGGTTTTAAAACCATAATTATCTTGAACCTACCAGCTATATTGTAGCTAGCTGGATCCAATAATTTAGCAAATTTAACGCATTGAATCATTTATAAACAATTTGTAGACATTAATCAAAACCTTTGTATTTACATCTCCAAAACATAACCATTTCCAGGTGGTAGCCAAGCCAGCAGTCAGGGTAACGGCTGGACCATCAGCTCACCAACCCGTCAAAATGGAGCTTGACGACCCAGTGGCCCAGAAACGAAAACGCGAAGATGATGACTATGACACGTAATTTAAGCTCTACATCTATGTATTAAGGTTGATTATTTTGTATTTTTAATTATCAGAGGCAGTGGTATACATAATAATTATTTATACTGTGTTTTATTTCATTTATCGCTCTTTTTAGGGTTCTGTTACCAAATGGCAAAAAACGGAACCCTTATGAATTCGTCATGTCTGTCTGTCTGTCCGTCCGTATATCTCAGCCACTTTTTTCCGAAACTATAAGAGCTATGCTGTTGAAACTAGGTAAGTAGATGTATTGCTTTTGCTAAATCCAAATTTTTAAGCGATCAAATTAAAAATTCAAATAATAAAATAAAAACTACTTGGAAAATCATTAACAATGAGACGGGTAAACCGGTTAAACAAGAAAAACAACTTGAAATTATGGTCGACAACAAATTAGTTAATACGGCAGCTGACGTAGCACAGGCATTTAATGAGTTTTTGCCAACATACCTGTAACTACGACTCGCTCCTTAAATTCGTCCCCGTCTAAAGCTGATAATCTTTTGCATAGTAGTTTGCCAAAAAGTAGTTGCCTATTCAATTTTGAACATGTAACGCCTCGTGATGTAGTTAATGTTTTTAACACACTTAAGTCTAAAAACACTGGTGATTTCTGGGGCATTTCCATCAAACTATTAAGTAATATAATAGACATCGTAGCCCCCTATTTAGCTGTTACTTTTAATAAATGTGTTGATGTCGGAACTTTTCCTAACCTCATGAAGAGTAGCAAAGTCATACCATTATTTAAATCAGGTAATAAAAATGACGTTTCTAATTTTAGGCCTATTTCTATCTTACCTGCATTTAGCAAAATATTTGAAAAGTTAATCCTCAAGCAGTTGCTAAGACATTTTAATTTAAATAGCCTCCTTCATAATGAGCAATATGGCTTTACAAAAGGTCGTTCAACTACAGATGCGGGTGTTGCTCTCTTGAAACACATTTTTAACGCATGGGAGAACTCGCAAAATGCTATCGGAGTATTCTGTGATCTCTCCAAAGCCTTTGATTGCGTGCACCATGACACGCTTTTGCGTAAACTACGTCATTACGGTGTCCATAACAAAGCTATAAACGTAATAAATTCTTATTTACATAATAGGTTCCAATGTGTAGATATTAATGGTGTAAAATCTGCCGGGCTACCGGTTCAGTTAGGTGTGCCTCAAGGCTCTATACTCGGCCCATTCTTGTTTTTAGTGTATATCAATGACTTACCATTCTTTTTAAAGGGTATTTGTGACGTTGTACTGTTTGCAGATGATACATCTCTTATTTTTAAAGTAGACAGGAACAGACCAGATTTTGACGACGTGAACAGTGCACTCTCAATGGTTACCGATTGGTTTACGGCAAATAACCTAGTTCTCAATGCCAAGAAAACCAAATGTGTAAAGTTCGCCTTACCGAATGTTAGAAATCTAGGTCCCAACATCGTCTTAGATAAAGAGGTGCTTAAAACTGTAGACTCGGCAGTTTTTCTGGGCATAACAGTGGATGGCAAACTTCAGTGGGGCCCTCATATTTCAAGCCTAGCGGGAAGGCTCAGTTCAGCTGCCTACGCCGTTAGAAAACTAAGACAATATACTGACGTTGATACAGCTCGGTTAGTCTATTTTAGTTATTTCCACAGCGTTATGTCTTACGGTATTCTACTGTGGGGTACAGCAGCTGATATTCAAAATATTTTTGTCCTTCAGAAACGAGCTGTTCGAGCAATTTACCAGCTAGGTGCCAGAGTTTCCCTAAGGGACTTTTTTAAAGATATTGGTATTCTTACGGTGTCATCACAATTCATTTTCGCCAACATCTTATATATTAGGCAAAATATACACTTATACGCTAAAAACAGTGATATTCACACTGTTAACACTAGAAGTAAGGACAAACTACGTGTTCCCTTTCACCGGCTTCATAAGGTGCATAACTCATTTGTTGGGCTTGGTATAACATTTTACAACAAGCTACCACCTTCTTTACTAGAATTACCTTTTAATCTAGTGGTAGGTTCAATATAATTGTTTCCATATTTTTTTCCTGTTTATGCCAATTTTATTTTATTAGTATTGCATAATGTGGTTAGCTAGCGACCTCGACAAGTAATCATTCAATTCTTGCTTGAGCAACCGGCAGCAAGTTCGTCATGCTCCCTTAGATGTCAATGCTTGCGGTAGCGTCGGGGGTCGGGTTACCCCCTTCCCTCAAATATGGCGAGGGGGGCAATGGCTGATCTTTGCGTTATGCTCGTGAACGGGTGCTGCTTGTGGTGACTGGTCGTCTTGCTGACTTTGATGTTGATATTATTGTTAATATTACTTACCTGTTTAATTTATTTTACGTCGATGGTCCTAGTTTATCATTTGTGGCCTCGAGTTGTAACTCAGGTCGTAACAGCTATGTGAACATTCAGCATTGCATATGTAAGCTGTCACGCCCTTTATGCCAGTTTTTTATTTTTGCAGCCATGTTTCTATATACATATTTTTTTTTGCTTATGCTTGAGTATAGTTTTCATTTTATTTGTTGGTATATTGGGTTGGCTAGCTGGCATATAGCAAATCATTTAATTTAATTTGTGTCTCTTAATGTTTTACTATATACCATTGTATAGAATCAAGTTCTTCTAACTGGACAGACAGCTGTGCTGCTGGGGAGTTTGTTGGCCACTTCTTCTTCCCAGCTAAAGCACTAGGAAGTGCGCGACGGGTGGGCGTTTTGGGGGGACTGTCTTTTGTAATTTTGACGTTCGAAAAGTGCTGATCCTCAGCCTAATTTGAATAAATGACTTTTGATTTTGATTTTTTGATTTTATTCTGTGAACCGCATTAAGATTTTCACACAAAAATAGAAAAAAAAAAACAATATATTTTGGGGTTCCCCATACTTAGAACTAAAACTTATTTTTTTTTTTTTTTTCATTAAACCTATATACATGTGGGGTATCTATGGATAGGTCTTCAAAAATGATATTGAGGTTTCTAATATCATTTTTTTTCTAAACTGAATAGTTTGCGCGAGAGACACTTCCAAAGTGGTAAAATATGACGCCCCCCCCCCCCGTAACTTCTAAAATAAGAGAATGATAAAACTAAAAATAAAAACTTTTTTGCAAAAAAAAAAACAACCGACTTCCTTAAAATCACTACAAAGTGAAAAATAACTTTAATTTCGGAAGTCGGTGTCTTAGGATCTGTATTTATGGTTTTTTTGCCACCGACTTCCGAAATTAAAGTTATTTTTCACTTTGTAGTGATTTTAAGGAAGTCGGTCGTTTTTTTTTTTGCAAAAAAGTTTTTATTTTTACATTTTTAGTTGTGGTATTCACCCTGCACTAATTCCAAACAAACAATGCATATTTATGCGATAGCAGAAATCGCGGCTGATTTGCTGTCATTTTTTAAAGAGTTCCGGTGTCTGTCTCCCGAACTCATCATCAGATCTATATGGGACCATTTCGGAATAAACCCCTTTCGAACAAAAAAATAATTTTGCAAATCCGCCTATATATGACGGAGATATGGCCGAACATACATAAAAAAAAGAATTTAAAAAATATAAACATCCGAATTGAGAACCTCCTCCTTTTTGAAGTCGGTTAAAAATATAATATGATGTACATTACCATATAAACTTCCACCGAAAATTGGTTTGAACGAGATCTAGTGAGTAGTTTTTTTTTTAATACGTCATAAATCGTAAACCGCAATTTACCTTTCATTCAATCAACTCAAATATAAAATTTAAAAAATATATATTTAATTTCATAAACATAAGCCTTATGCAACCCTCGGTGCGCGAGTCCGACTCGCACTTGGCCGGTTTTTTAAGTTTGTTTGATCCGTGTCAAGGACTCATGCATCCTGCGATACATTTTCCAATTCACGGCCTTCAGTCAAGAATTCAATGCTCAAAAGCCCTTATAAGTCGTTCTCACTGCCCAACCTTCAAAGAAACTCGGAGCGAAGCTCATTCAGCGAGCGCGGCCGTTAGACCAACCTGTCATTGTGTTGTTCCATAAATTCGTCCACTAGCACTGGCAAGAGGCTAGCGTGCAAATCGTAAATTATCGCACAGAAACGTACTACCAGTTTAGGTAATAT
Organism: Aporophyla nigra; assembly: GCA_947507805.1. Taxonomy (NCBI): domain Eukaryota; kingdom Metazoa; phylum Arthropoda; class Insecta; order Lepidoptera; family Noctuidae; genus Aporophyla; species Aporophyla nigra. The sequence goes on from OX382311.1 coordinate 22,004,875, forward strand.
CTGGTACCAAATCTGGTACCACTAGAAGCGGGTTTTGTACGTACGGGTGGGAAAATCGATTATTCGATCCAACCGAGCTTCTCAACCGTGTGGTGCCGGACGTAAAGAATAACACCACCCCATTTCTTCCCGTGGGTGTCGTAAAAGGCGACTAAGGGACTTACTAGAGAATATGCAGCAGCGTTCTCTATGCATTTTACCACAATACTGCAATCGCCAACCCGCCTGCCAAGCGTGGCGATTATGGCAAAGCCCCCCAAATTGGGGGAGGCCTAAGTCCAGCAGTGGACGTCTTACGGCTGAAATGATGAGCTTCTCAAGGAAAGCAAACAACACCTTGGTATTACTAACATTCTCACGGCGAGTACTTGGTTACCGAAATATTTTGCCCTGTTGCTGGCTACCACCGGGCAGTTTAGAAGCTCACAAGCTGGTGTCTCGACGTCCTCCATGAAGGCTGCACAGCGTACTATCTGTGACTCCTATGACAAAGGCGTTTATTAAATGACCCGTGGCCAGTTATAGCTGCTCCGGTTTAGCAGCCGACAACCTTATAGGTTGACCTGCGAGATAGACCTGCTGTAGTGTGTTAGTCGGAGTGTCTCTTTCGTAAGGCAGCCATCAATAATAGGATGAGCTTCCTTAGTCTGCCTGTACCATCCTTTTTTTTGCGTGGAGCTTTGCTCATGGATACTGCGCTACCACGAGGAGATAGTACACTTATGTGGGACTCTAACTCACTAAAACTCCACGGTGTCATCGGCGCACCAGAACACGTTGCACGCCGTGTCCACCCCAGGGACCACATAGCACATTGGCGCCAAATGAACCCGTGTATGGCACCCTTGGTTCCTCTGTGATGGATCAGCTCAGTGGCCCCCCGCCAACACTTTTTGGCGCAGGGGATAGGGGGTGTGGCAAACGCTATACCGACACTACGTCTCCTACGGCCTCCTATATGACGGCCCGACAACTCAGGAGTTGCGATGTCGGCCAAGCGAAAATTTTAGTAGCTTTTGGATCACAGCCCATCAGCGCATCATCGCATCGCATTCTCATCAAAGATTTAAAAAAAAAATGTATTATATCCCATTTTCTAACTCAAGTCGTAGTCTACAATGTGTCATCGAAATCAGCCATGAATAGGTTACTTTCATATCTGAACTATTAGTATAGATTATTGGTGGTATGAGAATAAGGCCGTGAAAAGTTTTCGAGTGTAAATGTGAATAGCTATTAGAGTAGGGAAAGACAAAAAAAAAAAAAAAAACGATGGACTGTGTAAAAAATTATTTAGCTACAAAGGGTGTGAATACCTAGATGACACATAATATAGTAGTATGAGATGACAGGATGAGTTGGACTCTTAAGATTGGTTTTTGGCAGAGATGTGGAAAGTGAGTAGGGAGGCCTTCGCCCAGCAGTGGGACATCAACAGGTAAGAAATGAAATAGAAGTAAGGAAGAAAAAGATGTATCAACCCTTAAAAAATGGGATAAGGGCAAAATACTGGTGATGATACTGGTGGGTTTTGTATTTATAATTTGTATGTTCTGAGCTGGTACTACTGTGGCTACTAGTGGCTATTGACTGCAGGATAGTATAGTTTGCAAGTCAATGTCGGTCTGTATGTTGAGAAAAATATAATAATAGAATTATGAAACAACAAGGAAAGAGTAATTTGGCAATTGGTCGGAATATAAATAACTTAGGATTTAAGATAGTTTCCATAGGATAGGTGCCTAAGAGACAAGTAAAACAAACAAATGGATGTTCTTATATTTTATTGATTACCACTTCACTTCCTCTGCACATTCTGTGGGCGCTGCATGTCCCTAGGGAAGTTGCTCTTGGGTGGCGTACGGATTCTCCTGTCCTTCTTAGACCTGTTGCGCACAACCTTGCTGTGGATTGCGCAGGAGACGCAGTAGTGGAGCTTTGCATACAGCTTGGGCAGCTGGAATGCTGTGGAAGAAAATAAAAGGCTTATGGTAAAAACAGTTTGGTTCATAAATACAATATAAAAAGGCCTCAAACTGGTTTATAGGGAACATCCATAATCGTGCAACAATATACAAAAATAGCACTGGAACTGAAGTTTTTCCAATCATAACTCTTCTTGTGGGTGTGACATGAAGCAATAATGCTGCTTATTTTAAGTTGATAGGATGCTACAGGTCTTTTGCTAATGATAAGGTTGCAGGATCTTATCAGAAACCTGTTAACTGTTCAGGAGGGAATAAATGTTAGTCTTTCAATCGATAAGTGGAAGCTTCGGTTCCGAAAAAGCCGCGAAAGTGGAGCTGGTGATTCTATATTCATGATAAAAAAATATAGTCACTAAATGACATTTTAGGTTAGGAATGTTTGTTGATTATCACTGTGGAACACCAATGTAAGGAATAGTGATTCACCAGTCACTATGGACCATGAAATGTTTGAGATACTTACAGGCATAAACGGAGGCTTCGTTAATATCCCTGACGGCGGCCGCTTCGACGATATTCCTAATCACAAACTTCTTGATAGCCTTGTCCTTAGGTACGCAACGCGCGCAGTTGGTACACCTCACAGCCTTCACATGGCCACGGCCGTGCTTGGCCCGTCCTCCATTACGGCGTTTGCGAGTCTGGAAACAGAAATTATCCGCTCATGAAGCCACATGCTCAACTTGACAAAGACGACGCGTGTTTTTCAAAGTTCTGGCGAAGCCGAAATAGGGCACATTGATTGACGATTGTTAATTCATAACACTTCAGGTTTTTTTGCGTTTGATTACTGGTTAATTGCACTAATAGGTACTTATTTATTTCAAAAAGTTTACGCACCATGTTTCTAACCTCCGAATCTGTGAACAGAAAACGATGGAAAAGAAATTGTTAGCATAGACAATTGACTCCGTCAATGATGACATTGAACGATTTCCTGTCATTCAGTTGTAATGTAACCACGTAAAAAATAAAACACTATTTCTCAAATCGCCAAACAATCTATATTCTTTAATCAAATCTGAGAAGGCATTCCTAACTTAACGAAATTAAAAGATAAGCAAAATAAAACACGCAAATAGTCTTTAGGCACAAAGATAAACTAAACATCATGCTGTCAATCATGAAATAAGGCGAAAAAAGAAAACGAAACCATTGACAACGTAAAGTTCCACGTTCTGAACGGTCAAATGACTCATTCATTCCATTCACTATCAATCAACAGAAAAAAAATAATCGTCTGTCACGAAGAATTTATTTCGCTGTAATATTATTTTTGTTGCAAAATAATAATAGATTAGTAAAAAATTCCGTTGTTTTCCTATTTCGCATGATTCATACAATAATTGCAACCATGTTCGATGTCTGTCCGTAGCAGTGAATTTTTACTTTACTCCGTCATCGTGCAATTGTCCTGAGTGCTCCGTGTCATATTTAACTTTTGTGAAAACATTTCTGTGAATTGCGATGTGGTGCAGATAGTCAATTGTTGTGTACCGCGTGTGAAATGTCACAACATGGATGCCCAGAGAGACTGTCGAATAGATCCAAAGGTTTCCAGGATGACGGCCCGAGTCAGTCTACGATGGAGGTTCTTGTGGAAACCCTTACAGGAACCGCATTTGAAATGACCGTGTTGCCCACGGACACCATATTTGCCATTAAATCGAAGATATTCAGGGTCGAAGGTGAGTCGTATGTCTGATTGTGCATTACACAACTATATGTGTTAATTGACAGGGTAGGCTTGATCGTGCGTCATCCACGCTCGACAAAGGATGTTGTGGTGTTAGTGCGTCGTAAACGACGACACTTTGCTGATAACCTATGTTGTGCAGTAAGAAACCACTGTACACAGTGACAATATACCACACTCATTGGAAAGAGGAAGGTTGAAAATTATAAGTAATTTAATTAAAGTATTGTGTAAGAGCTAAGTCCAGTGTCAGTATAAACAATATTGTATGTAGCTGTGTTGTTGAGTACAGCTTTGATCTGCACAATACTTGTGTACACATACAATGTGAACAACCTTTTGTTTCAATTGGCCATTCATTTGGACAACAAATGTCAAACAAATATGTATTGAAGGCTTCCCTTAATACTTTCTAATTAAAAAGTTATGTATTCAGTCTATTTTTGGTACAATATGTAATGTTTTAGCCTTCCCTATTCTCAGTACAGCCCTGCCTGGCAGAATACCAAAAAGACTAACAAAAAAATGATATTAGGGTAGGTTATGGTCACATAATATAAAAACTGACATTGAGCTATATTAATTTGTCCTGCAGATTTTTGTGGCTTCTTAGTAGTTTTTATGGTATCTATACCAGCTGTATTTATATACATTAATACCATAAGTCTATCAAAATACCCATGCATGCATGTCTGAGCATGGACAAAGGGTTTTTTTTTTTTTGCTTTACCTGTCACCTGCCCTTTTTTGTTGCAACCTTTCTCAGCTGTTGCCGGTGCAGTCTGAATAATCAATATTATAATAGTTTATTTTCTTTATTCATACATTTTTCAGCAAATAATTATACATTTGGTTAGTTAAATCATGTGTTCTATGCAGTAATCAAGATTCTTTGTACCTACTTGATGTACTATTAATAGAATCAATAATTCTTATGAACATTCATTGAATACTATTGCTTGTCTTTTGTTTTCAAGGTCCTGATTGATTGAACAGGACATACATAGTACAGGGTGTTTTGTTTTTGTTCAGAGGAATATTTCTGGGACAGGGTTATTAGGTTAGTATCAGTATTTGTACCTAAACACTAATTAAGTCCATAAACTTGATAAGTGACCTACTAACTTGTTTACTGATATGGTCAAGGTTAAGTAATTTCTAAGAAGTTAGGTTCTAAGTCCATCTTCTTCAATTGTTTGTGTCTTATTTAAAATTAAATGCACTTAAAACTTATTACCATATTAGTACAATGCTCAATTATGAATCTAATGAGAGAGACTGAGCATATTTTATGGTTGATTAACTCAATATAACCTAACATGTTGCCCTGTTGCCTCAAAAGGTTGGGCAGAGGTGTACCTAAGGTACACCCACATTTCATCAGTTATGTTTGAGTCCCATGTAATAGCAGTGGCAGTGGTTGTATTGATCTGCTAGAAAGTCCACCATCATGAGCTGCCACAAATGACTCTTTATTTTACCTTTCGTAATTTATTCATAACTTAAGAAATGCAGTTGGCCTGTATGATTCATTCCATTAGGACAAAATAATAAAAAAACAAAGTTTGTACCTGTTATTCATGTTCTAAGTTATGACTCTGCTATATAGTCATAAACAATCTAGAAATACCGTTAGTCGGACCTAATGCATGATTAGAGAGTTACATAACAAGTTATGCTGAATGTTTCCTAATACTGAAGTATGTACAATTTTCTAGCCTGAAAATAGAGAGTTAAGTATAAGAACCCATAGCTTTGCCTCATTTAAAATGTACATTTTAATACATACACCGATGAATTTGATTTGAATTATTCACCAACTATAAAAATAATTATGGACGTATGGTTTTGTACACAAATTAGCAGAATGGGTAAATGATAAAAAAAATATATGCTAAAATGGTTGAAAAGCCCTGAGAAAGATTCTTACAATATATAATGGTACACTAAGAGTAGGCTTTATGCCTGCTTGTGACATTGTGTGTTCAGCATGGATAGTTGTATGGTAAAAGAAGTCTTCACCTTGGGAGAAAAAAGTTGAACAACACATAAATTGTTTTTATCTCTTTCAATGAAATGGCTTTGGAATCTGTCGCTTCCTTCTTCATTAGAAGGACATTCACTGTTATATTGTATTGGCATCTGACTCACAACTTTTTTGGGTTGTCATGACTTGAAAGCGATTACTTGTGCTAATTTATTGTGGAAATAAATATTTGGGTTTTGCCTGATGATAAGGTATGTTTGAAATGCCCAAATCAAAAGGCAGATATTTTTTTGTTTATATCTAAAGAGGGCAACAATAGTTCTTACCAAAAAAAGAAAAAAAGTGCACACAGGTACATATCAAGCTGTACAAAACCAGTTTTAGCTGACCTCGCTTTGTATAGGCTTTTCGTACAATGAGAAGTAAATTTATACTGGAAATGTATAGCTTGATTTGTCGCCGTGCATAAGGAAATAATTTTATCAATGGAATGGATAATTTAATGTACATAATCATTTTTAACTTTAAGTGGATTCAGGAATGCAATTATCTGCTGTAAAAATTGTAATTATATTGTCTACAATCAGCATATTGATATTGTAAAATTCTGTAAATTTTTAATACTAGGAAATTACTTAAGTCTGATCTTATTATGTAGGTATCTGAACATTTAAAACCAATGCCAGGGCTTGAAATACCCTTATTTTTGTTTTAAGAACAAATACTATTGGTCTTGGTACTGGTATCAGAGTATTACCGGTACTATTGAGATCAGTACTAGACGTAGAATCTGTACTATTGGTATTTCTGCTCAGTATTTGTACTGATTAAAAATACCGGAAATATTTCCTAAAAGTTAATAGAATAGAAAACATTTAATAATAAAAATATATAATAAGTATTAGAAAAATAACACCCAAGTTACAAGTTGTACCCATCAGGAACAGGTACCCAGATATTGATATGGCAAGAACCAAGGTTTCAAGCCCTGTTTAAGCAGGATAATTTTATCCGAAAAGTAAATAAAACAGTCTTAACGTAAAGCTATTAATCACGAATTCACGACACTGCCACTGAAATAGTTTTGATTTCAGATAAGCTCGAGGACATTTTTCAAATCTTAAATGTCAATCTCAATTAACATCAATCTCCCCACCTCCCACATTGCCACGCAATGAGGAAAATCTAATAATACGAATTAAAGACAACAGCATCAAAATCTGTTTTTCTAGGTCTCAATGTTTATGAGTCAACATTTCTCTAAAATAAACTTTTATTTGCTCATTGCTCCCATTCTATAACGCAACCTTATCAAATTCAAACTTAAGTACTATTAAGATGTTATAATAAACAAACTGATTTTCAGAACAGCAAGTTCTGTTTAATTTTGTTTATAAAATATGAAGAGTCCTTGCAGAATGACAGACTGTTTAATTACGAGTTTACCCAAACAGCTGAATGTTATTTTAAGGTATAAAGGTGTGTTCACATCGACGGTTAGACGCGCGGGTCATTGGGGTTTACATACGGTACGATGTTTGATGTCGTGCCAGAACGATCCGTCTGAGATATATGTTATGCGCGTTGCCCGCACTCATATCGTTTTATCGCGATTGATTTATTACTATACGCATTCAGAATTTGTGTGGAATCGGTTTAATGGTTGCCGAATCGTAAATAATATTTGTTTGGATCGAGGCACCTGTGTTGATGTTTGTTTAGCGATGTGAATATACTTAGGTCAGGTTTACACTGCGAAACTCGAGTGTATTTACACCCTAATTACTGAACATCAGAAGCGTATTCAATTCCTTAATATACTCTGGTCCCTCGCTTGACTGCTGTCGGGGTACGAGCCTTAAAAATAACTTAAAAGTCTCAAGTGGCAACATGAGCCACTCGGCATGCTACTGCACTTCAAGCTGAGTTGGCTGACCATTCCGTCGCGCTGGACATTTCGTCTCTCTTCAAGGTTTTGAATAACCATGTTATTTCCTCTAACAGCAACTTGAATTGCATCATCAGCCTATTATATTCCCATTGCTGGTACACACGCTACGTCTCTGGGTGAGAGAGTTGGCCAATAACCACCACGCAGGCCTAGTGCGGGTTAGCGGATGTCACATGTCTTCGAATTATTGGTTCTAGGACACGCCGGACTCCTCACGACGTTTTACTTCACCGTTTTGAGAGCAGCAACTTAGTAAATATCACTAATTGTGAAAAACTAGTGATGCTACCACAGACTGAATACCAGATGCTTCTCATCGATTCCTCACAAGCCTGCCTGCAGGGTTATTCCAAACTGCTAAATGTATTTAACTGTGTATGCCCTTCGGTCTAACGTGACGAATAAGTGCGACGTAACAGCACGTGTAGTGAACGTGTGACGCAACTTGTGTCGTCGCCTCCGCGTCACTTCATTAATCTCTCTTGTTTTTCTCGGTTCGTTCTAGAATAATCTGAGGAATGTTTTCTTTAGAAAATATTGTTACGAGCAATCAATTTGGTGTTTAATCTCAAATCTTGACAGCTTCCTCGAATAACGGAACTATCTGAGTGTTTAGATTAAGGATTAGGGTGATTAAGAAAACGAAATATGTAAACTTCTCCTCAAGGCTCCTGCAGACCGGCGCGAAAAACTTCATGGACATTGATTTACTACGACGCGACTCTGATAGATCAATTTCAGTGAAGCTTCCATATAAACGTTGCGCCTGTCTGCGAGAACCTTTAACGAATGTTAGAAATCTAGGAACCAACATCGTTTAACATAAAGAGGTGCTAGAAACTGTAGACTTGACAGTCTGCGTTTAACAATAGATGCCAAACTTCAATGTGGCCCACATATTCTTATATCAACCCTAGCAGGGGAGGCTCAGTTCGGCCGCAAACTCCGTCAGGGAAATAAAACACTGACAATCGTCGTGTCTTACTTTCCTGCACTTGTACAGCTCGGTTAATCTATTTTAGTCATTGATATAATATAGTTATTTAACTCAATGATTTTAGTTATTTTCACAGCGTTATGTCTTACGGTATTCTCCTGTGGGGCAAAGCCACTGGCAATAAAAATATATTTGTCCTTCAAAAACGAGCTGTTCGGGCTTTTTACCAGCTAGGGGCTAGGCTTTCTCCCCAGAAACCTCTCAACAAATTATCATATTATTTTTGCCTGAGCAACCCGCAGCAAGTTCGTCATGCTCTCGTAGATGTCACTGCCTGTGGTGGCGTTCGGTCGGGTTGCCTCTTTCCCTCAAATGTGGCTCAATCTTTGCGTTATGCTCGTGAACTGGTCCTGCTTGTCGAGACTGCGACGTCTTGCTGACCATGGTTTTGCTATTGTTATTAGTACAGCAGTTTGGCATGTGCTGATCCTCCGCCTATTTTGAATAAATTACATTTTATTTTGATTGGTTTGTTCAATACTAGTGCCTCAGGCGTTAAATCTGGGTTAAAAAGTCCCAAATCAGGGAAATGAGGTTTGACCCTTCAAACAACCATCATTTAATAAAATTGGTCTGACTGCTATCGTCTAGGAGACCTCATGGAATTTCTCAATTTTTCTCAGCATGCGTAATTTCATGTTGCGTTCCGAACTCTTCTCCCTGTACCCGAGCGTACTATTACAGATACAGAAACCTGGCATGACATAATCGCTTTAAAAAAAGAAAGTAAATACTGTAAGTCTCCCTAGTGACAGGATTCCGCTTGGCGGTCCTCCAGCCAGCTGATTCACGAGCCCGTCGCACGCGCATCAGCCACTTATCAGATGTTTTACTTTTATGAACTCATTGCCAAATTCGTTGAGGCGCTATTATGTCGTACAAGGCACGTGTCGTTTTTACAACTGACGTAACCACAAAAGATGTTATGATTTTGTACAATTTAGCTAGCGTATGAATTATTGCGTATAATCCTGTGGTTGTCGGTTTAGGTATTATAGTTTTTTTATAACAGTTCCTTCGGCCTTTGCCCTGCAGTAGGACAATACAGGCTAGTTAGATTAGATAACAGTTCCACCTAGAATCCAGACAATTGATTGTAAATGCGATGTTCTAGGAATCGTAAATAATAAGATACGACTTAATCATTTTTGGATAGCAAAAAATTAAACAGTTTTTTTCCTTGTACCTCTTGCGTTCATGTTATAAATAAATAATGCTTAGTAGCGCCTTACAATTTGTACAGGACAAGAAATCTTGACTGCTCACATTGAAGATCTGGATTATACCCTCAGAGAAACACCTATTAAATAATTATAAAAAAATATAAAACTGTTTTTCAAGAGCTGTAGACATAGGCCCTAAGCATCCACTAATTCGCAAAAAAATCCCACCTCGATATTTTTTTTTTTCTCCTCTTTGGAAACTGAGCCGTTTTCGACTATTCTGCCAGTGTCAAGTAGTGACGGCAATGCAATACAATGGGCCGTCGGACTCACCTCGATATTATTATGTCCGTGTACCTATATGTCAACTAATGTGACAACTATGAGTAATTTATACCTATAACGATGGACGGTCTCTATCACCCCTTTCGATCTACTGTAGACATTCTTCGAATGTACCCTACAACCAGCGTCAACCAACATCAGATACGAAGGCACCCTTTGTTAGTTATGGCTTATGATTAAACCAAAATAAAAGGAAATGGACTGGACTTAGACTAAAGGGAAAGGAAACGAGGACTTCATTGGTGGTCCTGTTTGTTTTTTCAAGGTTTTTCCAAAGGGCGTAAACACCATTTTGGGCAAATGCAACGTTACTTAGTTTTTCGCGCTCTTTCGATCTGCCCAAAATGGTATTTACGCCCTTTGTAGCGGAAAGCGTCGATATCATACCTACTTAAAATTGTTTTCAAACAGCAGTTTTTTTTTAAACAGCTTGTCCTTCGACAATAGCCTCCTCAAAAACTGTCCATGGTTGTCGCTCGCCCTCTTTATAACCAACCATAAAAATAACATGGTATTGTAATTTTCCAGGCATCCCGGTGTCCCAACAACACTTGCTATACAACCTGGTGGAGCTCGACGACTCGTCATCGCTCCGGGAGCATTCCATTAGCGATGGCGCGCGCCTGCGCCTCGTGCTCGGCATGCGCGGCGGGCCTGTCTCCACGCGCCGCCTGCCGCCGCCGCCAAACGCAGAGCCCTGGAGGGATATCGAGAGACTGCTTGATACTAACAGGTGAGGGGGACTGGCTTTTTATCCGACTGCTCGCGACGGCGAAGAGAGATGTTTATTCAGACCCTCGAAGCATCATAACGACTAGATACATAAGGTGTCGATCGACTAGTCTAAGGTCGTACAATGGCTAGGGGGCTAGGTTTCGATTTTCATAAATCAATTTAGTGGATTTATATTTCAAGACGTCAATAAGTAATGTCTTGAAATATAAATAGGACCATGATCATGTCTGGTATCAGAACAAAGAGCTCGAGGAGACGATTCCGAAAATATAACACACTAACAGGTTGAAAATAAAATAAAAATTGAAGTTTTATGCAATCTCGGTGAATTGAACTAAAATAACTGTGACCAACTGTCATGAGATGCTATAAAAGTGAACTTGTTTAGAATATTTTAGTGGCAGTGGGGTGTTTCGTTCTTTTTAAACCTTGATCGTTTGAGCAGTGGTGGCCCAGTGGTAACGGCCGCGACTTACGAGTTGTTGGTCGTAGGTTCGAACCCAAGCAGGCGCTTTACTTTGTGTAAATTATTTCATCACCACTGCTCTTAAAATGGTAAAGGAAAAAATCGTGAGGAAACCGGCATGTCTTAGATCACAGACATCCACCAACCCGCACTGGGCCCGCGTGGTGGATTAAGGCCTACTCCCCCTCACTGAGAGGAGGCCTGTGTCCCAGCAGTGGGAACATTATAGTCTGATGATGATGATGATCGTTTAGCCGACTTTATTGTTTGCTCTAATGGCAATATAACAGTTAGATAGTCCCAACCTTAGTGAAGTTTCAATTTACTAGGAGTTTTTTTTTTCCAAAAGTTCAAAATCATAAACGTGGTCTACTTTACATTAAGCCCATAACATACAACAAAACTAAATATAAGAAGCAATGGTACGAAGAACAATAGCGTTTGACAATCACATTAAGTTAACGTGATTATAACTTCTGTGTTTATATGAATTGGATAATTCCCAATTCTCTAAGTAAACGCTATTGTTAATGATGACTGTGTTACCAACAGAGACGACGTGGAGTGGGGCGGCAACGGCTGCAAGGTGACAGTGCTGGTGTTCCGCGACGGCGAGCGAGTCAACATGCTGCGCGTCAAGGAGAACCACGACGGTACCTACTCGCCACTGGAACACAACAAATGTAAGTCTTATCACACAACATGAGTATTCAGAACTTCTTTGGAAGTGTCTCAAAGGATCCTGTGGCGCCATCTACACAACTGACTGATGCTACGCAAAATTCTGCATTGTGTATGCAGAGTTTAGCGCTCAACTCATTTACATATATTGGGATATTGTCGCACAACTTGTTATCATGTTTATGAACCTTCAAAAGTAGATTTTTTCGTCGGTTTTGTAAAAAAGAGCAGTGGTGGCCCAGTGGTTACGGCCGCGACTTACAAGTAGTTGTAGGTTGTGGGTTACAACCCAAGCCGGCACTTTTGGAACGAAGTTCCTTATCGCGCGTTGTGAAAAGGGGCTAGACGGAAAAAATCTTACGAAAAGTTGTCACGACACTTTTTAACCGACTTCAAAAAAAGGACGAGGTTTCTCAATTCGACTGTATATATTTTGTTGTTTGTATTTGTTTGTATATTGTTGTTTTTTTTGTTGTGAGTAGAGAGACAGGGAGAGAGGAAGAGAGAGAGACAGAGGGAGAGGGAGAGACAGAGACATAGAGAGATGGAGAGAGAGCGAGGGGGGGAGATAGGGAGAGAGAAAGAGGGAGAGAGAGAGAGAGAATATTTTTGTTGAGTGTACATAACAAATAATAAAAAAAATTATAAAAATTATGAATCCTGGAAAGGAACTTCGTTCCATCCGGGTGTCCCTTGACACCTCTAAAGTTTTTTTACTTTGTATAAATTATTTTATCACCACTACTCTCAAAACGGTGAAGGAAAACATCGTGAGTAAACCAGTCTTAGAACCAATAATTCGAAGACCATGTGACATCTACCTCAGCACTGGGGCCGCATGTTGGATTACGGCCCACTCCCTTTCAGAGAGAGGGGGCCTGTGTGAAAAAAAAAACTGCTGTTTCATAGAAAAGCGCAATTCTTACGTACCTAGTCAAAATATATGGCAGAGTTTTTTTTGGAGTTCACCTTTGTCGACAAGGAAAACAAAAATGAACAGCACGGCATTGCGGGTGTGCTTTGTTTTGTCACGTTTTTTGCACAACTTGACAGCCTTAAAAAAAAGGATTATCAGTAAAAACAAAACTAGATTGTTTTGTAAGCGCCTCTCATCTTTTTATACAAAGTTTGAATGACGTTAATTAAAACGAGGATTTCCTTATTGCGCATTAAAGTTGTGCATACTCACAGTTAGCAACGTCGCAAATTGCTGTCAAATATTTTGCTCTTTTTATTCATCAACTAGCTTCTGCCCGCGACGTCGTCCGCGTTAAACTTCATGTTCTCCCGACCCTTCCCGTCGCATTGAATCGCCTGCCCGTGTGATTTTCACAGTTTTTGCAACATTTTTCATTGCTGCTCCGCTCCTTTTGGTTGTAAATAGACTACCCAACACAAAAAGATTTTTTCAATTCGGACCAGTAGTTCAATCAAACAAACAAACTCTTCAGCTTTATAATATTAGTATAGATAAAACTAAATTAAATTTAGAAATATCGTTCTATGCTGTGCTTAAATATTGATGAAACTGGATTAGCTTTTGGAAGGTTTCCAAGTGCATTTTTACCTCTTACACTAAATGTTTGGTATCAACATACTGTATTATTTAAATTCGTAATCAAAATATGAGTACAATAGCAATGATGAGCTGGACTCGTTTTTAAAGGGTTGGCCCACGATCGCAGTAAACCGGGAATAGTGAAGAGAGGGAAGGGTTGGTGAGGGGGAGGTGAGGGGGAGGTTGTCCCACTGCAGGTAAAGGCCTGTCTGCTTGCCCTGCAGTGAAACAAAACAGCTATAAAGCTACAACAATACAGCTTGGAGCTATTCTTACTGTCCTAATATTATAACTACTGTCATATTTAATTACCTGCCTACCCCCATGGGAAAAAGGCGTACGTTTATGTATGTGAACACAGCAATATTTCGTGAGAGGGAGATTCATTAGGTAATATTGATTAATAAATCAAAGCAACAAAATATTTGACAGCTATACCTATAACTGCTTGCTATATAACAGCTATATAATTAATTGAATGCAGGGTGCATTCTAAAATTTAGCAATTATATAGCAGCTTAAAAGAACTAGCCAAGTCAGACCTTAGGCTACAATATATTAACTTGGCACCCATTTAGATCTCACTTCTTTTGTCGTTGAAGTCAACGACCAAGGCATAATATCATAATATTGAACTTGGCTCTCATTTCACATTTATGTTTTTATGGGATATCATTACTTTTTGTACATAAATTATTAGTAGGTACTTATTTACAACAAAATTAATACCAAATGGTTTTTGTTATAAGTGTTCCTAATAGAATCAATTAAGTGAAAAATTATAATAAAATGATAAAAATTTACCATTTTCTGATTTATTCCTTTGTATTCACCTATTTACCTATCTGCATGCCAAATTTGAACTTTCTAGGTCATCTGGAACTGGGTTAGAGTTTTGATCTATAGGTCAGTCAGTGATAAAAATGACGATTTTTGGACGTTCATATCTAAATAACCGTTTGAGATGTGTTTATGAAATTTAAAGCACATATGTATCTCGCAAGTCTCAATATATGAGCCAAATTTGACACGTTTATGTGAAACAGTTTTTGAGTTATGAGGGGGTCAAAAGTGGCTCCAAATGGTTCGTGTAATATTACTCTGTTACTTGAACTTGGCTTGACACGCTGCCGCGTGTCTAGATGTTGTTACTTTACTTCATGTTTATATTCATAAAGGGGAATGTGTTGACAGGCGAATTAAAACCATTTTAAGTTTAACGTATAGCTGCTGCACAAGGATCTTTCGGCGCGTGGCTGAAATCAGAACTAACATCGCCATCTTGCTTTTTCAATACACTATGAGTCGCTAAGGCAGCCCGCGAAATTAAAATTTACTTTCTCTAAACGTGTAAACGTTTATTAACAAGGGAAAGTAAATTTTAGCCAGCAAACATGAAAGTTATAACTTTATTACTAAAGTTACAATTGCTTACCATAATTGGTTACCTTGAGTTAGGCCCTCTACTCTTTCATGATTTCATAAAATAGTCATTCAATAGAGGGTAATATGAAATAAGGGAGTTGTATTGTCGATTTTTATAATTATAATTCTATTTATAAATAAATATTTCTAACGACCGAATAATATTTTGATAAACATACAACCTGATGCTGACCTGTGAATTGAAAAAAAAAACCTAAGAATTTGAACTTCATGGCCTACTCTAACGATCTCGCCTAAACGACATTGCACAAATTAATTTCACAGTTTTTACTAACAGCGCCACGCTGTCAACTTTATTCAAGCGCTGAAAGATCCCTGTGTTTTGAACTGCGTCTTCTTTCCGCAGACTCGTCGACGTCGTCGTCGCTGAGCCAGCTAGCGGAGCGATCAGCGGGCGGCGCGGAGGGCGGCGCGGGCGCGGGCTCGCTGCACGACAACGCGGTCACCATGGGCAAGATGCTGGAGCTGCGCCGCCGCATGGAGACGCTGTGTGTGCAGCGCAGCCCGCCCGCCAGGACTGACGACAGAAACGGTATGTACAGCATCGGTCACACAGCTAGCGGAGCGATCAGCGCGGGCGCGGTCTCGCTGCACGACGACATGGACGTTTTCAGCTGACATAATAATGTGGCGTGATATAGTAATGATGCGTTTGTGTGGCGTCTGTCGTAAAGAATAGCACCACTCCATTTCTTCCCATAGGTATCGTAAAAGGCGACTAAAGGACTTACTAAAGAATGGGCAGCAGCGTTCTCTATGCATTTTACCACCATACTGCGATCGCCAACCCGCCTGCCAACCGTGGCGATGATGGCAACCCCCTCCCAAATTACAGGAGCCTCCCTGTGCCTCCAGCAGTGGACGTCTTCCGGCTGAAATGATGATAACGAGATATTGATACTTCAAATGTACTCCATTTCCAAATCCAAGATGGCAAGTGAAACAAATATTTTTTCTTTCCAGACAAAGTAGAAATTCAAAAGACTCGCAGCGAGGAAACCCTATCCGTCCCTAGTTTGTTAGACGACAGTACCGAGGGGCTGAAGCACCGCGCAGCCTCGTACGCGCCCTTCGGCGACGACGATGCCTTCGCGCCACTATACGACGGCAACTATACGCGATACGACTACGACTGCTCATTTACTGACAGGTAAAATAGTTTTTTAACCGACGAAAAAAAACGGAGGAGGTTATCAATTCGACGCGTATATTTTTTTTTTTTGTTATTTTTTTTTTTATGTATGACCACGCATAACTTTTTACATAGGTAGTAGTCCGATTGTGATAAATTTTTTTTCATTGGATTGCCAAGCCTTATGAAAGACCTTGCCAAGTATTATTGGTACATTAAAGGCACAAAAAATTACAAAATAAAAACTTTTTAACAAAAAATTTAACCGCCGAAAAAACAGAAAAGCATAAAATAATAAACCTTAAAATTTTGAGTCGGCGCTGAAAAATCAATGAACAAAGATCACTCAAAGCGCCGACTCATAATTTTTAACCGACTTCAAAAAAAGGAGGAGGTTATCAATTCGTCTGTATTTTTTTTTTAATGTTTGTTAGCTCATAACTTTTGACTGCGTGAACCGATTTCGATGATTTTTTTTTATTTGAGAGCTGGTGCTTCCCGTTTGGTCCCATTTTAATTTGGTTCCATTCGAACAATGGGGTCCATGTGAAAACCATATAAGTCTTAAATTTGCATTAATTATTTGCGCGACAAATGAACGAATAACGCGATTAGATTAGTGCGGGGTATCTACCATAACTAAAAAGTTAGAAATAAAAACTTTTTACGAAAAAATAAACAACCGACTTCCTTAAAAAAAACACTACAAAGTCAAAAATAACTTTAATTTCGGAAGTCGGTGGCAAAAACCTTAAGGTGGATGGATGATTATCTCAGATGCCATTTTGTCGCTAGATGGCGCTAGATCCACAATTTGGAACATTTTCAATTTTTACGCCTAACTTAGAAATCTTTAATAGATAACTTTATTATATGCGAAACCTAGGGCATTAACTTGATTTTTTTAGATAGTCACTGTGCTTGTTAACTGGTCTCATACAAAGATTTGTACATTCTAAAGATTTAGCCGCTTGACTTTACTCTTTACACACACATACAAAGTAAATAGTAGTAACTTTCGACACCACTAGATGTCGTTTTATTCAAACAGTTTAAAATGAAATTAATATAGGTACACTGTCCCTATAAGTTGTAGTAATGTGACTGAACCTAAATTGTAATGTGTAAATAGTCATCATCTCAGCCGCAAGACGATCACTGCTGGATATAGGCCTCCCCCTATTTGGGGGGCTTTGCCATAATCACCACGCTTGGCAAGCGGGTTGGCGATCGCAGTGTGATGGTAAAATGCATAGAGAACGCTGCTGCCCATTCTCTAGTAAATCCCTTAGTCGCCTTTTACGACACCCACGGGAAGAAATGTAAGGAAGAAGAAGGAATGGAAGTGTAAATAGTGACGTGTACTAAATAAATAAATAAAAGACTATTTATTACATTGTAAAGCTTTTTATTGTACCTTACTATAAATTAATAATATTTATTTAGTAAAAAGGGGTTAATATTTTCATAAAAATAATCGTTTTATTTACTCTCACTACATTTACTTAGATAGTTTCCGTTTGGATTCAAACCATCGAGTCATACCACCATACAAAGATAACATACTTTTTTAAATATTTTGATATTTACAATTATGATTTTGAATTTAGTATTAGAAAGAATTATGTATGTAGATTACAATATAAATAACATCATACGTAAGTATATATAACGGCACATGTATCTTACACAACAACACAAAGGGGTTGCTAGCTAACCATAACATTTATTTATGTTTCAAGAATACCTACTTATGATACAATTTTGAACTGCAATAAATATTCTTTTACAATTGAATTGTTAGGCTGGTACCTAAATACATGAGTGAAACTTATCTACACAGAAAAATCTTATGAACTAACAAAATAACACAAACTATACATCGCTACGTGCAAAAAGCTTATTAATTATTCTATAATGTTCCCACTGCTGAGACTCAGGCCTCCTCTGAACTGTGGTGATGAAATAATTTACACTCAGCAAAGTGCCGGCTTGGATTCGAACCATCGACTCGTACCACCATACAAAGATACTTATAAATATTATAATAAAATATCTTCTTTTCTACGCGCTACTTTTTGCAGTCGCCGCCGCCGCCGCGCCGTATCAGTCTTCTGCTTGTCACTTTTTACTTCCATTTATATAATTTCCGTGTGATCTGAATCAAATGCTGGAAGACGCAGTTTTCGCTGCAACAAATGAATTTACACAGTTTTGTTAGACTATTCTTACTGAACCGACACCTCAGAGACCTGCGGAATAAGTTAGGAAATGAGTAAGACTTATATTTTTATACCTTTTAATTCCTTGATGTCTAGACATTTAGCATTTTTCTCAACTCTTCTCAAAATAATTTCCGGCAGTACACATGTTTTAAAAAATGTTACCAACTTCGGCATCATAGCGTTGATAACTTCCTCATCCCGGTTAACTTTTATGACAGTCAATGGTTGGGTGACAGATATCAAGCAAATGAAGTAACATTTATTCATTTTGGTAATTCGCAATTGACCCTGGACCTAGAATCAAAATAATAATAGCTGTTAAAAAGAAACAATCCAAGAAATACATTATTTTTATACATACATACCAAGAAATAATGATATTTGTTACACTGAACATTGTGTAAAATATGTTGTACTTTGGTATTGTCAAACAAAAACTTCATCACTACAAACAAGCAAAAGCGTACTAATGTAATGAACACAAAAATATGGTATCAAGTTGGGACTTACCATTCCAGATGAAGAATCAAAGTTGTGACCATATGACCTTCTTCAAGTCAACAATACGGTACCCTACCAAACCTGATAAGTTGTCACTTGATGTTCTTTCCACAGTTAGTTGATAAGCTTCAGTCTCTGAATCGGGTTGTGGCCAATCAAAATCAACAGTCTCTACTTGCTCTGTAACAGATTCAACTGTATTGAAGCTAGAGCTGCAGGCTATGGCTTCGTATCGAATTTCTGGTATACCACGCGAATAGGTTTAGGGCGTATCTTCAGCTGTCGAATGGTTGGACAGCTGATGATGATCTTGAGTTGAATGTGGACTGAAATAAAAGATAAATAAATGAAATAGGTACAGTTAAAAGTACACAGTTAAGACACAACACGAACCAACGAGTATCAAATAACCTCCACTCACGTAAATCTGATTCGAAATCTTATGGGAATCTAATTTACTCACTATAGATCACTAAAAGAACTTCCATGATGTCTTTTGAATACTGCTTGCACTTTTTTCCGTGATTTTCGCGGTCCTGAATACACATGTCGTATACATTTATGCAAGTTTATTAGTCGGGTTTATCTTAGGCAGTTCAGTTGCAATTCAATCTGTAATCAAAAAGAATAATTACAAACAACAGCAAATGTATCTTATTTATGAAATGTTTCAAGAAACAGAAATAACACCACCACCAAGCTGTTGTTTTCAGAGAGAATATTTGAAATTTGTAGTATGTCATGTGACGACAATCAACGAGTGTTGCTAACGTTTGATTTTGTATTTCATCTTCTAAATCTTACACTTTTGTACCATTATAATAATACTCTATATCACCTTGAAAATCATTCATTGCACATAAAAATAACACTTACCGTCAATAAAACACAAAAACACTTCACTTTTCAATAAAAACCAGGGCTTTGAATAACGTTAAAAATTTGGTATCGTTACTTTCATCGGACGAAGATAACGTTATTAGTAGAGGTCACGTAATGCTTGGTAACGATACTTGGCATACGTTTTACCGGTAACTGAGTACCGTTAATTTTTTATTTATTTTCTTTCATCTCTTTCTTTCGTCTACATTATTGAAGTTGCATTTGCACCGTTTGATTGGCGATGTTGCCGTAGAGCGCCGCCGCCCATGGCGTTCCGCTTAGGTTGCGCAGGTTGACAACAACGCATTAAGTAACGATGTGATAAGAGAACGGTGTGGTGTAAAAGAAGATGTAGTGACAAAAATTGAAAAAAGTATGCTTAGATGGTTTGGTCATGTTGAGAGGATGAATGAAGGTCGGCTCACAAAAGGTATTTACAAGGCAGATGTGAGTGGAAACACCGGGAGGGGACGCCCTAGGAGGACATATAGGGACCTTATTGGTGATGTTCTTCAGAAAGGTCAGGTGCGTAGTACTCGCAACCGGCGTGTGTGTATGACCAATTTTATGAACCTAAACGAGGCAAAAGAAGTGTGTAGAGATCGTAGCAGGTGGCGTTCCGTGGTTTCTGCCTACCCCCATGGGAAAAAGGCGTGATTCTATGTATGTATGTATGTAAAAGTATCGATACTAGTAACGTTAATTGGTAACGTTATTTTATAGATTCGATACCAAAGTATCGTTACCCGTTTTACCGTTAAAATATTAACTTTATGAAAATAACGTTACTTAACGATACTTATAGTGTGAATTTGGTAACGTTAACAAGCCCTGATAAAAACTGTTTCACGGATGGCACTCATTTGAATGGTTCTCCGTAGTAGGTAGCACAGTTTTTTTAAGTAATAATAAACATGGTAAATATCCCGTTTTAAGTTCTAATGATACTGGTGTTTATTGTTTCGTGTGGATTTCATGACAAAGTCTCTTCCGAGCCCCTTTTCTTTAATAAAAAAAACCTCGTCGTAAAGTTTAGTTGCTAAATTGGTGTCCAGATTCTTAAATATTATAACAAAATGTTAAATTTTGCGTTGAAGTTTTAGTAACACCCACCACATTTGTTTACCATTTATTTTATTGAAATTTCAATGCGTACTATTTTTATTTTTGAATTCTTAGCAAAGTACGATCTTTTAAAATGTATGGTACGATCTGCTAAAAAATAAAGTTGGCAACCCTGCTTGACGCATTTTGTGTGTGCTAATAATACTAGTAAAATAAGCAATTATGAAAAATCAAAGTGGTTTGTCTGTGTATTCACTAATCTTGCTGGTTTCACATGAATGAAATATGATTCAATCAATAGATGTACGTAGTACCTACGTTTCACCATTGTGTAGGTAGCTTCGCTGATCGCCTGATTTAGTCATAACTTACTTATACATCAAATTCTATTCTCTGATTTTATTCAACCCAAACCAATGGATTAGTACCTAAGCGTATCAGAATGTTATCAGTACCTACTTACATACATTAAAAAGATTTTTAAATCTGGAAAGTCGTGTACTAGTAACTACTTACTACGTATTTAAACTAGATAATACAATAATTACATTAGTATTGTATCTGTGTGAACCAAGGGCAGATCGCAGAGATATTTTTTTCACTTTATGTAAAGCATTCTTTCTCATTCCATAATAAAAAACATTTTATCAATCAAAAAATGTTAACTGCGCGGGCAAACCCGCGCGCCCGGCGCTAACTTGCTAGAAACACAATATTCTGGAAACGATTCGCAAGTTTTCAAGACTCAAGCAATCACGCTTTGACGGTATGGCAACAACGCGGGGTGCGAGCGCTGCTACTAGAATGGCAACGTCGCATTATCGAATTTAAAATAAATTCTTGTCTAAATGTTCGAATATCGAACAGCGCCATCTATTATGAATGTTTACTAATCGTAAACTCGTAACACAACAGCAACCAACTTTCTCGGTGGTTCTATAAATTTCCGTCAGATGGCGCGATTCAGGTCACTCACACATGTAAAGATTTTTCGTTTTTTATTCGGTCTAATTCTCCTAGAAATACTGTTTTTTTTATAAAATTTGGGCCATATGCGAACATAATACATTATTAAGTCTCATTAAAGTTGCTTTTATTCTGCAGAAACTGTTTATTTACCGAGATTTCCACACCTGAAAAATGTATGGCGAGGGCTATCTAGGCATTCACCTTAAATACAGATCCTAAGACACCGAATTCCGAAATTAAAGTTGTTTTTGACTGTAGTGTTTTTTTAAGGAAGTCGGTTTTTTTTTTTGTAAAAAGTTTTTTAAGGTTTATTATTTTATTGCTTTTCTGTTTATCGGCGGTTTAATTTTTTGTTAAAAAGTTTATTTATTTCTTTAAACTTCTCGCACACAAAAAGGTACCAAGGCGGACTTAATGTCTTAGGCTTTCTCTACCAGTCAACCAAGGGTGGTGAAGAGATTAGATGGCAGGTGCCATGGTGGATGGTGTGGTGGTTTTTTTTATATAAAAGAGTAACTGCCAAGTTTCACCACTAGTAGCGCTAGCAGCACAAACAGTCATCATTTCAGCCGAAAGACGTCCACTGCTGGACATAGGCCTCCCCCAAGCACCGCCACTTCGACCTGTTCTGTGCTTCTCGCGTCCAACGTATTCCTGCGGCCTTCACCAGGTCATCGGTCCATCTTGTGGGAGGCCTTCCAACGCTCCGTCTTCCAGTACGCGGTCGCCACTCCAGAACCTTCCGACCCCATCGGCCATCCGTTCTGCGAACAATGTGGCCTGCCCACTGCCACTTAAGTTTGGCAATTCTTCGGGCTATGTCGGTTATCTTGGTTTTCCTACGGATCTCTTCATTTCTGATTCGATCGCGTAGGGAAACTCCAAGCATAGCCCTCTCCATTGCTCTTTGGGTGACTTTGAGCCTTCTTATGAGGCCCATTGTGAGCGACCACGTCTCAGTGCCATATGTCATCACTGGCAACACACACTGTTCAAAGACTTTTGTCTTGAGACACTGCGGTATTTGGGATGAGAAGGTATTGCGTAGCTTCCCGAACGCTGCCCAGTCGAGTCGGATTCGACGATTGACCTCTTTCTCGAAGTTGGATCTACCTAACTGGACAGTCTGTCCTAGGTACACGTATTCGTCCACAACTTCGAGTGTAGCGCCTCCGAGCTTCATTGGAGTGGGTATAACACGAGCATTGGATATGACCTTTGTCTTGTCCATGTTCATCCTAATACACATTCTTTCGGAAGCTCTACTGAGGTCATCGAGCATTGTACTGAGGTCCTCCATAGTCTCAGCCATGACTACTATATCGTCGGCAAATCGAAGGTGAGTGATGTACTCGCCATTGATGTTGATGCCAGTCCCTTTCCAGTCCAGAACCTTAAACACAAACAGTAAACAAACAAAACATATCATTAATTTCTGGGGTTAGAAAACTGCCGTGATATTCCTATAAAATATCTTTAAAAAATTCAAAATTTGTACTGTGTTTTTTCTCCAATTGATTTGCAAGTGTTTGGTATAACTTTGGTCTTAACATAATTAATTACAGATATCCAGAGCACTTAGTCATGATACTGTGACATGCGAATATTTGGGTTTGTGCATAGTTCTGATTAAATTATATTTATAGTTATAATTCAATTATAATACAGTAACAATATAATTATTATAAATATTTAAAAAAAATGTCAGTGGGTAGATTATTATGATTATTATTCATTTTTCAATATCTTATTAAATAGATATTCTTTTCCCTTAACCATACTTTAAATAAGACATCTTGCAAATTTATTAGCTGGTAAGACTTTAATGCTATCAGGTATAGCATTAAATATGCGACCACATATTGCATAGCTATTCTTGCTAAATAATACTGTCCTAGGAATTATAGGCAAAACTACTCTATTTCTGTGCCTAGTACTTTTTGCAAACAGTTCATGAGTTTTTTTAAATAGGTTCGGGTGCTTTTGTGTTTGACAGTGAGTTAGTGAGTTTGGCAGGTACACGCTGCTGCCGCCCATCGCGCCGCGCGGCGAGGCGGAGCGCGCGGGCCAGGCGCGCCTGCAGCTGGGCGGCTCCGTGCTGCTGGCGCGGCGCGACGCGCCCGACGACGCGCCCATCCTGGAGGAGTGCCTGGACAGCGAGCCGTGCCTGCGCCAGGATGCCTCGCAGCTGGCCGCCAAGGCAGTGCAGGCCGACTATGGTGACTCTATACCACGCTTTTATTAGCTTCAACTGTATTTTTATTTGATGTTTGTAAGAGACTCCTTTGGACTTGATTTTGACCCACTTCAAACAGTCAGATTTCATTTAAACTTTGTAGATTTATCGAGGACCGATGATAATACAATAATTTCATAAATTTTCTTTGCAAGGGTTACCAGCATAGCAACAAAAAAACTGTCTTGTTAATTTACTCTTTCACAAAAACTACGCTGACATACGTCACGAAATTTGAAACACCCTAAAAAATAGAAAATAAATAATAGTTTAAAAAAAAACTAAAAAACACGATTCCATATTTGTTCGACTTCAGGTTTGGT
Organism: Aporophyla nigra; assembly: GCA_947507805.1. Taxonomy (NCBI): domain Eukaryota; kingdom Metazoa; phylum Arthropoda; class Insecta; order Lepidoptera; family Noctuidae; genus Aporophyla; species Aporophyla nigra. The sequence continues at coordinate 22,029,221 of OX382311.1, forward strand.
TTTATTTTTTCATGATATCTATGCCACATATTGTATGTTCCACGAGGAGTTCACAAGTCATCTTTATATTTAGGATTCACACCACCTTCGAGACTGAAGTTGTAGTAAAGTTCACTGAACGAAACTGACTGGTTCTAGCTGTCCGTTTTTTTACTGTAAAAATAACATAATTGTAAGTCAAAATTAGACAAAACTCTAAAAGTCCCAAGATGGTCATTGGACAGAAAAAAAACAAAAATGATGAGATCTTTTTATTCATATAAACAATATTTTGATCCTAATAAGAGAACAAAAATTAATTTTTTGTTTTTATCCAAGAAATTTTTGAAAATCGAAAGGAAATTAGTGGTCACGAGGTATAGATTTTTACTAATTATTTCAAACTTGATTCCTGAATGTGACAAATTTCTGATGCACAAGTCTGACTTATTTTTTTGCTGTTAAATACTTACACAATTATTGAACGTTCTTCCATATTTTTGAATTTGATGTTTCATATTTTCTTGCATGATTGAAAATTGATATTGGTTGACAATTGGACACTGTCCGCAGAAGACCTTACGGAGCGAAAGTGACTATGACAAAAAAAGACTTCAAAAGAGTTTTTATAAAAGTCTTAGATTGACAAATCTAACCTTGACAAAGGGGTATAATAATAATGAAGCGGTTGGCCAAGGTTAAATGGTCTAAGTTCAACGCGAGCGCATTCTAGCCACCAAAGGACGTCGCAGGACTACGCCGGTGTCATAAAAACATATTTACAGCATATTTTGTGACCTCTCCAAGGCATTTGAATGCGTTATACATGAACCCATACCATTGAAACTTGATTATTACGGAGTAGGTAAACTTCCATTCAGTTTAGTAAAATATTATTTAAATGATAAATAGCTAAACGTTCGAATAAATGGTGTCAATTCACTTGGTTTAAAAGTAAAAATAGATGTTCTACAAGGCTCAATATTAGGTCCTTTCCTCTTTTTTTGTTAGCCTGCGCTGTCCCACTCCTGGGCAAAGGCCTCCCACGACTTCTTCCAACTATCGCGAACCCGCGCGTCCTTCTTCCAGTTTTGACGGAACCTATCCAGCTCGTCCCGCCATCTCCTACGTGATCTTCCGCGATTTCGCGCGCTTCCTCTTTTTACTATATATTACTTATCGACCGCATTGACTAAAAAAAAAAACAACAACCGCAAAAGGTGTTATTTCCTGAGCATACTTCCCTAATTATCCTCTTCTATCCTGAGGACTCTTCGTTTTGCTTCGCCGAAGTGGATAAAAAGTATGAAAACAACCTGCGTCGACTAGATTCATTTCGATCCAGCCCGTTCCTTGTTCCCACTTCCAGGATGCCCTAAGCCAAGGTCCGTGCCCCAGAAACGGGTGCCCTTAGCGAGTAGTCGCTCTAGTTTTAAGTTTTTAAACCCTGGCTGGAGACCTTCATTTATTAAAGTAGCCACAGGAAAGTACGGTTAAGCAAATAAAACTGCGCTGACCAGTGCTTGTACGCGCCGACCAGGGTGCTTACTCTCGAATATAATTCCAATAGATCGATATTGCTCAAACGTCAGTTGGTTGAGTTAAATGTCAGGGATTGGCTAGACTCAGTAGTCGAGTCCAGCCAATCACTGACGTTTGACTGACAATTCTATTGTCGATCTATTGGAATTATATTCGAGAGTAAGCACCCAGTGCTTGTACGCGTCGACCAGTGCTTGTTACCAGCGTTTTATAGGAATTCACCCTTTTTTTCTGGGTGAGAAATCATCATATGTCGTCTTCTGCTCTGGGCTGAGCAGGAGCGCGTGTCAGACTTTCACTGACTAAAATTCATCTGTGTTCATTCCGGCAACTGAAGGAAACAGGTGTGCTAGGGCTACGGTAACTCGTTCGAACAAATTCGTGACCCCGGGAGGAATCCATATACACACAGTGATATATCATCAAGCTATATATTTCCTGTTTTAGCTGACCTCGCAGTGTATAGGCTTTTCGTATAATGAGAAGTTAGCTTATATGGGAAATGTACAGCTTGATTTGTTGCCCATCTAAAAAGACGGAAGCTTTTAAATTCTTTACCAGATGTCTCAATTGTTTTGTTAAAACCGAACGTTCCACGCCATGCTTCTTATTTAACGAAAAATCATATCATTTGATTGGTAGCATAAATCAGTTTATGGTGTCGTATGACGTAATTGTCGTTCGGGTGTTCTGCGGCGCTTCCGAAGTGAATGTGTAGGCACCGTAGAGGCGCACTAACGTGTCCTTGCCCGGCAGGCCCGCTGGCGCTGGGCGCGCGGCGCGGCTGGGTGCGGCTGCGCGGCGCGGGGGGGGCGGGAGGGGCGCGCGGCGCGGGCGGCGCGGGCGCGGCGGCGCACTCGCACAGCGCCTCGTCGCTGCACGTGCGCGCGCCGCCGCCGCGCCGCGCCGCGCCGCTCTCCGACGCGCTCTTCTCCTCCTCCACCTCCGAGCTGGAGAAGCTCAAGAGGAACAGGTCTGTATTGTACTACTTAGCGTGAGCATACCGATCTGAATACAATCAGCCCACAATTTGGCTACGAGCTTAGCACTTTCATTAGCGTCCATCAACCCCTGTAAAGTGCAATTAACACGACACGCTGAACAAGATATCAAGTGTCGCATTATGTATTACCCAGGATAGATTACATTTGTCGGTAAAAAAACTTTAAATGTTGTTCACTTATCGGGTTATCCTTTTCTAAGGTTAAAATTGTTGTGTGAAAAGTTCGTTCCATACGATGTGCGAAAAACAAATTAATTATCGAAGGTCCCAAAAATCAGTTTAATATTTAGTAGCATTTTAGTTTTCATATAAATTTAACTTTTCGCACATTAGTGTCACAATTGAAATAACTACAAATGTAATAAAATCCTAGGGAAAGTTTTTTTCCGACATTATTAATTCCTGTAAAAAATTTGACTATGATTTTTATTTTAGATTTGTCTTTGATTATTTTTTTATTTTCTTGAGATATTTGTTATAAATACTCATTTATTACGAAATTCGGTGAATATTATCTTAGTTATAAATTTAATTTGGAAAACAAAATTCCGAAAACCTTTAAAATGCATTTATCATTCAAAAATACCATTAATTTCTATAATTTAATATTAGCGTCAGTAATTTAGCAAAAGACTTAAGTTTGTCTTTAATTTTTAAACTAACCTCAGTCATTAAAAATATTTCAATGATATCCGAAATTTGATAGTGTAAAAGCCATGAATGAAAAGATGCGTAATTTAAGTCTCGATTTGTACTATTGTATCTTAGTTTCTTCATATGATTGCTTTACTACAACACTCGTATCGAGAGATGTGGAAGGTGAGCTATAGTAAGGGAACGTTGTGTATGTGCAGCCGCATCCTGCCAGGCCTGTCGCGCCACCGGCCGCGCGAGCACCTGCACCTCAGCGACGAGCGTCTGGACGCGCCGCGCGGGCGTCGCCGTGAGCCGCACGCCGAGCCCGCCACACAGGCCGCGCCGCAGCCCACGCCCCCCGCGCCGCCCGCCGCCCCCGAGCCCGCGCCCGCCTCGCCCGAGGCCGAGCCGGCGGCGGCCCCTGCGGCTCCGCCAGAACGTCGCGCGCGAGTGCGGTGCGCGTGGTGCCGCAAGCGGCTGAGCATCGCGACGCTGCACCGCTGCCGCTGCGGCGCGGCGTACTGCGCGCCGCACCGCTACGCCGAGGTGCACGGCTGCGCGTACGACTACCGCGCGCTGCGGCCGCAGGACGCGCCGCCCGTGCGCCAGCCCAAGCTGCCGCGCATCTAGCGCCCACCGCAGCCACCCACCCGGCGCCCGGGGGCCTTACCTTAAGATAAAAATGTTCAAAAATCCTCCGCCACGTGTGTGTTTTGTTTTCCTTTTCTAATGAAATCGTTGTGGAAAAATTACAAAAAAAAAACGTAATAATTATTCGCTCTAGTTAACACCTCGGTGCTTCGCCCCGTGCTAGCCGCGTACTCGTATGGTTTCTGCGCCGAGCGCTCGCCGGGACCGCCCTCGGCGGCGACGCGGTCGGCCACAAATTGTTATATTTTATTACTAGGAACCGATCACGGGCCCCTATTATAAATCGAGTTAATCCAGTACAAATGAAAAATAGAAATTGTTAGAAAACAAATTTATATAAATAAGTAAGTCCAGTACAAGGATGTACGAAGGTTCGCCTGTCGATAACCCTTCCCTTGTTGTTATAATGCGGGTCCTTTTGGACCCCTTGTTACGTGTCTTTTGTAAATACTTTCATTATCTAGTACTCGCGGTACAGGAAAGTATCTGTATTGTAAACAAAAGACTGCGATTTTAAAATAATACGATGTTATAATAATACAGGTGACGCGATGCTTGTGCTGGAGTTACAACGTGTTACTGTTGTTGTCGTCCGGTGAGCACTCGGCCTAATTTGTTGTTGTATAATACATTGTATAACACTAGATTTATTAATGCTTAAAACATATTATTTTTTATGGAATATCTTACTTGCCTGCTCTGGGAATACCACTATATTTGGTGTCTATTGTTGTTAGCCACTCCACCGGTCCTGGCGCCGACGATATTAATTTGTTTGTAGAATGGTGTTTGTGACGACAATCGCTAAACTATGTTAACGTTGTTCCAAATTAATTAATAAGTAATATGTATCAGTAGTCTTTACTAACCAATTTTAAAGTTTAACAATTTGCAATAATAGATTGTGCGTCACAAACTCTTCTACGAACAAATGTACTGTTTAATGGCCTACTGTAAATATTGGAGTTCTAAAATGGTTTAGAACTGATAGGTATATTTTGTTCCCGTATATAGTATACAGTTAATATTCGGTCGGACGGCCGTGTCCGCTGGCGTGGCGTGGCGTGGCCTGGCGCTGCCGGGACGCGTCTCGTATTGACAGATGATATAGTTTTGTACTGCTCTGTACTGTGGGGTGCATGTTCACTCATTAATCATTATTGTCGGCTGGGTTTGCCAACTTTTCGTATTTGATTGTATAACTTAAGTTTATAGTTAATGTTTATTTGGGAGAAATAATTTTGGCTGATTTCTATAATAAATATTTATAACGCGAAAGCGTCAAACAATTTATTTACATTTTTCACACTTATACAGTATGTTAAATAACAGAGGGCGTTCCCCTAAACTCGTTAATCTATATTATTAATAGATTAAAATAAAAATATCAGCATAGAAAAATAAGCATAAAATAATCCGAATTAAAAACTAATAATAATTTGCATTAAATTCGAAACCACCTGTTTAAAATCAAAATAGTAGCGCGGAATAGTACCTAGCGTAGTAGCATTGCACAAACCGGCAACGTTGCAATACGCACGACGCCGAGCGTCTCACGAATACTCACGAAGCAGAGCGAACCGGCTGCCGCGCGCCGCGCCGCGCTGAGTGGCGAGCGGCGACTTTTATAATGGCGGCATAAAACGTCTGGGAACTAGAGTTCCCACGGGCACTTTAGCGGTATAATGAATTAGAAAGACACGTCGTCATCGGGTTGTTATCAGTAAAATTAAACATTTATGTAAGTATGTGTAGGGTTAGCAATAACATTTAACAACTCGTCTCAATGCCCAGCTGACAAAGGAATGCGTCACTGAGGCACCTTGGATTTGGAAGAACCTAGTAGGTAAATAAAAAAAAAACATAAATTCATGTATCTACCTATCTAAGCCACGTTTCAATAACATTAAAATTAAAATACAGAGTATTAGACAGTTATTCTGCACGCAGCGGCCGCATAATGAACGCGGGGTGGTAGCAGCGCTTCTGCCGACACGTCGCGCTTCGTCGCGGGCTCGTGGCCACAAAATAAACAGATACGAGTACAGAAGGTCCACTCACGGAACAAGTACACAAATTTGTTTTATCTAGCCACTCAGACCGGTGGTACGACAGGCTTACAGTGTTAATTTGAAAAAAGCTTTTAAAAATTAATTTTATCTAAAAAATGATGTACCGCTAATAAATAGTGTGCGGTTAAGTTTGGAGAAAGTTTCATTTATTTAAACCACAGTTTAGCTAGGATTTAAATGATAATGACGGTATTACACATTAGCAAGTGAATTTTTTCTCCAATACAGAAATTTAAAAATTTTATTTTAAGCAGTTGCCTTCGTAATACTTGCGTTTATTCATAGCAATCGTGTAACGTCACAGTAGTAGTAACACGTTCGTTGAACGGGGTACTCCCTGAGTATAAAAGCAGTTTTAGGAAAGAGTGGGCCTTCTGAACTTATTAATTTTGTAGCACAGGCGTTTAGTGTTATTTTTTATTTTAATGTTTTCGAAATGTTTTAGCTATTATGATACATTTAAATAATGTTAAAAACTTACTTAGATTTTGAACTGCTCAATATGCTGACCTCCTCTGTCTACACATTGTTGCAATCGCCGACGGTTATTTTGGTGCACTCGTCGCATTAAAAGCGGGTCCTCGCGTATGCGGTTCCTGATAACCCGGAATGCTGTGCGGATTCGCATTTCCATCTCCTCCCGCGAGTGGCTTTCTTTTTTATAAACGAGTTGTTTGACCCAACCCCAAAAAAAGAAGTCAAGTGGCGTTAAGTCAGGTGACCGTGGTGGCCACGCCTCGGGACCGTACCTCCCGATCCAGCGGCTATCAAACATCTCGTTTAACCGCGACCGCACTTCTGTTGAAATGTGAGGGGGTGCTCCATCGTGTTGAAACCACACATTTCGGAGCTCGGCTAGCGGCAATCTGTCGAGGTAGCGCGCGACGGTGTCGTTAAGAAGAGCCATATACCTCACACGGTTTAGAGTCCCTGGGATGAAGACAGGTCCTATTATTTTATTTCCGTTTATCCCAGCCCACACATTCAGTGACCACCGTATTTGATGTGCTAACGGCCGAGTGGCACGCGGATTATGGCCTCTTTCTGCCCAGTGATGGCATACACGTCGATTCCACATGCCATTGCGCGTAAATAGGCTTTCATCTGACCATATGACGTTTTCGATGAAGTGGGTGTCCTCCGCGCATCGCTGCAGTGCCCACTGGCAATAAGTTAACCGGCGCTCGAAGTCAGCTGGACCAAGCAGACCTTGTACTTTTTGAAGTGAGTACGCATGCTGCTTGTTTTTCTTTAAAATTTTAAAGACTGCGACGTGACTCATGTTTAACAGGCGGCCGGCTCTTCTAGTGCTTGAACCGGGCTCCTCCTCAAAATGCCTTAGCACGTTCTCTTCCTGCCGCACAGAGATCACGGGTCGGGGGCCACCAGAACGACGCGGCACTACCGGTTCATTGTTACGAATACGCACCAGGGCACTCACAATAACACGAGAATTCCGCGGATGATGTGCATTGGGGTACCTCTCAGCATACATCCTCAGAGCACGTGCACCATCATAATTACACTCAGCATAAATGAGCACCATGTTCGCATACTCCTGAGCACTGAACTGATAACGCGGCATTTTTCACACAAGAATGACGCAAGATGTTTCAATGCGAAAATAATGCACATCCGCTCAGCGCGTGATATTAGTTCCGACTAAAATTAGGTGGACATCCGGGGGCAGGGGGCGGGGCTACGCACATCAAATAGATCGCCGCTGGCGCGGCCCGTCATTCATAAATAGGTAAATTGCGAAGTTGCCGTCCTTCAAGTACGCGTGTACAGAGTGTTTCTTTTACGTATCAATTTAACATTTTTAGTGAATATTTTAATATTAAAAAAAATAAAAACATTTTGTTTTCGAATGGTAATATTTTTTTTAGCATGTATGGATGCAATACTATTGCGGGTTAACGGGAACGCCCTCTGTTAGTTAACATACTGTATAACGAATATAAAACTATTATTTGGAATAATAAAAATCTATTTAAGTACTACATATTTTGACTTAGCGTGTCCCGAGTAGGAAACACCTAACGAATGGAATTGTTTACAAAATTGAGCATTGCGTTGAATTTTACACGACTGAATTGTTATACAATAACTATAACAAATTAATTCTTATTAATTACACGATTAAGTACATTAGTTATATCTGATATACATAGAATATATCCATTTTACAACAATAAATAATCATAAAACAGTAAATTTTACATACAGAACTAATTCAAACATTACAAGTATAGTTTACAATACCTTATTTGACACATTGAAATACCGCTTATAGTATATTGTAAAGTGTTACACAGGACATCTAAAATGAGAGATTTTATAATAAGCATACAAAGTTAAGTACATAACGTTCATACGAACTACATAATAATGCAGTAATGTTTCCAATGCTAACTTTTCTTTGCGTTTTATGGACACTCGCGATCTAGATGTTTGAGATATCACATGCATTTAAACATGTGGATCGAGACCTCAATTATCTTTTCCTCATAATGTCTCCGTGACCTATAGAACGCGGTCGCTCAGTAACAGCGGTCTTCACCTCTCAGTAGTTTAAAAATTTATTTATTTTATAAGTCTCCAAAGTTCAAACAGTTCACTAATTCTAAAAAAACGACTATAAAATGTCTTTTAAAAGCTTAATACTGTCACTCGTTGACTCAAAAACCACACATCAACAATCAAATGATTTGATCGTCAGTTTCTCTCAGAAAACACTCGAAGATCTCCACGAAGTTATCAACGCCGTCTCTGAAGTTCTCATCAACATCTCTCTCTTCTTCTTCATTGAAGAAAGCGTGTGCGAAATCAATGATTTTCACCGTACCCCAAGGGTTGGGAGTAGGAGAGTCATACGACAGCTGGTCCAGCATAGCTCTGTAGTTCATTTTGATCTTAGATAGCTTATTCTCGTAGTTATGTTCGAAGGAGTGGTTGTGGTTAAAGCTGGCGAGGGCGTCGCTCCACGGGGAGCTGATGGGCGGTGGGGTCGAGAAGCTGGAGTGAGATAGTGTCATAGGAGTGACAGAGACAGGCTGTAGCTTCTTGTAGACGGGCCCCTTGGAGCTGAGCTGTCCGCTGAAGTTGGAAGCCGAGCCCACGCTGTGCAGCGAGTGGCGCCGCCGCGCCGAGCTGGCCGCGCGGCAGCCTGCGCGCGCGCTGCGGGATAACAGATAGACAGTTACAATTTGTTGTATTGTATGAAAAACGGTAAAACAGTAATACGGTACATGTTGCTAGTAATTTCCATACTTGAGTTCCAAATACTCTCACATGGCGCTGTACAATTTCTGTACAAAACAGCGACCGGTAAAAGAATAACCGGTTAGAAACGAGTCGGAATCGCGCACAGAGGGTTCCATACCATCATACAGGATCAGTTTTTATCCAGTGCGCAAACTGTAACCATGAATTGAGCATATCATTCTAGACCCCCCAGCCTAGAAAATTTTCGTCGATGATACAAAAAAAAAAAATCTGCTGTTCCATACATTTTTACCCCGTAAGTATTGCATTTTTCTATGAAACAGTTGATATTTTTTTGTAAAACCGACGAAAAATTTCTGCGCCAAGGGGTCTAGAATGATATGCTGAATTCATGGTTACAATTTACGCACTGGATAAAAACTTATCCTGTATATACCATGGTATTATATTATTGCAGTTTTGGGTCAGTGCCATCTCTTGACCTATATTGGAACTAATGTAATTTTTGTCGATGATTTCTGAAAAAGTGTGCTATTTAGAGACATCGTTTTATTACATTTTTTCTGCAATCTTTACATAAACTCCTATCACAGAATCATTTCAGATTTTTCTCTATGCAAATTTCGGAGATAAGGGGGTGGAACGATCCTTTTTTACACGCTTTATATTAGCTTCACTTGTTTGCAGTAGCGTAGTTTTCGAAGACAGTGTTTTTGCTATCCTGTGTAACCCTGGCAAGGATAATGGCACAAATTTATGAAATTATTGCATTGTCATCGGTCCTTGACAGGTGTGCAAAGTTTGAATGAAATCTGGTCGTTTAAAGTGGGTCAAAATCGCGCTATAAGGAGTCAGTTACAAACAAACATACAAGTGTAGCTAATATAAAGCGTGTAAAAAAAATACAGTACTGTTTTTGCACGTGAAGGCGAGGCGTTGGTGTGAATTTTTGTTCATGACCACTAGTTTTATTCCACACTTTTTTAATCGCGATTAAAAATAGTCAGATTTAGTCAAAATAAATGATTATAGTCAAAATTTTTGGTGAAAACCGGCAAACTCAGAATAGCAAAATTGACATTTTCACTAAACTAATAACTCAGTGCAATCTTAGTGCTGTCAAACTAAAATATAGTTAAGTTGTGTCACTTTAGTCTATTTCAGAATAGGAAATCGTCGTTTGACAGGAATAAACCAAATTTTAGTGATTTTTAGTTTAGAGAATTTTGTACAACAGAATCGGCACCAATGTGCAAATCGCGCTCTTTTATATGATATTGACTAGCTTTTGCCCGCAGCTTCGCCCGCGTGGATGTCGGAAATTAATGCAAGAGGACGTATAACCGCGATAAGAATGTGTTATTCCAGGTTATATAGGTAATATAGATTCTGTGTGCTATTTTCGATCCAGATCCATTCAGCCATTTTTGTGTGATTGACAAACAAACACCCAATCATACATATTTTCACATTTATAATATTATTAGTAGTAGGATTATAACTCATATTACTTAGGATTCATAGTTTATGAGAACATCATGTGTGTTGGTGTTTTTAAAATAAGAGTAATAGTATTCAGAGTAAGAAGGCTGCGACATACAGCTTGGTTTAGTTGAATATAAGACTTCCTGGTTTTTTTTTAACGATCCTATTTTACCTATACAGGCACTCAATCATTTACCAGACACCGAACATAATTATAGGAATAGTACTTTTGCCAGTGGCTTGGCCCGTATAGCTGTCGGAAAATATCAGCCGGGAACCTACTACCGGGATAAAGTAGGAATCCTATCGGTTACGTACCCATGACACTGAACACACATGAACCTACTACCGGGATAAAGTAGGAATCCTATCGGTTACGTACCCATGACACTGAACACACATGAACCTACTACCGGGATAAAGTAGGAATCCTATCGGTTACGTACCCATGACACTGAACACACATGAACTGTACACTCGGCAGTTTTTCTGGGTATAACAGTAGACGCCAAACTTCAGTGGGGATCACATATAATTATCAAGCCTAGCGGGAAGGCTCAGTTCGGCCGCCTACGCCGTAAGGAAAGTTAGACAGTACACGGACGTTGATACAGCTCGATTAGTCTATTTTAGTTATTTTCATAGCATAATGTCCTACGGCATTCTGCTGTGGGGCAAAGCCGCGGACATTCAAAATATTTTTGTTCTTCAAAAACGAGCTGTTCGAGCGATTTACCAACTAGGTGCTAGAGTTTCTCTGAGAGATTTGTTTAAAGATATTGGTATTCTTACGGTGGCATCACAATTCATCTTCGCCAACATCTTATATATTAGGCAAAATATACACTTGTACACTAAAAATAGTGATATTCATAATTTTAATACTAGAAGTAGGGATAAACTACGTGCTCCCTTTCACCGGCTTCATAAGGTTCATAATTCTTTTGTTGGTCTTGGTATTACCTTTTATAACAAGCTTCCCTCTGCTTTGCTAGATTTGCAGTTTAATGAGTTTAAAGCTAAAGTAAAATCCAACCTTTGTTCAAAGGCATACTATTCTATCAACGACTACTTAAACGATAAGAATAGTTGGTCGCTGTGATCAACTCAAGACAATGTTTATGTTCTTTCAATCCAGAATTAGTCTTCCTACTGACGGTTTATATGGGTAGTTCATATAATTGTTTTTTTTTTTTTTGTTTTTATTTAACTGCTTTTGTTAGTTTATTTTTATTTTCTTTTCATTTCATTTATTGTGTATATGTATCATTTGCATCGTATATGTAAGCGGGCACGCCCTTTATGCCTGGAGGCTTTATTAAGGTTTTAAGTTCTGTTTACGATTTTGTTTTATTATTTATTTCAGCTTGAGTTTAGTTTTCAATGTTTTGTTCGTATATTGGCGTGTGCTAGCTGACATATGGCGAATATTGTATGTTTTGTTTTATAATATTAATAACTTACACAATACTGTATAGAATCAAGTTCTTCTAACTTAACAGACAGCTGTGCTGCTGGGGAGTTTGTTCCGCCACTTCTTCTTCCCAGCGAAAGCACTAGGAAGTGTCGAAGGGCGGGCGTTTTGGGGGGACTGTCTCATGTAACGTTGACGTTCAAAAAGTGCTGACTCTCAGCCTAGTTTGAATAAATGACTTTTGATTTTGATTTTTTGATGATATAATTTATCTTTGTGCCAAATTCGGTCTATATCCGTTTGGCCGTCTTTGCATCATTGAGAAACAAACATCTAAAAATCTAAACATCTAAGCCATTTCGCGGTCTCTTACTTGTAATAATACTATTAGGTTTATTTTGAGTATAATGAACACACATGATATTCGCAATTACTATGAAGCCAAAGTAATATGAATTACAATCCTACTTATCCTGTACTACCCGGCCGCTGCCAACGGATGGACGGGACGGACGTACGACCTGCTGCTCAGCGCCCGCTTTTTAAATCTCTAATATCTTCTAAGATATTAATTTAAATTACATGCTGTAAAAGGCCATATTGATCTATATTAAATGCACAATGTATTTAAGGTACTTAATTGGATAAGGATTAATGCTGTATTGCTTAAAATCGCTTCGTAAATAAGCCCTTATTTCTCGTAAAAAGTAAAAGAAAAAAATGGTTATTGTGGGTTATCCCTAAGAGATAGACATATACCATTGCGGACATTTTTGTAGGCCTTTCTAAGGTGTACAATACTGTAGTACAGGGCTGTCCAGACAACGGCCACATGGAAACAAGCCGCGGGCCGCATGCGGCCCGCGGCTTGTTTCCATGTGACCCGCGACGGATGTTTTAAAGTGTAAATTAATCAGAAAATTGTTTTACTTTTTCAGTCATAGTCTAGTATCACTTATTTATGTGAAAGTACGTATTCAACAATGAACTTTATAAAATCTAAGTACAGATCTTCATTGTTCAGATAAGTCACTTCTTCATACAATGCGTCTGGCAACAACGAATGTTGACGTTGATACCGATGTGATTTTTAAAGATATAGGTATTAACGAAGAACCAATTAACTTGAAAACTGAAAATATTTGTTTCTGCGGCCCTCCCGCTTTTGTAGTCAATTTAATTAGCCCGCGAAGGTGTGTAGTTTGGACAGCCCTGCTGTAGTATATTATTTTGATCTATTTCGTAGGATTCAGCCAGGGTTTTTCGAATTTTGAGACGTATGTCACCGTAGTTTTCGAAGACAGTTATTTTTTTCTAAAATAAAAGAATTTTTCGAAAATAAAAGTAGCCTAAGTTACTCCTTGTTACATCAGCTATCTGCCAGTGAAAGTCCCGTCAAAATCGGTCCAGCCATTTCAGAGATTAGCGGGAACAAACAGACAGACAGACAAAAATTGTAAAAAATGTTGTTTTGGTATATGTATCGTGTATACATCCTTACACACTTAGTAAAAAGTGGTTATCTTAATATTAAAAACAAACACTCCAATTTTATTTATTTGTATTGATAACACACATGCCCTTGTAGCCCCACTTCGATTTTTTATGAACCGGATGATCGAACCCCGTTGCAAAAAATATACCTACTTTTATTTACTACTCATTTGCAAAATAGTTTGCAAACGTCATCTAAAACTATAAATTTCAAGTTGATGGCATTAGTAGTTCTTGAGACATCCAGTTGTGACAAACAGACTGAGTCTCACCATAAGAAGAAAATAATAAATACACTAGGAATTAGTAGACATTGGTGCCGATTCCCTTATTCACAAACTAAACTAAATTTAAGTTCAGTGCATCTTTTTCTTTCTATTTCATTAAGGAAAGAACAGAAGATAAATTTTAATTTAGTCCTGTCAAATTAATCAGCGCTTGACGTAAATTGACGTAATTTTAGTAGGCAAGTTTTTAATCACGTCTAAACTTGTATGGAGTAGTGACAGGCGCTGATTAATTTGACAGGACTAAACTAAAAAAATTCTTTTGTCCTCTTCTTAATGAAATACAAAGAAAAAGATGCACTGAACTTAAATTTAGTTTAGTTTGTGAACAAGGGAATCGGTACCATTATAATACAATCACTAAATGCACGCAAACTTCGCTATCTAAGTCCGCACCTATCATCCAACTCACAGTAGGTACATACCTACACTTTTCTAAGACAAATACGCAGAGGAGGCGCCAGTACTTTGGGTACCAACAGCCTCTCTGAACAAAAAATAATGTGTTGGGTATGTCTTGATAGCCATACCCCACGCACCTTACGGCGCATGTGTCATGGAAGCTAGGGATGTTCGATCCGATCCGATACTTGTATGTATCGATACAAAGGAATACGATCCACCCGATTTTTGTATCGATACAATGGCTTTCGATCCGCTAGTGGATCGATACATGTACAATGAGGATCGGATCGAAAAATCGGACCAATTAGAATTAAATTCTAAAAAAGATAAACAAACTTTAACCATAATATTTATTCGTAACATTAATACCGCGTTCCTTAACTACAAAGTATGGTCTACCTACCACAACGAACAGGTTCATATTACACTAACATAAATATTTCTCTGGCGGTAGATTTTATTTTGCCTTTCAGCATGATTACTTGTGATGATAGATCATTTCATTTTTGTGTATTACGTTTTGCTCTCTTGAACCGCCAACAACAACTAATTGTGATAATTATGGCTCCACCAAAAAAATCAACTGTTTGGTCGTTTTTCACGAAAACGGCGAGTGGAGGAAAGTGTAAATTATGTTTCCTAGATATAAAAACAAAAGGAAACAACAAATCTGGCCAAACATATACAAAGACACCACAAAAATACAGAAATTGTACCCGAGAGTGATACTTCAGAAATTGTAAGTACTATTTACCGAAAATAAACGTATTTTCTTCTTCTTTTTTTTCTTTTTCTTTCGTTTATTTATCTTTTAGTGACTTGAAACTAGAAGGAGGTTAACAATTCATCTGTTGTTTTATGTATGATTGTATATTACGATATGTGGAACTATTCATGTGATTCTTTTTTGATAAAAAGGCAAGTCGGTCCCGTTTAAATTTTACTAACTTTTGCCCGCGGCTTCACTTGCGCGACCTTTTGCTTTTTTATATGGTTATTTTTTTATATAATTAAGATTAATTTAGGTTGAGTAATTTCACAAAAAAGTGAAAAATAACATTAGGCTACTTGAGGAAGAACGTTAGATAACTTTTGAGGAAGCATAACCTGTAATTAATTTACTGTTAGGTCATTACCCGCGTAATTGTAAACGTGTTTTTATTATTTTGAGTGTTTTATGAAACTTTCTTTTTAGGTGCATAGTATGAATCAAAGTAGTCAAGAAATCGCTTTAGAGCAAGAAACAATAGTAAATCAAAGTTCTACAGGTGACAATGAACCTGAGCCATCAACATCATTTGCACACTCAACTCCGAAACGTTCATTACATGTACTTGGCATGACAAGGGTAAAACAACCTCAGATCGACAACCTTATTTCTAATATACAATCGTTTAAATCAGGAGGCCCCAATGAAGGTAAAATCACCAATGCACTGTTATATTTTATAGCTGTTGATAATTTACCATTAAACAGTACGGATAAAAAAGGACTTCAGTACTTAATGAAAACTGTATGTCCACATTATACCATGCCAGGAAGAAAAACAATTACCAAGTTACTGGATGAAAAATATGATTGCGCAGCTAATATTTTAAAAAATAAATTAAAAGAGACAAAGAGTGTATGCCTGACCACAGACGTTTGGACTGACACCATGAATACAAGAGGTTATTTAGGATTAACATGCCATTATCTTGACAACGATGAGTTAATTTCAATTATGATAGGTGTAAAGGAATTGGAAGACCGACATACTTCGGACTATTTAGCAATTAATATAAAAAACTTATGCTTCGAGTGGAACATTGAAATTGACAAAATATTTGCAATCGTTACTGACAATGGTGCTAACATGGTCAAAGCTGTTCATGATTTTGCTGGAAGAAAAAAACATTTACCTTGTTTTGCCCACACCCTTAATTTGGTTGTTGAAAAGGCTATTAGTGAGACTGCTGGATTCGAGGCCCTAATAACAAAAGTAAAAAGTATTGTCACTTACTTCAAGCAAAGTGTACATGCCAGTGATGAACTGAGAAAAATACAAAAACACAACGATTCAGGCGTTCAAAAATTAGTTCAAGATGTGAGCACTCGGTGGAATTCCACATTTTATATGTTAGAAAGATTTGTTCATCTGAGTGATCTTGTAAGCGCTATTTTATTACAGAACCCAAAAGCCCCATCGATGCTTACCGGTGTCCAATTGGCAATCATAAAGGACATTATAAATATTTTACGTCCATTCCAAAATGTTACCACCGAAATATCAGGACAAAACTATGCGACATGCAGTATTATTATCCCGATAATTTACTACATGACAAAAGCAATAGAATCTACCAATACTAATGAGACAAGTGATTTGGGTTCAGAATTTGAGGTCAAAATATTAATAGAAATAAAAAAGCGTTTCCAACATATCGAAAAGGTTCATATATTGGCAGTGAGTTCTATTTTAGATCCCAGATTTAAAAAAATGTGTTTTAATGATCCGCAGTCGTGTGCCAAAGCCTTAACTGAAATTTCAGACTTGTTAAAATCAGAAATGGAGGCTACTACTCCTACGACAACGTCTACTGTCAATGTAGCTGAAAATATTACAGAAAAATGCTACGACATCTGGAAATTTCATAGCGAAATGGTGGCACAAGTTAGCGCGAGCAGACCACAGGAAGGCCTCCACACTTATTTCAAACAGTATTTGTCAGAACCTTTGTTGGACAGAAAGTCTGATCCAATTAAGTATTTGTCAGCAAGAAAAGTCGTTTGGGGAACACTGAGCGATATAGCCCTACGTTATTTGTCAGTGGTAGGAACGTCTGTGCCCTCTGAACGTCTTTTCTCGTTGGCCAATCACACTTTAAATGAAAGCCGCAATCGCCTAGATGCGGAGCGACTATCAAAATTATTATTTTTACGCAGCCTACATTTTAAAGATTGGCCAATGTAAAAAAAATGTTTTGTTACTTTATTAAAATTAACTTTGATGCTATAAAAGACAGCATGTTTTATTTAAAAAATACTTGATACGATACTGGATCGATCCAAAAAATCGTATCGAATTAATGGGATCGATATTTGGATCGATACAGTGTATTACGATCCATTACGATCCAGAATATCGATACAAAGCACCTGGATCGAACATCCCTAATGGAAGCGACAAACACCCTTTTTGATTAAACCAAGTCAGCGCCGGTATATACACTCCGCCGTGTAATGAAACGATAGCGCGATTCAGGAATTGGCTCTCAAATAACAACGCCATCTATCGAAGCATGGTGGAACTATTTTTGTATGGAAATTGTTTTTTTGGTCACAAGTCTATTACACAAATATTCGGGGATATTTATATTTTTTTAACAAAAAATAATGTGTTTTGAGATTAACAGTGTGATAGCGCGCGTGCCAGAAATAGTGAGTTTGTTTCACTATCGTTTCCTTCCTTGCCTACCTAAATATTTGTCTTGAATGGAGCAGCCTAATTACTAGTTGTTTTTATCTGAGTCTAATTATAAAAAACTTATTATATGTTGGTAATGTTTTTCACGAAACCTAATAACGCTTGGTAACCAAAACCGGCCAAGTGCGAGTCGGACTCGCGCACCGAGGGTTCCGTACAAACCTGCAGGTCATCATCATCATCATTCGTCATCATCGTTTATGAAATTAAATGTTTTTTTTTTAATTTTTATATTTGAGTTGACTGAATGAAAGGTAAATTGTGGTTTACGATTTATGACGTATTAAAAAAAACTACTTACTAGATCTCGTTCAAACCAATTTTCGTTGGTAGTTTTCATGGTAATGTACATCATATATTTTTTTAGTTTTATCATTCCCTTATTTTAGAAG
This sequence comes from Aporophyla nigra, assembly GCA_947507805.1. Classification (NCBI taxonomy): domain Eukaryota; kingdom Metazoa; phylum Arthropoda; class Insecta; order Lepidoptera; family Noctuidae; genus Aporophyla; species Aporophyla nigra. The sequence continues at coordinate 22,047,275 of OX382311.1, forward strand.
TTACGGGGGGGGGGGGACACACATTTTACCACTTTGGAAGTGTCTCTCGCGCAAACTATTCAGTTTAGAAAAAAATGATATTAGAAACCTCAATTTCATTTTTAAAGACCTATCCATAGATACCCCACACGTAAGGGTTTGATTAAATTTTTTTTTTGTGTTTCAGTTCTATGTATGGGGAACCCCAAATATTATTGTTTTAAAAAAAAATGATAATAGAAACCTCAATATCATTTTTGAAGACCTATCCATAGATACCCCACACGTATGGGTTTGATGAAAAAAAATTTTTGAGTTTAAATTCTATGTATGGGGAACCCCAAATATTATTGCTTTTTTTCTATTTTTGTGTGAAAATCTTAATGCGGTTCACTGAATACATCCACTTACCAAGTTTCAATAGCACAGCTCTTATAGTTTCGGAGAAAAGTGGCTGTGACATACTCGGACAGACAGACAGACAGACAGACAGACATGGCGAATCTATAAAGGTTCCGTTTTTTGCCATTTGGCAACGGAACCCTAAAAATTAGAATGAAAATAAAAGCGTATGTGGCCTAAGGCTGGGTTACAGAGGTTCACTTCTGCATAAACCCAAAATAGAAATTCCTGTATTTTTAATTACAGCAGAATTCAATTAGTTAGATTCAGTTTGTTTGACAGCTCTTTTTTAGGGTTCCGTTGCCAAATGGCAACAAACGGAACCCTTATAGATTCGTCATTTCTGTCTGTCTGTCTGTCCGAGTATGTCACAGCCACTTTTTTCCGAAACTATAGGAGCTATGCTGTTGAAACTTGGTAAGTAGATGTATTCTGTGAACCGCATTAAGATTTTCATACAAAAATGGAAACAAAACAATAATATTTGGGGTTCCCCATACATAGAACTGAAACTCAAAAAAAAAATTTCATCAAACCCATACGTTCTATGGATAAGTCTTCAAAAATGATATTGAGGATTCTAATATTTTTTTTTTCTAAACCGAATAGTTTGCGCGAGAGACACTTCCAAAGTCCAAACAGTCTTCCAAACTTCTAAAATAAGGGAATGATAAAACTAAAAAAAATATATGATGTAATATAAATGTAAATAATATATATAATAATAATAACAATACCATGTAAACTTCCACCGAAAATTGGTTTGAACGAGATCTAGTAAGTAGTTTTTTTTTCATCATTTCAGCCGAAAGACGTCCACTGCTGAACGTAGGCCTCCCCCAAGCACCGCCACTTCGACAAGTTTTTTTTTAATACGTCATAAATCGTAAACCACAATTTACCTTTCATTCAGTCAAACCAAATATAAAAATTAAAAAAAAAAAACATTTAATTTCATAAACATAAACCGTGAATACCGGATTTGTACGGAACCCTCGGTGCACGAGTCCGACTCGCACTTGGCCGGTTTTTTATAAACTTCTCCCATTCAGTAAGGCACAAAGGCGGACCTAATGCCTTAGGCATTCTATACCAGTAAACCAATGCTAGGCGCCCACCCTTGGTTCTCTGAGATTACAGATTAGAATTTTGCATTCTAATCAGTCGCAATATGTTAAAAACACCTCTAATTTACTTATATTTCGAAAAGTGTTCAAATATTGATTGTTGCTAACTAGATTTAGAACGTTTTTAATTATGGGAATTGACCTTCAGATAGCACTAAATGAAGCGTTAATGGTTTTCAACGGAACCTTTCTGAAAATGTTACAAATAACGGGTATTTTGAGGGTATAGTTGTAACTCACGTGAACTCCTTGTTCTGGCAGCACTCGCGCAGCCTGGCGGCGTCGTACACCAGCAGCAGCGAGGCGGAGTACAGTCGCACGGCAGTCTGGTGGCGCGCCCACTTCTGTATCTTCCACAGCTCCGACAGGAACTGCAGCAGCAGCGCGCGGCACAGGCTCGTGCCTATGCCGTTTAGGTAGTTGCGAATAGCTGGGGAAGGAATATGGTTTTGTTGAGTATTTTGTAGTCTTGCAATTTTTGTCTGGTGAGGGATGTTAAGGACTTTTACCGTGACTTAAAACATTATCGTCATCTTTATCGATCAAATTTTTTACCTAATATAATTCAGCGCTCGCATTGAGCTATTTAATTTCAGATATCCGAAGAGTCGGTAGTGGAAGATCTGAATTCTTATATTTAGAAATGTAAAGCGCCGTCAGCATGCTCTACCAATAGGCATTACTTATGTTAGTGTAGTGTAGTTCTCGTTCTCTCACACTGATAGTTTCAAAATAACTGATTTAACCAACTTATTGTAGCAAATTTTTTATTGAAAAGAGTGTCTATGGAGTTTCTTGCCCGTTCTTCTCCATAAGTACCTACTACACTTTGGAATGGGCTAGCTCGCTTCATTTTTCTGACTCACCGCGCTCACCGCACCTTGATAAAGCGGCTGTTCATTTGAAATAAATGCTTTGAGTTCATGGGGGAAGTGATACTTTCCACATTTTATACGTTTTATGAGAACACGTTGCAATCGTTAGATCTAAGTACCTTAATGAAAAAAAAATTGAGTTACATAATAAACGTTGCTTAAAGTTAAGTAGTGGTTAAACTCTGGTTATCCATACATTGGTTGACGTTTAAATATATCTTAGCTTTATACAACGTTTATAAATAAACCCTACAGTAATGACAGACAGATAGTTGTGTTTATGAGGAGCATGTTGAGCCACTTTGTCCCAGCTATTACCAAAGCACTCGGAAGTGATGAAGGGCGAGCGTTTTGGGGGACTGTCTTATGTAATCTTGACGTAGAGCGTGCTGATTCTCAGCTTAAGCCAACAAATGTCCTAAGAACCAGCGATTGTTTATAAAAATACACTTGAAATGCTAACATACAAACGCCATCTACTCGCTTTGTCGCGCCACTTATTCTTCCCAGCTAAAGCACTTGGAAGTGGTAAAGGGTGGGCGTTATGGGGGACTGTCTTCTGGAATTTTGACGTTCGAAAAGTGCTGATCCTCAGCCTAATTTGAATAAATGAATTTTGATTTTGACAGCTCGGATGGCGAGAGGATGCGTTCCTGACACCTGTCAGTGCGACAATAACTAGGGCGCGTTCCGTGTTACGCTCACATCGATTTGAGCGCGCTAACACCCGTTCCGAGTTGGCGTGAGCGCGATAACGCTGTCCCGTGAATCGTCATTGATGACGTCATGACAGGCGCCATCTTGCGATAACGCCGACCATGCCCCGAACCGATATCACCGTGAGCGCTGTCAAATTGACAGTTGTGTTGTTTTGTTTTGAGTGGAATACATAATATTACATTTTCGAAATTGTGCTTCTGGCTACAGTCGCAACCTAACAAAACAAGATAAACAAATATATAGTGTTTATAAAAAGGAAAACTATTAAACAATCATGAGTATTCAAGTGAATATAGCCGACGAGCCTAACGAGCGACAAATTTCTGTCATGCTCACATTAGACTGTTCAAACGATTGTTATGAAAATGTTTTACCCATCACAACGTTAGCAAGATCTAACTTACAGTTTAATAGTGTCTACAACCAATGTCTTATCAATCAAAAATGTTCATTGAACTGGTACTCGCTGTTTACAAATAGAGAATATGTACAGCAATTGGTGCATGATTTTGATGCAAATATGTACAGCCAACAACCAGAATCACTGCTGAATGAACAAACAGAACAATATGGTAAGTATTTATTACTGGTTATGAGCAGATACTTATTAGCTGAATGTGCCTGATCTGTTTCAATAAAATATCATGTGACAGTTTATGTGGTCAGTTTTATTCCAATACTTAATCTATAACAAAGATACAAGTGTTCTATGCTTTGGTCAATGTTGACAGTAAATTATTTTGGTACAAGAACTTGTCTCAGATTCTATCAATTAAAAAGTTATAAAAGCATTTTCTTCAGTACTTATATTAAAAATATCCTGTTTTATTCCAGGGCATGTTTATCTATGTGCCAAGTTTCATTCAAATCCATTCAGCCAATATTGGTGATGTATGTATGTATGTATTAGTAAAAAGTGCTTATTTTTATTTTGTTTTATTTCAGTAGATCAAGAGTCACCATCACTATTTATATGGAACGAGAGGTGCATTTTGTTGTTGATGCACTCATATTATATGGTGAAAATAGAGAGCTTTTTGAAAAAATGAGTCATAAGATGGTATATGATATCATAGCAAAGATGTGCGACGCACAATATAATGTTAATGGTACCCAGTGCTGGTCAAAAATTAATAGCCTAAAAACCATTTAAAAAATATAGTGGATCATAATGCCACATCTAGAAATGATAGGCAACATGGCCGTACTTTGATGTAAGATAATTTTATTCCTTTACTTATTTCTTTATTATGTAAATATGTTACAATTACCAACTTTGTGTAATCAAATACCTTAATGGCGCAGAAAGTTATTACTAATAATTTATGAGTGCATATCTAATTTTGTTAAAAGAACATATCATCACTCCTTGTCTCTCTGAAGGGCTAGGCAGATGTGTACTTATAGTACACCAACATTTCACCAGTTATGTTTAAGTCCTATGTAATAGGGGGCGAGCTTATTAACATCAACTGGGCACAATTCTAGACTCTGGACTGCTACTGAATAATTCCACAAAGAAAAACCCTATAACATTTTGTCACTGTTAAATATAGATTAATTTTTGATAAAATGCTTCAGGTGTTTGTAATGTAATGCTAATAAAGATAATATTTTTTTTTCAGCTAATAAATGAATTATTTGGCTCAACTGGATGGGCTAATCCTGTAACGCTGGTGTCAGAAATTGGACCTCCACCAAATGAAAATGATAGTCCACAAAAATCGAAAAGAAAATTTGATTGTATATTAAAAGATTATAGAAAAGATTTGAAGAAGAAAACAGATACAGAAATTCAAGAGCAACAGCATAGGAAAAAGATGAAAATTTTACAGTAGTATTTAAACAAAATGAATAATTAGTTTTTTGTAGATCTATATAAGTTTTGGACTTGATTGTTACCTGTTTTAATTAGTAGTATAGGTCCACTTCTGATTTTTATCACGTTTATAAGATTTGATCAGTACCTGTGAGAATTAATAATATACTTGTGATTTTTATTAGATTTTAAGCTTTGATTTGTTCCTGTTTGAATTAGTAGTATCTACTTGATTTTGATTAAATTTTAAGATTTTTTAGGTAGGTATCCGTTTGAAGTAGTAGTATATTTGTGGTTTTTATTAATGAATTTTATCAGCAGTTACTTGTACTGTGTCTGTGATTTTACATAATATTTACTAGAATTGATACAGATTTGATATATTAGTACTTAAGACTTATTATATACTGTTTTATATGTTTCTTATATTAATATTATAATTAGGAAAAAAATGTGGCCTGGAGGTCAGGCGGGGCACCTGAGGTTCAGTCTGATTAAACTGTGATTCTAATTTATTGTTAATAAAAATATTTGATTACTATTAGTGTTGAACATTTTTTACATACCTATCCCAATACATATTATATGGCGCAAAGGTATAAAATTGCAAGAAATTTGCTACTTGGCATATAAGTCTTATTATCTAGTTGCCAAAAATGAAATACACATTTACCTATCAGTTACATTGTGTCATCATCATCATCAGCCGAAAGACGTCCACAGGAATATAAGCCTCCCCCAATTTGGGGCTTTGCCATAATCTCCACGCTTGGCAGGCGGGTTGGCGATCGCAGTATGGTGGTAAAATGCATAGAGAACGCTGCTACCCATTCTCTAGCAAGTCCCTTAATCGCCTTTTACGACACCCACGGGAAGAAATCGGATGGTGTTATTCTTTACGTCCGGAACCACAACATTACACTTTTACATTGTGTATAACTTCTGTTTTAAGTAATTAAACAACTTAGATCATATGTTATTTTACAGAATGTTAGAAGAAAAACTACAAAATAGAAACATTAATTAAATCAACATTTATTGAATCTTAATAAGTAAGATTACATTGAAGTAAGATTACACTGTTATTGTTCTTCCATTTTCAAAATCAATATACAATCATTCTTCCTCAGGTGCAAAGCGAGTTATGAGTACCCTATATTATATTGTAGTCTGTGGTTGTGAGGTTTGAAGTTTGACGTTGAGAAAGCATTGTTAGCGCGTTCACGAGCGTACCGAATTGTTGACAGTTGTCAGCTGTCATAATCGTGATATCCAAATCGGAACGCCAATTATTGCTGTGAGCGCCGTGAGCGATATTTTCCAACTCGGAAAGCACCCCTAGTAACTAATTAGGATGTTTGCACAACATGTAAGTATTCGTTTATAATTTATATGAAAATGATTGATGCCAAGAATGCATTCTCTTGACGGCGGGACTGTAATAGGCCGTCGAGAGAATGTTTGGTTCATTTGAATAAATGAATTTTGTTTTTTTTTTCTTTATTATTATAGAAAGCCCTCACCATCCTTAACCGCCTGTCCATGTATCCTCTTCCCGTAGTCCTTGTTGTACTTGTGTAGTTTCCCAGTGCTCAGCTTGTACACCTGGAAGCCCGGGATGCAGAAGCTGTACTGCTGCTTACTGAGCTGGTACTTTATCTGTTCGTTCGCGATCTTTTGCTCCGACGCCAGGGGGTCCCAGGTTCTTTTGCCTGGAAGAAGGTTATAGTAGAAGCGGTTAGCCTACGCTTTCAATCCCCTTAATTTGAAAGGCGATCTGGTATTAATTATTTGGGATTGCTCACGTACAGAACAGTAAGAATTCTTAGTTGGTTACTCGGGTTTGAGTGCTACACTAATTACTAACTTTGATTGATAAATATGCGGTTGTTACAGTTAACTGCAATATAGGCCAGACACTTAAAACATCGTAGGTCGCTACTGATTTTTTGGGTCGTTTTTAGGATTGATACCAGCAGTAGTGTAATACCAAGTTTGCACCTTCGAAAGATCTGTATGCGTGGTGCTGACAATTTTGAAATATTTTGGACGTCTTTCAGTTTTTGTCTTATAACTTCTAAAAAGTGCTACCTACGTATAAGTCACTTAGTACATTTGAACGCAGCCGTACCTCTGAAAGTCTAATAAAGAAAGAAACCCATGAGCACAACGAAGTTAGCACAGGTTATCCGAAACTTAGCTTCCCCCCAGTGGGTTCCCGCATTGACGAGGCGGGGGGGGCTCAGTAGCCGTGGTTTCGAACCCCACGGTGAAGCTAAGAGGAACCCGAGGAGGGGCCGCTCGTCAGAGCTTTTCCGCTCAAAGCCGACGATGTAGCGGCCAACGCGGTGTCGTTTGGCGACATCGCGAGGGTTGGAGGTCGCGGTGGGAGAGGAGTGCCGGTATTGAGGTGCGTCGCTCTCCCTACCTTCCGCGGCCTGAACGGGGTCGCCACCGTCCGATGGCGGACGCGGTGAGGCTGCAGGGGAGGAGGAGTGTTGGTATAGCGTTGCCCAGTCTCCCTATCCCCTGCGGCCGAAAAGTGGTAGGTGGCGGGGCTACAGTCCTGACCCGTCGCAGGGGGACCAAGGGTGCCATTCACGGGGTCGTCTGGCGCCCATGTGCTAATTGGTCCCCGGGGTGTGTTCATGCGCGCTGTGAATGCGGGTATTACCCAGAGGTGGGTCCGGCGACGGACAGCCGCGGGGGGTTCGCGGAAGAGTTTTTTCGTTCCCGTGTTCCCGCCACAAGCGGTGTAGGAGGACACCGTGAAGTTTTAGTGGGTTGGAGTCCCACATAACTGCGCTATTTCCCCGTGGTAGCGCAGTATGCATGAGCATTTCTCCACGAAAAAAAAAAGAAAAAAAGTTATCCGAAACTGCAAACTTGGTTTAACGCCATTGGTATATATCGTAATAATATCCCAAAAAATCAGTACAGTGCTATTTTTTGCGACCTACCACGACATTTTAAGTGTCAACGGTGACTGGCATAGATAATACTGTTAGAACGTAACATGCGTAGGAATTAGGACGCTGCCTTATGTTACGATTTAAGTTCAACATAATAATAAAACGTATTGTAACCGTTTGTTTTTCGTCAATCTAAACTAAAGAGGCTTGATTTAGACCTTTCCATTTGTTCAAACACAAGTTTAAACCCCTCTACTCACCAATCTTCACATCCATGATACAAGGCTCCAGCATCCTCTCCGACAGGTCTTCGAGTATGATGTAGTCTTGCTCGAAGCCGTTGTAGGTGTACTTGCGACAGCCGAAGTACTTGGCCACGGAGCCCCGCAGCTCCAGCAGGTCAGGGTTGTCAGTAGTCGCGAGGCGCTCGTAGAAGTCTATCTCGCGCTTCTGAGCCTCTTTTATTATAGGCTTCATTATTGTGCCGTTATTGCATTGGAGTAGACCTGGAGAATGTGTGAAGGGTATTTGTAGTTTTTTTTTGTCAATGATAATCTTTGAAATGATGCGTGCAGGCAGAATATAGTGAAATTTTTAAGCTATAAGATCTTACTTTTGCAACAACTGTGGATGTATTTCTACAGAAAATTAATGTATGATAAACATTTATACTGTGTACCTATATCATATTTTTACCAATTTCAGAAGTACAGTAAACTTCCTACATTTTTTTGCGAGGGTTTTTGTGATCAGTTTAGGTTAGGAGATAGCAGGTCGGCCTGTTGGAAAAGTTGCTCTATCCCTGGGGATCTGTCCCAGTGATAGAGTGACTAAAGCGTCCAATATACTGGATGGAAGAGTTTTAAGCAACAGATAGGCGTTAAGAAAAAAAGTTTTAATCGTTTTTTAACATAAGATCCAGTAGGTTCCCCGTTGTTCCCCGTCCAGGACGGAAACCATGCTGCGCGTCGGACAACAGAGTGCTAATCTGCGGATACAGGCTATCGTGAATGGTCGACTCAAACACTTTAGCTGGAGTGCATAGTACCGCTACAGGTCTATAATCGCAGGGTGCTGAGCCTTTACTACCTTTAGGCACGGGTAGAACTCGGGTAAGTTTCCAGCGCTCAGGAAAAGTTGCGGTCTTAATACAAACGTTGAACAAATGTAGCAACGGCTTCACCAACACCGCACGGCAATCCCTAAAAATGTACGCCGGAATACAATCCGGGCCGGCTCAGCGCTTAGGCGGCAAGCGTGCGAGTGCGCGCTTGTTCCATTACAATGCTATTATATTACATTATAACTCGCTCGGCACCATCCCAAAGAATTGCACCATCCTATTTCTTCACGTGGGTGTCATAACAGACGACTAAGGGACTTACTAGAGAATGGGCAGCAGCGTTCGTTTTGCATTTTACCACCATACTGCGATCGCCAACCCGCCTGCCAAGCGTGGCGATTATGGCAAAGCCCCTCAAATTGAGGGAGGCCTATGTCCAGCGGTGGACGTCTTTCGGCTGAAATGTTGATGATGATGGTAACTCACCCAAATACTTGGTATCCTCCGTCTTCTTATGACCGGCCACCTGCAAGGCATACGCCTGTATCTCCAGCGGGCTGGTGGGCAGCAGCAGCGGCTTGGCCGTCATCTCGTTGTCCTGCCGCTTGATGTTGTAGTGCACCTGGTAGATGGAGCGCTGCCGACGTGGGCTACGCCGCTGAGGGTTGCACGATACATCGCTCATTTAGTCGTGGGCCTGGAAGGAAACAGATGACATCAAACAAAAACCGGCCAAATGCGAGTAGGACTCGCACAAGAAGGGTTCTGTACCATCACAAGGCAAAAAACAACAATTAGAACATTTTTTTTTTAATTTCTCTTGTATTGAGACAATTGTCGTCAATTTTTAACTTTGTTTTATTTTTTGTAGTTATAGTCGCATTAGAAATATGCACTCTGTGAATATTTCAACTGTGTTCCTATTTTATGAACGAACCAAGTACATAATATCAGCAACAAAAGTAACGTCATCTATTAAAATAAATAGGTTTCTAATACCTATATCTTAGTCATTTAGCACAAGTAAACCACAACATGTGACCTAATCGGTCCCTCAATAAATCGTTAAAGTAATTACCCACAATTTACAGTTACCTGTAAATTAGTCACTTTATCGCATAACCATGTTGATAGCACATCATTATGGTCTAATTGTTGCCTACGGTTTCACTTGAATTGTAGCAAAACTGTTGCAACATGTACTCTGATATGGGTACCAAACTTTTATGGTACTAGGATTTCGTCCGCGTGACTTTTTGGCCCCTGACCCCCGCGTCGCATCCCATTGCCCGCCTGCGCTACAACTTAATTTCTTTTTCACTTAGCGTTCTTTGAGACTTTTTTTTTTGCTCGGTTCCTAAAGGCCTGTGTTTATATTTATTCAAATCCAACTGGTAGTTCCACAGATTGCCACCTACATACAAACTTACAAACGTATCGACGCTTGAAAGGCGAAATTGACTAAGCGACATAGGGTTACTATGTCGCTTAGTCAATTTTGCCTTTCAAGCGTCGATATATAAGGTGTATCTATTCATACACGAAATATTTAAAGAGGTACACCTGTAGGTGGTAAGGAAGCCAAAGAAACGAAAAAAAAAAATTGTCGAAATGTTTTTTTTTTTTCAAAATTTTATATTTATAAATTATTTGACGCACATAAGAAATACTGGCTCCTTCTTATTTTTAACACCCATTACTGTAGTTTCTATAGTGGCCGCGCTCGCGCTGTCCGGTCGCCGCCCTCGCAGCGTCAGGCGGGCCATTTATAGAATTTGGAGTAAAGGTTTTATGCAAAACGTCTCAAGTAGTTTTAAAATTATAATAATTACGAAAATTCAAAAACGCTTGGATAAAAAAAAAATCTTTTTGCTTCTGTAGCTTCATTACCACCTACAGGTGTACCTCTTAAAATATTTCGTGTATGAAAAGATATATTACCTCTTTACTTAAAATATCTTAATACTTGAAGCAAAAAGTTTGTGCCCCTTTTTACAAAAAGTAAGTGGGCGAAAGATTATGAAATTTGACATAGTTAAAGTTTATATGAGAAAGGAGTGCAGAAAGTTAATATTTTTGGTTAAAATTAATTATGGTCGAAGTTCGAGTGGGTGACCACTTGTTAGTATAGATTAGTTAAGTAATAAGGTGGTCTACCTGTGAGCGAAATTTCACCCAAATCCGTTCGGCAGCCGTTACAGCGTAATTGAGCAACAAACACAGTATAATAATAATCAGATTTTCCTGTGTAAAACACTACTGAATTTTCTAGCTGAAGTTTCGTCACTGCCAACCTTAAGCACTAGTGTATTTCAGTAAAATAAGAAGGCAATGCGGGTGATTTCACATTCGAATAGCAATCGAACTAATGATTCACAGGTTTTTACATAATGTGTTTACTTTATGTTATTGCTAAGTAATTGCTAAGTATAAATGTAAGTTATTTCAATACCTACTGCGTTAGTTTAATAAATAAACGTTAGAGGTATTTATTTTGTCGGTTTGCTTATGTTATTCGAAGGTGCTCCGTCCGTGAGAGGTATTAGCGGGATGAAATATAATCACTGATATCTTCTTCTTAACATATCTTGCCTGAGAATGATTCAACTAGGTTTTTCAATACTTGAGATTTTTTATCTTTAAATTAGGAATTTATTGATATTTTCCTATACTTTTCCATGCGTAAAACTCTATTAATATGCAGTGTGGCAGAGACATCAACGCGAAACCTGCTACCATGGATTCAAGTAAGTAGGTTCATGATTCAAAACTTTACGTCGGTTATAAAAAAATATATTTGCTAATCCATACATTTTGACCGCGTAGGTATTGGAATCTAAATATATAAAATTCAAAGTCCTGAGTGATTGACTGACTGACTGACTGACTGACTGACTGATATATCAACGCACAGCCTAAACCGCTGGTCCTAGAGACGTGAAATTTGGAGGGTGTGTTCTTTGTGAAGAGTAGGTATCCACTAAGAAAGGATTTTTTGAAATTCCACCCCTAAGAGGGTGAAATGGGGGGTTGAAATGGTGAATTTTCGACATCCACGCGGGCGAAGCCGTGGGCAGAAGCTAGTTTTCTATAAACAGTAATGACGCACGTGATGCGAGATCATGTGCTGAATCCATGGTAACAGTTTACGCGTAAATGACCCTGCTATCCTTTCTTATGAATGAAGAAAGAAAGAAAAGAAGAAAGAATATTATTTTATTTGGCCCAGTTTAGGGAACACAATATTTACACAAAAATAGACAAAACTTAATAGTATATGTGTAAGGTAATATGTGTACGGCAGCCGTACACATATTACCGTACACATATACTATTAAGTTTAGCCGTACTACGGCTGCACCAAATAGGCCCAGTTCAGCATAAATGTCAGACAACTAGTGCCTGACGCTGGTTTTACGGTCTAGTTCAACTTAACATAAATAATCTAAAACTCAACTCATTACCTCTTTTATCCATCTTGATGAGACAAAAACAACGAAAATCAAATCACAACACAACAAAGAGAGGAAAAAATGGTTGAAAATGACAACAACAGCGAAAACAACATGAACTGATGAATGACGAAGCACAAAATGATTCTAAAATAAGCCACTAATGACTGGAACTTTACTAATATACCTATTAGCGGCGGAAACACAGCGTTAGCACAGAAACTCTAAACGCAACTAAAAATTTCGCGACATTGAAGTACATTCAGGGATTTTACTTTTGTTTATCTAATCAACGTATAAATCAAGATTGACTTGCGTTTATCAATTGATATTTTTACGACGTCCATGATGTTGATAATATGAAATGACGGTATTTCTTGATATTATGTTTATTTTACTCACATCTTCAAATAATCAAAATATAGATGCAGTATGTGAGTACCTTAGGCTACTTTTGTGCACTAGAAGAACTAGTACAGTCCAGATAAATACTTCTTTATGAACTAAATTTCCTATGTGTATATTGTTGTAACAATGGAACAAATCTTCAGGTAGATAGAAGTACCTACTATTGCAAAAGGTACTTACGTACCTACAGTGCTATGAAGTGATTCATCATACAACTAAGACCGATCAATCTATGACAATTTGATAACTAACCTATCATTACGTCTGTAATTTCCGAACGGGTCAGGCAGAGCCCTACCCTCTAATTTCGCTCATTAATGATAATGTTTTAGTACCATGTAATACAGGTAGAGAATGATAATTGTGCGCTGCACATGTATAACAAAATAAAACAACAATGAACATTAAAACTAAGTATATTATTATACTGAAACACATAGGTACTTTGACCCGTGTATTAGTTTCGCATTTTCTGGTGAGGGGTAGACAGATAGGAAATGTGGATTCCATATAGCTTATTAAAAATTGTAAAAGTGATTCCGCTATCCTATTTACATAATAAACAATTTAATTTCATTACACAGAATTTTTATCACTTCTCATACTTATAGAACCCCTCCCCACTCTTCCTTCCAAACTTCCCTTCGTTAACCAACTTATCTAAAAGAGGTATCGGTCGAAACACTGGGTGGCCTGTCTTCTCATACATGATCCCTAGGACAAACTTCTTGGTATCCAGTCCAGTAAAGTCAGCCAGTTCCAAGGGACCCATGGGGAAGCCAGCACCGAGTTTCATCGCTATATCGATGTCTTGGGCTGACGCGTCACCTGCAAACCGATTGTTATCGTTATTATGATGAAATTAAATAATCTTAACTTGATTGTGAAAGCAATTAATCATTTATTGATAGAATGAGGAGATATACTCAGATTAAATTTAGCAAGAGGAAGGACTAAGTACAAGTAATATGTAATGTAAGAAGATGTCCTCCATACGTATTAACACTGTAATTTGAAACCAATGTAAAAATCAATATTTTTTTAAAGATTAACCATAATGTTTCTTGCCGGCTCTTCTCCACAGAAATCAACCAATTGAGACCGCGCATCTAGCTTCTGACGTTTCATAAATGCCCATGTAGGTTTTTTTTGTGTGGCCATCATATTTTTAAGTCTAAATAATCTAAGGGTGCGTCCACATCTGGCGAATGTGCCGCGAATGTGCAGCACGCGAGCCGATTGCGAGCTGCCCGCGAGCTGCGCGCGTGCAGTCACTGCAATGGTTTGGTGCGCCTCTTTAGCGCAACTCATGCAAGGCTCGTATAGAGCGCGCGAGCGGCGCGCGATCTGCGCGCACTCAGTTCTCGCCCTTTCCGTTTACTGGCTCAGTACTATCGAAGATGTCAGACGACACTAGTGTTTTTAATTTAATAACTAGCGCGCCGCCCGCGCGCTGATCGCGTACGGCGCTTAGGTCGCGCGCGAACTGCGCGCGGGCGGCGCAGAAGCGGCGCAGAAGCGCGACTCACGAACAAAAATGCACGCGCGCAGCTCGCGGGCAGGTCGCAAACGGCTCGCGAGCTGCACATTCGCCAGATGTGGACGCACCCTAAGGGCTTTAGGGAGGCCTTTGCTCAGTAGTGGGACAGTGTACGCTAATATAAAAACAAAAACTAGGGGCTATAAACCCATCCCAGTCAGTCTAATCGTTGATTTGAACATACTTGGTCATAGCCCATCTAGGGCATAGTTACGACAGTGTTGCCTACATATTTGATAAAAACACTAGTTCAATTCGATGTGAGATTAATAGAAAGATTTGCTCGGTGTAATGACCAAGTAAAGATTACGCTTTTTAAAGCTTACTGTCAGAGTTTTTACACCGGTAATCTTTGGGTCAACTACTCGAAAAGGTCGCTGGATATCCTACGCGTCCAATATAATAATGTTTTTAGGATGCTGTTACGACTGCCTCGTGTTTGCAGTGCCTCAGAAATGTTTGCGGTGAACCATACTGATGAATTTCTTGCCATCATTCGAAAAAAAACGGCCTCACTACTGAGCAGAATAAGAGGCAGTCATAATAGCATCCTGAAGGCTGTGGTGGCAGACACTTCCTCTGCCATAATAAGGCAATTAGTCAGAAGACTTATACCCTAGTGGCCATTTGCAATGTCCAGTTGCTGGGTGGTCTCCTCATTATTATGTCTGTAGAATAAGTTACTAACAATACTGTTTTAAGGAAAACTGTTACTAATAATTTATGGATCTTAGTTGTCCGTATTAAAATGATTTTATTTATTTATTTAATTGTAGGTGTGTAGCCTGTAGATACGATGAATGAGCAACCATATTCGGATAACTTCTTGTTATCTGGTGGTCACATGGTACCTATAATGTAGATGAGGAGTCTCTATTCAAGAGGCTGTATTTCCATTAGCAACAACTTTTTACAAACTTCATAAAACTGTGAGTAACTGTAAACTGGGGTAGAAAGGTTGTTGTGAAATATTTTTTCCCAGCTGATAGATTAATTAAGCTTTTATGCTGGGACGGTCTCATCGTTTCTGTTGATGGTTTCGTTTGTGATTTTGTATTTACTACCCGATTCCAAAATCAAATCAAGTTTAAAATGGAAAACAGGGCTTTTGAAAAAACACTCCTAAGATAGATGGTCTATCCGATCTGTATATCGATGGTGGCTCCTAAGGTAGATAGGTGTTCGATAGATGCAAAACAAACCAATGAGCGTCTGAACCTATTTAGCAATACCTATGACCTTATAATAAGTTAGAGGTAAAAGTATTGTTTATTATATGAAAAGCACTTTAATTAAATACTTAGTACTATAGCGAGCCCTAATAAAAGTAGCGTGTTGCCAGCTCGCGTCTCCGCTCGCATGCCATCGGCGTCGCCGCCATCATGTCGGCGTTCGGCTCGCCTCCGCGCCCGCGCCGCTACAGCTCGCCAAAACAGTCACGCAGGAGTCCCCAAACTGTGAACACGCGCGCGCGTGGCGCGCGCCGAACGCTGACCGTCGCGTCGTCCGATAAACATTTAGAATACCAGTTTGTGTCCGTGTTCATAGATGATTGATTACACAAGATTATCCGCTAAAACCGTAGTTTTCTTGCACACATCAAGCCTCCTATAACTGGCAGCCTAACGTGGAGCAGAACATTGTGCAATGTGCAAGCGCGATTTTCGTAGAATACAGTAATGGTTTCGTGTCATGTGCCGGTCGAAGTAACTACATAATATAAATGCGTATTTAAGGTCTCGCGAAAAGTGAACAGTGTAACTGAGGAAGAGACAGTAAGACAGTCGTTAGTGTCGTTCAGTACTTCGCGTGTTGTGAGTAACTACGTTTCTTTGCAGGTACCTACATAATACCTGAACCTAGGTTACCTACTGTCGTTACGGACCTGTAGTGAGTGTGGTGCTTCAGTCGATCGCGTATAACAACTAGGTTTTGTTCCGGGTGATACGTACCTGAACCTAGGTTACTCTATGAACATTCGAGAACATTTTAGTAACTAGGTTTTGTTCCGGGTGATACGTACCTGAACCTAGGTTACTCTACAAACATTCGAGAACATTTGAGTGATTAGGTTTTGTTCCGGGTATACCTACCTGAACCTAGGTTACTATAAGAACGTTCGAGAACATTCTAGTGACTAACTACACCGAACTTATAATGTTGTGACGGTTTTATCGCGTAAGTTTCGTACCTACAAATCGCGATTTATTGTGTGTCACGTGTAGGTTTCGTACCTAAAAATCGCGAACTGTTGTGTTTGTGACTAGTGAGACTGTTTTACCGCGTATGTAACTGTGAACAGTTGATAAAGTGCTTCGGTAAAACCTAATAAAGTGTACCTAAGTGTGCGTTTTCATTTAGGTTTCGTACCAATTTCGTACGTATTGTGAACTTTTGTGACTGGAAACTGTTGTAGCGTGTAATTGCTAACATTATTAGTGCTTAGGTAAAACCTAGGGTACCTAACTTCGGTTATCTTCGTTTTAATCGCGAATTGTGGACTATTTTACGATGGTGCTAACGAGATCGCGTGCCGCGAGCCCGGCTTCGGCTGGCGCTACGTCTATGGATGTGGCGCCGCCCCAAGCGCCCGCGCCGGATACCGCTCCGCGCGGCGCCGACACCTACGTCGCGGAAGCGACTGTGGTGGATCCGCAGCCAGCTGCTGGTGCTGCAGCAGCTCCGGTCACGATGACGACCGACCAGCTGTTATTGCTGATAGACAGGTTAAGTCGCAGCGATCCTGTAAGTACACCAGTACCATCCTTTTCTGGCCACTTTGCCAAATGTACGGCGCGCTTTGACGGTGAAAAGTCAAGCAACGTCCTGGCTTTTATTGATGCCATAGAAACGTACAAAGAATGTGTTCGAGTCGACGATAATAATGCGCTTCGTGGGTTACCTATGTTATTGACGGGTACTGCTGCCACATGGTGGCAAGGCGTAAAAGATACCACCGTAACCTGGCAAGCTGCTGTTGATTCGCTGAAGCAGACATTTGGACCACGGTTACCGCCGCACAAAATTTATAGACTTATGTTCGAGCGAGAACAAAAAGCAGACGAATCGACGGATTTGTTCGTATGTCATGTCAGAGCGTTAATCGCTCAGCTCCCACCCTTCTCTCTTACGGAGGTAGTTCAGTTAGATATGACATATGGGTTGCTGCACCGACGTATCCGTGAGAAGGTTCCGCGCTCCGCTTTCGTAACCTTTGCGGAACTTCTGACTCAAGCGCGTCGCGTCGAAGAGATTCTCGACGAAAGTCGTCCACGGGCTACTGCTGACGTTAAACCTACGACGTCATCCGCCGCACCTGTGCCGAATTCGCGGTCGCCGACCGCGCCGAGTACTACTAATAATAACAAGACTCGGCCCCATTGCAATTATTGCAAACAGTACGGCCATCTAAAAGAGGCCTGTCAGCGACTTGCCAGACAGAAGACGGCTACCAAGGAATCCAAGGATAAAGGGAATGAGGGAGAGCCACTTGCGCCTGCGGTCACGTGTTTCGGGTGCGGAGCGCCCGGAGTAATCCGTTCCAATTGTCCTACGTGCAAGGAAAAGAAAACTGTAGTGTCTTCCGTATTTCAGTCAGTGTCCGCGAGTGATGATAAAATCGATTCGCGTGTGCGTCCGGTAATAAGTGTAGAAATTTATGGTGCAGTAGGTAGGGTTTTATTAGACACTGGTGCAAAACATTGTATTGGTAGTGTATCTTTAAGATCTCATTTAGCTAAGAATGGTCATTCGTTCGATAGTGTGTATTTAGAATTACAGTATGCGGACGGGCGAATGTGTGCGCAAAATGTTGAATTAGCGCACGTTAACGTAACGGTGCGAGGGGTGACGCTAGCTGTTAGTTTTATTATGTTGCCGAATGCAACTGATAGTTTATTAGGCATGAACTTTATACAGGACGTTGGCATGGTGTTGGACTTTGACCGTGGGGTATGGTTTGTGAGGCGTGATAGGACTCCTCAACCAATTCTTTTTGAATCCAAATCCAAACCATTAAAATCAATTGCTTGTTCATCTGTGGGTCTTCGTGAGGACGAGGGATCCCATCTTGTTTCAGATGAACGGGAGCGACTGTCCGAACTCCTGAATGTTCACCAGGACATTTTCGCGTCAGGGGGAGGACCTACCCAGTTCGCTGTCCACCGCATCGATACAGGAGATGCCGCACCAGTTGCAAGTCCACCATACAGAGTTACCCCCGCCAAGAAGGAAATAATCAAAATGGAGATTGAAAGAATGCTTGAGGATGACATCATTGAAGATGCTGAGTCGGAATGGGCCTCACCTGTGGTGTTGATACCGAAGAAAAACGGCGAGATCAGATTCTGTGTAGATTACCGCAAGCTTAATAGCGTCACACGAACTGATAAGTACCCGCTGCCGGTGATCGACGAGCTGCTGCAGAGTACTAAGCCTAATTGCGTTATGTCTACAATCGACCTAAAGGCTGGTTACTGGCAGGCGATTGTAGCGCCAGAAGATCGACACAAAACGGCGTTTACGACTCCGTTCGGAACGTTTCAATTCCGCCGTATGCCATTCGGTCTTAAGAACGCCCCGGCCACGTTCCAGCGTCTGATAGATCGGATGAGGTCTGGTCTAAAGGACGTCTGCGTCCTCGCGTATCTTGATGATTTGCTTGTGATATCTCCTAATCTAGATCAGCATCTGAAGGATCTTCAGCAGGTTTTCGAGCGCCTTCGTCTATTTAACCTGAGGGCAAACAGGAAAAAGTGTTTCTTCGCTAGAGATAGGGTTACTTACCTGGGACACGTCGTTTCATCTCGGGGCATCGAGCCTGATCCCACGAAGGTTGAATCAGTGATGAATATGGCGCCACCAACGAACCTAAAAGAACTTAAGACATTCTTACAAACCTGCTCTTGGTTTCGTAAATTCATCCCGAATTTTTCGGATAGAGCGCGTCCTTTAACAAACCTGACGAAAAAGGACCGACGCTGGCAATGGGGGGAGTGTGAGCAAGGAGCCTTTGAAGAGCTTAAGTCGCGGCTCGCAACTAGCCCTATTCTTCGCCAGCCCAACTTTGAAGAGCCATTCGTTTTACGAACTGACGCTAGCGCGTACGCTCTTGGAGCAGTGTTGATGCAAGGCGACTCTCATAGTGAAGAGAGACCCATAGAGTACGCTAGTAGGTTGCTGACCCCTGCAGAGCGTAACTATCATACCACCGAACGTGAAGCTCTGGCGGTTGTTTGGGCTTTAGACAAATTTAGAGGATACATAGAAGGAGCGCAGGTTCGTGTGTCTACTGATCACCAGCCATTGAAATGGCTCTTGTCACTGAAGACTCCTAGTGGTCGGTTAGCCCGTTGGGCAATGAAAATTCAGTCTTACGATCTGGACATTGAATATACACCGGGTAGAGTTAATGTTGTAGCAGATACGCTCAGCCGTCCAGTGACTACCGGATCTGAAGATCCCGATTCAAGTCCCTGCAGCATCTGTCCGGTAGTCGTTGACTTACCTCAGCAAAAACCAGAAGATATCCGCGAAGCCCAATTGAACGATCCTGAAGTTAATAAAATCATAGTAGATTTTGAAGATCTTAATAATCCAGAAGCAGCCGTGCGCTGGGCTGATAGAGGTTATTATCTTTCACAAGGTGTTTTGTACCGCTGTGATCCGGATGGTCACTCCGAAGAACCCCAGTTGGTGGTCCCAGAGTCTCTACAGGCAGAGCTCATGAAGGAGCTTCACGACGCGCCTACTGCTGGACACTTGGGTTTGGAGCGGACCTTGAGGAAGATTAAAGAAAGATATTATTTTAAGAACATGAAAACTTATGTGGCTCAATACCTAAAGTCATGTGATCTGTGCCAAAAATATAAAGCCACCAATATGAAGCCTGCAGGTCTGCTGCAAACCCCAGTGCCTCAGCAAAGATTCGAGGTGCTCGCAATGGACCTGTTTGGACCACTACCCGAAGGAGATAAGGGGGAGAAGTGGATTCTGCTTGTAGAGGACACCGCCAGCCGATGGGTCGAGCTGTTTGCACTTTGTGATGCGACTGCTGAGTCATGTGCAAAAGCGCTCATCGAGGAAGTTTTCTTGCGGTATGGGTTGCCTCGTCGTGTTATCTCTGATAACGGAAGTCAGTTCGTTTCGGCTGTCATGCAAAAGGCTATGTTTGTGCTTGGGGTACAACAGTCACTGATTCCGGTATACCATCCAGAGGCGAATCCGGCGGAACGCAAAAACCGCGAATTGAAAAAACAGCTTGCCATCTTAGTTGGATCAGAGCATCGCCGATGGCCGTTCGCTCTGCCGATGGTGCGATTCGCCCTCAATTGTGCTTACAATCAGGGGACGGGACAGTCAGCAGCGTATCTCACTTTTGCTCGGGAGATGCGTTCTCCTATGGCGGTACAGACTGACATCCGTGCTATTGTTTCCCAGCAGAATTACGTGCCCCAGTTCACTCCATACTTGAAGGAGTTTGCACGCGTCCTTCATGACGTGAAGCAGCGAGTGGAGGAACAACAGGACGTTAGGAAAACGACCGGTGATAAGCATCGACGAGATGTGCCTTCTTACAAGGAGGGAGATTTGGTCCTAGTGGAGGCCCACATGGCGAGCAACGCAGCAAAAGGGTTCACAAGTAAGTTTGCTCCAAAGCGGGAGGGCCCGTATCGCGTCTCTCAGATCGTCAGCCCGACGTCATTTGTAGTAGTCGATAGTGAGGGGGTGATCAAAGGGAAATACCATGCCAGCGCTCTGTCTCCTTACTTGGGGTCAACCCCAACGATCGTGCACCCGCGTCGACGTGGCCGACCAGCCAAGTCACAGACGGGTCGTCCTTGTGACTTGGAGGGGGAGGCTATAGCGAGCCCTAATAAAAGTAGCGTGTTGCCAGCTCGCGTCTCCGCTCGCATGCCATCGGCGTCGCCGCCATCATGTCGGCGTTCGGCTCGCCTCCGCGCCCGCGCCGCTACAGCTCGCCAAAACAGTCACGCAGGAGTCCCCAAACTGTGAACACGCGCGCGCGTGGCGCGCGCCGAACGCTGACCGTCGCGTCGTCCGATAAACATTTAGAATACCAGTTTGTGTCCGTGTTCATAGATGATTGATTACACAAGATTATCCGCTAAAACCGTAGTTTTCTTGCACACATCAAGCCTCCTATAGTACGGTATAATAGTTAAAAGGAAAGCGTATTAAAAACAAAAACACGATTAACGCAAGCCACAATACAAAGTAAACAGGAAAAAAATGTCTAAAAATGATGACTAAAATCAAAGATATCCTTGGTGGAAATACGATTATACAATAATATACTTACTTTTATTTTTATTTCTTTATCGAAACACATGTATAAACACGACACGATAACTAATATTACGTAAAGGTTCGTGTACGGTCAGCATAATAAAAAAAGTTGTACACTCAGTTGTTACTAGAGAATGGGCAGCAGCGTTCTCTATGCATTTTACCACCATACTGCGATCGCCAACCCGCCTGCCAAGCGTGGCGATTATGGCAAAGCCCCCCAAATTGGGGGAGGCCTAAGTCCAGCAGTGGACGTCTTACGGTTGAAATGATGATGATGATGTACACTCGCCAACAAAACCTTACATAACATAATATTGCGCCTGTATTCTCCAAAGGGCTAGGCAGAGTTGTACTCACAGTACACCCACGTTTCGACAGTTATTTTTCATGATTTCAGCCGAAAGACGTCCACTGCGGGAGGCTGCACTTAGGCCACCCCTAATTTAGGAGGGTTTGCCATAATCACCTCGCTTGGCAGTCGGCTTGGCGATCGCAGTATGGTGGTAAAATGAATAGAGAACGCTGCTGCCCATTCTCTAGTAAGTCTCTTAGTGGCCCACTGTCTTACGACACCCATGGGAGGAAATGTGACATTATGGGATAAGCCTATTGCCATGAACCGGGCATAAATTCAGACTCCTGGCTGCAATAAAGGAATTCCCGATGAAAAATCCAAAAACTCTTTCTACGACCCGAGACTCGAACCCAAGACAACTTCATAATAATTAAGTATGTATTTGTTGCAATTTACAATGGAGAAAAATGATGATATACAAAAGACCTATTTTTAAATTATTATCTTTTATTTTGCACGATTATGATGATAAAGGATTATTTCATAATTCTACATATTTATATGACTTTAATGCTGACTGTACACCTAACTATGTTAGTATCGCACTATCGCCAGATAATGGTACATAATCAGTTAAGTTCATGGATTTGATGCAATTATTTAATTGATTCGGTGCGATATTAGTTCTTTGTGACGCAGTTGACTTAATAATAGAGCAATGCCATAATAAATACCTACTGATACAAATAATGGAGTACTCATGAATATGGGTTTTATTAGGATGAGCTAAGGTAACCCACGAAGTTCAAAAGTTAGGTTTTTTTTTTTACAATTTTAATGTCAGCGTCAGGTTGTATGTTGATTAAATAAATATAAATAAATAATATCTTAGGACAACCAACACAACGTTATCTGATCCCAAACTAGGCAGAGCCTGTACTATGGCAACCAGACAACTGATAGACATACTTATATATGACTAAATACATACATATTATAGATATATATATATATATATATAATATATATATATATATATTATAGATATACTGTAGGATTTGACGGTATGTCAACAAAGGTGATAAAATTTGTGAATGAACTTATAGCGCCCATATTAGCGCATATTATGAACCTTGGCATAGTTGACGGGGTTTATCCTGAAGACTTGAAAAAAGTTATTATTAAACCACTTCATAAAAAAGATAACAAAACTGATATGAAGAACTATAGGCCCATAGCAAAAATTTCAGTATTTTCCAAAATTTTTGAAAAAAATATTTACAAGTCTCTGTATTGCTATCTTAATAAATTTAACCTATTATGCAAGGAACAAAATGGCTTTAGAAAGAACACCACGATCAACATGGCTATTTTTGATTTTTTGCGTGGCATTATGTTGGCAGTAGATCAAAAAGCTCCTATTTGTGCAATCTACACAGATATGACCAAAGCCTTCGATTACGTTAAGCACGATGTCTTATTAGATAAACTGCGTAGCTATGGTATCAGAGGCAACATTTTAAAACTACTCGAATCCTATCTCTCCAACAGAATGCAATGTACAGAAATTACAAGAATATGTGAAAAAACAAAATTTGAAAAAAGTTTTTTATCTCACTCTAGATTGGTAAAGTTTGGTGTCCCACAGGGCAGCGTCCTTGGGCCACCTCTTTTCTTAATCTATATAAATGATCTGCCAAAGGTGACTCAACATCAAATGGTGATGTTTGCAGACGATAGTACTGCCATAGTGAAATGTATTGATCGCAATATTTATCAAGATGAGATAAATAATACACTATCGGACATAATTCATTGGCTTGATAAAAATAATTTAGTTATAAACTTAAAGAAAACCAAAATAATGCACTTTCACCAAAGAACTCAAATACCAAAAGTAAATATCAAACATAGTAACTGTGACATTGAAGAAGTTGAAGTAGCAAAATTCTTAGGTTTATTCGTTGATAAACAACTTAACTGGAAGGCCCACATAGAAGACCTGAGTAAGAAAATAAATAAATCAGCATACGCACTTTTCCAAATTGCCGGAAAAATAAATATGGATGCGCTATTAGTTGCATATCACGGTTTAGTAGCCTCAATTTTGCGATATGGTATCATTTTTTGGGGCAATTCTTCTGATAAAGATATCGTTTTTAAGGCACAAAAAAGATGCTTACGATCAATGTGTGGTCTAAAAATGGATGATAGCTGTGTACCATTGTTTAAATCGCTAAAAATACTTACGTTACCCTCATTATATATTTTTGAAATCAGTGTTTTCGTCAAAACAAACATGAACTTATTCGAGAAAGTGTCAACGTTGCGAGATGTTGCGATTCGTAGCCAATATGCAAACTCCTTAAGCAATCAGCGTTGTAAGACTGCTTTAGTGAGAAAGAGCGTTTTAGGCATGGCACCACGCATTTACAATAAGCTACCAGATGCCATAAAAATTTTGAATGTTACGAAATTCAAAAAAGAATTAAAACAGTTATTAATTGAAAAATGTTATTATACGACTGATGAATTTCTAAATGATAAATTAATTTAGACTTATTTATTTATTTGACTGGAGAAACCATTTTTAATTGAATATTGTGACTAATTGTAATTTTTTTTTATTATTTTTTATTTTTTTATTCATTGACTGTTTATATCATTCCACACTGTGACATTTGCAATTTTTGTTTTATGTATGTACCATCACTCTATTAATTTTGACATGGCTACCAAATAATTAATTTTAAATCTCGCATGAATAATATTTTTTTTTTTCGCATGCAACCATATTTGTACGCCTCTTGGCATAACATAGCGACCTATGAATTTTAATGTAAGAACTGTATTTACTACCTATGTTACACAAATAAAAAATGATTATGATTATGATTATGATTAGATAAATTACACCCAGACACAGAACAAACGATCGTGCTCATCACACAAACATTTGTCCTGGGTGGGAATCGAACCCACGACCTCAGTCTTAGCAGTCAGGGTCACTAACCACTAGACTAACAGGTCAGTCAATTTATTAATCGCGACCAATTAAATAATCAATTGATTATTATTCGCGACCGTAACAAATATGGTTTTACAGAATTATAATATTATTACAATCAGTAATATAACTTTTTAAGTTAGAATTGGCGTCAAAAAGGTAATATGAATTTAGTTGCATTGACGATTTTATGATTATAATTCTATAAATATATTTATGTTACGGGCGCCCATCATATTTAGATTTAGATAGAAAAAATAAATAATAAAAACAATAGTAATTGTAATTTAGTTGGCGGAATATAAAGAACTATTGTGTGTTATAAAATCTGTAAAATACCATATTTATAAGCAAATAAATGAATCTATCTATCTGTCTAAAACTTGAGTAAATTTTCAACTTCGCGGGCTTTTCTGACGCTTTCGCCTTAAACAACAAAAGAGCTATTTTGCTGCACCAGCACCGGCTGCAGAGGGACTCCCTAGATTATAATAGGTTTTAATGGTTGGTAATATGGTTGTTTCTCTTAACCTTATGTTTCTACGATGTCTTTATTTTAAAGACAAAGCCTAGATTGATATAGTAATTCATTTATGTAACAAAAAAGAATAACAGTCAAACAACGTACACTCCCGGACGTCTAAATAGAGCCTCCGTGCATTATAAGGGTCTAAAAAGTAATGAAACAAAGAAAAAGTTTTGATGCAGCTATGAAGCCAACAGGTGGCCAAACATTTTGGTGTCATTGTTGTTACAAAAAAATTACCACTATTTAAAAAGATACATAGCTTTTTATGAAAAAAATGCAAAGTGGCTCGATTTAAGAGTTCAGAATAATAAAAAAAATACAAATTATAGAAAAATATTTATTTCAACAGAACCAATAAATACTTAATAACAATTTACTTCTTATTATATTTATAGAATCCTTCGCCGGATTTAATTCCGTATTTTCCCTCTTGCACCATCTTCTCGAGCAGCTCGATTGGCGCAAACACTTCGTTGTTGGTCATGGAGTACAGCGCTTGTTGGGCCAACCGGTTGGTGTCCAACCCTGTGTAGTCGGCCAACTCGAAGGGGCCCATGGGAAGGCTTGCACCAAGCTTCATGCCAATGTCTATGTCTTCCTTTGTGGCATCGCCTGGAGTGAGAAATAATAGTATTGAGTATTTTATTCTAGCAATAAATAATGAATAACGTTTGTGATGTTTATATTTTAAAGTAGGCATTATTTTATTACGCTTGACAAAGAGAATTTGCGATACAAGCTTTTTGATGACGTTCAAGGAAAACTAAGGAATCGCGTAATATCATTTGAGATTAATTTGATGATTGTACAAAAATTCTGGAAGTAACCAGTAAGTATGCTTTTCTTAAAAATCATCATCAGCAGCCCCCACCCACCCCACCGGCCCCGGCCCGGCCCGGCCCGGCCCGGCCTGTGTCCCACTGCTGGGACACAGGCCTCCTCTCGGTGAGACGGAGTGGGCCCTAATTCACCACGCGAGCCCATTGCGGGTTGGTAAAATACGACCGATAAATCATGGCCGGTCCGAACTTAGCGCAGAACACTGCGCAATAACATTTTATAGGAAGCGAATGGTGACATGAAGCAAGTGTGAGTGACAGAACATACGCGACAGTTCGGAGGGCCTATATTCAGACCAGCTAAGATTCATGTGCAGTGCTATCATGAAGTTGAGTGAATATGTTTCAGTTGTGTTTATGTATAACATAAGCATGTTTTATAAAATATAATAAATACAATATACTTACATATAATTTATTTAAATATAAACTAATCTATAAAAAAATCCAAACAGTCTTGAAATTTTTAACACCACATTAAAGAGTACGTACCAAAGCGCTAACAACATACAACGTTAGAAATGTAATTGCTTTTAAATTATTAAATTAATACATACTAAGCCTAAAAAAACCGGCCAAGTGCGAGTCGGACTCGCGCACCGAGGGTTCCGTACAAACCTTCAGGTATTCACGGTTTATGCATAAGGTTTATGTTTATGAAATTAAATGTTTTTTTTTTTTTTATATTTGAGTTGACTGAATGAAAGGTAAATTGTGGTTTACGATTTTTGACGTATTAAAAAAAAACTACTTACTAGATCTCGTTCAAACCAATTTTCGGTGGAAGTTTACATGGTAATGTACATCATACATTTTTTTCAGTTTTATCATTCCCTTATTTTAGAAGTTACGGGACACACACACACACACACACATTTTACCACTTTGGAAGTGTCTCTCGCGCAAACTATTCAGTTTAAAAAAAAAATGATATTAGAAACCTCAATATCATTTTTGAAGACCTATCCATAGATACCCCAACCGTATGGGTTTGAAGAAAAAAAATTTTTTGAGTTTCAGTCCTATGTATGGGGAACCCCAAATATTTTTGTTTTTTTTCTATTTTTGTGTGAAAATCTTAATGCGGTTCACAGAATACATCTACTTACCAAGTTTCAATAGCATAGCTCTTATAGTTTCGGAAAAAAATGGCTGTGACATACTCGGACAGGCAGACAGACAGACAGACAGACACACAGACAGACAGGCATGACGAATCCATAAGGGTTCCGTTTTTTGCCATTTGGCAGCGGAACCCTAAAAAGGCCCCCAAAATTGCTTTCGTCTCTCTCTCTCTTTAATGTCAAAAAAGCCAAACATTTAACACACACTAACAGACTCACTTTCCCATAATGCCTATGTGTAGGCTTGGGTACTATATTGCAAGTTACCTCCATGGTCCATGACCACTCTTTACTAAAGAGACTTTGAAATGTCGACTCCATCTAGCATTTTTACACGCTTTATAAGGACCGATGACAATGCAATAATTTCATAAATTTGTGCCATTATCCTTGCCCGGATTACCAGGATACCAAAAAGACTTGTATTCGAAAACTACGCTGACATACGTCACAAACTACGCTGATATACGTCTCAAAATTGGAAACACCCTAAAAATAGAAAATAAAATGCTTTTTAAGGTTGATATCAGGCACCCCACGCTGTTTTTCAATTATTTTCTACTTTTTCGTTTGGTTTTCTATGGAAGCGTGCTTTTTAGTTTTTTTTTAAACTATTATTTTTTAATATGACGTGTAAAGGTGATACCGATATCCCATTTACAGAATAAACTATTTTATTTAATTTCGGGGGACATAAACAAATGATCCGGCCATAACCTGGATTGAACATTGTTGCTTTTGCACAAGAAGCATTGACGGACGAATGTGAAAATGTGAGCCGAGGCACACAGACACATACCTGAGACCACCTGGTTGCGGCCAAGGTAAACAGGTAGTTTACATTTCTCAAATAATGCGCGGAAATCCAAACTGAGTAGGTAGTACAAAGAACATTATTTTGATTTCAAAATACAGTTTGTACGGCTCAGAGCGGTCAAGTTGCAGTGAGGTGAGTTGACGAAAACCACAGACTTCACGATCCCGAGTAGTTTAATGTAAAGTTACAAAATTATGTTGGATGCTAATCCGTGGTACTATCGCTAAGGTAGCTAATGGTCAACTAACGTTTGGTATAATAAAAGTATATAAAATGAATTAAAGAAAGTAGGTCGCGGCGTCAGCGACTTACTGGCCTGTACGTAAACCGTACATGCTCCCGAGGGAAAAGTGGGATGAGCCACTTACAAATTAAGTGGCATTTCAACGCACCACTTTCTGGAGGCCTGTGGGAGGCTGCCGTCAGAGCCATGAAATATCACCTACATCGAGTACTGGGGGAACAGAAGCTTACTTTTGAACAATTTACCACTTTACTACATCAAATTGAAGCTTGTCTAAACTCTCGTCCGCTGTGCCCATTAACAGAGGATGTCGATGACTTGGAATATCTAACTCCCGGTCATTTCCTCATTGGCGGCCCCCTACTGTCACTACCACAAGAAGAGCAAGACTTTGCTGAGCACGATCTAAGAAACAGATGGAGGCTTGTTGAACAAATGAACGTGCACATCTGGAAGCGCTGGTCGAACGAATATCTACATCAACTGCAAATTCGAAGCAAATGGCAGCAACCAAAAGAAAACCTGAAACAAGGAAGCCTAGTATTGGTAAAAGATGAACACTTACCTCCTGGCCGCTGGGCTATAGGAAGAGTCCAGGAAGTACATTCAGGCGCCGATGGTCGAGTACGGGTTGTTACCTTGAAAACTAGGAAAGGGTCACTTAAACGACCAATAACGAAGCTTTCACCATTACTGATGAAACTCGAAAAACCAACAGTAAAGGAAGAGGAAGAGAAAATAACTCCTACTCCGGAAACTAAAAAACGGGGAGGCACAATAAAAACCAAGAATAATTGGCCATCACTTGTTCTGTTATCCATACTAGCAATGACGGGATTTGCACAATCAGCGCCAACGAATAACTTGAAGGTTACACCTATACCGAGCGATCATCCGATTTACTTCGATGAAGCGGGGAAAATTCAGCTAATACATGACGAGTGGACTCTATTGGTTTACTACAACTTAACGTCATACTGGCAAGCAACTGGTCGGATCAACGATTATGTGAACCAAATAGATAAACTATGCCAAAGAATATCACATGAGTACACGCCTTGCGAAACAATTGTCGGCCACTTACGTCATGAACTGAGTCACCTAGCCGACTACAACTCTATGCTGCTCACTCAACACTCAAGACCAAAACGAGGTTACTTTGACGGAGTTGGGAAATTAGCAAGAACTCTTTTCGGTGTGCTCGACGCAGACTTCGCCGAAAAGTACGAAAGAGACATACAGAATCTACAATCAAATGATGACTACCTACTACAACTTATGAAAAACCAAACATTAATTGTAGAGGCTGAAAACAACATTATAGAAAGAAACACTGCCTTTATGGATAAACAATTCGAAACATTACGCAACTACATGAACCAAACTTGCAGCGAAATCACAAAGATAGTGAACAAGGCGCAAATGCTATTCACGATGAACGACATAAATTCCGCTGCCGTGACGTCAACTCTGATTTTAAATGATTTAAATCGAATATTGGAAATGCTGATAAATGCTCTCGCCAACATTTACAGAGGACATTTAGATACTCATCAATTTCCGCCCTACCAACTGATCGAACAGCTAAACATAATATCCGGAAGGTTGCCACAGGGATTGTCGTTGCCGGTAAAGGACATTCAAAGGGATTTGAAAAATATCTATGACCTTAACCATGTGAAGGCCCGAATTACAAACAACTACATGCTATTTGAAATACATATCCCGTTGCTGAGCGATGAAGACTACAAGATATATCGAGTCATACCGATACCGTTCCTTAGACAAGGACGTTTAAAACTCGTACAACCAAGTTCAAGCTTCATCGCAATCAACTTAGTAAAAAACTCTTACATAACAATGGAAGACCAAGACATGCGCCAATGTACTTCATACGGAGAAGACGAATTCATTTGTGTCGCACTTAGTCCAGTCTACAACATGCACGATAAAGACGCCCCATGTGAGGCCCAAGTCTTCAACCAACAAGAGTCTTTATCATGCGTCCTCAATGACGTAACATGCAAAGAAACCTGGACAAAACTTCACAAATCGAACATGTGGCTATTTACATTGTGCGGAAAACAGCTGATGCGCGTCATATGAAACGATCAAGTTACGCCAGCGGTCATTGACGGGACTGGAGTGATTTCCTTGAAATCAAAGTGCTTACTGCAGAAAAAGGACGCCACAATATTTACACACAATCAGCTGGGAAGTAGTTTTAACATGGAACCAGAGATAGAAATACCGACCATAAATTCAACAATTAATAATATCTTTGACCTTGGCTGGAAGAACGCAAAATTAAATATAAACGAACAAGAAACGCCAACCGCAGTAGAAATAAGAAAAATAGACCAGCAGTTGGAATTCCAGAAGAACAGAGAGATATTACCGAAGGCGTCTGACATGTCAAGTCACGACATCTATCTCTACTCGGTTACATCTTTGTTGTTGGGAGGAATCGCTGTGCTTGCCCTCTATATTATAACTAAACGATGGTGCGAAACAAAGAAAGGCGTCAAAACACTCTCTGCTAAAACAGGAGTGACACCTAGAGGAAGGGATAACTTTGGAGGGGACATCGAGCTACAAGAAATACATTCGACAACAGCGGAGCCCGTCTACAGCGAAGCAAGACAGCCGAAGAAAGCATTTCACTTTGACGAACTAAATTGAATGTTATAACTATACTTTTACACATTTACTATTGTCTACTATTTAACTTTTAACTATTTACTTTACATGAATTGTTTACTTTTACATTTTTTTTTTTTACTACTGTTTGTAATGGATGCTCATCCCACTTTTCCCTCGGGAGCATGTACGGTTTACGTACAGGCCAGTAAGTCGCTGACGCCGCGACCTACTTTCTTTAATTCATTTTATATACTTTTATTATACCAAACGTTAGTTGACCATTAGCTACCTTAGCGATAGTACCACGGATTAGCATCCAACATAATTTTGTAACTTGTAACTTTTTGCTTACGAATGTTGCTCAGTCGCAAAATCCATCCAAGCACTCGTATTACGCGTTTATAATTACTGTTTTTATTCAGTAATGTATTAATTATTTCACATTTGTTGTATGTGACTGCGCAGCAGTTTATTTCTTGCAACTCAGTGTTTGTTGTGTAGGTCTGGCGATTATCTTGATGGATTTTCGGCATGTTTGTTTTTAACCAATCTGGTCCATTCCACCAAAGTTTAAAATCTAGCAGTTGAAAAGGTGTTAGCCCTCGAGTTGCACAGTCAGCAGGATTTTCTTCTGACTTCGTATAGTTCCAGCAGTTTGCCGTAATAATACTGTTTATTTGTTTCACTCTGTTAGCTACATATTTCTCCCATCGGTTTATGTCGCCCTGCAACCAGGCTAAAACGACCTTAGAGTCGCTCCAGCACCTTATATGTAGGTTTTTATTGCAGAGAGTGTTCTGAACCTTTTCTAGCAGTTTGGCTAGTAAAAAGGCCCCGCAAAGTTCCATTCTAGGTACAGTTATCCTATTGCTGATTGGTGCAACCTTTGTTTTTGCCGTAATTAGTGTAGTCTTGAATTCGCCAGCCTGATTTATCACTCGGCTGTAAATGACGCACGCGTAAGCTTTTTCGCTTGCGTCGCAAAACCCGTGTATCTCTAGGTTGTTTTCTTGACATTGTAACCATCTTGGTATTGAAAGTTTATTTAGTAACGCGATATCTTTTCTGATAGTTTCCCATTCCGTCGCGAGATCGTCGGGTAAGCGTTCATCCCAGTTGATTTTGCTTATCCAGATTTTTTGGAACAGCAGTTTGGTTTTTATTGTAAGTGGCGATAATAATCCAAGCGGGTCATATAGCTTGCTTATTTCGCTCAGCAGTGCACGTTTTGTCAGATTTTTCTTGATTGGTAGATCCCATTGGTATGTGAAGTTATCGTTGTCTTGATTCCACCTCATGCCCAACATTTTTGAGTTTGTTGTTTTTTCTGGGCTAAAGTCGATGTTCATGTTGCGGCTCTTTTGCTCATCTCGCAAGTCTCCCAAGATAATAGGTTCGTTCGTTTTCCATTTTCTCAAGTTAAATCCTCCTTTTTTCATCAACTCTATTAGCTGTGTAACCAGTGTTTTCGATGCCTCGATAGTATCCTGCCCGTACACCAAATCATCCATATAGAAATAGTTTTTCAGGATGTCTCCAGCTTCCGGATAGGTATGTTTC
Source organism: Aporophyla nigra (assembly GCA_947507805.1). Taxonomy (NCBI): domain Eukaryota; kingdom Metazoa; phylum Arthropoda; class Insecta; order Lepidoptera; family Noctuidae; genus Aporophyla; species Aporophyla nigra. Next base: position 22,079,941 of record OX382311.1, read on the forward strand.
TCATCTTCTGTGAGTTTATGTAGAGTGCGCATTGCCAGATAAGGTGCACTTTTCATTCCGTACGTTACTGTGCCCAACTGCCAATCTTGTAGAGGTTCGTTAGGGTAAGATCTCCAGATTACAGTTTGTAGATGTTGTTGTTTTTCGCTTAGCCAGATGAACCGATAAAGTTTTTCTACATCTGCCGTAAAGACGTATCTGTATGTTCTCCAATTAATTAGTAGTGACAGTATATCCTTTTGTAAGTTCGGACCGCAGTACATTTGATCGTTGAGACTGCTGTCCCCCTTTGTCTTGTACGACGCGTTGAACACTACTCTTAGTTTTGTGGTAGTGGACTCAGCTCTCAGCACGCCATGGTGAGGTAGGTAGACTTGGCCCCTACTGGCCTACTTCCTCCTGTGACTGGTTTCATGTGGCCCATAGCGATGTATTCGTTCATAAAACGCCTGTACTCGTAACTGAGCTCTTTGCTTTTTAGCATTTTCCTTTCCAGTTGAAGGAACTGTGCTAATGCTTGTGACCTTGCATTTCTTAAGTGTGTTTCGAAGTTAGGCTTCATAGGCATTTGTACCACATATTGTCCGTTCGTCAATCTTGTGGTAGTTGCGCTGTAATATTCCTCACAGTATTGTTCCTCACTAGTTGATGCGGACTTCTCTGGAATTTCCTCGGTTTCCCAAAATCTTGCCATGTTTTCGAAGTCGTTAAGTGTCACCAAGCAGTTGAATGTCTTTACATTCCCGCATAGAATCCAGCCCACTTTGGTTTGTTGAGCTACTGGGTATCTGTTATCACTCCTGATGACGCCGTTAAGGATAAGTTCAGAGTAGATATCTGCGCCCAGTAGCAGATCGATCGGGCCTGATTGGTTGAACTGTGGATCCGCTAGTTTTAAGTTTTCTAAATAGTCCCAGTTGCTGATTGAAAACGATGCGGTAGGTAAGTTGCTTATGAGTTTTTTCATAATTAATGCTTCAAAGTTAAATTTGTAGTCTGAATGTAATGACTGACATTCTAAGTTCATTGCCCCTTTGCAGTTGCCGCTAAGGGTTCCAACACCCGATATAACGGCGCTCACTTTACGTCGCTGTAATCGGAGACGCTGTGCAGCGTTTGCCGTTATTAGGCTCACTTGGGAGCCTTGGTCAAGTAGACCTCTCAAGTTGATGAAGTTTCCATCAATTGTTCTGACTTTCAGAAGTGCAGTTGTCAACAACACTTCCTTTTCTTCGTTCGTTATGTTGTTGACCCCATAAGAAGTCGAAGGGGTCGACGATGGGTTTTCCTCCCTTGTTGCTAGTTTGTCGCTAGATAGTTCAGTTTCAGCTTCATGCATAAGTGTGTGGTGTGCCTTATGACACAATTTACACGTCTTTGGTGATTTGCATTGCTTTTCTCCGTGACTGTATAGGCAGTTTTTGCAAATATGCAAGTTGCGAATTGCGTCATCGCGCTTGTTTGCGTTCATAGCCAGGAATTGTTCGCAATTCATCAAAACGTGATTAGTTCTGCATATTGGGCATGTTTTTGCTGTCGTGAAGAGGGCCTTTGGTGAGTTTTGTGACTTGTTAAAGTACGATGACCCCTGCGTTTTATTCTTGTAGTTGTTATTTCGGTTTTCTGATCCCTTAGGAGGCTGCTTTTCCGATTTCCATGGTTTGTTTGATGACGATAATTTTTGGCTATTTCCCTGAAGAGCTTCCAGTGACATGAATTTTGATTCTAGAAACTCGGCGAACTCTTCCAGGTCGGGAAATTCTCTGGGGTGTTTGATCTCCTTTACATATTCGTTATACGTAACGCTATCTAGTTTTTGAACTAATAGGTGAACCACGATCGGATCCCAATTGGTGATGTCTAGCCCGATGTTTTTGAGCCCGTTCAAGCACTCCATCATGACGTCGTGAAGCTTCCGTATGCTTGCAGCTGTTGGTTGCTAAACACTAGGTTGATTCAGGAGCGTGTTCATGTATGATGTGAATAACAGCCGTTTGTTATCGTAGCGGTGGGTCAACATCTCCCAGCAAGATGCGTAGTTCTCAGCACTGATGCCAAGATGCTGAACCAGTTTCTCCGCCTCACCCTTCAGTTTTGTTTTCGTGTTGCATTTTTTGAGCCTTCGAAAGTGTCGGATTGTTGTGTACACTTTCGAGGTAGAGGGCTCTAAAAGTCAACCACTGATTATAGTTGCCATGAAAATCCGGTATTTGCATTCTTGGCGTAGATTTCTCATAATGTGCATTGTTCCAGATGTTGTGTTGTATCTTCCTTTTTAGGTCATCATAAAGGCTTTCTGCTGTGTTGTATTTCTGTTGATAAATTGAGTCCTCATCTTGTAGTATGTAGTCTAGTTCCCAATTTGCCTTCTCTATATGCTCCCATTTAGTTCTCAGGGTGCTTAAGTTGTCTTCTAATTCCCATTTCTCTATGGGTACCGTCGATGTTATGTTTATCTTCTCCACAGTGCGTTCGAATGCTCTAAAATTGCAGTATTGTTGACGCAAAAGATCTTGTTGCTTTTCCGTCTACTCGCTTGTTCCTCGAGGAGGTATGTGGAATTTGATGTCGTCGAAAGTAAATTTTGATTGTTCCCTACCTTGCTTAGGTGTCGCAGGTGGTTGTTCCGTCTTACTAGTAGATGCAGACGGCAGTTCCGATTTACGTTTCAATATGTCTTGCAGCACTTCTTCATACATCTTCTTCGTACTGCTGAAAATGTCGTCGTTGAAGTATTGAAGGTTTGTTGTTCCAGACTCTTCCAGTAGTTGGTATTTGTAAACAAACTTCTCCCAGTTATTGTTCAGCCGAGATAGACGCTCCTCCAGGTACGCCAAGTTCTTCCTGATGGGGCTATCCTTCTTGTAATTTGTGCAAATTAGCTTCAAGTCTCGGAAGATAGTTTCTTGACGGCTTATCAGTTCTGCAACACTCTGAACCATTGTTGCTAGTTATAGCTTCGACCGTTGGTAGAACAGAGTTGTGTCACCAATGGTACTAGTTCGTAGATAGTTGTGGATAAGTGTGTTCGCACTCTACTAACGCTATGTGCGCCTTCTCAATCCAGCTGGGGCGACCCGCTTGTGGGAGACCAACTAGACCGATTCGCTAACGTTATAGTAATAGAGACACTGCACACTGTTTGTCCGGTTCGAAGGACCACTTTTTATGTACGGCTCAGAGCGGTCAAGTTGCAGTGAGGTGAGTTGACGAAAACCACAGACTTCACGATCCCGAGTAGTTTAATGTAAAGTTACAAAATTATGTTGGATGCTAATCCGTGGTACTATCGCTAAGGTAGCTAATGGTCAACTAACGTTTGGTATAATAAAAGTATATAAAATGAATTAAAGAAAGTAGGTCGCGGCGTCAGCGACTTACTGGCCTGTACGTAAACCGTACACAGTTGTTGATTTGATTGTACCATTTTCGAAACTTAAGGCGGACTATCCGGGGAATGATTATCTTGATTTGGGATAATTCTGGTAGTAACGTTCAAGTCAAAGCATTTTTTTTTCATCACAATTTTTTTTTCGCTTGAACTCATTTGACAAATAAAATCAACAAATAATTGAAAATTCCAAAATCAACGACAATCAACAATTATTTTTCACGCGCCTTTATTTTAATTTGTTTTTTTATTTTCAAAGCATTTTTTTTTTCATCACAATTTTTTTTTCGCTTGAACTCATTTGACAAATAAAATCAACAAATAATTGAGAATTCCAAAATCAACGACAATCAACAATAATTTTTCACGCGCCTTTATTTTAATTTGTTTTTTTATTTTCAAAGCATTTTTTTTTTCTACACAATTTTTTTTTCGCTTGAACTCATTTGACAAATAAAATCAACAAATAATTGTAAATTCCAAAATCAACGACAATCAACAATAATTTTTCACGCGCCTTTATTTTAATTTGTTTTTTATTTTTATTTATACAATTCAAAACATAAATAAAACCTTTGATAAGTTCATTTCTACCATTTGTTGAAGGAATAATTTCGTTCCATTTCTAAATCACCTTAAATTACTTTTTCTTAGTTTTGATAGAAATTTATACGGCGGTTCGGCCTCTAAACGTGATAGTTACGTTTATCATATTTTCTGGCCACATGTTTGAACCAAAACAGAATTTTATCTGTAGATGTTTATGTAACATTATGCATCATGTATGCATTATAATTGTAAGCGGGCACGCCCTTTACGCCTGGAGGCTAGGTTTTAAGTTCTGTTGGCGTTTTTTTGTTTTTTATTTCAGCTTGTGTTTAGTTTTCAATGTTTTGTTGATATATTGGCTGTGTAAGCTGACATATGGCAAATCAATGGCAAATAATTTAATTTATAGTTTGCTTTCCTAATATTAATTACTTACATATTATTGGATAGAATCAAGTTCTTCTAACTGAACAGACAGCTGTGCTGCTGGAAGTTTGTTGCGCCAGTTCTTCTTCCCAGCTAAAGCACTAGGAAGTGTCGAAGGGCAGGCGTTTTGGGGTCTGTCTTATGTAACTTTGACGTTCAAAAAGTGCTGACCCACAGCCTAGTTTGAATAAATGATTTTTGATTTTGATCCCTAAGAAGGTTGTCAAAAATTACTCAAATTTCCAAGCATATATGAGAAAATAGAATACTTATAATTAATGTTACGATTACATTGCGCATTTTACGCTTTCATAAGCACCTCAAAAAGCCTGATAAGTTACCATAGCGTCAACGATAAGCCTAAATACCACCACACCAAAGAAAATATTAAAAAAAAACCCGATAGCACCAAAGCCAACCCATAGACCCTAAGGTACACCAACCTCTTTCCAACATTCTGATGGCCTCAGCAGAGTAAGGTCCCAGCAGCCTGTTGACCACGAACCCGGGCGTGTCCTTGCAGGTGATGCAAGTCTTGCCCACTGCCTTGCCCCACTCCATCATAGCCTGGTATGTCTCGTCGGAGGTGTCATCGCATTTAATAACCTCTAGGAGACGCATCACTGGCACCGGGTTGAAGAAGTGGAGACCTCCATATCTGGAAAATTTCAGGTAAAATTTTTGAGTTTGTGTTGCCAGTTTTGTTTTTAAAGAAATACATACATTTTCAAAATTATAGTCTAATTTATTTATAAATCAACTGGGAATTTTATTACTAGAGAACTGTTACTGAATATGTTGAAGACTCTCTAGACTGTTACTTACTTTATTTTTTAATACATCCATGTGGTGTACCTATTCCTACTTCTTTCTTACCCCATATTTTTAGAATAGTTCTTGTAAGTACGTATAGTTGTATGTTTGTCCTTTCCAATTATTTTTTAAATTTTATTTTCTTATATTGTGAATGAAAGGCTATTAAAAAAAGTTATTTACAAGGCAAATGTGAGAGGAAACGTTGGGAGCCTTTTTGGCGATATTTATTAGGAAGGTCAGGTGCAAAGTACCCACTCGCAACTGGCGTGCGTGTATGACCAGATGTATGAATACAAAAGAAACAAAACGGGGAGTAAGGGTTGATCAGGAGGCGTTCTGTAGTTTCTGCTTAACCCCATAGGAAGAAGAGAGAGAGATATCTTTACTTTGATATATTTTTCGCGCATGTATAGTATAGGAAATTGTATGGCTAACTTACTTGTCTTTCCTTTTGATTCCAGAACCAATGGCATTGACTGAGATGCAGGAAGTGTTGGTCGCGAAGATCGTGCGTGCAGGCGACAGCTGAAAATAAGAAGAAATGTTTTGTAATAAGCCATTATTGTTAGATTAGAATAAATAGTGATGTAACATAAAGCAAATGAACAGCTTGATTCACCTTGTAATCATTATTTATTTCTTCATTCATTTAAAATTCAAGTATATTTGAAGTAACTTAAATAACATTTTAAATTAAGTATCTACATTTTTATTCAATTTGTTTTTAAACCTGAGAAGCAATTTGACTTGGACTACTATTCAGAATATTGGACTGCCCAAAATACTGTAATTTAGACTTTCAAAGTCCCTTACCACATCAAGCTTATTGAACAGCTCCTGTTTAACATCCAACTTCTCTACAATAGCCTCAACAATCAGGTCCACATCAGCTCCATCCTCCAGCTTTGTAGAGACCCGAATCCTCTCAGCAGATTCCTTCACAAAGCTGTCAATTTTGGCTGCATCGCCTTTGTACAGTTTCTTGCCAACCCTGGTCAGGTTGGTCTGGATGGAGTTCTGGGCTTTGCTCAGGAGGTCAGCATTGATGTCTATGATGGTCACACTCTGGCCGGCTTGAGCTGCAACCTTTAGATTTGAGATTAAAAGTATGTGATTTTAAATTAACTCAATGACACTAGGAATGTTTCAGAATGTAGACAGTACACAACAACTATCATTCTGATAAGAACTTTATATACAATTGAGATAAAGTTTAATTTTCTTAGTTTTTGAGATCATCTGTTTGTTCCGATATATTTGACTTTGCCTGTATGATAATTTTGTTACAAGGTTGATAATTGCAATCCTTTCATATGTCTCTGCATAGGAATATTTGTGATGATATATTTTGTATTGTATCTCTTGTTATTTTGTATGTAATAATGATAAATTACATAGCTGTTATCAATAACTGTTTATCTCTGTGGATTAAAGATAAACTTTACAAGCAGTTATTTAACCCAAAAAAAAATACTACAAGTAAAGGCTGAAGAACAAGAATGCTTAACAAAAAAATAGCTCTGATATTATTACCATATAAAAAATATTTATTTGTTTAGTAAAAGTCAACATTTTGTTTAAAATTATCAAATAAACAAATATTTTTTCATTTATCAAATTGTAAAATGACATGTGCAATTCATTCCATTAGTCATTTATAAATAGTGTGACCCTTGTTACTACTATGTGACCCACACAGACTGTACAGAGTGCAATAACCTTTGGTATGCATTGTTACACAAACACGACCATAACTATGGATGTGCATTTAATTAGGTACATAAAATAAACTGCATGAACTTAAGTATTCAATAAATAAATAAATGGTCTTTTCACAGAGTTTCAATCAACTTATTTAACCTATTGACCGCCAGAGTCATGTATAGATGACAAACCAAAATGTGCCCAGCACGCCACGGTCACGATTTGCTATCATGGCCGTGGCGTTCTGGGCACATTTTGGTTTGTCATCTATACATGACTCTGGCGGTCAAAAGGTTAAGTAATGGATGAAAGAAACCTAAAAGATTTTTCTAAAAGTATTTTCATGATTGTGTATCAGAAAAATAGTGCCGTAAATGATGTTGGAATGTGCTTTAAATAAGAATCTGTAAACAAGCTACAGATAATTGGTTGTATCATGAGTTTTACTAGTTAGTTAGTTAGTTAGTTTTTTGTGAATAATTTAATTACATAGTTGTAGCAACCACAGAAACAGTTGAGAAAAACTATTAACTAGCACTTCCTAGTGCTAAACCATGTTATGTATTCCGGTGAAAGTTTCCTAAGTTGCTTACATATTTAGAAGTTTAGAATTCACATACCTGAGCGATTCCAGAGCCCATAAGGCCTCCGCCGACAACAGTTACCGTTTTAATAGCATTTAAAGACGTGGAAGACGAGAAGTTTCTCGTTATACCGATTAACTTGTTCATATTTAATGGTTTGTATGTGTTATTCGAGCGAAAGCCGGCCTCGTAATGACGTATTGAAATAAACAAGGCGCAAGTCTTCAAATCGCAGAACTTTGCACTCAAACTTAAAACTCCAGGTTAGATTTGATACAAGACGATGCGTCAAATGTAACCGGTTTGTTTGTCAAATAAATTATCGCAAATTTATTGTAGGTATCCGAATATCGCTAGGACAAAGTGCAAACACTGATAAAATATGAAGCCTTATCAAATACCTCCTGGCCTCTTACTACTGCAATCTTACATACCTGCCATAAAGGGATCTGTTGCTTGATATGATAACACAACACATTTTGATAAATTGTAAATAGAGATTCAGATAAAAAGAATTTATAGGATACTTTGGAAAATTTGTGCTTATTTACATGGCAACGTTCCTTTTCCCTTTCTTCTTCTTTTATAAGATGAAGTTTCTTGTTTCACCCTTACTGCACTTCTTTCGAATGTCTGCTATCAAAGTGAATATCAACAGTTCACGAAGTAGAACTTATTATTAAATCGATTAAATTAGCACAAATGTTAGAGAAATCATTTAAGCTAAGAAACTTTAAAAAGATATTTACATTATTACGTATAATGAAACGCATGAAAACAACATGTTGATTTTGACATTTGACTTGACAACAAGCGCTCAGTTTAGAAACAAATAAAATAAGCTAGTTTATTTAAAAAAAATCTACTGAAGGAACCTACTCGTGGGTTGGTTTTAGCCATTTGATGATATGCCAGCCAAAAAAAATGGTAGTGGCTCGTGGCAGGATTATATCGAGCATTCGATTTTCAACTCTTGTTAACTCTTGGTGCTCAACGGGGCATTGAGAAACTAACTGAGTGTATAGTGTATCCCAGCGCATCGAAAAAAACTCTTGTCGATTTGCAACTCTCGGCATATGTGCGTAGTCCGATAATAACCCAGTGTCAGCCAGTGTCCTAAAACATCCCGCCACGCCGCGATTTTTTTACTTCTGATCGAACGTGGACTTTGTTTCTGAACCATTGAAAACGCAAAACTACTATGTGTCATTTTGTCACTCGCTTGTTCTAATTAGGTACTTACTCACTTAATTTTCACGTATGTGATGGTATTTTCTTACACACTGATTCTTGCAAAAACTGTAATTGAACTTTACTTTTGCAATCTATCAAGTCGATTTATGTGGAGTGTGTGGAGTTGATTTATTTTATACCATCTATTATGTTGAATGCATGACAAAGACTGAAAATGATAAGAGAAAGTAGTGAGTTTAAAAAAATATCGATAAACAACAGTAGGGACCTACAATCGTCAAGTATTTTTTTATCTGACAGCCGGGTTGAACTTTGGAGTTTTAATTTTATAACTTTCGAAAAAGTTTGCAGAACGTAAACTGTGGTATAATTCTTGTAAAATTGTAAATAGCTCATTCAAAAATGACGAAACTGGTTCAATTTGGCGTTATTGCCAGAAATTTCTCCAGTTCTTCGGCGATGCAAGCTGCAATTAAGAATGTTACAGTTATCGGCGGAGGTCTTATGGGTTCCGGCATCGCCCAGGTTTGTTTTGATTTTTAATAATACCTACTTCATAGGCATAATTAAATTTGCAAGATATTTTTACAAAATCAGACCATTAACTTATTCAAAAATTGATCAAATAAAAACAAATTACTACTACCAGCAGTTTAGGGTTAAATAAATAAATAGTAACACAGTAGTTCTGTGTAGCAGGAGGTTCGATTCCCAGGTCAGGCAAAGTTTTATTGGGTTTTTCTATTTGGAATTTCACAGTAGCAGCCCGTAGTCTGAATTTGGGGCCAGTTGATGGCAATAGGCTCGACCCCTGTTAGGACTTAAAGACCATTCATTTTGTTATGTGGTGATAATAATCTCCCAATCTGAGCAAAGTCTACCACAAATTGGGGGATCCAACTAAATAATATTTATTCATACCTTATTGTTTTATTGATACCTTTTTATCTGCTGGTAAAAAGTCTATCCGTATTCCATAACTACTTACCTTTACATATCTTATTAATACAAATATTTTTACAGGTCTCTGCCCAAGCTGGTCAAAATGTGGTACTTGTAGACCTAAGCTCTGATGTTCTTGCTAAATCCCAGAAGTCTATCGCTGCTAACCTTGGTAGGGTAGCCAAGAAGATGTACAAAGACAAGCCCCAGGATGGAGTGAAGTTTGTGTCCGAGTCTATGGCCAGGATCAAGACTAGTACAGACCCTGCAGAGGCTGCCAAGTCAGCAGACCTTGTAGTTGAGGCTATTGTTGAAAATATCAGTGTTAAGCATAAGCTATTCACTCAACTTGACGGGGTAAGGCTTTTTCAGAGTTCTAGTATAAAACATGTAACACTTAGTGAGTCTAATTTCCGTCCTTAGCTTACTAGCTGAAATTAGACTCACTAAGTGTTACGATGGAGTACCTTCTGGTGGAAGAACAGGCAAACAGATGTGTAATATAATAATGTACTATGCTTTGGAGGCCACTGCTTTTGGTGGCTACTGTGTACCTAGCCATGAGAAAATTATTTCTAGTTATGCTGTACCATATTTTTGCTAACTAGTAATAGGTAGAAATAATTTGTGTATATTTCATATAATGATGGTCTCATATGATATTATTATGATCTGAAACTACATCTTTATGAAAATTAAAGGAGTCTACTAATTCCTCCACACAATCTGAATGGCACTATCATGTTGAATACTGAGTAGCATCAGTAACTGCATTTATCTTACATTTTTTTCTCATATTTGTATGTGACTTTTGCAGGTAGCACCAAACCACACAATCTTCGCTTCTAACACCTCATCCTTATCAATCAATGAAATCTGCTCAGTAGTCAAAAGGAAAGACAGGTAATATTATCAGACAGTATTAGACATAGCTTTTTATCACATTATCAGCTATTTATCTAACCTTTGCTGGGGTTGTTTTATGTAATAATCCATATGATAAATACAATAAAACGCATTGATTAGCTAATCAAAAGTTATTAACCAATATTTAATTAACAACTGCCAACCTTTGGAACTAAATTTTAAGTAGGCAACTGTTGCTAATAGTTAATTGTTGCTAAGAGGGTACTAAATTCATTATCATCTTCATGCCCTTATCCAATGTTACTTGGGGTTGGGTTGCAATACGTTTACTTTTCCATTCTCTTCTGTCAACTGTTAAAATATTCTCCCTTACTATTAAAATAATTATCTATTGGGACAAAACGTCCAGATTGATCCACAATAAAGACCATCTTCATAAAGACTGAATGAGATGCATGATAGGTATAATTTTTTTAGGCTGGTCAGACCACTGCTTTATTTTTAAACTAGTCAATTTATTAATTGAAGTACCTTTTTCCCATTGATCTCATTTGCACCAACCTATGTATGCTTGAGTAAGTTGATTTCAGAATGACAAGTGCTAAAAATAATAGTTTAAAAAAACTAAAAAACACGCTTCCATGGAAAACCAAACTAAAAAGTACAAAATAATGAAAAAAAAGCGTGGGGTGCTTTTAAGGTATTTTTTTATTGATATCAGGCACCCCACGCTTTTTTTCCATTATTTTGTACTTTTTAGTTTGGTTTTCCATGGAAGCGTGTTTTTTAGTTTTTTTAAACTATTATTTATTTTCTATTTTTTAGGGTATTTCGAATTTTGAGACGTATGTCAGCGTAGTTTGTGACAGTTTTTTTGCTGTCCTGGTAACCCTGGCAAGGATAATGGCACAAATTTATGAAATTATTGCATTGTCATCAGTCCTTGACAGGTGTGCAAAGTTTGAATGAAATCTGGTCGTTTAAAGTGGGTCAAAATCGCACTATAAGGAGTCGGTTACAAACAAACATACAAATATACAAACATACAAATATACAAACATACAAGTGAAGCTAATATAAAGCGTGTAAAAATCATAAAAAATTGACTTTATTTTATCAAGTACACATATCTATTTGGAAACAAAATGTTGAATGCAGGTTTCTTTTCTTTCTAACACTGTTTCAATCCTCCAGATTCGGCGGTCTCCACTTCTTCAACCCGGTGCCGGTGATGCGTCTCCTAGAGGTGGTGCGAGGAGCCGACACCTCGGACGCCACCTACAAGTCAATGATGGAGTGGGGCAAGGCTGTGGGCAAGACCTGCATCACCTGCAAGGACACGCCCGGGTTCGTGGTCAACAGGCTGCTGGTGCCCTACATCTGTGAGGCTATCAGGCTGTATGAAAGAGGTGAATTTACTTCATAAAAAGCCTGTAATGTTCCCAGTGCTGGGACACAGGCCTCCTCTCAGGTGGGAGTAGGTGACTCGTAATCTACCACGCGGGTCCAGTGCAATTTGGTAGATGTCACAGGATGGTCTAGGACATGCTACCTCACGATGTTTTCCTTCACTGTTTTGAGAGCAGTAGTGGTGAAATCATTTACACAATATAACCGCATATCTGTTCCGGTTCGAACCTACGACCTACAACTCGTGAGTCGCAGCTGTTCCCACTGGGCCACTACTGCTCAGTATACTTATGATAATTGTAATGTTCTAGTGCGCGGGGGTGGGGGGGGGAGAGTCACAACGAAACAACTGGTCCATAACACGGTTTATTCCAAACTAGCGACGCATACAAATTGTTCCGCTACCCGCTATGACTTATAGTCTATTACAACAACTTATATCAAAGTACCTACACTACATCCCTCCCACCTTAAACAAAACAACCCCTTCTCGACTTACAAACTAATTATAATCTATGTCCTATTTATAGATGACCTTTTTGCCCAACCGACAACTCCGAATTGGACGCGGCTGGGTCGGTACAGGGGTGGTAGGAGGCGTACCAAACTGTTCCCCGGCCGGCTCGTTCACCACAACTGGTGGTGTAAGGTTCCCGACCCCAGACCCCTCCCGTGAGCTCCTCGCCTCTGACTGCTCGGACTGCACCCCAACTGACTCCGGAAGTGATACACTCGGTGGTTCCACCACTGATGGTACTGGATTTGTGGGAATTACCAGTGAACTCCTAGATCTACGACGTACCTGGTCGAGGTGTCTATGAATTACGTTACCACTAGTGTCTAGGATTTTAAAGTCATTGGTTCCTGTTGATTTTATCACAGAACCTGGTTGCCATTTTTCCGCCTTTAAATATTGGCGGTACCACACGTCATCCCCGACTCCTACTTGTCTATTCACTCCGCCCTTAGCTCCAACTTGTCGTTTCTGCACACCCCGTATCTTAGCTTCCCGGTCCGGTTTCAATGCGTCTAACCGAGTTCGTAAACGTCTACCCATTAGTAACATGGAGGGGCTTTCCCCTGTAGAACAATGTTCTGTATTACGGTAATGTAATAAAAACGTATTGATAGATATTTGAATATTTTTATTTCCCGTTAAGGCTTTTTTTATAACCTTTTTAATGGTTTTAACCGCGTTTTCAGCCGCCCCGTTTGACGCCGGGTGATAGGGAGCCGTAAAAATGTGTTCCACTCCGTCATTGTTTAGGAAAGACGCTAATTCACTACTCGTGAATGGGGGCCCGTTATCCGTAACTATCTGTTTTGGAACACCGAACCTACTCCATAGCTCGCTAAGTTTAGATATAGTATACCGCGCTGCTGTACTTGATACCTGAAAGACTTCCAGCCATTTAGACATCGCGTCTACCACAACCAAGTATAACTTTCCGTCGATTGGACCTAGAAAGTCTAAGTGAAGTCTAACCCACGGCTTTAAAGGCCAGGGCCATGGCCGAGGAGGAGCGCTGGGGGGTGCGTCCGCGTGATTAGCGCAGGTGGAGCACGCGCGGCACTCACGCTCGACTGCCTCATCGACGCCAGCCCACCATACATAGCTGCGAGCTATCGCTTTTGATTTTACTACGCCCATGTGCGGCTCATGAATCAACCGTAAAACCCGTTCGCGGCAATCCTGAGGAATAACTACCCTATGACCCCACATAATACACCCTAATTCCTCATACAATTCCGTTTTCCTATTAAAATATGGCTGCATCCCTACTATGTCACATTTTTCCGGCCAGCCGTCCCGTATATATGCTAAAACCCTGCTTAGAATGGGGTCTTTATTTGTGAATTTTTTTATTTGTTTGTAATCCATCAATAAAGCCTCTTGTGCAAAATGAAGATACGTCTGTTCTGGTATTACGTCACGTACCTTCGCCGTACTACTACTACTTGGTAACCGCGAAAGGCCGTCCGCACAATTCTCGTTTGTTTTAATGAATTCTATTTCGTAGTCGTACGCCGATAAAATCACTGCCCACCGTTGCATCCTACTTGCTGTCATAGTTGGTATTCCAGCATTGGGTCCTAGAATAGACACCAAAGGCTTGTGATCGGTACGCAATGTAAACTTCCTCCCGTACAGGTACTGGTGAAACTTTTTCACACAAAAAATAATAGCTAATGCTTCGCGGTGAATCTGTGAGTAGTTTTTTCCGCGACAGTGAGTGAACGTGACACATAAGCGACCGGGCGCTCCCCGTGCGCCCCGCGCTGCGCCAGTACCCCGCCGATGCCCCGTGCGCTCGCGTCACACGTCACGATTACCGGTTTGGTAGGATCATAGTGTGCCAGTACTTCACTACTAATTAGCGCACGTTTTACTTCCTCAAAGGTACGCTCACAGTCCTTATCCCATTCCCACGGAACCTGTTTCCGTAGTAAGTTATGCAACGGTGGTAACAAAAAACTTAGATTCTTAATAAATCTCGCGAAAAAGTTTATCATACCTAGGAATGACCGTAACTCCGATACATTGGTAGGAGGTTGCATCTTTAAGATAGCATCAATTTTTGTCGTGTCTGCTCTAATACCCTCCTTCGATACCACGTACCCTAAATATTTGACACTGTCTACTAGGAAAACACATTTATCCTTCCTTAGTTTCAACCCATTGTCTGCTAACCGCTTTAAAACCGCCTCGAGAGCTTCTAAATGTTCCGTTCTAGTTTTACCCCCTATAATGACATCGTCTAGGAACCCTTGAACATGAGGGATGCCCTGCAATAGATTTGTCATAATTCGTTGGAAAATACCTACGCTGGATGACAAGCCGTATACCAACCTATTATAACGAAACAGCCCCTTGTGCGTGTTAATGACAGTGAACTTTTTAGAATCGTCTAATTCGATTTGATTATAAGCATTAGATAGATCAATTTTGCTTAGAAATTGTGCTCCATTAAGACCTACCAAAACGTCATCAATCCTAGGGAGGGGGTAACGATCGACCAGTAACACCGGATTCAGAGTTGACTTGTAATCCGCACAAATCCGTAACGAACCATCCGCTTTGTTTACCGGAACCAATGGTGACGCCCAGTCCGAGCAGTCCAGGGGTTCAACGATGCCGGCCCGCAACATAGCGTCGAGCTCGGTGTCAACGCGCTCGCGCAGCGCGTATGGCAGCGGCCGCGCTCGATGGAACACGGGCTGGGCCCCTTCGCGAACCCGCAATGTGGCCTTGCCTCCCGTGTACCGTCCCAGCCCACCGCTGAACACTTCTTTATACCTGTCGATCAATTTACAAATGTCATTATCGATGTGTATATCACCTTTGTTTATAAAATTACAATTAAATCTCGGAATATCAATACGTAGTTCAGCTAACCATTGCCTTCCTATTAAGGATGTAGTACCCCCTTCAATAACAAATAACTCTAATTGTTTCTGTATATTACCATATCGTACCACTGGTTTAATTATCCCTAAGGGCTTAATCTTTGTTCCATCATAAAATTTTAAAACTGTGTTATCACTTTTAATATGCAAGTGGTCAAAATTATTGTCATAAACAATTCTGCTTATACATGAAATTGCTGTTCCAGTATCTATTTCCATTTTAATTATAACGTTATCTACCCAGATGGGTAAACTTACCGCCTTATAATTATTTAACGACAAAAGGTTTAATTCCTCAATGTCCTCATTCTCGTCACTGGTGTCCAAGTCGCAATCACCGAAATGTACTTCCCGTTTCATCCCTTTGTTTTGTCGGCCACTGTCTGCCCGCGACTTTTGCTCGTCCCGCTCTGGACATACTCTACGTAAATGACCCACACGCTGGCACCTGCTGCACACAAAGTTCCGATAACGGCACCGGCCGTACTCGTGGTTTGTAGCCCCACACGCCGCACAGCCGCTCAATGTTGTCGACGGTTTGTCCGGCCGAGCAGGCCAACTTGCGGACGGTGCCGCCGCCGCCGGTCCCGCTCCGCCACGCCTGCGCCCGCGTCCTTGCCCGCCGCGTGCTGCGCTCGACGTTAGTGCATGAACCGAGCTAGCACTACTCGCCTCCGTTGCTTCCTTACGCCACTCAACCTCCGCAGCGTCTCTCTCCGCTGCTTCTAAGGATCCTGCCAATTTAACCGCCTCTGTAAAGGTTATCGCCTCATTTTCCGCGAACAATCGTTGTCGAATAACGTCACTTCTAAGGCCACAGATAAATTGATCGCGCAAATTTTCGTTTAAGTTAGCGTTGAACTTGCAATTACGCGATAATTTCTTCAACTCCGCCACATACGCGGCAACATCTTCCGTTGAACTTTGTCTTTTTTGTCGAAACCGGTACCTTTCCGCCAATGATGATGGTGCCGGTTGTAAATGTTGACGTAACAATTCGCTGGCTTGTGCATATGATAACTCTGAAGGCTTCTTTGGACTGGCTAGATTAACTAGCAATTCATACGCTTCATCGCCCATGCTCGCGATTAATGTGGGTAACTTCAATTCTTCCGCGATCTTATTAACTACAAAGTACATTTCAAGTCTATCTGTGTACGAAGACCACAATCCCGACCGCACGTCAAACTCCTTAATCTTCCCGATCGACATTTCGCACTTTAAGTATTTGGCCACTAATTATACTAATAACCACACGCGCCACGTTTTATTATCCTCGTCGCCAATGTAATGTTCTAGTGCGCGGGGGTGGGGGGGGGAGAGTCACAACGAAACAACTGGTCCATAACACGGTTTATTCCAAACTAGCGACGCATACAAATTGTTCCGCTACCCGCTATGACTTATAGTCTATTACAACAACTTATATCAAAGTACCTACACTACAATAATAGTACTGTATTCTACTAATAATCTTTCATACCTACACAACATGAACTCTTTTAGAATAGGAAGATCCACGGATCCACGGTGACTACAAGCAGTAGGTACGCGAAACTGTTAAATTTTCCCAATCAATCTTGAATCTAATACTATATAACCCTATAGCATTAAAGTTGAAAACCTATTGAAGAAATTTGACGGATTGTAGTAGGTTCAAGTGCTGGCGTCTGTACTAGGCACCTGGTACCGGGCTTCCACGTCAGTTATGGAATATGCATAATATACATATGCTATATGCATTAGTTAGACAATATTTCTTTTGCTTGTAAACAAAGAAGTTACACCTAACATACAATAAAATGGCATACTCCATGAATTTGTCTGATCTATCTAAAATTATCTAATACAAAGTTCTTCACTAACAAAATGTCAATTCCACAGGAGACGCATCAGCACGCGATATCGATACTGCTATGAAACTTGGCGCCGGCTACCCCATGGGCCCCTTGGAGCTGGCCGACTACGTAGGCCTGGACACCAACAAGTTCATCCTGGACGGGTGGCACAAGAAGTACCCCGACCAGCCACTGTTCAACCCCATTCCTCTTCTAGACAAATTGGTGGCTGACGGTAAGCTGGGAGTGAAGGCCGGAGAGGGCTTCTACAAGTACGATAAGAAATAAATGTATATTTGCTGTTGAGAATCATGAGTGAAGTTTATATCCATGTTATATCAATATTACTGAAAAATAAATAAAATTAATGTTATATTTTTAGATGTATTTGTTTTATTTTGCTGGTGAAATGAATATCTGAAGCCTTATCACAGCCTGATAAGATGTATGTAAACGTTACATTTTGTGTGAAGAGAAAAGCAGTATGAGTAAATTTTTATCAGGTTTATTTTTCTATAAGTACAATACACAAAAGTTATAGATGAAAATTGAATTCCAGTGTGTGATAGTATATCATAATTTTCCTATTAGATAATCAAGGTTAAAAGCCAATAATATTATGGAGTATCCGTAACTGATTACAATTTAAATAGAAAAACTATCTGGAAGAATTATTACATGACACAAACTTAGAAATATTTAGGTAAGATTAACAAAATACTTCTGCACTACGTTATTGCTATAGTATTAACAAAGTCATTGCATTAAATGACAAAAACTTTTAAACAATTGTCTAGCAGAAAACTTGAAACAATCCATTATATTATACTAGTATGGAATTCAGGATAAATGTAAATAAGCATCTCTATTAGCACTTGCATGCCGTCACGAAATCACATTTCGGTAAACACTGCACACCACAAGCATGTATTAACAGGTTCTTAAGCAAGTTTTATTCCGCAATATTAAAATCCTTGAAAACAAGAACTTTTCCAGAGTTTCACCAACAAAGACAGTAAGTCTACTTGCTGAGCAGAACTTTCTTTTTTACTGGACATCAAAACAACTTGCAATCAAGTGGATACCACGTTTCACATTAGAGAAAAAGCAGCAATCTGTGCAAGCGAATCATTTTATTAAGGTTGTTGTTGCATTTTATTAGCGGTTCAATGCAATTTAAACCTTATGTCAACGACGTGTGTATTATTATGACGCACGCGCTTATGCTATGTAGCTTTGCATGTTTACTTGGTTTTGAGATAAAAAGATTAACAAGACTACCATATTTTGCAATCTCATGGAATCGACTATAAAAAGGCGCGGCGCGTGTTCAGTGCTTCGTAGGATCAATTCCTACTACAGGAAGTATAGGGTTCAAACGTTTGTTCACAGTCTAGACCTATGTTCTGTAAGTATATAAAAAGGCAACCACAGCAGCCTGTCTTACGCGGAAGGCTAATAAAATATACTGAATCAATTCCAAAGATTTGAACTACGAATCCGATTTGAAAGGCATATTCACTATAAAAAAAAGCTACATTATTACAAGATTTAGGATCTATTTTTTCATTGTGTAATAGATTTTATTGTTTTGAGCTTACACTTGTAATAGCTTGTTGCAGTTATAAATCACAATTTAAAAATTCGCCCCTAAATGTCAACTAAAACTAGGCAAAATCTGCATTTTAATGTTTTCCAGGGTACTTGCAAACAGGTTACTGGAGACAGGAACAAGATTTGTATTAGAATTGGGCAGTCTGTAAATAACTTCTATAAGTATTCTGTGTTGGTGGCTAAAGTCTATCATTAATATGTAAAAACTTTAAAGGAACAGGCATGTAGAACTTTGCACACACTTGAACCACCATTTCCGACATATCCAAAACCAAATATGTCTAGACTGTATTTCCCAGTTCCTCTCACTGATCAAATTCAAGAAATATATGTCTATCATCTCTTCACCACTTTCTTGGCTGTCTAAAGTAACATGTTTGCAGTTTATTCCCCACAATTTTTCAACATCATGGGCCAGCAATCTTGTAAATGGTTTGTGGCAGTTTTGGCATGACTGGCTTGTCAGCCATTTCAAGAGCATGCTTCAGGTTTTTCTCAAATACTTTCTTTGCATCACAGAATCCTTGCTTTGTTTTACCAAAGGAATTTGGCCCTGCTGAGGTTGGTGTTTCCCTGAAAAATAGAATAAGCACATTTTAAGCAATTTTATTTGAAGTTTGTTGTTGATGTAACTTATGTTATGGAGTTAAATCAAAAGTTATTTATTCAAATTAAGCTGAGGATCAGCACTTTTCGAACGTCAATAGTAATATGATAAGATATTTTGATTATTTAAAATAGCTGGTGAAAGGAAAATATGAAACTATTGTTGCATTGTGGTGACTGGTCGTCTTGCTGACCTTGATGTCGATATTGTTATTAATATTACCTACCTGTTTAATTTATTTTACGTTGATGGTTCTAGTTTAACATTTGTGGCCTCGAGTTGTAAGTCAGGTTGTATCAGCTATGAGAACATAATTCTGTATTGCATATGTAAGCTGTCACACCATTTATTCCAGGAGGCTTATATTTTTGTAGCTATGTTACTCTATACATATATTTTTATTAAAACATATAGTTTTCATTTTATTTGTTGGTATATTGGGTTGGCTAGCTGGCATATAACAAATAATTTAATTTAATATTTTATATATCTCTTAATGTTTACTGCATACATACATGCATTATATATACTCAAGTTCTTCTAACTGGACAGACAGCTGTGCTGCTGGGGAGTTTATTGGCCACTTCTTCTTCCTAGCTAAAACATTAGGAAGTGGTGACTGGTGGCGTTTTGGGGGACTGTCTTATGTAATTTTGATGTTCAAAAAGTACTGATCCTCAGCCTAATTTAAATAAATAATTTTTAATTTTGATATTGATTATGTTAACGAGTTCACTTTCATTATTTCACTGATTCGCTGAAACTTTTTTCATATCCTCACCTTCCAATATTCCTCATCCTCATACGTGCTTCAGCAGGCATCTCTTCAGGCTCATCATCATCATCAGCATTGAATACTGATGCTATAGTGGGTTTGGCGACTGGTCTGGTAGAACCACCAATATTCATTTTGATGGGACCCTTTGGTTTGTTAAACCCAATGGAGATTTTAGTGATGCGAGGAGGTGGGGGTGGTGCTGGTACATCTTCAGGTCCCTCCCATTCTGGTGCATGCTGCTGACTCCTATCTGAAACATAAAATAAATGATTAGCTGTACTATTAGTAGTATCCATTATTGTAGTTATAGATTGAAGCTATGTGCTGCTTTCATTTTAACTAATTACAAGTAAAATTCGTTTTTTTGAGAAAATATTGATTATCTCATGGAAAAATATGTAAACATAATATGTTGATTACTGTTGCGCAATTAGGACATCATCACTCTTGTTGGTGAATACTGTTTCCATGACAATAGTAGACAATGTTCCTACCTTCATAGTCCTTTCTGTCTCGATCTTTGCTGTTCGAAGATCTGCTGGGCGAGTAGTCACTGCTCCGAGCTGGTGGCGACCATCGTCGAGGAGACCGAGATCTTGAACGTCTTCGCTCAGCTCTCTCCCGACCTTCGCGCCTTTCCTTGTACGGCCTAGAATCATCGCGCGTGGATCGAGTCGACCCTGCCAATGCGAAAACACTGGCAAAGATAAATAAAAATACTTATCTGAGTAAACTAATTGAGAGTATTGCTCAAAGTCATCAAGCAAGATTTTACATTTAAAATTACTATCCACTTCATGACATTCTAATACCTTTATCGAAATCACGATAACGCCCGCTCATTGTTGTTTAATTTTAATGCGTTTCAGACATCAAAATCGTTCAGGGTATACACAATAGTGTTATTTTTTCACAATGTAAATCAACACGACAAAAAGACGGCCATTTTCCTTAAAATGCTTTTTTCTTGATATTGAACGAAACGTTTTGTTATTACATTTGAAGAAAGTGAAGAGGTAGTTTTGTTATGTTGTTTACGGCCATAATAAATATTTCACATTCAATTACTCATAAAACAGTGCGGATTAATAGAATGTTTATATGTAAGCAGGTTTATGTAAACGTACGTAACGTTTACATAAACCGTTAAAAGAGATCACGTTTAGTTGTTGCTACCGAAATGAATCTGTTGTGACAGATACGATGTCAGTCACCGGTGACTGACACCGCAGCATCAAATTCAAAAGACCGTTGTGTGCCGTCTGGCACGTCTACAGTGTTCTTTTCTATTAGAAATGACTGACATGGCCCAAACCAAGACATACTCAACATGGCCTGCGACTTTTATATCTAGAACAAAAGTTATCAATTTACTGAGGTGATCACATATTTTGGGGAATTATTAGGTTAAGAAAACAAAAGAGATATTAAAAATTATTGTTTATGTTCAATATTATAACATTCTAGACAAAAATGAGGTTCATTTGGGCATTGAGGGCAGTAAGTTACAACTTGCTTGGTCTTTTTTCTGGCAAATATCCTATCAACTTTTTGTACATTTATCTTATAACATCTAGAGCAGTATTTCGAAATTTTCTTCACAGACCCTTCTTTTCTTGCTAACATATGCTTCTTCCTTGTATTTCTTGTAAATAACAGCTCTGGTTAAATGCAGAAGGAAGCGCGCTCGAATTCGTGAATTTTTACCTACGTGCCGGACAAAATGCTTGACACGGCGGCGGCGGCGCACGGACTGCAATTTTTACCATTTGGGCCACGTCAGTCACGTGTGACTAAACGTTATTTCTTTTTCATTTTTTATTGAAATAAAGAAAAAGGAACACTTTTTTATACATAACTATTCAATTTAAACCATTTGGAATCAATTCGCAAGAAACTAAATTTGACGGATTTCAAAATATGGCTTGGCAGTTAACGTGTTAAAAGATCATACTCTGAATAGTCTGAACGAGTTTTTATTTCTAATCCAATTCAAAAATTATTTTTCGACGTTTTTTTTAAATTTGTAAATAGTTTTAGTTAATTAAGGTTATACTTTTGTTTCTTAATTAATTTAAATGTGTAATCTATTAAAGGACAAATAAAATAATAAAATTCAAAGATACTCCTTCATTTAGTAGGATCAATATGTCAGCTATGTAATTGTCCGGGGTCGCGTGATTGTTCGAAAATCGAAAGAGATACTGTGACCCTGGCACATGGGCAACTGAAGGAACACGGGTGGGTTTTAGGCTAAGAACTCACGGAGCGATTTTCGCCCGCGTCCGCTGCGGTTGCGGGCCCGCAGCTTCTGTAGAATGCAAATATTTATATAAAAAATTAAAGCACATTTCACGACACGTTTTACGCCCGCGGTGTACGCGGTTGTATGCGGCTCCCGCTGTACCGGCGGGCAACTAGTAGAATCGCGCGGGCCGCGGTTACCCGCAGCCTCGGCGGGTGGCGCCCGCGCGCTTTGCGATCGGTTGGCGGGCGACCACGGGGGCCTCCACTGATCGTTAACCGCCCGTCTTGCAATCTTGCGATCATCGCCCGCCACGTTTGCGGGCGATGATCGCAACCGCGGCGGCCGCGTAACCGCGCGAATAACCGGTCTCGTGAGTTTTGAAATAAAACCGCAGATCCATGACCGCGGCGGTTGCGGGCGAAAATCGCTCCGTGAGTTCTTAGCCTCAGTCAGTAAAAGTCTGACACGCCCTCCCGCTCCGCTCAGAGCGGGAGAAGTCATTTGATGATTTCCCATCCAAAAAAAAAAAGCTATGTAATTGTCAGCCACTTTGTCAGCTGACAGTGCTGACACTAGTGACAAGTGAAAGCTCGAGTCCAAAACAGAATTAGTGTAATTTGTAGGTTATGTGATTTTATAATGTTTATTTTATCAGTTTAACCTTTTTGATTTGTTTTGTCTCTTGAAAATACACTGAAATGATATTAATTAGACGCATAAAACGTTTATCAAAGCTTATCAATAATGCTTCCTCAAGTAATTGCCGATGTTACTCAGTTACACATCGAGTAACTTCAATTAAAGAAAAAATAAAAGAGGGGCCAAGTTTAAAGGATTTTATAACTGAAAGTACTGAACCTGTTCTCACAGATCGTCCTTACATACCTTATTTGCTGGAAAATTATAAAATTAAGACGAGGAGGAAAGTTTTCTTTGATGTTTACGGATGCCAAATGAACCTAAACGACACCGATATTGTTTGGTCTATTTTGAAAAAGGAGGGTTTTGAAAAGACATTAGTGGAAGAGGAAGCAGATATATTCCTCGTGATGACATGTGCAATTCGAGAAGGCGCCGAAACTAAGATCTGGCATCGTTTGGATCACCTCAGAGGTTACAAAAGGCGCGCGAAGGATCGCTCTGTCAAGATTGCTATCCTGGGATGTATGGCCGAGAGGCTGAAGGAGAAACTCATTGAGAAAGAGAAAGCTGTTGATGTTGGTAAGTTAATAAGTTCAAGAATTTAACTATACGTAACATATATGTATATTATGACTATACCCGTTTTTCTAATGCAATTCCTATAAATATATATTTAATTTTATACATAGACTATTTGGGTTTGTTTACATTTACTTATTACATAGGAGATCTTAGTGTGAGCACTAGCTGCTATATGGGGCAATTTCTTTTTTCAAGCAAGTTATGATATTAAATCAACTTATTATTTAAATAAATAAGTATAAATTATTTCAGTGGCAGGTCCCGACAGTTACAGAGACTTACCGCGTCTACTAGCTCTTACAGAGAATGGCCAACCAGCGGTCAATGTTCTCTTATCTTTAGATGAGACATATGCTGATGTGGTGCCCGTCAGGCTGAATGAAGACAGTGTGTCAGCTTTCATGTAAGTTTGCAGACGTGGAGCTGCGGACACCAGCCTGTTCTACTTATTATTATTAAGTTTGCTGATGGACTATTTCTTCCTTAGTTAGAATGTCGTTGTTTATGGACTTTCTTGCCGGCATGGAGTTTCTTGCCAGCTCTTCTCCATAGGAATCAGCAATTTTGAACCGTGCACCTAGCTTCTGACATTTCATAACTGTAGGTTTATGTGAATTAAAAATATTTTGATTTGATTGGTTGTGTGAAAAAGATGAACACAGAATTCACTTAACTTACATAAACTCACGCATTTTTCCCAATAGGGTAGGAAAAACTACAAAACACCTAGTACAATCCTTATTATAATAATATAAATAATATTACAAATAATTATGTGTTTTTCGCATTTGCTTAAGAGGCATTTCACAAAATTTGTACGCACGAGTTTAGGTAAAAGACGGCAGTCTTGTGTATGTGTGCATAGCTATCCACACATACACAATACAAACAGTGTAATGCGAGTGTCGAGACGGACTAAAAAAAATTGAGATTACATTATATTTCATTACATTAGAATTATAATGCGGTATTTAGAGATTTATGAAAATACTTACTTTTATTTATCCAGTCTAATAAAGATTTCTAGACAAATAAAAAAATACAAATATATGTTATTTAAAGTATACAATAAAAATAAAAAATTAAAACAATTACATATTATTGTCAAGTAATAATGACTTACATTTCATTAAATAAATATTTATCGTGAGGGCATTGATCTTGTCGTTCTAGGACCTATGATTTCTGGTAATACGCAATTATTGTACGGCTGCAGAATGTTTATTTTGTCTTTTTTGACACAATGGTATAAGCGACCCTATGCCCCATTGCTAATACAAAAATATAAAATTATTCTACAATGTATTAAAATAATACTTTACTTGATAATAAACAAAACTCTTATCTTGCACAAAAAAAAAATGTGAAGAGTGGCAGAATAAATAAATAAATAAATATCTTTGGACAACCAACACATCGTTATCTGATCCCAAACTAGGCAAAGCCTGTACTATGGTAACCACACAACTGATAAACATACTTATATATTTCTAAATACATACATATTATAGATAAATTACACCCAGACACAGAACAAATGATTGTGCTCATCACACAAACATTTGTCCAGGGTGGGAATCGAACCCACGACCTCAGTCTTTGCAGTCAGGGTCACTAACCACTAGACTGTTCGTTATTCGTAGTATATTTTTGTGTTCACGATACGCGTACCGAAAACTGAGACGCGGGAAAAAGTGGCACAGATCCTGCCTCGATGGGCGCTTGCGCCGTACATTGTAGTCTGTGCGCCGTACTAAACGGTTCCCGCTTGTGCAACGTCATTTATTCTAATTTAGAATGATTATCAAAAACGATATTATGTCCAATCAAATAAAGGGATTTAAATAAAACTTGAGAATTCGATTTGTTATAGAGCATACTTTATATTGACATGAATTTTTAAATGTAATTATGCTTTATCAAACCAAAAAAACTAAAATTGTTATAAGACTTAATTTTTTTTACTAATTAATGTTATTAAAAATCAATATTCTAGTAGTATATGTGTCAGCAAGATTATATGTCTGATGTTTTGTGTATTTTTTTAGTTAAATTTCGACATATTAATAAGTAATAGAAATTGGAGTCTGAAATTGACTCTGCAATGATTTTTAAGAAAACTAGTTGTGGGAGATTAATTACTACAAAGTAAACAAATAAGTTTTTGTAAATGTGTTACTAAAAGTGTGAATACAAAGGATTGATCTATTTTTGACATGTATTCGTCAATGCCAAAGTACTTACTAAGAAGGTAAATTAGGCGACTAAAATCTTAGATATTTGCGCAAAACCGTGAAATGGCTGTTAAGCAAATATAACATTAAGTATGCCTGATATTTATACATGCATGGCATCTTAATGTCTTTGTCACATTTTGCTTGCTATCTAGTATTCATGGAGTTCTATTTGGAAGCCTCATTGGCACTCATTTATGTTTCAGAGCCTCAACATGCCAAACCTGCTTTTCATTTCCCGAGCATAATAGGTTAGCCAAATATCCTACTAAAACATTGTCTGTAATAATTCCACAGCTCAATAATGCGCGGCTGCGACAACATGTGCACGTATTGCATCGTCCCGTTCACTCGCGGTCGGGAGCGCTCGCGGCCGGTCACGTCCATCGTCGACGAGGTGCGACAGTTGGCCGACCAGGGAGTGAAGGAGGTTACGCTGTTGGGACAGAACGTGAATAGTTACAGGGATGTTTCACAGGCTACTGAGAAGGTTGATACTCATATGGCGAAAGGTAAGAAGTTTAATGAGATCTTCATGGAGTGAAAGAGGATTAAAGCCGTTGGATTCAGGCTGTATTTTAAATAAATTGAATAAGAATTCTCGTGATAATTATTTATTTTAACACAGCGCACTACTAAGCTTGAGATTAAAAAATAATAGAGAATACAGTAGTGCCACTCACAGCCAGAAACAAAAAATAATGCTGTGATGAGCCATGTGAATGAACAAAAATTGTAGTTCAAAGGTGTCTTTGTAAACAAGAAAATTTTTTGTTTGTTTATGAAGACATCTTTAAATTTAAATGTTTAATAGCTTAGGTCACATGATAGCCGCGCGGGTAGCAGCGCATCTTATTTCCTTACTAAAAAGTACGATGCAACATGAACGAAAGTGACGTAGAAGCATGTTTTGTTTGTAATGATCTACGTCTGCCTTCAAAAAGTTACTACTATTTCTCTTTGAAGGCTGCCTAACCCCGGGTTTACTAATGTAAACCTGGCATTAAAGAAAATGAAATAATCTATACTAATATTATAAAGCTGAAGAGTTTGTTTGTTTGATTGAACGCGCTAATCTCATGAACCACTGGTCCGAATTGAAAAAATCTTTTTGTTTTGAGTAGCCTATTTATCGAAAAAGGCTAAAGGCTATATAACATCACGCTACAACCAAGAAGAGCGGAGCAGTAATGAAAAATGTTGCAAAAACGGGGAAAATCGCACGGGTAGGCGATTCGACGCGACGGGAAGGGTCGGGGAACAAGAAATTTAACGCGGACGAAGTCGCGGGCAGAAGCTAGGTCATAATAAGAAATCATGAATAAAGCGAAACTCGTAGGTGTGTTGGCTTAATAGTTCTTTTTCAATGCGCTTGGGCATTCTAAACATCACCATAGCCTCAAAGTTTTCTATGCCTGTGTGTAGATATAGGCCTCTACAAACGAGAAATTATTTAATGTCACCAATTCTTTGTTATTTTTTCAGGATTCAAAACAGTTTACAAAACAAAGAAAGGTGGCATGAGATTTGCTGATCTGCTGGAAAAAGTGTCGGCTGTGGACCCAGAGATGAGGATACGGTTCACTGCCGCACATCCTAAAGACTTTCCTGAAGAGGTAACATATTGAAACCAAAGTGTCATCGCGAAACTGGCATATGTACAATGTCATCAATCGTCGGGCAGCTGCCTGAATACACAAAACCCGTGTGGTCGGATAAGTTCTTTGCTGACAGTCGCACTGCGGGACAAAGAAACGCTTCTTTCCCATATAGGTAGGAATTTAGAATGCTCAAATGAGTTTGAATAACGCGTAACAAGTTACCATACAATAATACACTTCTGCATATCCTATCCAGAAAAATAAACTTATCGTATAATCGAATTTTATTGAAACCTTACTAAGGTTCAAAATATCTAACTGACAGATAGACAAAAAGACCTTGTTGTTTGGTGTCTGAAATGGTCTTTTGAGGAAATAACCACACAGATTGAGTGAACCTGTTCAGTCAGTGCACGCGTTTGCCAGTAATCATGCTGCTCAACTCAGAACTTACGGGAATGTATTAGTGCAGACGACCCTTCCTACTCACTGAGAGCCAGGCTTAGATATGCCTGATTCTTAGTGAGTGAGAAGGCTCGAACCTAGATCTTAATATTATTAAAACCATAGTTTTAAATTTTGCAGCTATTATCGTTTAACTTTGATCGTATTTGTTTCAAATAAACGATTATTATTAAAATCACTTCATTCTCCTGTCCAGGTGCTCCAAATTATCTCAGAGCGTCCCAACATCTGCAAGCTACTGCACCTGCCGGCACAGTCGGGCTCCAGCGCCGTGCTGGAGCGCATGCGCCGCGGGTACACAAGGGAGGCCTATCTACAGCTCGTTGAAGAAGTCAAGAGGACGATACCTGGAGGTTTGTGTGTAAGAGGAGATTTACAGATAAAAGTCAACCTAAAGGACGGCTGCATAAGGTTGAAATTGGTTTAACGTAATAAAAAGACCATCAAAATGCCAGTCAACAATGGAAACTCAAGTTTAGTTTTTGAAACATTCGGGTCAAATTGGTTTAACTGTTAACGGAGTTCTGTGTTGCATTTTGAGTGATATCATAAGTAATCATTATGGAGTCGTTATTTCTACTATACTATGTTTTATCGTTTTCTACCAGTGGGTTTATCAACTGACATGATCTGCGGATTCTGCGGCGAGACGGAAGAGGAGTTTCAAAAGACGCTCTCTCTGATGGAGATCGTCGACTACAACATCGCGTTCTTGTTCCCCTACAGTATGAGAGAGGTAAGAGACTCTTGTAACTATTAATTAAAATACTTTACTCCAGGCCATTCTTATCAAGGGTATCGTATCGCCCAGTAATTTTGATATGTATGAAGCTAGCGCGACGCGCTTGCGGCGTCCGCCAAGTCTTAGTAATAAACTAGTGTGCAAGCAAGACGGTTGTTTCTCTTCCCGATGCCCATACATATCAAATTTACATGGAGCGGCTTGGTAAAGTACTGGTTTTCGGCTGTATCCAGTTAGACTGGAAGCCGATCCTAATCTAGTTTGCACAAATAGTCATATTTGATTGATTTTAGACATAAATAGCTAATATGACTAATTACTCAAATTAATTGATAACAGCTTTGTGCTTCACAATGTCTGCCTATGAGATTCAATCAAAGTAGAAGAAGCGCACAATATGCGCTGTTTCAATCTTATATCTTAGCGTTTTTAACCCGAGAATAGCGTAAAATAATGTCAGTTTCTAAACAAGTTCTGTCCATCTAAAATCTAAATGAATGTGCGAATAACGCTAATAAGCTTTTATTTTCTTCATTTTCGAGATACTTAAACCAGTAACATGTCTTACAGAAAACCACAGCCTACCGCCGTTACAAAGATGACGTACCCGAACAAATAAAAAAAGAACGACACAACCGAATGCTAGAAGTGTATCGTCGAAAATGTCAAATACTCAATGATGCAGAAATTGGCAACACTCATTTGGTACTAGTCGAAGGCACTGCGAAGAAGTCTGGCAACATTATAGGCAGGAACGAATTGTATATGAGAGTTGTGTTTGAACAAACAGAGCTTTTGGCCGAAGATGGAGGGAGAAGGCAAGCGAAATCGGGGGACTACGTAGCTGTGAAAATTATAGGAGCTAGGTCGGCGACTTTGAAGGGAGTGCCGCTTTATCATACGAGTTTGTGTGACTTTTATAGAGATAACCAGTGGGGAGTGAGACAAACTGTTAATTAGAATTTTGTTGCTAAGTATTAAAGATAGATATTTATCGTTTGTAGTTGTTTTAGTTTACACTAGCTTCTGCTTGCGGCTTCACCCGTGTGGATGTCGGAAATTATCCCACGGCATCGTGCTACTGGGACAGAAAGTAGCCTATGTCCTTTCCCAGGATTATTTATCTGGCCTGTTAGTCTAGTGGTTAGTGACGCTGACTGCTAAGACTGAGGTCGTGGGTTCGATTCCCACCCAGGACAAATCTTTGTGTGATGAGCACAATCATTTGTTTTGTGTCTGGGTGTAATTTATCTATTATAAGTATGTATTTAGAAATATATAAGTATACAAGCTGACAGTACAGACGTTATCCTGTTTCCTAGAACTCGATAGCAGCGCCATCTGTCGGGCTGATTTGTGAATCTAAACCATCCAGGGTGCCACCCAAATGCATACAAAAAAAAAAATCATTCAAATCGGTCCAGCCGTTTAGGAGGAGATCAGTGACATACACACATACATAGTAGAATTATATATATAAAGATTTATCAGTTGTCTCGTTACCATAGTACAGGCTCTGCCTAGTTTGGGATCAGATACCGGTGTGTTGGTTGTCCTGAGATATTTATTTATTTTTATTTATTTATTTACCTATCTTCTTGCAAGCCCGGACTAATTATGTCAAGATTTGACAAAAAAAAGTCATAAATAGATCGTACTGCTTATGGTGTTTAACCGGTTGAATGCCGTAATTACAGAAACGACAGCAAAAAGTGCCTCGCGTGGATCCACTTTCCGGCTTAGAAAGGGTTAAGTATCGATGTCGTAATTATAAATAAGACGAGATTTTAGTTCGTGTCACTTCAGAAGTGCAGTTTATTAGAATCAATCAATCAGTACAAAGTTATCAATCAGATACAATATGCAACACAATAAATATAGATTATATTACACGGACTACACAATTTGTGACTATATTTCTATATGAAATAAGGCTCAATTTTATATTATGCTTAATTTACATTTAACATTGTACGTATAAAAGTACATAATGTTCATAATTTCATATTCAGCACGCCAGGGTGGAACACATGGTACCAGATGTGTATAAGTCGAGCTTGAAATATTGTTACCTTGATAAAGTGAGTATTGTAATTACATAAGGACAAGAAAGTGCGTCGAAAGGGACGTTAACTGGTCAGTCCCGGCTGTCATTTTTTACTACCAGTCTTACCAAGGGATAACGTTTTACAAAGTAATTGGGTTGTGGAGGTCAGACAGACAGTCGCTCCATGAAAAATACTGGTATTCAGCTGCATCCGGTTAGACTGGAAGCCGATCCCAACATAGTTGGGAAAAGACTAGGCAGATCTATTGTAATTACACTTTTGAATGTCTCAATTTCATAATAAAACACAATATCCATTCATGTTACGGAATCCAGACTACAAATTTTAACACGTTAACTGCCGTGGCTAAAATCAGAAAAAAATCAAAAAAATAGTGTTATTTCACTTTAAATCGATTATTTATTCCATAAATACATTATTTATTCCAAAATCATGGCCACTAGGCAGCAACAACATGTTCAGATTTTGGATGAGTTGTCGGTCATATAGTCCGACAAGGCCTGAATGGAACAAAAAGTGTCGGACACATAGTCCTACATGGCAGTTAACCGGTTAAGCACTTGTGGTTTTCCATATTCCCCACATCATATTACCTATGCTCTAAAACTCTGAAGTTAAGATAAAGCCTAAAGTCCTATACCAATACTTTATCTTACAACTAAAATGATAAGGTTCAATAGTTCCACCCTTTAAAAAACACAACAAATCCATTTTAAAAACCTGACTCGAAAAATAAAATAATAGTGAGATGAGTATTTTTACAAATTAAAATTAAAAGAAAAACAACAAGACTTATTACTACTTAATATTAATTACAATTACTGTGATACATGGCATCGTTAAATCCTACATTAAATTTGTACTTTTTGCAAATTTTTATTATTGAGTTACGTATTCGTCAGTTTGTGTATTTGTGGAAAAAGTGACTTAGATTAACACAGTTCAAGTGCTTAGTGATTTTTTACTATAACAGTTGTGGCTAGGTTTATTATTGGATACTTTTATTTTAACAGATATTTTAAGAAAAGTAAAAAAAGTTGAACACACTTTACAATAGAACGAACAATTGTTAGCCTGTAATAACTACAATCATTGTAGCATAGAACTATAATTTAAGAAGTAAGCTGACGATTGTTTACTTCGCCTTAATTTGATTTTGTTACGCATTTCGACTGCATTATGCTTTTATATTTTATATTCAACGGGTGTAATTATTATAACATTTCAGATTTGGAAACTTTGTCGTTTAACATATTATTTTCAGAAGGCAAGTTTTATTGTTCCCATTTTTCCATCGATCAACTTCTCTTCTCCTCAAACTAAACTGGACGCTCCTATCTGCCCTCCCATAATCTTCCCGTTGGGCACAATATTAACTCTTTGCCCAGACATGTTATCTGAGCCCTCCGCATGGCCTGACAAGCTCGGTGACGGTCCCTGAGAGCTTCCATATACCTTTGTACTGTATCCCGAATCATTATGCGACTCCCTGTCCGTCTGACTTTGAGTTTCTGTCAGGTGGGTGTTTATCGCCAAAGACTGCAGCCGACTGTGAAGCAAACTGTGGTCAGGATTCGGTTTCCTGGTCATTCCATGCGGGTTCCCCCTAAAATTCGGGTACATCGGGTCGTAACACATCCGAAAGTCGTTCTGGTTTGCGATTTCCACCTCAGTGTTCTGATCCAAGTGGTCGCTGTAGCAGTGTGGTATGCGCTCCATCTCTCTCATTATGTGGTCTTGCATCATCGCATCGAACACTCCAGTCTGATGGTGGTACAAAGGGTTCCTGTTCCGCGGTTGTATTTGGTTCGGCAACCCTGACTGGTTGTAGTCGTACTGCGGGCAAGGGATCTGAGGTACTGGTAGACCGCTGTCCATGTATGGCATCTGTCTGTTGGAGATGTCGTGGAAGTAAGCGTCTTTGGGTATCATAGCTCGCAAGTCGTGAGGGTACGGATTCTGGGTCGACATTTGAGCTGGTGATGGAGATTTTGACACAGTCTCGAAATTCGGCATCGGTAATGTTTGAAGTAAGTTCGTATTTCTCATGGGTCCTGGCTGCATGGAACTTCTAATTGGATTATCTTCCTCGTCACTACTTTCCGAGTTGTTGCCATTTTCTTTCGGTGGGTTCTGAAATGTTTTTCTTGTTGGAAATGGTATGAGATTGTGTAAGCTGAACCGTTTGCTCTTCGGTGGTTTCTCTTTCAAGACGGGAGCTGGTCTTTGGGGCTGTTGTGGCATTTTCAAAATACCGGGGTTCTGTTGGCTTGTTGACGGTACAGTTTCTATATTTTCGGTGGGCTGTACTTTTCTAGGTATGGGTTCTGGAGATACGGATCTTTGTTGTTCCACTTGCGCTACTAATTCTTGAACCGATTTTCTTTTCTCTCTTTCTACTTCACTTGTGTTCTGATAGCTGCCTTGCTTTCTTAATTTCACGTAGCCATCTTGTGAAATGTCTAAAGACTTGTTTGTTCTTGACATAACTTCAGCCATTTCTTTCTCGAAAGCTACCCGTTTTCTGATGTCATCTGCTGTCCTTTGTAGCACCTGACTTTTCCATAAAGGCACATTTTGGTCTTTCGGGTTTCTTACGTCTTCTTCTAGATCGCTGGGCTGTTTGTGACTACTGCTTGGTGACTTCGCGTCAGAATGTCGACTAGGAGAGCGATACCTTTGATTGTGATAACTTTCAACTTCCATGGACATTGGTGACTGTGACACTGACATTTTGTTAGCTTTTACATGGATTTCTGCTGTGACATTCTGATGGTGAACTTGTTGGTTATTCTTACAAAAAGGAGGTATTGAAAGTCTGCTGGGTCCAGCATCTAATTGATCGCTACTCTTAGAGTTCTTCAGCAGATAACTTCGTCTAGGACTGGGTGGCTCTCTACTATCCAAGATCTCTGTGCTCTTAGACGTGGCTTTGCTATCGTTCAGGTCTTTGGCATTCGTTTCGTAGTGTTCAGCGTTTTTATTGAAACTCTTTATTATCCTGTGTACTTTGTTCCACTCTTCAGTGTCAGCATCTAGTAATTCTAAGCTTCTAGTACGTTTAAGCGGAGGTATATCTAAGGAGCCTTTAGGACTAAAGTCTAATTTCTTCACCCTTTCTGACGCTCTGAACATCATGCCTCTCGTCAACCAATGTTCCAAGTGTTTGTGCCTTTCCTTACACATCGCTCTTTCAGCTGCTACAAATCTCGTCAATTCTGATATTTGACCTTGTGTTTTCATTTCCAAATCTGTTACCTTTTGATCTAGCCTGTCGTGAGCTCTATCTATATGCTTTTTCAAATCCTTCTTGTCTTCGTTCAGTTTATCTTCCATATGTTTGAAGAACGGTGCGCAGTAGCAAGTGTACCCAGCACCTATCGGACCCTTTTTAATGTTACCAGCCAAATCTAAATAGTATTGCTCGCCTTTTCTTAGTGGTTCGGTGGGTAGCGAGCTTAGTTTTGGTTTTGGGAAGAATTTTGGGTCAGGGTAGTAATGGCAGCCATAGGGCGACCACTGGACTTGAGGAGTTGTTTCGAAATGCACGTTTTTCTTTTTCTTGTCCTTGCTTTTGTCTTTTTCTTTTTCCTTTTCTTTCTTTTTGCCTGCGTCTGGTTCGTCCAGCGTTCTCTCTTTGCTCTTGTCTCTGTGTTTCTTCTTAGCTTGTTTCGCTACTGGGGTGTTGAGTATGCTGATGATTTCTTCTAGACCTTTTCTCGTGGCTATGTCCCGTGCGGTCTCTCCTTGGTGGTTCCGTATGGACTTGTCGCAGCCAGCCTCGAGGAGTATCCTGGTTAGTTTCCGCCTGCCCATGGCTGCGGCAATGTGTAGCGCTGTATCCCCGTTCTTGTTCTGTTCGGAGACTCTACACTGTGCGGAGATAAGGATGCGAGTGACGCCGGCGTGCCCGTACCGAGCAGCGGTGTGGAGAGATGTATCGCCATACTGAAAAATGGAAGACGACAAATTAAAAACACATTCATTTTGCAATAAACGTGGTTCTTCGTTACTATTAAAAAGCTTTTATCAAATAATAGGGGCTTGCTCGTAATACATAACTAGCCTGTTAGACTAACAGTAACGTTTAATTGTGTCTTATTTGATTAATTGTTAACGTCCGATAAAGATCGATCCGATCGATCGTTAAAGTCTTGATAGTTAACGCTCGAAAATAATATTCATTTAATTATCATTTGAATTTTTGTATATATTTAGTTGGTGAGTCGTTACCAACATATAAGAATATTTTGAGTCATAAGGATATTAATGAATACTTAGAATATTCTACGTACATTGTTCTGCAAATCGGGCGGCGCTCCAGCCAGCAGTATCTCCCGACACGACTGGTTGTGTCCGTTCTGGCACGCGAGGTGTAACGCTGCGAAGCCTGCCGCGTTGCGCGCGCGAAGCTCGGCGCCTGCGTGCGCGAGCAGAGCCACGCAGCGCGAGTAGCCCTTCCAGGCAGCCTCGTGAGCTGCGGTGTTGCCATGCTGAAATATAACGGAAATTTAAAGGATTTGCTGAAAGGCTTCGGTGTGAGACATTTGTATTGCAATGTGCCACTGAAAAACCCAGTTTTTAAATGGCCAATTAACAAAATTTGCTAAAAGACGAGTGAATACAATGTATAATATACTGTGATGGCTGCCTCGCATAACAAAACATCCAATCAAATCCACCCCACTCAATCTTACACAGAGTTGGCTTGTGTCCCAGCGCGTCGACGACGAATTGCCTTATGCCATATGCTAATAAAATCATTTGACCTGTTTTTTTGTTTTTGACACTTTAGTGATTAAGCCTTTCAAAAACCGTATGTAACTGTTGCAAATAATTAAATACAGTAACAGATTCCTACGGATAAATGGGGACGCGAAAACTACGGATAAAGGGTGTTGTGGCGCAGCATGGGAGAGGCCTATGTCCAGCAGTGGACTGCGATAGGCTGTTTTTTTTTTTTTTTTTTTTTACCACATTGTCTTGTTTGTTGGGATCAGCGCCATGTTGCAGCAACAGTTGCACGACTTCGACGTGTCCGTCCGCTGCCGCACGCTGCAATGCTGTACATCCATTCTGTAACAAGGTTTGAAACATTACAACGATATGCTAATGCTAAGGTTCGGAACGCATCAAACATATTACAATCTTGTGGAAAAATTATATTTATAT
Source organism: Aporophyla nigra (assembly GCA_947507805.1). Classification (NCBI taxonomy): domain Eukaryota; kingdom Metazoa; phylum Arthropoda; class Insecta; order Lepidoptera; family Noctuidae; genus Aporophyla; species Aporophyla nigra. Next base: position 22,115,824 of record OX382311.1, read on the forward strand.
TATGGAGGTAGGTACTACATTCAAGTTGGTCTTCTTACTTATTTTGTTTTCTTTCTTATTTCGATTGGATTCCGCAATTGTCTTTCACGTGGATCATTACGTGGGTCATGGCGGCCGTCGTTGTCATTCCAACCTATTGCTTCAATGGTACCATGGGAGAAGTAGGTACAAATAATATAAGTACCAAAGGCTTTGGCACTTACTTTAAGGTATAAAAGTGGTATTGAAATATCATTAAACTTTAGAATCAATACAAAATTGCCGACTTTCAACAACGTATTTATTAGGTTGGGGAAAAAGTCTTTTCGCATTATAGTATGTATGAACTTGTAATAAAATCTGTTATTAAAACGGGAGTCAGGTGTTGTAGGCGGGGGTGACGGTGTTCCCTTGACGAAAGAGTGAAATTAAACCAGTCAGAATGTCGCAATCATTGCTTATATTTGCTTATATTTGGTACACAGAAATGATATAGAAAATTACACAGAAATCACACATAAAATGGTTATAAGAAATAGTCAGTAGATACACAGCACACAATATAAAATACAATCAGAATAAGTAGTACACACAATTAAATCCTAGCTACACATTACTGAAGACTGTCTAACTAGTTATAGGGTACATCGCGACTAAGCAGTGGACAACGGAGCCCCTTACTTCACAAACACTACGTGGTAACTTGTTGACGCATGCGAAATTGTAAGAAGACTAAACTAAAAATAGGCACTCGGCCCTTATATAGGTTTTACCGCATAGTGCAAGTGTCCTACGCACTTCCTTACTTCCCGGGCGCTCCGCCAATTACAAATGCTAAAAATGAACTTTCCCAAAGGAGCAGGTCTCGACCTGTCGAGAATTCGAAAACACGTGTAAGGAAGTTCAAGGCTCCTAGTTTCTTATTGGATTAACAAATAGACGTCGTCCTATTGGAGCATACATTCTTGCACCATGATTACTGAACTACACGTTTAATGGTTAGGCATTTACAATTAAAGTATCCAAACGGTAATTAGTCTTAAGTAAACAATGACACTGGCATTACAGTCTAATTAGATTCTAACAGGTTGTTCCTACAAGCTATTTTGCATTCAACAGGCTAAAACATAAGTCAATACATTGTTATTACTAACATTCTACGGTATTCAAGTCGGTATCGTCTTAGATATCTACTACTGGTTACGAAAGAACATTTAGGTATTTATTTAGGTATTTTACATGGACTATAACTTAGTTACCTTTCACTTTAGAATGGAAATATTGGTGTCAATGGATAGCTAGTTTCATTGGGCTTTGCCCACAATAACAATGAAAGATTAACATTAACTATAGCTTGTTTTATTGGGCTTCGCCTACATTCCACCCCCTGTAACAGGGTTCAACCGACTTACAACTCTTGGTCTGTGGGAAGCACAATAATCTTCGCTACGGGTCGACGTAGGACCCCATTTACAGTCTTAACATCTACTACACGGACGATACCATCGTTGCCGTGATACACAGCCTTGATGAGGCCTTTGGTCCACGCACTTCGCGGTCTATTGTTGTCTATGATCACTACAACATCACTGACACGTACGTTCGGCACATTGTTCGACCACTTTTCCCGACGTTGGAGCGTAGGCAGGTACTCTCGCAGCCAGCGCCGCCAGAACATGTCGGCGAGCGCGTTCACGCGCCGCCGCTGCCGGCGAGAGTCGATGTTTTTGGCGTCGCTCGGTGCAGACGGAGTACTCCCGGACGCAGTGCCCAGGAGTAGATGGTTCGGCGTCAGGACCACGGGCTGGTCGTCGTTCGCGTAGCTTAGTGGCCGGCTGTTTACGATCAGCTCGGCTTCGGTGAGGAGGGTGTAAAGGACCTCCTCACGAGGGGCACGCTACTTGAGCGTACTGCGAAGAGCGTTCTTCACGCATCTCACCAGGCGCTCCCAGCAGCCACCCATGTGTGGGGCCGCCGGGGGATTGAAGTGCCACTCGATGCCACGATGAGAGTTGGCAGTAAAGACGCGCTCGCACGTCATGACGCGCTGAAGGCGTCTCCACGATGAGTAGCGCTCGTACTCGAGGAGTGGCGCCACCGGTGCTGCTGCGGCGTGGACCCGCTGGATGCTCTCAAGGTCCGCCTCCGACGCCTCAGCCTCGGGACACGCAGGCCACAGCTCCTGTGGATTGCATAGAAACGAGGGGCCTGAGAGCCACTCTGCGTAGTCATCGGGCCAGCACAACCTGGTGGCCCTATCAGCTGGGTTATCCTGTGAGGGTACCCAGCGCCAGTTGCCTCTGTCTGACAGCCTATCTATTTTGGCTAATCTGTGCGAGACGAATCGTCGAAATTCCTGTGCATCGGAGTTTATCCATTTTAACTCAGTCTTGCTGTCGGTCCACAGGAACTTCCGATCGATTCGTATACCTAGCTTTTTGTGGGCAGTGTCTGCTAAACGACAGGCTAACACTGCTGCTTGTAACTCTCGTCTGGGAATGGATACTACTTTTTGTGGAGCTACTCGCGCTTTCCCTAGTAACATAACCGATTCCCTCCTACCTTCTGAGTTAGAGCCCACTAGGTATACTACTGCGGCGTAAGCCAGCTCGCTGGCGTCCCCGAACGCGTGTAATTCTAAATTATCGAGTTTTAACCCGTACCACCGCGGTATTTTTAAATTATATAAGCGGTATAAATTATGAAGCCAATTAAACCATACTTTGGCGTCTTTATCTTTTAAGGGCTCGTCCCATTGGATTCCCGACTTCCATATTCGTTGCATTAATATGCGTGATTGAATTACACGTGGATATAGGAAACCTAGTGGGTCGTAAATCGACATTATCATACTGAGAAATTGTCTCTTAGTGGGCACTAGACTACCATTTATAATTTCAGGCGGTAGTCTTTTAAATGACAGATCAAAACCTAACTCGTCATCTTTAGGTGACCATATCAAATCTAGGGTCCTCTCTACTGAGCCTGTTCCCTTCTCAAGGGCTACCTTATCAGGCATTTCTATTTTCAGCCTTTCCCTTAGCTCCGATGAGTTAGTGACCCACCCCCGGATTATGAATCCACCGGATGCATGTATTCTGGTCACTTCCTCTATTAACGTGTTAGCCTTCTCCTCGGTCCAAGCACTATCTAGATAGTCGTCCATATAGTGCCTAGATTTAATGGCTTCCACAGCTTCGGGATAAACATCAATGAACTCATCGGCATTTTTATGTTTTCTTAAATTATCTGAAATGCCTATCGCTTCTAGCTCAAACTGTGATTTTACTAGATTGTGCAAAATAGGAAGGGAAACGGTCATGCAATCAACACATTCTTTACTATCATTATTATTATTATTAAATGGTCCATGTATGACCCAACCTAACTTAGTGAGTGAGGCAACTGGCTTACCGGATCTTCCTTGGCGGATGTCCTGACTGACGAGCAGCTCCCAGTTGTCCTGTCCGAGCAGCAGCAGCGGTTCGGCTCCCCTCATTTCTACGCAGCCCAAGTCGCGTAGGTGCGCGTTGTCGTCGATCACTGCGGTGGACACTGTCTGCGTGGGCAGTTTTATGTCTACTATTGTCCGACACGTAATGTTATGACACTGACCGTTAGGTCCTATAACGCGCACTTGTACGACTCGCGACGTTGAGTCTGTTACTCCGTAGCCACCCGCGGTTTTTAGCGAGAGGGGAACACACGGACCCACTAAGTCGGTGGCGAGTGAGCTGTCGATGAGTGACACGGTCGCACCATCGTCCAGTAGCGTGTAACATTGATTATCACTATTGACCGTCACTGGAATGATTTTTAGTAGGGCCGTAGCTCGCCACTCGCCTATATTAGTGACGCTTTCCGTCTTATTTTCTGCTGGAATAGCCGTTTTTTCTTTTTCTTTCGGCTGCTTATCCGCGTGTAACAGCAGGTGATGTCCGAACCCGCACTTCTTACATCTGTTCGCACGGCAGAACCTCTTGGGATGTTTACTCACGAGACATTTGAAACATGTGTTCTTTTCCTTTATCGTGTCCCAACGCTGTTGAACGGTAAGCTTCTTGAACTGGTCACATTCTTCTATTCTGTGCTTTCGTTGACATATAACGCATTCTTCAGGAGCGGTAGACTCGTCGCTCTGCGTGTTCACTCGTTGTGTCAACGGAGGCCTGCTGGCGGCCGAGCGCGCGGCGTTGGCTGGTCGGGACTGACCGGTCCCGCCGTACTTCTGCTGTTGCTTGGCAGGGGGCTTTGATGGGCTGGACTCAAACATGCACGCCTGAGTGTAGTACGACGTTGAGCGTGTCAAGTGTATTAGAAAGTGTGATAATATTTCTAGGTTCGGAGACACTCTTAAGTCCACCCCCTGTGTGTTGTCCAGGCCCATTGCGAAGTCACCGTATTGCGCACGTTGTACAGGTGTCAGCTTGCTCAGCAGGTCACTCACCAGCTGTGGATTGTTTATGTAACCATCCGCCCGAATATTTTTGAGTAACGAAACACAATTTCTAACAGTTGACGAGAATTTTCTTAATTCGCGTCCACTTTCCGTTACTCTAGGTAATTCTCTGACCTTTTGTATGGCGTACTGTAGCACTAAGGTCGGGTGACCGAACTCATCCTCTAGCGCGCGCATTATCTCGGACGGATCAGTTGATGATCGTAATAAGTCCTCCACTGATATTTTTGCGTTGCCTTGTAACGAGGTTTTTAGTCGTGCTAAGTTTTCGTGAGCCTTGAAATTATACATCTGTGATGTGTCCCAGTACATGTTCCGATATGATATCCAGTCGGCTGGGTCACCGTTGAAATATGGCAATTCATATGCCTGTCTTGGTACCGGTCGTGGTGGTCGTGCCATGTTCGTGATAGCCTCTGCCAGTCTGTCTATCTTCCGGTCTCTGTCCCCTGACGATTCTCTCCGCCTTTCTTTATCATCCGCTCCGTACTGCATCTGCCGCCGTGTATCTGACTCGAGTGTGGCTACTCGAGGTACACTTGCGACCGGAGTGGTAAAGACGGGATAACGGCTGGGTAACCGGAACCTCACACCATCTGACGTTTCTGGCATGTACCTGGGCGTAATTGGTGCCGTTATGTTAGGTAACGGTACAGACGCGGATGCCCTAGGTACTTGGGACTGGTCTAGATCACACAACACTGACGATCCACGGTGGTTATTCACAAGATTCACTCTACTTACGGTTTCATCACGGGACTCAGATGTTTCACGGGGCGCGGCCCTTTCAACGGGTGCGCCTGACACAGCCGGCGTCCCCAATACTTCTATCAATTGGGGGACTTGGGGCGCAGTTTTCACCCACTTTTCGACGCGCTGTGTCGTACTCCCATCTGAGTTTGAATCATCGCTTTCAGCGGCCGCCTCTATCTCAGCTATTTCTGCCTCCATCCTTTTCTTAACAAGGTTTTCCTTGTCTTTGACCAGGTTCTCTTTCAACTGCACTAATTCGCGCTCCGCTTCGTACTCGATTAGTTTTCTAAGGTAATCGACGCGCCTGTGGCAATTTCTTGATGATACTTTGCTGCGTGGCGAGGTGTGGCGGCCCATGGTCGCTGCCTGCCCCCCGTGCACTCCCTCTGACGTCATTTCACTGTGGTCAATTAATCGGCCACCCGTCAGCGGGATATTACGAGCGGACGTCGATGCCAATGTCGGTACTACGAACGGAGAACCTGGAGCCCTCTCGGATGGTAAGCCTGAGTCAGAGACGATGTCCTCTGCTTGTCGCGTACACATTTCTTCTGCCAGTCTTCGTAGCTTGCTGCGTGTAGTGATTTCACTTCTGTGACTCATGATTCTGACTGGTTCACTCTATTCTAATTGAACCTGATCCGGCTCGGAAGGACCAAAATGTTATTAAAACGGGAGTCAGGTGTTGTAGGCGGGGGTGACGGTGTTCCCTTGACGAAAGAGTGAAATTAAACCAGTCAGAATGTCGCAATCATTGCTTATATTTGCTTATATTTGGTACACAGAAATGATATAGAAAATTACACAGAAATCACACATAAAATGGTTATAAGAAATAGTCAGTAGATACACAGCACACAATATAAAATACAATCAGAATAAGTAGTACACACAATTAAATCCTAGCTACACATTACTGAAGACTGTCTAACTAGTTATAGGGTACATCGCGACTAAGCAGTGGACAACGGAGCCCCTTACTTCACAAACACTACGTGGTAACTTGTTGACGCATGCGAAATTGTAAGAAGACTAAACTAAAAATAGGCACTCGGCCCTTATATAGGTTTTACCGCATAGTGCAAGTGTCCTACGCACTTCCTTACTTCCCGGGCGCTCCGCCAATTACAAATGCTAAAAATGAACTTTCCCAAAGGAGCAGGTCTCGACCTGTCGAGAATTCGAAAACACGTGTAAGGAAGTTCAAGGCTCCTAGTTTCTTATTGGATTAACAAATAGACGTCGTCCTATTGGAGCATACATTCTTGCACCATGATTACTGAACTACACGTTTAATGGTTAGGCATTTACAATTAAAGTATCCAAACGGTAATTAGTCTTAAGTAAACAATGACACTGGCATTACAGTCTAATTAGATTCTAACAGGTTGTTCCTACAAGCTATTTTGCATTCAACAGGCTAAAACATAAGTCAATACATTGTTATTACTAACATTCTACGGTATTCAAGTCGGTATCGTCTTAGATATCTACTACTGGTTACGAAAGAACATTTAGGTATTTATTTAGGTATTTTACATGGACTATAACTTAGTTACCTTTCACTTTAGAATGGAAATATTGGTGTCAATGGATAGCTAGTTTCATTGGGCTTTGCCCACAATAACAATGAAAGATTAACATTAACTATAGCTTGTTTTATTGGGCTTCGCCTACAAAATCTCTTTGGCTATACTATTTGTATCTGGCTGGTTTTGGTATCATTGAAAGTTTAAATTTTAAAGAACATAATTCCAAATTCAAATTAGGAAAATGTGTGATTTTCATTTGTTTTTCGTACCGTCAAGATGAGTGAATCTAATGAAGAAATTCGATACATTTAAAAATTTTACTACAAAAAAGGTAAAAATGAAACGCAAGCCGCGAAAAAATTTGCGATGTTTATGGACCTAGTGTAGTGTCTGTGAGAGTAGCACAAATTTAGTTTAAGCGTTTTCAATCCGGAAATTTTGATGTCAAAGATGCACGTCGCTCTGGTCGCCCTATTACGGATAAAATGGATGCCATTTTTGAAAAAGTGGAGCAAGATCGGCATACCAGTAGTTACGACGTAGCTGAGGAACTGGAAATTGACCACAAAACAGTTTTGGCGCATTTGAAAAAAACTGGGTACACAAAAAAGCTCGACATTTGGGTACCTCACGAGCTCACTGAAAGAAACCTAATGAACCGTTTACTCATTTGTGATTCTTTATTACGACGTAATGAAACCGAACCATTTTTGAAGAAGCTGATAACTGGTGATGAAAAGTGGATCACGTATGACAAGAACGTGCGAAAAAGGTCGTGGTCAAAGGCCGGTCAGGCTTCACAGACTGTGGCGAAACCCGGGTTAACTCGCAACAAGGTGATGCTGTGTGTGTGGTGGGATTGGAAGGGCATTATTCATTATGAGCTGTTACCACCAGGCAGGACCATCGATTCTGAACTCTACTGCGAACAACTGATGAGATTAAAGCAAGAAGTTGAGAGAAAGCGGCCGGAATTAATCAACAGAAGGGGTGTGGTTTTTCATCATGATAACGCTAGACCTCACACATCTTTAGCCACCCAACAAAAATTAAGAGAGTTTGGCGGGGAGGTGTTAATGCATCCGCCGTATAGTCCTGACCTTGCACCTTCAGATTACCACCTGTTTCGGTCTCTTCAGAATTCTTTAGGCAGTGTCAGGTTAACATCACGAGAGGACTGCCAAAACCACTTGTCGCGGTATTTTGACCAGAAGTCCCAAAATTTCTATAGCAATGGGATCATGTCCCTACCTACAAGATGGCAAAAAGTTATCGAACAAAATGGTACCTACATACTTTAGTTAAATGTATATAAACTTTATTAAAAAATGTTTTGAATTTTCTTAAAAAATGCGAAGAAACTTTTTCCCCAACCTATTATGTTAGGTATCATAGGACATTGCTTCTCGCGTCTATTAGTTCTTTATGAATGTTGATTGTAAAACCACGTTTATGTCAGAAATGCCCATTTTGCGTGTCTGTGGATCGTTTTAACATTCAGCTACATAAAACTTAATGATACGTAAGTATATGAATATGAAGAAAGCATTTTGAAACTTTTCTCATAAGCAGAAAATGTTTCTCTTTTATAAGTCTCTTGTCTAGTGCGTTGTTGTTCTTGTGTAGTCTTTATTGTATTCAGCGAACACGTTTTACGAGCCAACATATTTTATGCACTCACAGAAAATAGAATATCTTTATTTTTACTACCTATCTTCTTTAATCATTTGCAGAAAAACCTGCATCAAGAATTAATAATTCATAAGCATTAGATAGACCAGACTTATAAATTATCACTTTTATATAGCCAGGACCAATTAGGCCAGTGTAAGGGCTTGGCGATTTTAATTAACGCATTACTCGAGTTGCGACATTTTTAATAATAAGTCGAGTAAGTGCGGCGAACCAACGGCTGGCGGCCATAATGGGAACCCGATCATTTTCTGCTCCAATAAATGGTCAAGGTGCGTAATTTTTATACGTTATGAAACTGGCAACATTGCAGGAAGTAAGTACCTAATGCGATGCCTTCTTGGAATAAAACGGCGTATATAAGCTTTGGGGCCTCGTATACCCCACACCCTAGGGACTGTATGTCATTTATTCGCAGAGTATTACTTAATTTAAATGAATATAAAATTATAGTCATCCACCGTGACGATGCTTGAGAAGGCAGCGGAGGATCTCTTTCGGCTGATGATGATAATCCTAAATATTTTAAATTAATCCACAGAGAAATGGAATGCATTTTCTAGATTCTTAGTACTTATCAGACTCAGTTTCCCAACATTGAGACTTAACTAAACTGTGGACTGAGACATATCAACTTATGAAATCCAGCAATTAACTAACTAATCGCTATATCAGTGGCGCCAACGCATTTAATGGATATTGGTATCCTAGGTTTCTACTTCGATTAAATAAGATTTACCTTCTAGATGCGGAAGCGAAAACATTTTATTAGATAAAAGGTACACTGGACTTACACCAATTGCAACATTCCTTGGTGAGAAAAGGTTCATACAAACGGGCCAAACTGACAATTTAAAAGTGCACGACCTTTTTTATAACATAACCCCAAAATTTTACAATTGTTGCCAACGTAACGAGTTCCGAAATAAAATATATTCCCCCAAATTTTGGGTTGCCATAATCGCCACGCCTGGCAGGCGGGTTGGCGATCGCAGTATGGTAGTAAAATGCATACAGAACGCTGCTGCCCATTCTCTAATAACTCCCTTAGTCGCCTTTTACGACACTCAAGGGAAGAAATGGGATGCCGCTATACGTCCGGCACCACGTAGGATGGGTTGAATCGCATTTTAAGCCACCAAAAAGTAGGAGATAATTTTTCATACAAAATTGCCAAACCAAAATGGCGAAAATTGAGCTAAGTGCACTTTGGTATTTATAAAGGTTTCTTAAAAGCCAAAATGTTAGTTGGATCACATGGTTTCGGCTTCCTAGCTATCCAAATAATTATGGGGCCAACTGGTTTTTTTCTTTTGCAATTAAAATAAACTTAGTTTAAAGTCGTATACTTCCAAATTAGGCCTTCCTTTACGGAGGTGGTATTAACACTTGCCATCGGGTTGTGCGGTCGGCTTGTTTGCCACTCATCATCGTCACGATCATCTGCCTAGTAGGTACAATGTTGGGATAAGCTTCCAGTCGAACGGGTTGCAGCAGAATACTAGTATTTAATATAGAGCAACTCACTATCTGACCTCCACAACCCAGTTATGTGGTAATACGATACCCCTCTGGTAAGACTGGTTGTCAGACTTTCGGGCTTCTAACGACTTGTAACGACTGTCAAAATTTTACGAATGACAGCTGGGACCAACGGCTTAACGTCCCTTCCGAGACACGGAGGGGTCTTGGTATGTAAAGATGTAAATGTAAAGTGTCCATTTGTATAGTTTGTGGTTCAATAATCCATCCTTGGATATTTAACGTCAGCGTGGTAGGAGGTAAAGTCTCCGTCAAGGATTTTTTAATTGCTTTTTTTAATCATTATTAAACCCTTTTAATTATCCTTGTTTTAGTATATTTACGATTGAAGCCTTGTCCTTACCTCCTTAGTCCAGTTATTATGCTGTCTATTCATAAGATATGCGACTAACGTGCAACGTTGTTGGACACAAATCGATATAAATATAGCGTTCGCCCCGTTGTTTACCAAATGACTATATTTCAAAATTATATTTGCACTGTCTATCATTTCATAGCTATCGGCGTAATTTATAGAATTGAGCAAAAATATGCCCGCACCTGTTTGTCTAAATGAGGCTATTGCTGTCAGACTAGGATGAATTCATGGATATTGTCACGCATGGGCGTAGCTTGGGGGAGCTGTAAACTTCTTTGCCCAACCTAGAAAAGATATTTTACCGTGGTAAAAACTAGCTTCCCCAGAATACTATACCTTATTCCTTTTCGCCCAATTTTATCGAAATCCGTTTGAGCTGGGCACGCTGAGCAGAAATATACGTACTAGAATTTATTTTGAGTTTATAATATTAACAGACTAAGGCGTTCAGAAATACGCCACATGGTGAAACGAAGAAGAAATGAACTGCATTATCTAGCTGAGGGCACGGTAGTAGTACCTACCTGTGCCAAGACGAACCAAAAACAGAAAGCTCTACCGCCCTTTACTCGAAGCTTTTCGTTGTATTTTCAAAGATTTATAGTTTCGGCCTGGATAATGCTAGAGAGCTCAAATTTACATCTTGCTCAAAGTGTATGACTTGGCCGATCCATTGAACTATTGCATGATAATAAAGACCAGAGACTTAATTTTTAATATAAGCCCATAGGAGTGTCTGTTAGACGGCCACGAAACGAACAAGCCGTATATTTAGACCAAGATCTAAGGTTTGTAGAGTTAGGTGCTTGGCTCTAAATTAGATCTCATACGTAAAAACGTTATCGAAATCTCGGCTGCCTACTTTAAATGAAACATTGTTATTTATTCGGTACTAGGCGTCATTTATGATCTCTCATTGCTTAATTGACTCTGGTTAATTCAGCTGAATGATGGCCCCCCTTGACAAAATCCATAGCTACGCCAATGTCGGCACGATTTAGATTTTTGTCCAACAATAGAAAGATTTCATAGAAAGCTACTGTTCATTGACTTACCTAGAGTTGATATGATATGTAAATAATGGTTTAGTGTTTGCTTATATGAAACAACAAGAAATTTCACTGTGCAGGCTGTGGTTTTTAAGAAAATTCATAAACGTAGTTGATATCCTCCTCTTCCGTCTGTCTGTCTATTTGTCTATGTCCGTTTGCCTGTTTAAATTCCAGTCAGTAGAAACATAGCCAATGAAGTTGCCACAGCTACCAATCCCAAGCCTTCAGTCTGTAAGAGATGGGAAGCAGTAATGTCAAATCTTTAATCTGAAGGTATTTTGTTATTATCTACCACGCGGAACCAGGGCGGGACTACGGGTTGTCTTTAATCTCATTATCTCAACATACTCACAGTCACTTTCCCGCCTAGTCTTCCAATAACTGTAGAATATTGTTAATGAATTCAGTGAAGCGGGCTCATCTAGCGCATTTCAACGTGCCGGCCGGCCGGACCGGTCGTCGCCATGTTTTTTAAGGACCTCGTATGGATGTTGTCGCTGTTAAACTATAGACTCCTCGAGTTTACGCATCAATTTTATAATTTTTATGAGTAATGTGGTAAAAGAAGGATACTTTTTACCATCATAGTAATTTGGTATTATGCACCGTGTTGTTCACCATTTCAGGTTACATACCACGAGGGATAAGATTGCAGAAGCGCGTCACTCAAAAATGTTGAACTAAATTCTGTCAAAACTAAGAACTAAGCTAAGTATGGTTAAATAACGAATGTAATTAGTATTACCTACCATGTAAAAGAAAAGAATATTAATATAAGACATAGTTGGCGCCTGGTCATCTTTCTCTGGCAGTAGTAAATAACAACTGCACCTAATAAGATGAAATTCTTCTGCCTAGCTTCCGCGTGTGAATCAGCTAGAAAGGCAAAGAAATCTATGAATAGGCGCACTTAATGAGTGCATCAAGGTATCAACCATGTAACTATCCACTCTGTCTATGCCTTTTTATGATGCTTTACTTATAAGATGGTCAGGACGTGTACCCTCGGCGATTTTAATCAACTTCGGTGCGTATAAAAATGTCAGCGTAGCCATTTTGATTACTAATTATTGAAACTGAGCAACTTGTGGGAGATGGATTACGTTGTCAGCGCTAATAACGGGTTGGGATAAATTGCGTACCACGGGGTTTTAACGGCTTTTTAATTCAAGGAGTTAATAAAGGCTGGGATCTTTTTATGAGTTTTCAGTTAGGTAGCGCGGATTGTGATCTCAGCCATCTTAGGAGGGAAGGGAAGTAATTAAATAAGCCCGTAAGGATAAGTACAGTTTAAGATTTACCATTCCAGAATTCCCAGATTATGCTAGAGGAGCGTAGCTCGACATTGTAACATCCTGGACTGCCGGTAATAAAAAAAGAATCACATGAATATTGTTTTTCTCTTATACGGTCGCAGATGATCGTTTGATTACACGATCAATATGTTCCTAGCAACATAGAAATTAATCCAATTTTGCTAAACTACATATACCGGGTGACATTTTATAACGTCTTGAAAAAAAAAATGGGTGTAATAGGTGAACGGAGTAGAAGCCTGAGTGGCATAGAATTTTTTATTATTTTTATTTTTGAATAACATATAATGAAATTGATCTAGCAATAAATAATACACATTTAAAGTAACATTTTCATACTAGAACAACAAAAACAGAAATTTGGAAAAAAAAACAAAAAAAAAAACAATTAAAATCAAAAAACTCATATCATACGCACCCTAGTCAATGCGCGGCATGTATCAATGATTTCGTAGCGCGATCCTACCCTTTGAAGCCGGCCGATAGGCGACTTCATTGATCTTTCGCAAGCGCACGAGCCGCATACGCATCCACGTCCGCTCGCGTCCCGCGCTCCTTTAGTCACCTGCGATGAATCTGAAGGCTTTCCTGCCTTCTATTCTAGTTATACAACACACCATATGAAGGTCGAGACGGTAAAAAATGTCATCCGGCATAGAAAGGACTATGTTTAGTTTCAGCATGGCACAGTACCAATTTTAAAGTACTTACTCTAAAGTCTAAATCCACGCTGTGTTCTCCCATATCTGACACTCGATATAGCGCACATTTCTCAGTAAACTCCTGATTTTACGGCGCCTTCAATTGCTTTAGTTATTGTCCTTGTCACAGGGTTTAATCTTGTTCTGTCGGACATAATACGTTAGCAATACACATTTACGAGGTAAATCTGGATAGCAATATGTCAGGAAACCGCTGGATGCGGGAAGCACAAAACCGGTTGAAGTGGCGGGGCTTGGGAGAGACACCTATCCAGCAGTGGACTTCTTTCGGCTGAAATGATGATGATGATGATGATATGTCGCTTGTAACTAAAGATGAAGTGAAAACACACGCCCATAAATCGTTCGGCAATTTTGGTACAAGTTTTTTACCACTTCCTGTGGCCACCCTGGCACAGGCAACTGAAGGAACACGGGTGGGTTTTAGTCACTAAAAGTCTGACACACCCTCCAGCTCCACCCAAAACGGGAAACGCCTTTTGATGATTTCCCACCCAGAAAAAAAAGTAATTGTTGAGTGAGTAGGTAATAATTGTTGTTGTTGACGGGCAAAGTGCTATTGGAGCTTTCTCAGACTCTCAAAGGAATAAACGAATGTGAAGAGCTATCTATAGTGTTAATGCCAATATTAAAAGCCAACTAACTGCACTAGGTTGTAAAATAAGTAGCGGTGTTGCCTGTAGTTGATTGGGGTTAATGAGTAATAAACATTTAATCGTAGCAGCTATAGGTTATTAATTCCTTTGTTTAGAAGTTATTATAGAGATCTCGTAGATTATTCTCATATGGACAAATAGATAGATATACCTTAGATTCGTACCTATAACCTGAGTTTGAGCGTCATTGCCTGCACTCTAATTGTGTGATGTGACACGATCAATCACAATTTTAATGGAAGGATTCCTATGTTCGAAAAATGAAAGCTATTAGGTATTACTGTTAGTGTGTAACGCAAATACCCCGCGGGAACTTCAGTTAGGCTTGAAACTCATCAGATGTGCTTTCTATTGACAGGTAGGTACTCAAACAAATTGAAAGTAATACTTTAAAGTAATATGTAACAACTTTCACATTAGTAAGTCAATTAACAGTTTCACATAGATAAAAACTTCACATAGATTTGCATTCCAACCATGTTTTTCCTGCAAGTCATCGACGCGGCCGCAAATAATGACCAGGCAATCATGACGTGACGGAGATGCAGATGCGCACAAAGTCATCAAAAACCGTTATAAGATGGCGACAATCATGCAACACATTTGTTAAGAAATGTGCGATGTGGAAAAAGAGTGTTACTGGTTGTGCTGTGTACAACATTGAAGTAAACGGAAATAAAACTACGGAGAAAAAAGGACTAAAGGAAGTTGCTGCTCTACAAGAGACAAGAGAAATAAGCAACATGTTGAGTAGGGTCAAATTGGATGGGTATCTTGATTTCTTACTTATGATATTTGAGAGTTTAGAGTCAACTAAAGATAATATATTAGTAGTTTGTTTTTCAAATCTTCCGACAGTGATTGTAAATGATAATATTCCTGTTTGGGTGCTTTAAATGTCGTGTAGTATATCCATCCACCATCTCTCTAGAATGAAAGCACATAGCGTGGTAAATCTCGCTCGTTATTATCTTAATTTATTTTAATGTTGGGACACCCCACGGTCTGAATGACTATAGAATATAGAACTTAACTGCAAACAGTTCTAAGGCTGTGGCGTCGATGTTCTGTATATTTGAGGGTTTTATTCCGAGGTTATATCCTTTTCCCCAGCTTGTAAGACTTTTGCATTTCGGTTAACGTAGTTTGTTTTTGCAATTCCGCCTATTCTTACGATTGCCGCTTTTGAACTGTGACTGCAGTCTACAACTCCACACCGAAGAATAATGAAGATTGGACAGGCGAATTTATACCTTGGTCGCCTTGATCGCAGTGCTCATTATACATTTCAGTTTCCTCGAAGCAATTGTCTCGGAACGTGGTTGTACAGCGCCGAATGGACACGACAGAATGGCTGGGAGTCGTGCGCGGTGGAATGCCCGGACAAGGGACGATTGTTACGCAAACGATTCTCGGCCCGAGGCGTCGTGCCAGCGATACAACTCTAGCTGGTGATGCGAAAATGTCGATAAATAGTCGATGTCTGACTTTCGATTTATAGGTATTGTTGCTTCGGCTGCTGTGGTCGTATTTCACTACGGGTGTGCTGGGCGGTCAATTTGGCTCTGTTTAAGCAAGATGGAAACTTTAACTAATACACTAATACTTAGAAAGTCTACGCGTCATCCCGCGTGGCAAATTATTGACTGTGCATATTTAGCTTTTGTTGGCAAGTTTCATGATTTTTTGAATAACTCGAGAGGTCTTCCGTTCTTTGTGTTGCTTACCTAGTGAGATTATTGATAAAAATATTGAGAGAGCCTTACCTAACTCAATAATTTTATTGACATATTTTTTGGTAGGTAGTCTACATCCTCAGATGTAGACAAAGTAGTAGCTACCGTTTGTCCACTATCCAACCCGTCGCGTATGAATTTTTCATAAAACGGATGATTGACTCGTTCTCTGCGGTAAAACATTAAAAAATAATACCACCACATCGCACGAAGCTGTCAACACCTTTATCGTATATCATTTTTATCACGTATGAGAACCTTATTGGCATTACTGCTTATCGCCATTGCCTCGCTTCACTAACAAAATGGCCGCTATTGCGCGGTCTTTTTTTCGCGGCAGCACGCCCTGTAAGTGACACGGTCCGTGTTAATTAAGTAGCTTCACAAAAAGTGAGAATGTCCCACGGACAGACGAAGTTTGTTTAATTACATGTAACAATTTCGAGCTAATTTAAAATGTTTACAAACACAATTAGAAAATAATACGAAATCTCTGAGGGAAGCTGGCATAATTTATGATCTCACGACGTTTTATCGCAAAGAGATTTGTTATGTAATTGGACGATAAAATAGTTTTATCACCCACCACTTACCGTTATTAATTGATCCAGTTTAAACGTTGTAAAATTAATAACGAATTTATAACTTTAGACGTTTACTAATCTTCGTAGAACAGGCCGATTGCTACCTGTTTACGTGTTTAATGACGCTGTAAAGCGTGCTTGCTACTAACAAATGGTATGATAACGGAAGCTTGGACGTAAACCAGCAATAAACAAGCTATTACGAATGATAACAAGCTGTAAAGGCTTGCAAGAGCCTAACTTGACACTTGACAGTTGAGTGAGAGCCGCTTCATGGTTCTGCCGCCCACACTTTATAGATTCTAACAAAGTCTTCGAAACAGGCTTCTACTGTTTCAGAAATTACGATAGGAGTGTTAATTGAGGTGTCAACTTCCGTTTATTAGTTTTCCACATATTAATACGTATTTAGATACCCAGGTACGGACTCATTTTGATCTTCAAGCTTGCCGTTTAACAATAAATAAGTTATAGACTGCAATTATTCGTACCTTTTTAATGTAACATGAAACCAAATCTCAAATTCGAATAAAATTTGGAGTTTATAGCTTTCCCTGACCTACCAAGTGTATACTTACGTGGGACACTCAGAAAGTTTTGCGAAAATAAAAAGAAGTGTTCTATACGTAAACATTTTTTTTATTAAATCTTTTCAAAATACTCTCCACTAGCTTCTACGCAAAGTTTCATGCGTCTGAACCAGTTTTCGAAACACTTTTTCCAGTCCGCCGCAGACACATCGTTTACAGCCTGCTCGAACGCTGTCAGCGACTCTTTCGGCGACGAAAATTGTATCCCGTTGAGCTGATTTTAAATTTTTGGGATTAAAAAGAAGTCACACGGTGCTAGGTCAGGGCTGTAAGGAGGGTGACCCAGAAGTTTGACCGGCGTGCTGTCCAAGAAGTCACTCGTTTTGAGCGCGGTGGGTGTGGGCGCGTTGTCGTGGTGGAGCAGTAGCCCGCGGAGCCCTGTGTTTGGTCGCTTGTTGCTCACAACAGAAAAAACTTCTGCCAAGTATTTGGTAGTATACCATTCGACGTTGATGCTTCTTTGGTTCCGTAAAGGGATTGAAACCAAGTAGCCAGTCAAATTGAAATCTTCTCCCCGCTTCTAGATCGCTTCACTTTAGTAGGCGTTGATTTGTTTTGAAACACCCAAACCGTCGACTGGCGCTTCGTTTCTGGATCGTATTGATAAATCCAGGACTCATCACCTGTAATAATGTCGTAAACACGCCGAGACGAGCCGGCTTCAAATTTGTTTATCATATCACGGCACCATTCCACCCGGGCCTGCTTCTGAGCATCGGTGAGGTTGTGCGGCACCCAGCGTGAAACTATCCTCCTCACGCGAAGATGCACGTGTTGAATCTCGTGAAGGCTTCCCGATCCAATCTGCAGTATGTGTTGAATCTCCTGATACGTAATTTGCCTATTGTCTTGGATTAAATTTTTCACTGCTAGCACGTTTTCCTCCGTAACAACCGTTAAAGGGCGACCACTTCTTTCTTCATAAAAATTCATTTATATTTTAAAAATTCATAGAAATTTTGAAATTGGAACGTACCTGTTTTTACTTATAAATAATCATTATTTTATAATAGTTTATAATTGGTCAGTCTCTCATACAAAAAAACTTTTTTCGCAAAACTTTCTGAGTGCCCTGGTAGTGTTGCTAAACTGCAATTCTATTTCCAAATTCCACTTCCTCGCTACTTTTCTCGTAATTAACGATCGGAACATGCTGAAACTTCGTACCGTCACACCACCTGTCAGATTTGTGCCTCACATACCGACGGCATGTGACCTCCATTCTACGCTACAACGGTTCTCTGACAAACGGTGTAGCCTCATAAATCTCTCAAATAACTGAAATTAAAGCTAGCAAGTCCGTAACGACTACACCAAATTATAGCTTCCTACTTTTAACGAGGCTGAGGCTTAAAAAACAGTTGTAAAGTTAATCAATTTTAATGTGAAACAGGATTTTGTCCGGCTCATCATTGTGCTTGTACAATAAACCAACAATATAATTAATGGAGGATTTAGTAACGATCAGTGAGCGCATCGAGAATGACGAAACGGATTGGGATCGGTAGATTTAAAATTGGATTCGGTTTTTAAAAGAATGTTGGTGTTCTATTACTGCAAACTGAGAAGAAGGTTGAATAACCGTCTTTCATTATTTTTTTTCTTCGATTCGAATGTATCGGCGTATGAATAACGTGGATAATAAAAATTGTATGCTCCTGCCAAAGTGCTGTAGTATTTTTACATAAAATTATTCTATGTCTTTCATGGAGCATTCGGACAATCAATATCGGATTTACGAATAACATCAAAACCACACCTGTGTGAAAACGACAACAGCCAGCATCAAATCACTTGATTAGCTAATCACAGTAGTTGACTTATCATTAAGTTGTCAAGTTTCATAGTTATGCATTCCAAGAGATACCTTCCTATTTAGATCCAAGTATGCTTCCATCATTGGACAAGAAATATAATTTTCAAGATTATAAGTAACGCTAACAACTTGTGCTACAGTACTTAGAAAAGCATTAAAACAAGTTTAGTTTTATATTAAACCGACTCTATTATCCCATATCAGTTGAGTTGAGAGACCATCAGATGACTGAAAGCAAGTGTTAATTAGGGTACGCAATAGATAAAAATTAGTGGAAGCGGGTAAAAGTTTGTAAGCAAAATATTGAGAATCCGAAAGTACGAAAAACATAAAACAGAAGTCGTTTTTAGCCAGATAGGTACAGTCTAAGAATACGCTTAGTCAATAACCAATTAACTCCATGAAATATTATGGAAATTATAAAATTCTATAAATTTATACAACTTTATCTCACTTTCAATAAATTCCGCGCTAATGACTTTATTAAAGAAGAATTTATAGCATAATTTTAGCTACTTACTTAAAATCTAACATTAATAGGTACCGAATGCTCGTTTGGTCTCTAGATCCTCAATAATAAAATTATAATTTAAATTATTGATACATAAAATGGTGCTTTGCATTTAAATAAGTAACAGTTTATAATTGGCTAGCGTATTTTTAATCTTTCGCAGTTTTATGTAGCATTATTTTGTACCATAGTAAATAATGTTACCTGCTTGTATAAAGTTGTCAAACAATCTTAATATCTAATTCGATCTGTGAATCGATAGACTCTATTTTTAATTTTATTTATAAAACAAATTGACTGATTGAATTTTCACACTTTTTTTTAAACACACTAACTATTACAATAATGCTAATGCTGCTAATTTATTTATATGCCAAAATCGATTAATTTTATCTTACATTTGCATTGATCTAGAGTCTTTCCTGACCAAAGTTCCTGACTGATGCTGCGTGTGGCCACACTGGCCACCTACCGTTGCAGCCTGTATGTATAAATCTCCTTTAGCATCACACGTCAATTTAAATGAGTCGCGGAGCCTGAGACGTGACCGCGCATCTCAAATACCTACATGGCCAATGACTTATTAGCTTTGACATACGGCTTGAACCTGAGTGGAGGAAGGGTTAGCGACAGTGTTGGAACTTTTATGTCCAGGAATTCTTTTAATCATCTAAGGAGCATAACATGGCGATACTGTAACAGCAGTAAATTGACTTGCGGTTAGGGGTGAAGGTACCGAGCAAGGTTCATATCAGGGTTGCCAACTCAAACTTAAAAAAGGCGTAGGCGAGAGTAGAAAACTACGTAGAATTAGTGAAACTTGCATATGGAAAGTTGAAAGAGAGAAATGAAGTCAAGCGAATTAAATTTTCAAATATTTTTATTAAATACAGCTTTTTTTCTTTTTTTTTTTCTGGATGGGAAATCATCAAATTACTTCTCCTGCTCTGGGCGGAGCGGGAGGGCGTGTCAGACTTTTATTGACTAAAACCCACCCGTGTTCCTTCAGTTGCCCATGTGCCAGGGTCAGGGTATCTCTTTCGAACAATCTCGCAACCCTGGCAGGATTAAATACAGTTGGAAGTGTTCCTGTGTACGCTCACGGTTTATTTTTAACTCTATTTTTAAGTCTATAACTGTGTTAGTGATACTGAAAAGTCGTGACGAGACGTTTCGTTTTACACGTCACGTGAGTCAGTGCGCTATGGATAGAATGCACACGTTGTCTTGTTGTGTGAGGCGAGTGTGCGTTCGTATGAAACGGAACGTTCCCTAACTTTTTTCACGAACGTACTGGAAATTATGCCCGTTCAGTCCAACGAGTCATGTTATTTTGCAAATTGAAAAAATCGATTAAAAAAAATACGTGGCTTCTGGACAGAAGTTCGTAGGTTTGGCAAAGGCCTAAAATACGTAGAGTTGGCAACGCTGGGTCTTAGTCGATAGATGTTTTAAGAGCCAGTGAACGGGTTCCTTGTAAGCTTTAATTATACAGGGTGTCCAGTAAATAGCACGACATACTGCAGGGGGTGATAGCTTGGGTCACTACCTATCAATACAACACAATGTTCAGCAAAATCTTACGGATTTACAGTTTTACAAAATTTTCCGAAATACCGAAAAATCTCTACCTTAAAACAGATTTTTAAGCATCTCGTAATGAAAAAATCCTTTTCTAGTACTTTTTTTACATCAAATTATTCGTGAATAGTTACTTTACTCATTGATAAGTCTTTTTTCTATCAAAGACAAGAATGTTTTCAAGAAATACTATTTTTTGTTTAAATTTGCACAGAACTATTTTCTTATCACTTAAGTTTAACCTACAGTGGTGAAAAAAAAATAAGTAAGATTTTGCTGAACATATATTGTGTTGTATCCAAGCTATCACCCCCTGCAGTATGTCGTGCTATTTACTGGACACCCTGTATAGTAGGAATAACGAAATATGAATTACATTTAGGAATTCAGAACTATGTAGCTACGTGGTGGAATGCCAAATACATTGCACGAAATTTAGTGCTGTATATATGTATTTGCATTATACAGGAGTCCATCATTGTAGATTTTCTTGTCAGTTTGTCCAATCACGGCCACTTTGTTCACCACCAATTCTCCTAAATCACTTCGTCGAAACGTTTAGAAACAAAGTTATTTTGACACCACAGATGCAGAATAGATAAAGTGGGCTCCTACAAAATAAAATAGTGTGCGTAACGAGAGGGACCGGTCCACCGAACGGACTAGTTTTTAATGATCTCAGGCACCCGGTGATCCGAGGCTCGGTTGCTCAAAGATGACAGTAGATAACGATGCTGATTGAGAATATATTAATTGTTTGGAAACTTTAAGACGGCCACCTCTTTGGAGCAGAAGTAAGAACACCGCTCTAGTTGAAACTGGTTTAGTAAGTCACTGACTGGTTTTACAAATTATTTATCTTCGCGCTTCACTTTTTTTCTTTTGCTTTCATGTGACAGCGTCAGGGTGTCTACTATGTTGATATTCACGGTTTGCTTTCTATCTAAGGTTTCTTTTATATCTATTAGATAACTACTTATACTGCCAGAGGGTAGATACTACGATAAAACATATTGAAACTGGCTGACCTGATTTTATATTTTCCTGGTCTCAGGTCTATCTTTTTTATTAATATTAGAGGAAGATATTGCTTTATTTTTTGAACTAATCTTAATAGAAAGCGAAACTGGAAACTATCAACCTACATATCTATACTTCTATACTACATATAATCTATACTAATATTATAAAGCTGAAGAGTTTATTTGTATGTTTGTTTGTTTGATTGAACGCGCTAATCTCAGGAACTACTGATACGAATTGAAAAATTATTTTTGTGTTGGATAGCCTATTTATCGAGGAAGGCTATATGCTATATAACATCACGCTACAACTAAGAGGAGCGGAGCAGTAATGAAAAATGTTGCAAAAACGGGGAAAATCGCACGGGTAGGCGATTCGACGCGACGGGAAGGGTCGGGGGAACAAGATATTTAACGTGGACGAAGTCGCGGGCAGAAGCTAGTATATAATAATATTATAAAGCAGAAGAGTTTGTTTGTTGAACGCGGTAATCTCAGGAACTATAGGTCTGAATTATTATTATTTTTTGTTTTTTGTAGCCCATTTATTGAGGAAAGCTATAGGCTATATAACATCACGCTACGATCAAAAGGAGCGGAGCAGCAACGAAAAATGGACGAAAACTGGCAGGCATAAGGAAGGGTCAGGGAACCAAAAATTTGACGCGGACGAAGTCGCGGGCAGAAGCTAGTAGCAAATACTCGTAACGAACTCTTAGTTATCTGGTTGTGGTTCTTTTTTATAAAGTCGTGAGTTTTGCTTTATTTCGAAAATGTGAGTAGGTAGTAGGTTTTATTATATTTCAATCATAAAATTTTACAACCTATCGGAAAGCGTTAAATAAGCCCGCATGGGTTCGAAGATAATAATCAAATTCAGTTTTACTAGTAGGTCATAAGGTTTATATTAGTGGACCCCAGAAATATAGCAATATTATAAAGTTGCAATGTGAACGTATAATAAAATAATTCAAGGCATTAAATTTTATGCAACATAAATTATGATTAAAAAAAAACTAAGTAGGTATGATTTGTCAGTTTAAAGTTTCTTAAGTTAACCCATAAAACTGCGCTTTCAGAGCGGACTTCATTATTTTCTCCATAGAAGACCAGGGATTATAAGATAAATTTATAATTTACGGTTAAACAAATTTCTTACAAGCGTCAAATAAACAAGCAAGAATCTTAAGCCGGGCAATATAACTGGCAACACTGTAACTGCTAAGCATTAAAATACTGTCAAGATCCCTGATTATGTCAAACGCTTACTCAAGTCGAACACACTGACCATACAAGGCTGAATAAACACATGCCATGATCAATCATTTCCGTAGGAGAACACGAAATGATTAGTTTCCGCACGAATCGTGTTATGTCAACAATTTGAAATGGCGGGCGACTACTGGATTTGTATTTTAACGAGGGACTGGTGTCACCTGTTTCTTCGAAACACGTTATTTATGAGTTATCAAACTAAATAATGTAGTGCGTCCTGTTGCGTTAGGTTTATATAATACTTCCTGTGAATTAAGGCTTGTCCAGAATGAATGTTTGCCACAATGCAGCCGCAATACGGTGGCAAAAAGGTCGCGTATCGCGATGCTAACACGGCGCAGTAGCTAACCTTTGACTTTGCTTACTTGTGTTAGAACAATTGCAATCTGTGCCTATTATTATACTCGTGCTATACTACAAACAAATACAAGTAGTCTAGTCTATATAGGTTTAAATGCGAGCTAGTAGTGTAGTTATCTAGCTGTAAAAACCATGCAGAAAGGTAGAGACATCGAAAAGTCGTGTCTGTAGATATCAGTGCAAAAATAGCACAAGAACTGTTTTGAAAGACCTTATACCTAATGAAGGCTTTTTAATGAAACGTTCATTATTTCTTAAATGCCGCCAGTAACGATGAATACGTGCATAAAAAATAATTAACAATAAAGGTTTAAACACCTTAATTATTTAATTTAACGTACGTACGAGAGCAACGACATCGTTTTAATGACTGTACTGTCTGTTATGGTTATTTATTAATGTAAGTAACGGTATATAGTTATTTCAAATAAAATTGTTACAGAATACTATGACGTAATTACTGTTTTATTTTTAATTGTGTGTACGCTGTTCTCAACGGTCATTTTATAAAACAATAAGAAAAATAAATGGTTAATGGTTGTGTTAGAAAAACTGGACCTAGCTAGGTAGGTACTTTGATTGATGATGCTGCGCCGTGGGATCCAATTAGCTCTCTTGTAATATCTATGTATGGACAATTACGATTGTTTACTTTTTTATTTGCTGCAAGAGTTGTTGAAAGCTGGCATTTTGGCACAATAGCGAATAGTGAACAAAATCGAGGTGATTACGGATTTAAACGCAAGAAACATAATCAAGTATTATTGTGATCGTTTTATCAAGTACTTACAAAAAGTATTTCAACTTTCTACAAAATCATGCTTTTCTACAAAATTTAAACTGCTTCGCACATTAATTTCTAATAAATCCAGCCCACAGCTAATCAGCTTTGCTTGCAAAGGCATGTCCTGCTCCAAGTAGTCGATTAGACTCCATGTTCATTAATTAAATTAATTACTTATTAACTACTAGGCGGACCTCGTGTATGACGGATGGACCGATGGATGCTGAAAACATTGTCTGTCCTGTACAATCTGCAAAGATGCCTCAAGTTTTTTTAAATTTCTTTATAAACTGAGCATACAAATTACAATATCCAACCAGCCTGTAGCGACACGAGTAGATAAATCGGCACCAACGCACGATATATCGATGCATTTTAATTATTTATTAATCGATTCCGAAAGGGACAACTATGTGGACGATGGGAACACACTGGCCATAAATAAAACGCTTTATAGAATCACTTAAGATGCTGTTGAATTACAAACTTTATTATGATGATTTAGGACTTAAATTGGCTCGCTTGATAGGTACATTAATTTCGCGAGGTATTAATTTGTTCGCAGTTGGGTGCCGATTCGATGTTGAACGATGCTACTGCGTGGAATGGACCGCAGCTGACATTGTTGGGTGAAATAGCGTGCTAACGTTTATTATCCTCCTGCCATTTATCATAAATACAATTTATTGCCTTTTGTATAAAATATAAATCCTTTTGTACGTCGGTTTTATTGTGAGGTTGTTTGTTGGTATTTTTGTTATGGTAACACATCGTTGTGTTGCCTGTTCATAAAAATAGTACAAAAAGTGAAACTATTCCTATTAGCGCGTGGGCGGTGCGCATCCGATACGATGGAGCAAAAGAAATATGAAACATGTTTTATGCTTTTCGAGACAGCTAATCCATTTATTTATTCTGACAAAGAAGATAAATCTCGGTCAGAAATCTTTTTAATATCGCCTTTCCTGTTATAGTAGAGTAAAACGATCTATCTACGTCATGCTCCACATTAGAATGAGTTTAATAAATAAACTAAAAGAAACATGCCTGTGATGAAAGGCCAATTAAACTGGTTGTAGAATTCACACTTTTTTAAAGTAGCTATAAATTAAACTAGTGATGGCTTCTCATTAGTCTTATCAAGTGGCGCTAAACAATTAAAGCGAAATCTGGTTGGAATTCAAAGAATTTTTGCTCGACTTAGCATATTTTCCGATACATATCTACAAATCTCTCCATACTAAAACAGAGCGGTTGAAACCTTGGGGAAGTACGTTAAAAATTACACGTTTATAACCATACTAGCTTTTGCCAGCGGCTTCGCCCGCGTGGAGGGCGGAGAATATCCCGCGGGAACGTACTACCGGGATGAAAAGTACCCTATGTGTTAATCCAGGTTATGAACTATCTGTGTGCCAAATTTCATTCACATCCGCCCAGTAGTTTTTTCGTGAAAGGGTAACAAACATACACATACACATACATCCATCCTCACAAACTTTCGCATTTATAATATTAGTAGGATATTTTGATTAATACTCACAAACGGTCTTTATTTTTAATAATCACCTTTGGTTCCTTAGTTTTGGACCTAATTTACTTTTTTAATTAATTGAATAGGCCATTAACAAAATCTAACTCAAATTAATCACAGCCTCTAAGGAATTCATTATGTCCATATAGTACGGACAAAATAACATACATATCAAACACGAAAGTTATGAAGTACCTACATATTTCACAGAAGAAGTTTTTGGTCTTCGTGGGTAAATTAGCACATCATTAGATTAGAGCCCAAAGAGAACAATTGTTGCACCGTAGCCAGCCCTCGTCCGGCGTGGAACGGAAAAAGAGGTCGTTACAGTAAACGTATGCGCAGGCATCATTGTCACCGTTCTACGTAACTGGAAAATCTTCTATATCTGAGTCTTCATGCAGCCCCTTACTCAGCAGCTCTCTTCCCAGTTCGGGCGTGATGTTGTTGGGCTTTTCTATGAGGAATTCTATGAGGAATTTCGCAGTAGCATCCCGGAGTTTGAAAGTTGGCGGTGTGATACCTCCGTTCGTCGAATATCACGTCAAACTGCTGTTCCTACGCCTGATTTCTCTTCGGTCGTGTCGCATTGCCGTACCATAGGACTATACGAGTGAAAGATCATAGAGTGCACGTGTGTCTGCGTACACGATTGTGCACTTTATGCCCAAGTAAAAAAAAAAAACTGTACAAAGGCGGGAAAACGAACGACGATTAATCATAATACATCTCGCGCGTCAATGGCTAGACTCCGCTGAGATTTCCTGCTATTACTGAAATTCGATATGAAGGACCTATATATATTTACTTCATCAGTGACATTGATGTCTCTTGCGTCGGCGGCCAGCAGGCTCGCCAGCCGGGCCGCATCGCCGCGCGCAGCCGCCTCCAGCAGCGCCGCGGCCAGACCCATACGGTCTCACACCATCACTGTAACAATACAAACATAGAGTTAAGTCCAGGGGCGTAGCTACCGCCGTATCTGCCGTATCAATTATACGGGGCCCCTGGGCTACGGGGGCCCCCAACGTGCGTAAGCAAAAATTCATAAAAATTTCCCTTTTTTTTATTTCAGAAATGACAAAAGTCACAAAATCAATTTCTTTTTCCCGCGTAAAGCGTGCGTTCCAAAGTTGGCAACACCCTACATTGGTTATCGCGGGCTGCGGGATTTCCCCGTTTATGGTCTTTTTCACATAGGATGGGTACAGTGACACTTGGTCAAATGACTTAAATAGTGAGGTCTCCTTGCGACTATTAGCAAAAATCGAGAAGTTTTGCAATTGAACATTAATCGATTTTTTTAAATAGATCATGGTTAATTATAAATAATTTCTAATAAAGATTATGGATGTAAAAAGAAAAACACAACAATTCATAAAAATCATTTTAGTCTAATTCGTTGTCAGATTGCATTGGCAAAGACGAACAGTCATCCGAATCACCTAAGTCAATAATAAACTCATCTCCGCTCTAGTAAAGTCGTCCAGCTGCACAGATAAAAAAACTTGACAATTTAACAGCATTCAATTTAAACAACTTGCACAATAAGAAACACACGGAAAGCATTCGAAGCAGACGCACTCGTAAAATAGCCGATCTTTTTTTATCGATTATGGTGCGTCAATCTCTATTACTGGGCGGCTCATTTCACGCTTCAAACGCTTAAGTTATTTTTTGTTTTCTCGGTTTTAAAAATATACACACTTGGTAAAATAACTTATTAAAATTGGATAACAGTAGAATTATGTATTATCTCCAGTTCGCCGAAAAAAGGCAAGAAGAGTTATTTAATTTGAATTGTTTATAAAAGTTTTGGAAAAAGTGACAGATAGACAATTATGATGAATAAATATTTCTTTTAATTTTATACAAACATTTTTTTTTCCTATTGTGAGAAATCGTTACCCTTCATAAGGGCCCCCAAACAAATTTTTATACGGGGCCCCGCCAGGGCACGCTACGCCTCTGGTTAAGTCCTGGCCCCTCTTAGCTGTTAATAGGTAAGATTATCGGAAGCCTGTCCAGCAGAGCATTAGAATGAATAAAATAGGGATTTGAAGACAGTTATTTTATGAAGTATTGTGATGGCGTTTATAATAATAATAATAAACCCGCAGGGCAGCTTGTGGCGAGCTGTTGGGCAGTAGCGACCCCACGGACCCTATCTCCTGGGAGAATTCTTGTTCCTCATCTCTGGCTTGCCTTTATTGGCCGGCTGGAGTGAAAACTGATGAGGTTCAGAGCTCCCGCCTCATTCTTGCCTTTATTGGCTGGTTTGAGTGGAGATTCGCAAGAGCAAACGTGCTCGGGGAAAGGAAGTATTCCAGTAAGTGCTCGTAGGGATCTTGACCATCTTCCGGGCTCTGGGATTGTTCTGAAAGCCGTGGAATACCTCTCCACTTCTCAAGCACCTCAGGAAGTGTTGCCCCCTTATCGCTACGTCACTATGTGCTAGCGACGTTTCCCGGGGGCCCATTATTGAGTGTGCAAGTCACCCCCTGCCATTTTATCCGTGTATACAAAACATTGATCAGGCAGGGGCCATAGTCCCTCCATAGTTGCGGTTACCAATCCACTATAGCCATCCAAACCTATAGCCTAATTTGCTTTGTTTCCATATTCTGTAATAGTTCTGCTCCAACCGGGGATTGTCTTTGGATGCACTTGCATAGTGCATACAGGGATAATCGTCGGTTGGTGCCCCCTCATCATTTAAAATTGTCTAAGGGGCCTCTGCGAGTTGGCTTCGGCCCCTCGTACGCCTTCCAAAAGACCGGGATCCTAGGGTCCCGAGATATGTTAACATAAATAATAATAATAATAATAAACCCCGCAGGGCAGCATGTGGCGTGCTGTTGGGCAGTAGCGACCCCACGGACCCTATCTCCCGGGAGAATTCTTGTTCCTCATCTCTGGCTTGCCTTTATTGGCCGGCTGGAGTGAACACTGAAGAGGTTCAGAGCTCCCACCTCATTCTTGCCTTTATTGGCCGGCTTGAGTGGAGATTCGCAAGAGCAAACGTGCTCGGGGAAAGGAAGTATTCCAGTAAGTGCTCGTAGGGATCTTGACCATCTTCCGGGCTCTGGGATTGTTCTGAAAGCCGTGGAATACCTCTCCACTTCTCAAGCACCTCAGGAAGTGTTGCCCCCTTGTCGCTGCGTCACTATGTGCCAGTGACGGTTTCCGGGGGCCCATTATTGAGTGTGCAAGTCACCCCCTGCCATTTAATCCGTGTAAATTCAAAACATTGATGCGGCAGGGGCCATAGGCTTTCCATAGTTCTTGGTAACCAGTCCATTTTAGCCAGCCAAATAAATAGTCCAGCATCTTGGTTTCCACATCCTGCAATAGTCCAACACCGGCCGGGGGTTGTCCTTGGGTGCACTTGCACAGTGCATACGGGGATAATCGTCGGTTAGTGCCTCACGTCATCTAAATTTTCTAAGGGGCCTCTGCGAGTTGGCTTCGGCCCCTCGTACGCCTTCCAAAAGACCGGGATCCTAGGATCCCGAGATATATTAACAGATAAATAATAATAATAATTTATTAATTTCCAAAAAGAGATTACAGACTTAAATTATTAGTTTCACAAAATGGTTTACAACTAGTGGTAGGAAGTAAATACAAATTGAATTTCCTATGCTGTAGAAATCTGTAGACAATTGGTGAGCCCTGCCTCTTAAACTAGGGTTACCTGTATCTTAAGAGACAGTGTTCGGCTATAGGGTTGATACAGAAAGATTTATACAACTCGTGGGTTGTGTCGATCTACCAAGTGATTATAAAAATTTGCTTAGTTTATAATTAAAGTAAAGTAAGGAAGAGTAGTAAATTTTATTTTTTATTTTTTATGGCGTCCATGTGCGCGTTGGTGTGGGTGTATGTGGGGGTGAGGATAAGTGTGTGTGGGTGTGTGGGTGTATGTGTGCTTGTGTTAGTGTAAGTTGTGAAATTGGGTGAGGTTCCTTTGTGAGTATAAACTGATATATTAATGTTATTATTATTATGCGATGTATGTAAGTAGTGATTCCGTTTGTGGGTAATCCTGTTGAAGTAGCCATTCTGTCACCTTAGACTTTAGATTATATCTATTTAGGTCAAGTATGTTTAATGCTTTATGAGTTTTTTTGTATAAGTGTATGGATGATGTATAGTATTGGTGTCTGGCAAAAGAAGTTTTGTGCTGAGTGCCTGGGGGAATATTTTTTCGCTTTTTGGGATCAGATGGGAGGACACTAGCGTGTCTTCTAAGGACAGATTGTAGGACAAAGAGCTGCCGTACTGTTTACACTGCCACAATAGAACTACCCATCATATTCTCGTTACAAAAGCCCTGCAGCATGCAAGCAGAGTTTACCGTGCAACTAGCATATAGGTAATAAACAACGTCCCGACATCAATTGTCATCTAACTGCCCACCAGATACAACACTCGTCTGGTCGGAGCGGAGGGTCCTCCCTGTTCTATTATATGAAAGATGAGTGAAGTTCATAGTGTTCACACACATCGACGCAAAACGGCCATCGCTCAGCATAATGCTGTGACCCTATGCGAGACAGAGCCACAGCGCTGGTTTTCAAAGACAGCCGGCGCAAGAATTATAGATGAGAATCGGTATTCACACCTTGTTCCTAATAATTATCCTCTTTAAAATGTTTCCTGCATTATCTCGAAAAATGGCTAGATTTAAAATATAATATCTTCTGTGCTTTCTCCCAGTTTCTTTATAGTGATGTAAATATAACTTGTACCGTGTGTTGCCGGACGTAAAGAACAATAAGAAGATAAGAAATGGGGTGGCCCATTTCTTCCCGTGGGTGTCGTAAAAGGCGACTAAGGGACTTACTAGAGAATGGGCAGCAGCGTTCTCTATGCATTTTACCACCATACTGCGATCGCCATCCTGCCTGCCAAGCGTGGCGATTATGGCAAAGCCCCCCAAATTGGGGGAGGCCTATGTCCAGCAGTGGACGTCTTACAGCTGAAATGATGATGATGATGAAATATAACTTGGCGCTTTGAGCACAACATTTTTTTATAGATACTAATACATTGACGCACTTTTTCTGTGATACCTCCGTGAGTGACTTTTGAAATAACTACTAAAGTACGTAATCTATGGAGTCATAACGGCTAAATTAATCAGTCGTTAACGTTCGAAAATTGATTAGTTATTCAAAATTCTCATTTTAATATTTTTTTGACGTAGTTGAAACGCCCACCTTTCACTGCCTCGGTTTGTAATTAGTTAAAAGTATACGAGACTAACGGAAGGTAATGTAGCTAGTTTTAATGAATAGAGAGGAGCATTTCCCTCAAAACAATCTGTTGTTTATATCTGGAAGAACAGGGTCCTACCTCCTGCTGCATCGTACAAGGTGTTAATTGCGTCGTACAGCGATGACAATCTAAAGCAATTAACGTAACCTGACTATGTTAATGTCTGGGAATCACAGGAGCCAAAACCCAAACCAATACAAATTCACTAGAACTCAGTGTGAAAATAAGTTGAGAAGTCCAAACATATTTCTACGTTTTATTTCAGATTGTTTTCCTTGCTTCAATTACAAGTCTAGTAATTCATTAAATAATTAATTTTAGTGATCATAGTTAACATTTAGTAATCTGTAATTAAACACAACTAAAGACTCCATTTAAAATCTCTACATTACAAAAGGACGTCCAATCCCTGTCTTACAAAAATGATTACACAGGTATCTTCATTTGGATCAAAGCACAGTGCTTTCATAAAAGAGTATCATTAAGCCGACGCAAGTTAAATAACACTGCAATAAGATATCCCGTTTACAGACGACTTCCATTCAGTAACCACAAAACAAATAATATGTATTTAAATGTAGGAAATACAGATTCTAAACTCTAACTGGATCAGTGTAAGGTTTGAAATGCTTTGCGGTTAGATTTAAAAGTAATGTTTTTATAAAAGGCTCAGCATCTCTCCAGCAATGTTGCCATAATTCGAGGCTGTCTGCCTGTTCGAAGGAGGCCTGCCTATTTTGTGTAACTGCCCGAGTCGGCGGCGTCGTGTGGCCGCAATTTTATAACGTCAATAGAAATAGGCTTAGTTTTATTGAATTTTCTTTCGTGAGGTTATGGGATGGAGTACTTATCTTTATTAAAAATATATTATGTGTATTTTTTGAATGAATGCAAAAAGAAAAAAACGCACGTGGTGACATCTTAAATATATTTACTGGGAGTTTCAAAAGGATTTTTTAAAGGATTGTTGTTAAGGGCGCATCGAGTTCCTGACGCTAATTGAAGCGTTTCGGCTCTAGCTAGAATTGCCCGGGCGGGTTGCCCGCTTATTTAGTTATTTCCTTCGTATTATTAAAACACATAACACATTTTGAAAATGTAAAATCTATACGTTATGGAAAACAAGTACTTGTATTATTATTAAAAAACGGATGACCTTCCGTGAAGTATAAACGCCATACTAAGGGTTTTTTTAACCGACGAAAAAAACGGAGAAGGTTCTCAATTCGACGCGTATATATTATTTTTGTTTTTTTTTTTTGAATGTATTACCACGCATAACTTTTGCCATAGTAGTGCCGATTGTAATAATTCTTTTTTTTATTGGAAAGAAAAGGTTGAAGGTGGTCCCATATAAATTTGGAAAACAAAATCGAACCCTAAGGATCGGAAAACAGGGGATGATTGATTGTTCACTCACTGATTGTAATGTATAACCACGCATAACTTTATACAGAGTAGTCCGATTTTGATAATTCTTTTTTCATTGGATAGAGTAGGTATACCTTGCCAAGTATTATTAGTATATTAAAGCCACAAACCGTGTGGTGCCGGACAGTACCGTGTGGTGCCGGACATAAAGAATAACACCACCCCATTTCTTCCTGTGGGTGTCGTAAAAGGCGACTAAGGGACTTACTAGAGAATGGGCAGCAGCGTTCTCTATGCATTTTACCACCATACTGCGATCGCCAACCCGCCTGCCAAGCGTGGCGATTATGGCAAAGCCCCCCGAATTAGGGGAGGCCTAAGTCCAGCAGTGGACGTCTTACGGCTGAAATGATGATGATGAAAGCCACAAAAAATATAAAATAAAAACTTTTTAACAAATCATTCAAATTCATTTTAAGGTTTATTATTTTTTGCTTTTCAGTTTTTTCGGCGGTTTAATTTTTTGTGAAAAATTTTTTTTAGGATTGCTTTGGATTATTTCTGGCGAGGGAACTACAAGTAATCGTATGTCTAAAGTGTACGGTTACAGCTTGTATCTTTACTTAAGTTACGTAATAATTACATAACTAAAGGGTAATATAATAACGATGCAGCAAGGGATCAAACAAACGCAATTATTTCGTAAATTCGTCGGAGCGCCCTTAAATAAAAGGATTCGTTGCAGTAGACGTGAAAGTATTCAATTGAAGTATTGAAATGCAGAATAGTAATCTAATATTGAATTTAAAATGAATCATGGCCGGTCTGATCTTTGCGCAGAAAGCCGCAAAATAAGTGTCAAGTGTGAGTGAGACAACACGCGCGAGAATTCGGAGAGCCTATGTTGAGTTTGAGACCCTATAAGATTCATCGACCATACTGTAGTGCCTACCACAATTATTAATTATTGCTTCCAGTTGTTAATATTGAAAATGTCTTAATTATTCCCGTTTCTAGAGTTATTTCAATTTTACTGATCATAACAGCGCTCATTAGATTTTACTACACCGGTTTGTAGTTACCGTCCGCCTCAACTGATTATCAGATAATATAGAATTATAGTTAATGGTCATATTATCGCGACAAGAATGGAGTTCCATGTTCCTATGCCTTTAACTGGTTTCATTTTAATAAAATATGAAGCCATTGGAGGCTATCTCAATCGGTTCAATTAACTGCGTTCTGCTTTGCATTATATTATTATGCATACAGGCTATTCAATTCAGTTTTGCTAACGATGTGCATCATGCATATTTAGCCAAGAATTGAAAATAAAAAGGTGTGAAGAAATGTTAATGGATACGTGCGTCTTTAGGCGCCATTGCGGTTTTAAATGCATTCAATTGTCTATGGCTGGCGATGAAAAAGTTTTTACTAGAATGCGGTTGATTCTCTACATTTTTTTCCTCATTTCCAGTGGTAGTATTGTTCTTAGTTTTTCGATAACATAAAATAGGTACCTAGGTATTTTTGTTTATAAACTAAGGTAAGCTTAACTTTTTTGCTGCCTGTTTTATTTATTAGTGTTAGCACTTACAATTAATTCGGATTTGATGATTTGCTACCATGACATTCACACAACTCTCTATGTTCATAGAGCATTGAGAATCCAACAGAATGCAGCGTGAGTGAGTCTCAGCGCGCCAAAAAAACACAGTATTCATATTTCAACTCTCGACGCTAAAGAGCGTTAAAGATTCAGTCCGCGAACAAATCTCTCGCCGCGATTTTATTACGTCCGTGATACGTGGGCTTATGTAGTACCAAACCAAGCAGAGTGTTGCTACTTATCACTTTTAACATAAAATTATAACCGTGTAGGTAATATTAATTAATAAACATGTTTCCGTAATTTTACAACATAATCAATTAATTTAATCTGTATTAATTGTCTCTACTTAAAATTTTAACTTCAGCCAATATTTCAATAGAAATTAATTCTATGATCTACATAGAAAAATATTAATTGGTCAGTAACGGGTTATTGCATTTCATGAATATTTAAATACGTGTAGGGTTAGATACTACACGTTTTTGTTAAAAACGAAGAAAATTGTTTTAAAAGAGACACGCATCATTGGACTGTTGTGTGTTTTAATTAGTGTAACAATTTCAGATTTCCGTATTTTACTCCCCTCCTTTTCTCATGATTCTTCGTTTATTATGCAGACATTAGAAATTAGTCGTAAATTAAGACAACCTACTATTGGTTATTTTCATTAACGGAAGCAAATTGATAGAAGAAAAGAGAAAAGAGAGATTGGAGATTGGAGTTGATTGAAGATTATAAAAATGTTCGTTACTATTGCAATCAGTTTCCTAATAAAAAAAACTCTTTTATTGACTAACAAGAAGGTAGGTTTACAATTCTAGGTGAACACCATAGTTTTGAATTAAAATTTAAAAAAAAACACAAAAGAGAACCGGCTGTTTTCCTTAAAAAAATACGTGAAAAGCCATTAGTTTTATTTTCCTTTTCTTTTACTTTTTACTGACACCGCATATTGAATTATTGGCCAGCATCTTTTAATTGGTTGTCAATTCCCGACTTAAGAACTATGTTCACAAACCTCTGTAGAACTTACTTGGAACTAGGTAACTGCAATAAAACTAGCAAGTTCAAGTAGACACGTGAACTAGTAAAGTGATCACTTGCCACACGTCACTGGCACACGAGACATCGCGTGCGTTTAGATCGGCACTAAACACTAATACTCGACCATCAACATAGTTGTTTTACATAGATAGATGTCGATCGTTACAGATTATATCGGCTGTCACATGCTGTGGGCGGGAAGCGGAATGGGCGTGAGCGGGATTAAAAGAAATAATTATTTAGTTTATGTGGAAAAATGTTTGTAACTGTTTGGTTCCCATGCAATGGTGGTTTGAATGAAATAGTTTGATTTCAGCTATAAGAATTATTTGCGTAATTTTCTAATGTAGTAATTGTACTAATCTAAGCTTATTTCACGATCTCTAATATTGTATATCTATCATTACTTATAGCTCTCATAATATCACCCGACAAAAAAGAATATGGATAATTATTTCCTTTCTGTAGGAGTTCAAAATTCCACAGAAAATAATAACACTAACGCCCTTTTTTTTGTGTGTGTGGGAAATAATCAAACGATGTCTCCCGCTCTGGGCGGAGCGTGTCAGACTTTTTCTGACTAAAACCCACCCGTGTGCCTTCAGTTTATGCCAGGGCCACGGTATCTCTTTCGAACAAATCTCGCGACCCTGGCAGGCATCGGTCCTAGCAGACCCCTTCAACACTAACAGTCCTTAGATGTGGTTTATGTGCTGATAGCGTTCAGTTTCATTGGTGAAATTCGCCTTAAGAGGTCATGCCAAGGGGATGGGCAGTCTTCCAGTATGAGTAACAAGCCTACTGTGACCACCAGACTGTTTTGTCAACATGTTTGTTCTAAAATTAATAAGATTATTCCACCTCGACTGTTACATAGCGGCATTATTTTATCAATACTTCTAATCTCAATACATTATTTGCTTTGCTAATAAATATTATTATAGTTTATTGCTTAATAGAAAAGATAACAGCAATAATTGTGAGAGAGTACCTGCTAGTCATTTGTTTAATAAAAGATAACGTCACCAATATCCCAGCTACCGTTGTAAACTTATAATAAAGTTTATTGAAAGATCATATCAATTTCAGCATAAAGTTGAGTGGTGCAGTTAAGTTACGGTTTGATTGTGTGCTAATTTAAAACGCTATTGTTCTTTAGCAAAACATACCTTATGTACTAACGTATCATGTTAAAATCTCTGAGGCAGTAACAATTAGTGATAAAGCTCTGAGTAAAACCTCGATTGGGATAATGTAATGGGCCAGAAGTTCATGTAATATGCATTGTACCAGTATGTGGCCCACAGGGTTTAGAGAAGATGATTTTTCAAGAAACAAAGAACAAGCTCTCCCCTTGGTCACTGCGCTTTTTTATCTCATCACTTCAGCCGAAAGTCGTCCACAGCTGGACATAAGCCTCCCCCAATTTGGGAGGGATTGCCATAATCGCTACGGTTGGCAGGCGGGTTGGCGATTGCAGTCTAGTGGTAAAATGCATATAAAATGGTGCTACACATACTCTAGTAAGTCCCTTAGTCGCTTCTTATGACACCCACGGGATGAAATGGTATGGTGCGTTTTTAACATTTTTTTGCGGAGTTTTTATTGGCAACAAAACTTCTAGGAGTTGACCTCTGCAAGTAATCTTTACCGTTTTGTGTATACAATATTTACAATTATTGTTTATATTATACAATCGTAGTAAGCTCACTTTCGTAACTGAAGAATTGTTTGTGAATTCCACTACTGCAGTTATGTTGCTAAATTTTTATGTAAACTGCTAGAAAAGTTTATGGAAGGAATGCAATGCAATCTCTTCAGTATTGATTTCAACGTAGTTCTGAAGGGTATGCAATAAATAAAATATAACTGTATAGTAAAAAACCAAATCGCCAATCGCTCCCGCTCCGTTCAGCACACACCCTTCAATTGTAAACAATAAGCAATTACGACCGCTCCAGTGGTTCTGCCCAGCCCTTCCGCCGCTAAACGTCTTGAGGATGGACCAATAAGTCAAACACTTTATAGCCAGCCTGTTTGTTTGTCCGTACTCCATGTTCCTACTTGATACTGCTTAGTATGCAAGTTTTATTGTCTTTGTTCTTATTTACTAGTTGAGTCCATGGTACCAAAGTGACATTGATATGGTCTTTATTTCGTAGCTGTAAGTGCAGTTTTCGTAGATCAACTGTTACTGTATCGTGCAATTGACCGTACGTACTGTTTACATGGGAAGTGTAGTGTGAAAGCGTATTATGTTGTTAACAAATGTAAGGAATGTTACTCCCAAGACCCAATGCATTGTTTCGTCAGTCTGTTATAGATTACCATAATTATAATCAATTATGGCTTTTAAACGAAACTTTAAGTTGGTAATGCTATGACCTGATTAGCCGGATACAATGAAGGCTCTTGCAGACTGACGAGGCGGGACAGTGCGACGCGTCTCTAGAGATAATTTACCGTCGCGCTGTCGCATCGCGCCTGTCTGTGGCAGCCTTGACACGAAATATCAAAGCAACTTGAAAGCAATAATGCGAGACGGTGGACAGATGTTTTATAAGAAGACATTTTAAGTATAACATAGTCTAGCGAAAGAATATTATCCACAGCTTAAAATAGACACAGAACAACAATCATTAATCGATTGAATCGTAGCAAAGTTAACAAAGGTCGATATGGCAGTGTGCCATAAGGTGCTGAAGGAACATCATACCTTCGCTATGACACAAACCTTCTACATAATATACCTACTGTCATATACTTGTATGTGAATACATTTTCTATATTTACTGTAAACATTGGCACTTAATTGCAACACGACAAGTGACAACACGGTGTCGCAACTTCGCAACCGTGTCGGCTGTCCGCAACTTGATAGTGGCTTGTTATAATTTTACAAGTAGGGCTGTGGACATTTTATAAAAACCTCTGACAGATTAAATATAAAGTAAATATTGCTTATTTTCGTCACAGAGAAGAATGAGTTTGAGTTTCGGGTAAAGACAAGATAAGTATTTATTTACGAACCAAGTTTGTATTCAAGAAACCAATGGATGTTTTTACATAAAACAGTGAATTGAAAAAATCATTCAACCCGCCTGCGTCAAAAAAGAACCTTACTTAAAAAGATGGAAGCAAGAAAATGTTGTTCAAGACAATATTATAGGTCTTAAACACAATTTCATATTTCCTAGACTTTTTTCTTTTTCACAATATGGCGTCTGTTCTGTCGCCATATTGAATTTTGATGTTGTAACGTCTATATTGACACTTACAAGATTAAGAAAAATCGTTTGACGTAAAAATCATCAAAACTGGCCCACTCGTTAGGTCTCTAGAGTGCCAAAAAGGAACAAACACATACACACATACATAGGCTGATAAAAATATTACCCTCCTTTGCGTCTCGCAGACGGGTAAACGTTTGGTTTAATTAAGAAAACAAACATTTCAGTTTATTTATCAAATTAAATTTCATTGGAAACCGTCCATCAGTATTTACTAATCTTCAACTGTATCCCACGACCATAGTTATTATTCTTTTTTAGTGACTGTACGCTTGTATAGCGGGACGAGCACGGCCTGTTCTGATAGACTTGCGTACCACATTTTTATCACAGTTTAGAACAATAACCGTGACAAAATGCGTGACTCACGTCTATCACAGTGGCCGTGCTCACCCGCAGCCCTAGCACAATATCCATACATGACATAGCTGGGAGGTGCCGCCTTATTAGACAGATACTTACATTATTAAACTTATAACACTGCGCGGTCCCTCGCTTCATAGTCGTAGTCGTTATATAGAGGAATATACTGTACGATTACATTACTATTGGCATGTAATAATATGCATGTGCCGTGTGGTCTGCAGTTTGTGGCCTGAGGTGTCGTGGGTGGCAGTGAAAGCGAACAAGGGATAGTGATTATTTATTACCATGTTTTATGCTAATATCGAAGTTGATTTTGATTATTATTAGTTTTACTTACGAAGTAAGTGTACCTTAGCATTGAAAGCAATAATTTCAAACACGCAATTGACGTCGGTTATCCAAAAAACTGGCCAAGTGCGAGTCGGACTCGCGCACCGAGGGTTCCGTACAAACCTGCAGGTATTCACGGTTTATGCATAAGGTTTATGTTTATGAAATTAAAAGTTTTTTTTTTAATTTTTATATTTGAGTTGACTGAATGAAAGGTAAATTGTGGTTTACGATTTATGAAGTATTAAAAAAAAACTACTTACTAGATCTCGTTCAAACCAATTTTCGGTGGAAGTTTACATGGTAACGTACATCATATATTTTTTTTTAGTTTTATCATTCCCTTATTTTAGAAGTTACGGGGGGGGGGGGGGGGAGCGGGGACACACATTTTACCACTTTGGAAGTGTCTCTCGCGCAAACTATTCAGTTTAGAAAAAAATGATATTAGAAACCTCAATATCAATTTTGAAGACCTATTTTTTTTTTTTTTTTTTTTTTTTTTTTTTTTTTTTAACCAACACACCGTTCTCTGATCCCAAACTAGGCAGAGCCTGTACTATGGCAACCAGACAACTGATAAATATACTTATATATTTCTAAATACATACATATTATAGATAAATTACACCCAGACACAGAACAAATGATTGTGCTCATCACACAAAGATTTGTCCTGGGTGGGAATCGAACCCACGACCTCAGTCTTAGCAGTCAGGGTCACTAACCACTAGACTAACAGGCTAACGGGCTATCCATAGATACCCCACACGTATGGGTTCGATGAATTTTTTTTTTTTGAGTTTCAGTTCTATGTATGGGGAATCCCAAATATTATTGTTTTTTTTTCTATTTTTGTATGAAAATCTTAATGCGGTTCACAGAATACATCTACTTACCAAGTTTCAACAGCATAGCAGCATATAAAAATGGCTGTGACATACTCGGACAGACAGACAGACAGACATGACGAATCTATAAGGGTTCCGTTTTTTGCCATTTGGCAACGGAACCCTAAAAACAATTAGTTGTTTTATAAACTAATTAAATGCCTACGCGGTCAAAATGTTTGGTAGTGCAATATTTATTTCAATACTATACGAAAAATTTCAACTATAATAACAAGTTGTGCGTATACGTTTTTGGGACACTTCTTGAATACCATCTTTCTGCTGGGCACCACGCTTTATGGAAGCGAGGGGGCTATGTCCAATTATATCAAAAGCTCGATCTTTTTGGCTTTGATTTCGATTCGATGCCATACTGTATGTTTCATCAAATTTTTAGATGTATGGTTTTGATAGGGAGCTCCCCTTTTTAGCGTTGACAATGTGGTCAGTTGTGGCAACATTATTTTTCGTTTCTCAAGTTTACATTGAAATTCAGTTCGCCTTCCACACATGTGATTGCCAAAATACCAATCTACATACATTCCTGCCTACCTCTCTTACACGAGCTGGCGCAATACACCCGGATGTTGTGGTGCGTGTCACTTCCGGGTGTCACGCCCACTGCGCACCGAGCTGGTGGTGGGTACCGACTCACTGCTCACCTACATTCGCATCTGTCGCTGATTTACAACCTTACTGCGTTGTTATGGATGGTGTAAAGCAGAAGCGGAAGCGAGAGCGATTAGGTGCATGTTTTGTGTGAGCTTTTAGCAGTAAAGAAGAAAAGTTTGCTTGCGTAAAGTGATGAGAATTTATGACCTAGTGTTTTGGTGGAACTAAGTAAAATGCTATGTCATTATAGTGGTTTGAAAATTTATAAAACAACATTAATTATGACAAAACTATTCTATTCAAACAAAATTAATTATGACAAAAAGATTCATTGCTCCTTAATTAGGGTACCTCAAAAGGAAAAAGCGAGAAAACCCTTATAGGATCACTTTGTTGTCCGTCCGTCCGTCTGTCAAGACACTTTTTCTCAGGAACGCGTGGAGGTATCAAGCAGAAATTTATATCGAATACTCAAGTTTACTGTACCTTAAAGCTGTGAAAAAATCAAACTTATAAGCTAACGTAATCAAAAGATATAGCCGTTTATACCGTAAATTTCCGCAAATTTTCGAAACTCGCAAGGGAATCAAAACCTAAAGGGTCCAGTCGATCTAGAATTTTGAAATTTGGTACGAAGCAACGTCTTATTGCACAGATAAAGGGAAAATTGCGAAAACCGTAAATTTTTCGTAACATAATATAGTAAAAATATATTTTTTTACGGAACCCTCGGTGCGCGAGTCCGACTCGCACTTGGCCGGTTTCTTTTTCTTTGAGATCATTGCTTCACTGTTTCAGTTAGCGATTCTTGAGCTGATAAATTATCAGATTTCGTGGGGATTAGAGGTAACTGGTAAGATGTCATTACGTTGAGGCAAACAGTCTTTACGTTGAAGTGGCGGTGCTTGGGGGAGGCCTATGTCCAGCAGTGGACGTCTTTCGGCTGAAATGATGAAACACTCTTTAAGCTGAATGAAATCTTAATAGTTTATTCGATGAATCCTAGACAAGTGCGTGTGAAATTGTCAACACATGACAATCAATATATTCTCCTTTAATATTTTATAATCCGCTTATTTCCGTAACTTGGACCAATTGACACAAAAACAAAAACGTCTCTATACCTTATTATGTGGGTGTTAAAGTAAATATTGCCTTATTTTAACAGTAAATACGCTTAGTGTACAACTTTAATTAGTTTGTGAGCTCGTGCATAGTGTGGCAACATATTATGTATAACACAAACACCTGAGTGTGTTACATTTAAAATTTAAAATTAGGAAATCCTTTTTTCTATTACTGTTAAAATGTTTGAATTCATTAGATTAAATGAATTCAAACAGTAATTTTGTCTTTGAAATGTACGGTTGCTGACACAATTGTTTTCCAGGATATCAATATCTATGTGATATTACACAGGATACGAATTAATAATCGAAAACCATTAAAAGCAGTTTTTTTTTTTTTCATATTTTCCGTTTGAAAGACCCAAAAAGTAGCGTAAGTTTGATATAATCAACATTACCTCATCGATATATTTTATTGAAGTACCATAATAATAATTGTATAACACACTATTTATCACAATCTGAATAATTTTGCAGGTTATTTAGCAATAACCTGCAAAATCCATTGCGTTATATGTTCAAACATTTGTTTGTTCAATCACGTTAACAATGCAATGAATGTTGTAGAACTGTCAAAATGAAAGCCTTTCCTACTGTTAGTGCGTAACGTACTTACCCCGCAGGGATAAACCATAGATACAGATAGTAAGTCTTAAGTCTAGTCTAGTCTTAGTCTTTCCTATTTATTGAATGTAAAATGCTGCCAGTTCATGAGAGAGTAGTGTTGTCTCTAGCTATAGAACAACATAGTAGTGATACATTTAAAAACGACATTATACGCACAAGATCCCAAAGAAACAATAATGTAAAAAGATTTATGGTGCCCACGTGTAATCATTATTATGATCAAAGGTGTAGATATTTTCTAGTTCCCACAATTTTTAATAGCCTCCCAGAAGATGTTAACAGCTGTAGCTCAAAAACTATTTTTAAAAGTAAAATGTGTAAGTACCTATTAGATATGTTTTCCAAAGCCTCACTAGAGAGAGAGAATAGTTAAAAAATTTGCGTATTGTATGTCTCCGTTTATTGTTGTTTATTTTTTATATGTTTAAAGGAAAAAGTGTCAATATAATATTATTTTAAAAAATATTGGAAAAAAGGAGCTACATCTGCCAACAAACTGCCTTGCAGTTTGGCAGAAGTAACATTTTTTTTTTTAAAGCCAAAACATTGTGAATAAACACTTTTCCATTTTTTTTCAATTTTTTTTTCCGAAATGTTATTGTACTATATAGGTTTACCTCTGCTCAATCCGTCGGGCGGAACACGCGTGATGTATATGCATAAATCGTACTATGTGTTAAAACTAAATTTATGCACTGTGTGGTAAGAGAAAACAAAGCTTCGCTTAAAGCAGGTGTAGTTATTAAAGAAAATAAACATAACATAAACAAGGACGGTAACATCTCACACTAAAGGACTACCATTCCTTGCTCTCCGCAGGGAACAATCCAGCATTCCTATTGCGTTAATTGTCACAGATACATTATTCATGGCGCACGCGCAGTATGGCCGCTCCGGCTTCCGGAAAACCATAGACTATAGCTCTGGATACATCTAGCTTTTTAAGATGCCTGGGATTACTGCGCATCCGGTCTAGATTTCCTCTTTCCTTTATTAAGAGGGCTCCCTGGTTAACGGCTATAATAAAATTGTTACTGGTCTTTCCTCCTGGCTATTGAATGATGTAATTACAACTGATCTTGAAACATATCCAATAAACTTAATCCAACTGTGAGCAGAATACCTATTACTGTGGAAACAACAGAGTACTGTTTTTAAGGACAACTTAATTTTGAAGCAACTAATAATATCTTTCGAAATCTTCTTCAATATAAAACATGTAAATCGAGGAGCGTGCAGGTTATATTTTTTTAAATTTGAATATGGGATTAACATGTTGATTTTAACATTTGGATTAACATGTCGAGGATTGGAGTTTAGATTAACATGGGATTAACATGTCGAGATTAACATATTTAAGACGCTGGACTGGACTGGACAGGAGATCAACGTAAACGGCGAGTACATCTCACACTTTCGTTTTGCCGACGACATCGTCATAATGGCAGAGACGCTGGGACAGTTAGACCAGATACTGCATAGCCTCAATGGAGCCTCTCAGCGGGTAGGCCTCGGCATGAACTTAGACAAGACGAAAGTCATGTACGATTACGGTTTGAGAAAATTATTTCGCTCAAAAAGAATACAATTATTCACTTCTATGAGGAAAACATGATAATTAATATATAAGACAAGCGAAGCTTTCGCTTGGTAATAAACTAAAATTAAGATAATTATATAAACGGTAAAAACTTACAATTTATGCATTTTTCAGATTCGCATGTCTTGCCGAGTGCAATCCGCATCGAAGGGTCGCTTCTCGAGGTTGTGAAGGAGTATGTCTACCTAGGGCAAGTCATCCAGCTTGGTAGACACAACTTCGAGAAAGAAGCCGACAGGAGGATCCGGTTGGGTTGGGCAGCGTTTGGAAAACTTCGTCAAGTCTTTTCGTCGCCGATACCGCAATGTTTGAAGACCAAGGTTTTCAACACAGAACAGATAAAGAGGTCCAGGACCTCTTTATCTGTTCTGTGGTTTTCAACCAGTGCGTCCTGCCCGCTATGACATACGGTGTCGAAACGTGGACACTAACAGTTGGGCTAGTCCACAAATTTAAGGTCGCTTAGCGGGCTATGGAGCGGGCTATGCTCGGAGTTTCTTTGAAGGATAAAATCAGGAATGAAGTTATCCGGAAAAGAACTGGAGTTACCGACATAGCTTGCAGAGTAAGCAGGCTGAAGTGGCAGTGGGCTGGCCATGTCTGTGGAAGGATCGATGGCCGATGGAGCAGACGAGTCCTGGAGTGCAGCCCGCATATCGGCAAGCGTAGTGTGGGACGTCCCCCAGCTAGTAGGACCGACGACCTCAAAAAGGTGGCTGGGACAGACTGGTTGTGGAAGGTGGAGGACAGGATGTTGTGCCGCAGCATGGGAGAGGCCTATGTCCAGCAGTGGACTGCAAAAGGCTGAGTTGATTAACATGTCACTGACTGCTGTGGTCATCTAAAATTGGTCAATCCTACTTCCTACTTAACGTTATAAATGAA
The DNA here is from genome assembly GCA_947507805.1 of Aporophyla nigra. NCBI lineage: Eukaryota > Metazoa > Arthropoda > Insecta > Lepidoptera > Noctuidae > Aporophyla > Aporophyla nigra. Next base: position 22,160,715 of record OX382311.1, read on the forward strand.
AATGTTAGGATATCATTTGGACAGATAGTTTGTAACTTGGATTAACAAAGACTACTTTTCATCCCGGCAATACGTTCGCACGTGGGCGAAGCCGCTGACTAAAACAAGGTTGTATATAACAACTTGTTATTTGCTCAGCTTATGGGACAGATTGTGAAGACTGTGAATGAGTCCGTTGGAACTTAACCCACCATTACCAACTTGAAATGGTTCTTTAAATTGTTCAGGCCTTCATACCTAAACTGTTTTAAACCTATCAGTCAACATCAAGAATTCCATCACTCATCTCTCACTCAAAGGTGTCAATTTAAATAGCGCATCATTGTTTTTACCTATCATAGACAATCACAGCGACTTCCGCGTGGCTGCGCGCGCGCCGGCATTTTAATGAGTTTTTTAACGTCACATTGTATGAGATCGTTTCTTGACGCGTTATGCATCAGTTTGATGTGGAGATTAATGATCTACGTGTCATTGTTCTATTGTACAGGAATGGTGTTGTTTATAGCGATATATTGTTATGATTAAAAACTGTATCACTTTGTAAGGTAGAAAAGATTTAAATCTCGTTTTGATTATAGTGGGCACAGACTGCTGCTATAGGTAGAGGAGAAAAAAAAAGTTGCATCAGTTTAGTGTCAAATATATGAATACATAATCAGCCTACCGTGACCACTGCTGGGACATAGGCTCCCCTCTTTGAGAGGGAGTGCGCTGTAATCTACTACGCGAACACGTGAGCCCAGTGCGGGATGGTATGTCTTCGATTTTTGGTTCTAGGACATGCCGGTTTCCTCACGATGTTTTCTTTCACCGTTTTGATAGCTTTGGTTGTGAATGGATTTAGACAAAGTAAAACGTCACTCCCAACAGTTCTCAAATAAGAAAACCTAGCAAATACTGTATAAAGAGATGTGACAGCTGTATCCTGACTTAGAACTGTCTAAAATGGCAATAAAAGCTACAAGATGTAGGTTTTATCGCCATTTTAGATAGAGTTACCTGCATCGCGCTGCACTGCGTACACTGAAGTTTACCAAAGTAATACCTAAAGCTGCAAAATCCATCACGTAACTTTCAGAGTAAAATGAAGAGCCTAGAACATAAATAACTAATAGTTATAACACAATATAGCTTCGCGCATTAGGTACTCCAGCGGGTATTTATTTATTTTTTCGTGGGTAGGTGTAAGAAAAGTTAACACATTATTTTGCAATTCTATTTTAATTAAAAATAATATTCAGTATTTTTACTTGCTTTTGCGTACAGTATTTGTGTTATAAACATCTAAACACACAGTACTTACATTGGTGAAACAATCCATGTAATAGAAGCACTTAAAACTGCACCACCTGCCAGTTCTCACTAGTACTGTTATAGTCACTACAAGTTTCTACACACTTCATGATGGCATCTCAACTGGATGATATCCAATCGGCTCAGAAGAACCTTGAGGAGTGCTTTCTAAGAAAGATGGGTGAGCTTGAGGCACAGATCCAAAGTGCTGGACCCGCAAAGGACACCGTAGCAAAGCTTGCTGATGAGTTTCGTTCGTTTCGTGAGCTTATGTTCGGCATGCTGGGTCTTCTTAGGAAACAGATCATCGAGTGCTCTAGGGTGGCCGATGGATTGGAGACAAGATCTCGCCGGAAAGCTCTAATTTTCACTGGATTTGCTGAAGCGGAGAATGAAGATTGCAAGGCTCTTGTGTTGGATGTTTTAAAGAACAAACTGGCCCTTAAGGACATCACTGCTTCGTCTATCAAAGTCTGTCATAGACTTGGGACATCCAGCAAAGGACCAGCAACCAGCAGACCTATTTTGGTAAGGTTCTCCAATATTGACCAGAAGTCCTTTGTTTGGAAGGGCAAGAAAGCGTTGAAGGGATCCCCAGTCACGGTAAAGGAGTTCTTGACCCGCTCCAGGCAAACTGTATTCAGCAGGGCGCGCGTACACTTTGGAATGACGGCATGCTGGACTCAGGATGGAGTTATTGTGATCAGATCATCCGACGGAAAACGACATAAAATCTGTTGTTTAGAGGAACTCAATCCCTTGTTGGCTAAGTATCCAAAGATAACCGGGGAATCGTCATCATCCGCTGGAACTGGAGGCAAGTCTGATAACTCAGTGCGGAAAATCTAAGCATTTTGAATTTAGTCGTGTTTGTAGTTATCAACTGTTCAGTTTTTGTGCTCGGGACGTCATTTGAGGTATTTTTAATATTTATTGTACACGTCTACCTGCTTACTATTTCTTATTTTCCACTCAAAACCACATAAATCGCATTGTGTTGTTTTTTCGTAAGTTGTTTGGGTGAGATTATTGTCATTACTTCATTATTTGTCACTGTCATCTGTCATTCCTGTCAATCTTGAATTTGTCCGAATTTTGACGTCCAATTTTCCGTGTTCCACGTACGTATTGTGTTTCGTAATTGCGTTCCGTTTCTGCTACCTAATGTAACTTTGTCTTGATTGTACCGTTTTGTGCTTGCTTGTACATAATATTTTGTTTAATGTTGGTGATGTTATTTCCTGTTATAAATTAATTTTCACTTCTGATTTTTATGTATTTACTTTTGTACAGTACTACATGGATCTTTTGCCGCTTAGAACGCTTCTTTGAACTTTGTCAATTTTGGAAAACAAAACGCCGTACTGATTTTGGATATGCTCCAAAGGATCCATGTACAACTATACTGGTGCTGCTGGTGGGTGGTGCACAGATAGTGGTGTTGCACCAAAAGCGAGAGCAATTTTAGCTGTTAGTTTATTTGCATATTTATTAGTTATTTATATTATTATTTATATTATTATTTGTATTTTATGTTATCCGATGATGATTCTTTTTACTCTGCCATTGATTCCTCTAGCTCATCCGCTAATGCTAGTTTCACCTCTTTGACTGATACCGTTGGTGACTTTGTGCGTCGGTGGTTCAGCCAACAGAAAGGTCATTTGTTTAATGTCTGCCATATAAACGCGCAAAGTGTCCCAAGTCACCACAGTGATCTGTTGGACACCTTTACCGACGCCAATACTCATGCCGTTCTGATTTCTGAGAGTTGGCTCAAACCTCATCTTCTCTCTGCTACCTACTCTCTCCCAGGTTTCACTCTTATCCGCAATGATAGAGTCGGAAGGGGAGGGGGCGGTGTAGCAATCTATCTTCGTGACGATTTCCCTTTTAAAATCATTACCTCATCTCCCGCACAATATCATGCTTCAGCTGAATACCTCTTTTTGGAGGTCGACATCAAGGGCGTCCAGACACTACTTGGTGTTGTGTATTGTCCTCCTGCCGTCGACTATTTCTCCGAACTCGAATTGGCGCTGGAATCCGTAGCGTCAGAATATACACATTGCGTCATCATGGGCGATTTCAACACTGACCTAGCTCACCCCTCTCCTCGATCCCGCAAACTCCATCACATCATTGAGTCCGTGAGTCTCCATATTCTTTCATTGCAACCTACCCATTTTAACATCTCAGGTGATGACACTTGGCTCGACTTAATCCTTACATCCGCACCTTCTCTTGTTTCCTCTCATGGTCAGTGTCCCGCTCCTGGTTTTTCCCATCACGACCTCATTTTCCTCTCTTATGTCCTTAAACCGCCTAAACCTGTCCCAAAAGTTCTGCACATGCGGAGTTTTGCGCGCATGGACGTTGAGAAGCTTCGTCAAGATGCGTCTGAAATCTGTTGGGAACACCTGGCAGCGGCAACAACTGTAGACGAAAAACTGCACAGTTTCAATCGGACGGTCCTTGCACTCTACGACAGACACGCTCCTGTTAAGAAGATTAAACTTCGGCGTCCACCTGCTCCTTGGATGACGACAGGGGTTCGTATGGCGATGAGGCGCAGGGATCGGGCCTTTCGTAAATTTAAGAGAGATCGTTGTGAAGAAAATCGGAACTTTTTCAAAGTTGCTAGAAATCGGTGTAATCAGATGATACGTAACGCCAAACGCCGCCATATTCTTGAAAACATATCTTCTTCTTCACCTGCTGATATCTGGAAGTTCCTCGGTACTCTTGGTATCGGCAGATCACGTCATGTGGATTTTCCTAATACCATTGGCCTGGATGATATCAACCGTCACTTCACAACCACTTGTCATTTGGACGCCCAAATGTTGTCCCAGACGGTTGATTTCATTACTGGCCTAGGTAGTCCCATCATAGAACCATTCCACTTCGCTCCGGTCACCTTGGACGAAATTAATAAGATCATCCTTTCCATAAAATCTAAGGCTGTCGGCTACGACGACATCTGTCGTAGTATGGTTGTTTGGATCCTTGATAGCCTTCTCCCCCCGATTACCCACATCATCAACTTTTCTCTAGATTCCGGACAATTCCCATCCCTGTGGCGTATGGCCTATGTCCGCCCACTTCCTAAAATTTCCAATCCCTCCCTCCCCAGTCACTTTCGACCCATTTCCATTCTCCCCTTCCTCTCTAAAGTGCTTGAGGCCTGCGTACACAAGCAGTTTACGGGGTTTGTGCACCGGAACAACCTTGTCAGCTCTTTCCAGTCTGGATTCAGGACTGGGCACAGTACTTCCTCTGCGCTCCTTAAAGTGACTGGTGACATTAGAGAAGCCATGGAGGATACCAAGGTTACCGTTCTGGTATTAATTGATTTCTCTAATGCCTTTAACGCTGTCAGCCACGATATTCTTCTTTCTATCCTTTCTCATCTTATGGTTTCGCCCGAGGCTCTGGAATGGTTCTCTTCTTATCTTCGGGGACGTCAGCAGTCAGTTCGCGTTGATGAGAGTTCGTCGAGTTGGCGTGATCTGGAGGCTGGTGTTCCACAAGGCGGTATTCTTTCTCCATTGTTATTCTCCATCTTCATTAATTTTATAACTCACTGTCTTCGGTGTTCGTATCATCTTTATGCTGATGATCTACAATTGTATACAGCTGAGCGGGTAGAAGGTTTACCAGACGCTATAGCGGATATAAACCGAGACCTGGATGCAATAAAAAAGTGGTCTGATCGTTTTGGAGTGTCAGTAAACCCTTCAAAGTGTCAGGCCATTGTTATTGGAAGCTTGCGCATGATGGGTAGGGTGACGCTTAGCTCTCTTCCTCCTCTCATGTTCAATGGTACCGTCATACCCATGACCTCTTCGGTGAAAGATCTCGGTTTGCATCTTGACTCGACACTGAGCTGGCAACGCCAGGTGTCTAGTGTCAGTCAAAGAGTCAACGGGGCTCTGCGATCCCTGTATCGTCTGAGGAACTTTTTGCCCGCTAAAACGAAGACCATGCTTGTGCAGACTTTGATTTTCCCAATCATCGACTATGGTGACGTGTGCTACTTTGACTTGAATGCGGTTTTGCTGGATAAACTCGACAGATTGCTCAATAATTGTATCCGATTCATATTTAATCTCAGGAAGTATGACCATGTGTCGAGCTATAGGTCTGAGCTCAAATGGATGTCTATTCGCCAAAGAAGAAGTTTGCGCGCTTTGACTACGCTTTTCTCCCTTCTCAACTCTCCTAATCCTCCTTCTTATCTTATGTCTAACTTCCAATATCTATGTTCTTCTCACACTAAGAATCTGCGTTCATCTAACAATCTTCTTCTACTTTGTCCTTCTCATTCTTCTGACTTTGTTCATTCTTCCTTTCATATTCAGTCCATTCTTCTTTGGAATGCGCTTCCTCTCGATATTAAGACGGCAACCAGTCGGTTTGCATTTAAGCGGAAATTGCAGAGTTATTTTCATAACAAATAGCGTAGAGTCATCTTAACACTTCTCTATTTGTATCTGTAGATTTATATATGTATATATATATTATAAGTATGTATTATAGCAAATATGTATGTATGTGTATAATTAGTTTATAACCTATTTTAGTACTAGTGTTTTTCTCTTATTTATAATTCATTATTATACATTTTTCACTATTGTTCCTCTCAAACAAAGCACCTGCCATGTAATCTCTTCACCACCCTTGGTTGACTGGTAGAGAATGCCTAAGGCATTAAGTCCGCCTTTGTACCTTTTTTTTGTGTGCGAAAAGTTTAAATAAATAAATAAATAAATATTTAACATAAATAAAGCAGGGCTTGGTATGCTTGCCTTGAACAAAGAGCTACAACTTACGAGCACTCAAGCTATTCAGTTTATGCTTAACTTTGTTGTCCAGACGTGCTTCTATTTGACGTTCTGTTCAGTATGCTGGGTGAAGGAACGTGACACTGCATATAATTATGGTATTTAGTGCCTTTAGTAATAAATGTATAAAGCTTTTCATGCATCAGTTTTTGTTTTTAGCGGTTCAAACAATTAAAATAAAAGAAGAGTGGACTTTGAACCCTAAATAGTCTACTAAACATTTGTATATGTATGTTTAATGATAAAGTGTCATTTTTATGTTAAAACATTTACCGCAATCATTATTATTTATCTGACCATCAATCCAACCACGGGCTATCGTACTACTTACCCAGTAAATAGATTGTGGAGGTGAGATAGGCAGTCAATTCGAGTAAAATATTGGTAGTCAGCTGCATCCGGTTAGACTAGAAGCTGACACCAACATAGTTAAGAAAAACCAGGGCAGGAATGGCGAAAGTAAGTGAATCATTTTATCTATCTAACCAGATGATGATGATGATGATGAATAATTATATTATTTATCATCATCATCATCATTTACTATCATTGACATGAAACCTAGGACACGTATATTATGAGGCTTACGTTTTAGTAAAAATAAAATACATATGTACATATTAGTATGCTGGCTAGGCTGTTTTGTGCCATACGGACACACTGAAGTGACTTCAATTTTGTTCCATACATACATACATATATAGAATCACGCCTTTTTCCCATGGGGGTAGGCAGAAACCACGGAACGCCACCTGCTACGATCTCTACACACTTCTTTTGCCTCGTTTAGGTTCATACAATTGGTCATACACACACGCCGGTTGCGAGTACTACGCACCTGACCTTTCTGAAGAACATCACCAATAAGGTCCCAATATATACAATATCCATATTTAATTATTTACTATTAGCAACAAAATTTATGACACGTTATTTAAAGAAGATCTTACCATAAACTGTAATATAAGTAAGCTTAAGTATTTCCGGAATATAAAACTACCTATATATTAAAAGCGATAAAGTGTCAGTTTATACACTCACTAGTTATGATTATGAGCCGTTATTAAGTGCGAAACTTACTTGTTGCAGTACTTAATTTAATGTTTCTGTTAAAGCTAGACTTCATATTCCGAGTAAGCTATAACTTAAGTTACTTAACTACTACATGAATATCGTTTCATTTCACTTGGTTCTTTTGTTATAGATTTTTTTTTATTTCAGACCATAGGGTTAGTAACAATTTTACATAACTTCTAGTGTTAGTAGGTTAACATTTATAGTTAAAATTCAGCGTGAAGCTGCATCCACCTTCGCAACAAAAAGTGATGTTTTATAGAAAACCTACGCGCCTACGCGGTCAAAATGTATCTATTCGAATAGCTTATTTTTATTTAAATAATCGACGATCAATTTCTATGCTAGATCTAGAATCATATTTATGCTGAATTCATGGTTAAACGTTTACGCAGTGGTTAAAATTTTATCCTGTTTGCAACTCCCAGATATCAGTCTTCGTCTTCAGAGAAAATTGGTACTTTTATATCGAGCACAATCATGAGAATAAACCTTAAACCTCATAGATTCTTGTTGTAGTACCTAATGTGTGATGTTATGTCTAATACCTACAGTTTGACCCAAAACCAGCTCATTGTAATTCTTGGCGTGTTTCTCAGCGCAACGTTCTGCTCTAGTAACGAACAGTAACACACACATAAACAGTATCTAATTAAAAGTAAGTATATATGAAACACAAGGTATTTACTGTTGCCTTAAAAGTGAAACTTGGCACTGATGGTGAAATTAGTTAACTGCTACTTACTGATAACTGATAGCATGGGAGATATTTTGACAGGTCAGCTCCATACTTATCTATATACATATAGGTTATGTGATACGCTAGTATTTAAAAACAAACATTTGGTTAAGTAAAGTTTGGAAAGCTGACACGACGTGACCTTCGGTGCTCCAACACCCGTGACATCAAGGTTGCGATTGAGCAGAACCGAGGGTCGAAAGTGTTCGCTCGGCAATTAGGGAGGTCCCATCTGACGAAACTAAGAACTGCGGATGACAGAATCGTGACTTCAAAGTCCGAGATACTCGAGGAGGTTGAGAACTTCTACGGTCACCTTTACTCAACGCGGACGGTGAAACCAGCGGGACATAGTGAAGATGACCATCGAGCTGAATTAACGCGCCACTATACGGAGGACATCCCGGATGTCGACCAATGCGAGATTAGGGCGGCTCTCGAGCAGCTTAAGAACAATAAGACACCTGGGGATGACGGAATAACGACAGAGCTCCTTAAAGCCGGAGGGGCACCAGTCCTGAGAGAGCTCGCAAGTCTCTTCACTTCCGTCATCTTAGAGGGTACAACACCTGAAGCGTGGAGCAGGGGTGTGGTGGTTCTGTTCTTCAAAAAAGGTGACAAAACCTTGCTGAAGAATTATAGACCCATCTCACTCCTGAGCCACGTGTACAAGCTGTTTTCGAGGGTCGTCACGAACCGTCTCGCCAGGAGACTTGACGAGTTCCAGCCACCAGAACAAGCCGGTTTTCGAAAAGGCTTCAGCACCGTAGACCACATCCATACTGTTCGGCAAATTGTACAGAAGACCGAGGAGTACAATCAGCCGCTGTGTATGGCATTTGTGGACTACGAGAAAGCCTTCGACTCTATCGAAATTTGGGCAGTTCTGGCCTCTCTGCAACGATGTCGAATTGACTGGAGATACATCGAGGTGATGAGGTGCTTGTATGTCGCTGCAACGATGACTGTCCAGATCCAGGATACGAAAACCAGCCCAATCCAACTGCTCAGGGGGGTGAGACAGGGGGATGTTATATCCCCGAAACTGTTCACCAATGCGCTGGAGGACGTATTTAAGACGCTGGACTGGACTGGACAGGGAATCAGTGTGAACGGCGAGTACATCTCACACCTTCGTTTTGCCGACGACATCGTCATAATGGCAGAGACGCTGGAACAGTTAGACCAGATGCTGCATAGCCTAAATGGAGCCTCACGGCGGGTAGGCCTCGGCATGAACTTGGACAAGACGAAAGTCATGTACAATTCGCACGTCTTGCCGAGTCCAATCCGCATCGAAGGGTCGCTTCTCGAGGTTGTGACGGAGTATGTCTACCTTGGACAAGTCATACAGCTTGGTAGACACAACTTCGAGAAAGAAGCCGACAGGAGGATCCAGTTGGGTTGGGCAGCGTTTGGAAAACTTCGTCAAGTCTTCTCGTCACCGATACCGCAATGTTTGAAGACCAAGGTCTTCAACCAGTGCGTCCTGCCCGTCATGACATACGCTGCCGAAACGTGGACACTGACGGTTGGGCTGATCCACAAATTTAAGGTCGCTCAGCGCGCTATGGAGCGGGCTATGCTCGGAGTTTCTTTGATGGATAAGATCAGAAACGATGTTATCCGGAAAAGAACTGGAGTTACCGACATAGCTTGCAGGGTCAGCAAGCTGAAGTGGCAGTGGGCTGGCCATGTTTGTCGAAGGACCGATGGCCGATGGAGCAGACGAGTCCTGGAGTGGAGACCGCGTATTGGCAAGCGTAGTGTGGGACGCCCCCCAGCTAGATGGACCGACGACCTCAAAAAGGTGGCTGGGACAGACTGGATGCGGAAGGCGGAGGATAGGGTGTTGTGGCGCAGCATGGGAGAGGCCTATGTCCAGCAGTGGACTGCGATAGGCTGATTTGATTTGATTTGGTTAAGTCACTTTTGTATCGTGGATACAGCCTTATCTATACTTCATAGGTACTTCTACACTATCTACGTATACTTACATTATAAATGCGAAAGTAACTCAGTCTGTCTGTTACGCTTTTACGACTAAACCACTGAACCGATTTTGATGATATTTGGTACGGGGTAAGTTTGAACCCCAAGAAAGGACGTAGGCTACTTTTAATTACGAGAGTTCGTCTACGTTCGTGTTAACCAACATTTGCAAGGATGAAGTCGCGGGCAAAAGCTAGTTTTTACTATATTCGTAAAGACGTATCATTTTATTTAATTAAATATAGACCCCTTCTGTCATCGTGCGCAAACTGCGTAGGTAGTAATTACTCGTAACCGACGTGCGTGTATGGCCTTCAGCACCCTAATTGTGTAACACTCTATCAATCAGAAACTGAATCGTTATGAAGCATATTGCTAACCCATTAAGATTATTATAAGTTTTTTTTTTTTTGTCTAAAATCCGGCTTTATACACGTGGCATTCCTTCGAATGATCGAAAAATTTGTCAGCTCAGCAACGTAAATAACGCATTACTACACTGTCAAAATGAAAGCCATAGCATTCTTACTCGAAGTATGCGCTGTTACGGAATTACCCAGCAGATGTATGATCGCAAACGAAGCAAAAGATCGATCGTATCAGGTGGCGTGGCGTTTTGTAGATATATATTCTGCCTCTCTCCAAAGGAAAAAGGCATGAATTTATATTTATGATTAAGGAGGATTTAATTGTCTTATTAAGATAGAAGTTTCATAGCTTACTCTAGACATTCCCCTCAACGAATAGATTTAGAACAGTACCTAGGTAACTAATAGACTGTTTATTATAAGTCTTAATATTAGGTATTACGTTGATATTACGATACATGCATTAGCTATTATGATTTGTTATTAAAAATGACAACGTCCATTCTTTCAAGAAGACAATGTAGAGGTGTTTACAATTTAAGCACATTCTTCTCTAAAGTGAACCATTTTTCAATTTTCCACCTGCCTAAGATACCATTTTGCTCCAGAGTCCAGATACACATCACAATTAAGAGTTGAAACGACAGCTATTTGTAAAATGGCTAGCATTTCCATTGTGTAAACTCGTCCCTGAGAGTGTGCGTACAAGAGCACAATGTTGTATCTGCGAGACACAGGCGACCGTTACAAACAACGTTGTATATAGTCACATACATAGTACTGGCAGCTCTAGAGCCCGTTCCTAAGGTTACTGCTGGTGACCGCACACTTTATCTTATTTATGCTGGTCTGGTTAGAAAACAGTGCCTTGACCATGTACAGCTTTCGCTTTATATTTATGTTTAACATTACTTTGGAAGCTAGTGAGTAAATAAGCGGCTGTAGTATAACGGTTTAGGCGCGGACTGGTGCGTGAGAGGTCGTTAGTTCGAACACCTCCTATGGCGCAAGTAAATCCAATTCAACAGATATATTTGATGGAATAGTTTACAATAATATTGGTAATGTGGAAATAACATAGCATGTAAAAAAACATAAAAAAGATGTTTTTTCAAAACCAAAACTACTAAGCCAGAAAGCAAGAAATTAGAAAGCTAGTAAAGTAAAGTAAATTTATTTATTTATTTATTTTACAGAAAATAGTGTGGCAGTATACATTTCTAATAAATTGATGTAGCTTCTGCAACCGAACGAGGCAAAGCCTGTATTTTGGTTTCCAGTACCTTTCCCTCGATATTTTAACAATAAAATGCCAACAAGCTGAAGAAAAATTCCAAGATATGTGACATCTACCAACACGCAGTGGTGCCACGCCGTTGATTACGGCCCACTCCCACACAGAGGAGGCCAATTTCCCAATAGTGGCAACGTTATAGTTTGATTAATTGTCCTATGCTATGCTATGATGATTTCACTGGAATAAAGCATCATTAGAGACTGTACGATAGGTACTCTACATAACAAAACATCATTAAGAAACCTTCTAAACATTACCATGAATAGAAAAAACATTTGTAAAACAAATTATACACACTACGATGCACTGAGAACCAAAACCTTTCCAACATTCGTATATTTGTTAACTAATTAACCAACGTATTGTACGGACCACAAAAGAAATCTATAAATAAATTTAATGTACACCAATATTGTAAACACAGCGACTTTTTGCAAAATAAAATATTTCATGGGTGCTGTTCAGCTGCTGGAGCTAGGAAATAATTTCCTTTGCTTAAGTCGAGTCGAATAAAATTTAACATAACACTCTTAGACAAACCATGCCATTAACTCGACTACATGCTGAGCACACGCATAACATACGTTTGAAAATTAGTTAAAGTAAGGTGCTTGCTCACTTATCTGACTTGTTGTCCGTACAATGTTTGAGTAAGCTCCCACTGCGCCACTGAGCGATCTTCAGAACGTACCTATGTAAACACACGCTAACTCATATCATACTGGTTCTAAGTCGGAAGTCGTGTCATTGTAATGTCCAGAAAGCAAAAGGACGAGAAAGATGCTTAGTTGAGAATAAATAAAAGGTTTGTGAATGAAAACTGAATTTCTTAGTGAGAATATTACGGAAAACGGTTGGCCAAGTCGGTTTAGTAGAAACACGGTAGCAGAAAAATCTAAAAAAGTCGAATACGTAGTAAATGTAGGTTAATAAAATCGTTTGTCGTACCACTTGCTCAAAAAAGTGACATTCTCTGCCACAAAAAGCGAATATAACAATAGTCATTTTTAATGTGTTAAAAACAGGGAAAGAAAATTGTACTGAATTTCATTCATCCTCTAGGGGGAGAATGTGATTTAAATTTGGAATACTTACCGAAATTTATACTGAGCTACATCTGTGTTTACACCATTGAGAAAAATTAATACGCATTTATTATGCAGTTATGATTATTAAATAAAATTACGAAAACCGACGAGGCCGTATGAGCTTGAAGCCTTTGCTTTTCCGACAAAAAAATATTAGTCTAGGAATTTGCCGCGTTTTTGTTTTCTTCAAATACGTTAAGTTTATTTTAATTTATTTTTAATTGTCATTATTTTTAATAAATGCTTATCATATATTATTATTGTGTTAATTTTTTCGCAAATGGTACGAAAAGTAGAGTATTTTCCTCGGTGATAAAGCTGTCTTAGTCTTGGGTGAACTTAAATCCCTCTCTACACTCAGAACTCGTCTTAAATCCCTCGCTTCGCTCGTGATTTAAGTTTTTAACACACTCGCTACGCTCGGGAGTAAACCTCGAGTCCTTCGTTACGCTTGCGATTTAAATCGTCACCCGCGACAGAAGACACTCCTTTATCCCCTTGGTTAACAATCTACTATTTCAGGCTTGCAGATCAATTGTAAGTATATTAACAATCATGTAACCTTAGGTTACCTTAGGTTCATACTACTATTATACTAGAGAATGGGCAGCAGCGATCTCTATGCATTTTTACACCGTACTGTGATCGCCAACCCGCCTGCCAAGCGTGGCGATTATGCCAAATCCCCCAAATTGGGGGAGGCCATGTCCAGCAGTGGACGCCTTGTGGCTGATGATGAACCTTAGGGTAGTAAAAACGTTACGAGATCAACCCTAAATTTTGTAGATTTTAATTCAATATTACAGATTAAATTAGCACTTCTGTATCACAAACACGACGCGAAAACCCATAACTCATCTCCCAGATAATGTTAACTCCCAATATCCAAATGTCACGTTCTTATCTTATTTATTAGCATATTTACTACATATTTGACGCCATATACATGCTCAAACTACATACTCTGACCTTATAATAAGCCTATAAATATGTATTGACTATATTATAGCCGACGATGAATCTTTTATACAGCCTCGGTTAAAAGTTTACGATTTGAAATAGTTATGCTAAAATACTTTTTGTTATACAAGCCACGACTGGAATGTGTACGTGTATGTGGTGCGCGTCATAGGGCCATATTAATATTTTATTTGTAAATAAATTAGGAGTTATAAATATTGGCGGGAAGTAGATTTGCTGTGCTTTGGAATGTATGCCGCGCATTTGCCACCTGCGTAACAGAATATCGATCAGAATGTTAATGATTTTGAAGAAGATTGTTAATTCATTGCTTCATATATTCGAAAAATGTATCTACTCAGCAACGTAAATAACGCAATGAACGTTGTTGAACTATCGAAATGAAAGCCATTCCGCTTTTTTGTGGGTGGGAAATCATCAAATGACGTCTTCCACTCTGAGTGGAGCGGGAGGGCGTGTCATACTTTTACTGACTAAAACCCACCCGTGTTCCTTCTGTTGCCTGGGCCAACAAAACGGTAACTATTTCGAACAATTCCGCGACCCTGGCAGGAAGCCATTCCCCTGCTCTAATGTAGCATGAGAGCAGGGGATGGCTGGAGATAGTCACATGATGTAGCGGGAGCCTATTGACGGACGTTGAAAGAAGGCGGTAAATAGGTAATAATATAAAAACTTTTTTACAAAAAAAAAAAAAAAAAAAACAACCGACTTCCTTAAAACACTACAAAGTGAAAAATAACTTTAATTTCGGAAGTCGGTGTCTTAGGATCTGTATTTATGGTTTTTTTGCCACCGACTTCCGAAATTAAAGTTATTTTTCACTTTGTAGTGTTTTAAGGAAGTCGGTTGTTTTTTTTTTTTGTAAAAAAGTTTTTATTTTTTAATTTTTAGTTGTGGTAGTCACCCCGCACTAATTTCAAACAAACAATGCATATTTATGCGATAGCAGAAATCGTGGTTGATTTGCTGTCATTTTTTAAAGAGTTCCGGTGTCTGTCTCCCGAACTCATCATCAGATCCATATGAAAATTATATGGGGCCATTTCGGAATAAACCCCTTTCGAAAAAAAAAAAGAATTTTGCAAATCCGTCTATATATGACGGAGTTATGGCCGAACATACATAAAAAAAAAAACATAAACATCCGAATTGAGAACCTCCTCCTTTTTGAAGTCGGTTAAAAATACGCTGTCTTTTAGCGAATTAACTTCACTAACACATATTATTGATCAAGATAAAAGAAAGAATAAAATTAATAGTTTGACTTTTATTACCCACAGCCTGTTTCTTATGTAAACAAATTAAATATACCATATTTAGATTAAGCTATAAATTAGCTTAATATCTCCATCAGTCACGCAACATTGGGACTGTTTCAGACAAAACACGCTATTAATGGCCGCCGCTCGTGATATGAGCCCTAACAAATAAAATGCTTCACAAGTTTACAACTTCATAGATTTTACGATACGGTATCGATTACAACGTTTGTGTTTAAATTACATTAAAGTTATAGCTTAACTTTGGTGTTTTAGTGATTCGGGCACTAAAAAATATCCATATCTCACTGACATTAATAGGCCTTAACAAATTATGTCTTGATTCAAGAATTTGTTTTGTTTACATTACACATCTTTGGGCTCTTTCTTTTACTAATATGAAAAGCGGTTATTGCTTGCTGGACGGGTAAAGTTCTCATCAATCCGAGTAGGTACCTACCTTTAGGAGCTGTTACAGCGTCAGACGTTATCAGAAATCGAAATAAAAACATCTTAATACACGACAGCTCTTATCATCATCATTTCAGCCGAAAGACGCCCACTGCTGAACATAGGCCCCCCCAAGCACCGCCACTTCGACCTATTCTGTGCTTCTCGCATCCAAAGTATTCCTGCGGCCTTCACCAGGTCATCGGTCCATCTTGTATGAGGCCTTCCAACGCTCCGTCTTCCAGTATGCGGTCGCCACTGCAGAACCTTCCGGCCCCATCGGCCATCCGTTCTGCGAGCAATGTGCCCTGCCCACTGCCACTTAAGTTTGGCAATTCTTCGGGCTATGTCGGTTACCTTGGTTTTCCTACGGATCTCTTCATTTCTGATTCGATCGCGTAGGGAAACTCCAAGCATAGCCCTCTCCATTGCTCTTTGGGTGACTTTGAGCCTTCTTATGAGGCCCATTGTGAGCGACCACGTCTCAGTGCCATATGATGATGACAGCTCTTATAAGTAGAGAGCAATCATCAACATCAATAATTTCGGCCACAGGACGTCCACTGCTGGACATAGGCAATAAAGAGTAATGTGGACGAATTTTTAATGCCGTATGACTCTTTTCTGACTTTTATTTAAATACTGCAAGCTTATGAATTATGTTATATCTTACATCTTGTTTTCTTCTTGTTCTTGAAAAAGTTATGAATCTCTATTCTTAGTTCCTCAATATACAAATCATGACAATACGAATACCAGTCAAGCTGAAAGTGCAAAAGAATTCGCACCGGAAAAACAGAGTTGATAAACTGACAATTTCATAAATGCAGTTTTTCAGAAAAAACCGAATTCTTCTTACCCTCTCAATTAGATGAGATTGTTGAACCTGCTGGTGGTGCAAGTTTTGAAGAGTCAGTCGCCCGCGTCTGTTGGAGTACCTCCCATTAACTTGAAGTATCACTCCTGCGCTCAATGCACCGACTCGTTAATTACTAGCTGAGTAATAACCAGGGCTGGCAGAGATGTTAATGAAAAAGAAAATGTTGACACTTATGACAATATTGTAATGCTATTCTATACTCTCTTGCAACATAGATTGAGAAGACAATAGAAATGTGGTGAGAAGTTAATACAAAGTTCGCGGGGTACGTTCAAAATGGTGTGTTTAGTAAAAATATAGTTAATTTTGATCTTTGTATGCATAAACTAGCAATACAATACACGGGTCTTGCTCACTGTTTTTGTCGACTGCTGACCATGCCTTTAACAGATATTTTTTTCGTCAGTTATCGGCATTAAAAATTGCCTTATTTTTTTCTGTAACCGTTGCTAAGTGATTTGTTGCTAAGTATTCCACTGCTCCCATAAAAAGTTAAACGGTTATTTCAGAAAGTTTAATTCGAAAATGTTGTAAAAAAGTAAGTATTCGGCAGCCCTAACTTCACATTAGATGGGATGAGATTTAACCGTTTTTGTGTTTCGGAATGTGGTCCAGATATTAATGACTCAAATATTTTATAATTATTATAAGCTCAACGTCTGTTATGATCGGTTTTTATATAGGGGCATTAGATTTTATTCTCATGGATGTATTCATTATGATATTTGGGAGATTTATCCTAATGGCCGGCATTCAGAACAACTACTTGGAATAACTTTGATTGAGAATCATAGTGAGCTTATTATGTCTAAGGTTTTAGATGAATAGAATAAGTCCAGCAGAAAAATACGTAGATAAATTATACTCAAACAACTTTTTATAGATACAAAATGCATATTCCTTGGATTCCTGGATGTTAATTTATGTTACTTTTGCAAGGACCTTAGATCGCTCAGCACGCTGAACGGAAATTAAATTCTTTTTCCATGATTTTATGTAATCCTCTTTTATGATATGATAGCACAACCTAGACAGAAATAAAAGTAAGTTGGATGTTCTTTCTTGCATTCAGCTTAGCTCTAATTTACTACTTAACAAGCTACATTCATCTTTCATGCTACTTAATCTTAATGACCTCTATAAACACCCATTTTTGTCTCCACAACTTGATTTAACTATCAACATGTCCAAAGTTTATTCGACCACACGCGAGCCCACATGGCACAACCACACGTAACTTCAACTTGGGGCCGGTAACGGTGCATAACCACGGGTAACCTATGGCAACGCTTCGTAAGCATTAAGCGCCGACCATGCGCATGCGCACCAACCTCTACCCGTGGGCGAACGGCATTGTTTCACAGATTTATCGCAACACCATTTTGGAGTTTTGGTGCTATTTAAATGTGGTTTTTGTTGACATTTAAAAAAATTAAATTTAAAATTTAAAAAACCCCCGACACAAAAACCTAAGATCTCTTTAAAAAGTAAAAAATAATAAAAAAAACTCAATCTTAAAGTACCTAAGTATGTATTAATAATTTTTTTTAAAAATACGTCGCGTTGGGGGACCGCTCCAAACCTAATAATTTAATTACAAATAGTCTATTACCTAACTGAAGAAAACTTTTATAAAATTACTTCTAAATATTCCATTTAGGATACGACGGTCAACGACGTCTGCCCTCGCAGAGCGGTCCCCCAACGTAACGTATTTTTTTTTTGAATTATTAATACATAGTTAGGTACTTTAAGATTGAGTTTTTTTTATTATTTTTTACTTTTTAAAGGGATCTTAGGTTTTTGTGTCGGGGGTTTTTTAAATTTTTAATTAAATTTTTTATTTTATACTTTTTATAGGTATACTTATTATAATGTAGATTTTGTTAAGTTGTAAATACATAGAACTTCGCCGTGGCCAACAGGAAGATGGGAAGCTTCCAAAAACAATATCAATTCAATTTGATGATGCCACTATCGGCCGGAGTTGTGTTGACGAGAATGGATGGATTCTGATAAGGCCACATAATGTAACTTTTCAAGGTCTCTTAGAGGATATGGAAATATTGAAAAAACAATTTTTCCTATCATTAATTTTATGTTGGGCGATTACAGCATATAAGTTGCAAGGGACGACAGTTGAAAAAGCTGTGGTTTACTTAGGTAAAAGTACTTTCGCAAAAGGTCAAGCCTATGTAGCCTTAAGTAGAGTATTTTTACTCTGCTTAAGGCTACCTAGGCTTGGCCTTTTCCTTGGATGGTGTAGCAATTTGTGAGCTCGACCAAAGAAAACTATTTAATAACCCACATGACAAATCATCTTTAGCAGAATTGCAAAGACTGAGATGTAGTCATTGATACTCTCACGTGACAATCGGATTTCCATGTCCCAATTTTCCCACCACCAACTTTCTCATCAAGCGAAGCTAAGAACATTTTCGATTAAGTCATCAATATTCTCTTTCAGTGCGCTTTAATTTGAGACCCCACTCGAGTATATTTGTAGACATTCGATTATTCTTCCCCACTTTCACCCCCCACAACTTTTAAACGGCTCAACCGATTTTCATCAAACATATCTAAGAACACTCGCACATAAGTCACCTTTAATACAAAAAAATAATAATTGAAATCGCTTCATCCGTTCGGGAGCTATGATGCCACAGACAGACAGACACACAGACAGACACACACACAGACAGACAGACACGTCAAACTTATAACACCCCTCTTTTTCCGTCGGGGGTCAAAAATGACTGTTTTTATGAAGATTTAAGTATAAAGTTTTCTGGTAGAGACTACTCAGGTAGGTAATATAATAATAATAATATTTTTTCATTGAACCAATGTTACAATTATTACCTTATTATTAGTGTAGTCTTTTTTAGTTCTAAGACAGAGCCGCTCTGTATTATAAACTTATTAAAATTGTAATGTAAACCAACTAAAAATGGTTAAAAAAAACTCAGTTTCTGAAAATGTCTGGTGATTAATAATAGTTCTCCTTTATAAATTATAATACTTAGCTGAATCCTGCATAATTTGGTAATTCTTTATTTCAAACTAGGACTCGCTGTTTTACTTCGAGCACTTTAAAGCTCATTCACGTATGAGTTTTAAGAAGGTCGGACCACCTCTGAACATATATTGCAATGTTTATTGTTGAAAAAACCTTCGACCACCTCAAACCAAAAGGCTACACCACAAAAGCTCCACTCACAGTAAATGAACCCATTGTTTTTACACACACATAACTAAACGGATATTACGTGCGTCCGCTACTGGGTAATTTATTGACTTTCCATTTGCTATGCTCACGTAGGAGTTCGTTGTCATTCAAAGCTTTTGTGATGGTTTCTTTAAAGTGCTCAACATTTTGCAGCGAGCATTCGATATACAAAACGAATCGAGGCCTTGGTAAAGTAACCTCCAAAAAGGTTTTTATAGACGTTTAAATGTTGTATAAAAAGTAGAATAAGGCGTGGTTTTAAATCTTACAGCTACTTTAAGACTACGACATTTAAACGTGCAGGTTTTCCTTACCCGGCGACCATCGAGCGAACATTGCATCAGAGGATCATTAACATGCTTGATGCGTACTCCAAGCTTGCGTTATCTGTGTGCACACCCAAATATGCATTCAAAAATAAACCTAATAGAGTCTGATCCAAAAGTATTTGATCAGAGTGTAAACAAATCGTGTTCACGTTAAACTCTTACGCAATCTACTTAATCTCTTACTTAAGGGAAATAATTACACATTGATCTGTATTTAGAAAGTTTCAACTTTATATATCACCCCTTTTCCAATGATTATTGTGTGAATAACATTATTAAATTGTAGTTAAAAAATCATTGATGAAAATTGAGGTTATGACATAACAGTATCCACGGGAATGTTTTGTGATCCGTTTGTTTACATTTTCATCGGATAGTTTTGTAACAGACAGCTCAGAATAAATCAAACTTAACCAGTTAACGAGAAAGAGCATGCATTGCTTCATACAAGAACAAACACTACCAAAAAGAAATAATTTATTATAATTTTAATACACATTCGATTACATGGTCACCGGACATGCCGCGTTGCATGCTATGTTCAATTAAACAGCGCGCCCAACTTATGTTTGCAGGCGGTAAAACACGAAACTAAAATGAAACGTATCAAATTTTTCATGCTGTTGCATTTTACTTGACAAGCAGCGCCACCGTGAACTGCAAACTTATTTTGGTCATGCTGTAATAACGTATATAAGTTATTTTCGTTTGCTTTTTTACGGAATCTAATTGAAGGTTGGAATTATATTATGGAATAGTGTAAATAGTAGGTATTAGTGGCTAAGTAAATAGTGTGGTGTAATATGGTATGAATGGTCGGCGAGGTCACGCGAGGCCACGTCGAGGTCGGCGTGAGTTTTTGTGAGTGATGCTACATGGCTAGTGGCTACTGTTTATCTGTTAAAATAAGTAAGCAAAGTTAGAAGGAGGTTACTAAGGTCGAATGTTAATTCAACGTTTTTTTTTTTTTTCATATTACTGATTTGACTCCTTTGTATAATCGGTTCATAATTTATTGGAAGAGTTAAACGGAATGTTGTTCCAATATTCAGCCAAATAAAAGTATCGTTTTCAGCACTTTGTTTGTCAAGCTTCCATCTACCTTACTTAGTGTAAATAAAAATGAAATGATGTTTGTTGTTATGCGCATCACAGTTGGACAGATTTGTTTTTTTTTTTTTGTATTATATTTACCAAATTAAGTTTTTGTGGAAAGAAAACTTGGAATGGCTTCTCGGAAAATGATCAAATTCGGGAAAACTAAACGTTCTTTTTTTCTATAGTTACTTTGTCTATACGTACACGCGTTCATTAGCTGCAAGCGCTCCCGCTTCTGTTAATTATGACTTTAGCATAGCTGTCAATAACGTATTCGAGAATTTCGAGATAAGGAGACCAGGAGACCCGTAGCACAGGTTTAAGTTAGTATGGGCTCCTGTCTGAATCTTCAAACCATTTCAAATATAAACTGTTCACTTCAATGCTACATCATCATCTGCCTAGCTTTCCCAACTGTGTTGTTAATATGTTGTTATTTTCACAGAATGAAGCCTGTCGGGTCAGCTGGTAACCAAGAAATAATGTTTGCTGATTGACCTTAAATAATTTCCAATTCAGCTCGTCCGTTGCTGCCCTCTACCAGTGTTGCCCGAAGCCGAGATCCGTACCCTACAGGGGGTGTCCTTAGCGAGTAGTCGCTCTAGTTTTTTTACGCCCTAGCTGGAGGCCTTAATTTGTTAAGGTAGCCACAGGCAAGTCCGGTTAAGCAGCCGACAACCTCATAGGTTGACCTGCGAGATGTCATTCCCAAGAGACCAGCTACTGATCTAATACATGAAAAATATCTGGAAAAGACCATTGCCCACCACCTACCCCTACTAACCCCAGTACCTCTAGGTAGTTATTATAGGGGTGATTCAACGTAGATTAATATCAATACCACCATTTTCCTGCGGTCGTAAGTCGGATTATACAAAACTACAATGAACGCCTATTCCCTACAATCAAGTAAAGCCTAGGCAGTGTTTCATAAAGCTGATCGCCATTGTCTGATATCTCGATAGCCCGGGCGCGCGGAGGGTCACGGGTTAATTGCCCGCGCGGCTATCGCTCTGATCTTGGGCTATGGGAACATGGGGTTATGAGCTATTGTTGGGCACAATGTGGATGGTGTGTGATTTTTATGGATAAAGAGTGTTGGACGGCAATTCAGAGTTGGTATGGTTTAATTAACAAAATATTACACTATATAAGTGGTATGGGTATGTGCGTTTGTTGTTTTGTATCGTAATGGAGACCACCACAATAGATTTGATATTTTTTGCCAGCAGTAGGCACAGACGGCGACAAATTAAGCTATACATTTCCAGTATAAATTGACTTCTATATCTTGCATTGTACGAAAAGCATATACAATTCGAGGTCGGCTAAAAGTGGAAATGTACCTATAACTTGATATTTAGCCGTGTGTAAATATGATGCTATAACCTATTTGAGATATTATTTTAGGTTTTATGCCATAAAGACCCGTAGTACAGAATTTATACCTAAAATCCCTAGTCAATTCAAACACTAATAGTGTAATAATATTATATGGGATATTAAAGAATGCCTCTCAAAAGTTAAAACATCGGCAACCGTTAAAAAAAGAATTACAGCAATGTGACTGCCGAAGATCAATAAACAAAAAGTGCGAAGGAATAAAGATTCAGACACTTCCAGTAATTTATAACCATGTGCAAATGTTATCTGCGCAACGCCTACATACAACTTATGTTACACGCCATTCTTTTTAGTGCAGCCTGTGAGCAAGACTCCAGGATACCGAGGTGTCCGTTACAGCTATAAAAACCTACATACCACTAAATTATAAAGCCTATAACTATCAATTGTACTCAAGCTCGCATAACTTACATACATGTTAAAACAAAATACGCTGGATAAAAGTGAAAGCCGGGACAATCGACTTCAAAACAAAAGTCCGTACAGCCGGCTTCAAGATAAAGGGCTTTGTTTTAAACTTTTGAATTAATTGGCGGTACAATGTAGGCGCGGGTTGATCGCAGCGGGATTTAAATGATTAGAGAAAACAAATGAATGATTAATTCAATGGCGGAGTTTCGTAAGTAATTGGGGGCTTGTGAATGCATGAATGGAGAGGAAGTGAAACTTAAAACTTGGTTGGGGAAGGAAGTAGACGTGCGGAATGAGAGCATGTTTTGAATGGTTGGCCGGATGATGCGTCAGTTAGCTCGTGCTCATACATACTCATTTTGATATCCACCGGAAATAACAAATTAATTCAATCAAGAAAAATTATGTAAATTGTCAAAATTAGAATAGTACAATATTTATTTGCTTAAAAACATGGTATAAAAAGATGAATGATACTATATTTTCACGTTCAAACGTGAACTATGATTGGCGTGTGACTTCGAGAAGTACTTATACAAGATCAGTCAGTCTTAAAAATCATCAAATATCGAGATATTTATGATATTTAAATCTTAAAATATCGAGAATTTCTGTGGAAACCGTATTACTCAAACACATAAAGACTTGACCGTGTAGACCATTCAATATATTCCCTGGTATAAAACTAGAAAAAAACTTGCTAAACTAGAAAAAACTGGAAACAAACGCCGATTACCATAGTTACATCCTTCGGCTAGCAGGTCGACGACCGCAGAGCCAACACTCTCCCACCGATAACATTGCTGCATCTCTAAATTATTTCATTATCATTCGATGCTCTCGATTTCTCATAACCTACCTATCTTCATGTATAATATATGCAAATACATGATAGTGGAGCCGTGGAGCCGCTCTCTCCTAACCAAACAGAGAGCGCACACGATTTTAACGAACAAACTCTACACAATGGGTCTTTCAAATGATTGAGCTAATATAGCTTTTATTAAATGAGTTTGGACCTTAATGAGTCACTTTAAGATTTAGTTTCATTGGAGGTTCGTTTGTTTGATCTTAGAACTTAAGTTTGAAGTGAAATTAATAGTGGAAACACGGATAATTACAAAATGGAGTGTTCAATTGACATTTTATAATTAGTGAATAACTGAAACTGCACTATAACTACAAACATTACTTCGCCAGGTCTGCTTTAAGTCATTGAAATTGACAGCAGTTTTTTACACAAACCCATCATCTTACTGCTGGGCCCAATCCTCAACTGTTTCAGAATTCGTGAGCGAAACAAGCCATTAAATACATAGATATGCTAATCTTTGAGGCCATAAAAATATCGCTAACGCCCCTTAGAAATTCGGTGAGGCTAAAGGCTAAAGCTCTTGACCCAACAAATATGCTGATTAGCTATCCAGTTCTTATTTATTCTTTGAGTGAAACCGAATGCGCATGCGCTGGCAGGCTGTTTGTAGAAACGTCTGTCTAAACAATAGTCGTCTATTGTTGACTGCTATCGTACGGATCTGTAAATTAAGATGTGTATGTACCTTCCTTTGATAAGTAATACGTGTTTCTACTAATTGAGTTGAGTAACTTTTTAGATAGGGTTATAGAAGTGTACTACACGCGTAGCATGACCACCGTAGAAATGGGTTTTGTCGACGGAAGAATAGACAAAATTACAGATTGTAGAAAGATTAAAGACAAAATTAAAGATTGTAGAAAGATTTGTACCGTTTTATGCTGGCGTAGCATGACAATTCTATTTCTATTCTACCAAGAATAGACAAAACCCATTTCTACTTTGGTCATGCTACACGTGCTGTTGTAGGCAAACTTAAGTTTTCTTTTTTAATTTGAGGAAAATGTAAGTGTCGAAAATCTTGTTCGACTGCAGATGTAACAGGATTACAATGAGGTGGGGAAATAAAGCGATAACGACTAAAGTATCTTCATTTGTTAGAAGTCTTATAAATGGTACAAAACTATCACGTTATTTACACAGAATTCAAAATCAAAAGCAAATTAATCAAACAGAGCTAAGAATCAACATTTTTTGTACGTCAAAATTACGAAAAATTAGACAGTCTCCTAAAACGCCCACCCTTTACCATTTCCTAGAGGGAGGAACAAGTGGCGGGCCCAACAAATTCCCCATTCTTTAAATCTATCCACGTACAAATTGACCTCTGCTCATCTCGGTACATAATACAAGTGTACACATCCTTCGTAACGTCCTCACGAGTCTCTCAGAGGCAGGTGCACTCACCAGCCGGCTGCCCTTTACATCCCCTATGCACTTAAGTAACGAACACATTCCGCTGAGCGGCAGAAAAAGTACCTAAATACCACCACGTACGAGCAATGGGCATAGTTCAGTGGCTGTTGATGTAGGGAAAGTAGTAATTTGCTGTTAAACTTGTTGTAACATTGGTGTTTTGTGATGCTAATTAATTAAAAAATGATTAAGAGTACAATGGTACTTTAGATAAGTACCGTAAAACGTGGTGAATAGGGATGCAGGGGTGAATCGAAAAGAAACGGACGGATTTTAACATTGAAATAATATAGTTTGCTGCCAAAAGAATTCAAATCTTTTCACTGTTTTAGTATAATTAACGATTACGTGTCCCTGTTGCCAACAAACTGAGTTATTTCAACGTTAAATGCATTTTGAAGTTTCGTCCCGATTCACCCGTGCATCCTTATTCACCAAGTTAGCTACCTAAAAGGTTATGTCAATCCTGCTGAAAGTCGTGGGCAAATTACAACACAACAACATTACAATTATTACTTTGGAGTATCAAGCCGAACGGTTTCATTTGAAACTCAAAAAAAAAGGTTAACGTTTTAAATACTCAAATGAGATGCGATCACCTATCTGGCCAATGAGTAAAATGGTATTATAAGGCATGATATCAATTTGTTATTTAATACAATATACTATATACTGGCATGCATATTGGCTAAACTCCAAATGGAGTCTTGTCCAATACACCTACATTGATTAGGATATCTGCTGGTTGAATAAAATATCTATTAAACTAGTATCTTTAGACTGAGTCACACAAAGATTCCCAGAGGAAGTCCATGTCCGGAGCTGGACGGGAATCGGTACACGAGTGCCGTTGATGCTATTCAGCATTCAGCTCTGATGTTATTCTACTCAGCAGGTATTTCGGTATGGGTTTTAATGAATGACATACAATTGATATACTTTTTATCACCAAGAATAATCCTATATTCCTCGGATAGAGTCTGTGATCTGAATTAAAACACATTTTGGTAGGTCTCATGTAAAAGAGAGCCTATGCTACTCTGACTACGGGTTTCATTTGGTAATATATTATTCCATCAGGCATCCGACACTTAACTGTTCTGGCCGATCAAACAAGATTTTATTAAGACACTTAGCACTCTTAAATACTTTCCCATGACAACGCTGGCCGCAGTTTTCCAAACGGATATCTTTACCACCACAACAAGGTGTTGCGTCATAATGTCGTTTATGTACAAATACATAAGTCTACTGATAATATCGACGTATGTATTTGTGATATGTTATGTAAATGGAAGGCGGTCGACGTGGGCGGTCTCTCGATAAGCAGCCGCGTGATTGGCCAACCACTGGTAACTTAATGAACTTAAGTCTTACTTGAGATTAGGAATGCTTCTGTGTAAGTTACGGAAGTCAAGTTTGTAATGTGAAAGATAATTTTCGAGAATTAATAGAATGTTCTGTAGAATTAGTGAAAGTTTTAAGTTAGTTGCTTAATAATGGTGCTTGTTGAATAGATTTGGTTAACATTTGAAGTCGATTTTATCTTGGATTAGTATGAGATTTCTTAATTGTCCAATTAGAGAACCAGTACGGTTTCAGGTGGACAGAAGCGCGGACGTAGTATGTTTCTCAGATACTTGAGTAATTGAGCTCAAATTCATGTTTAAAAGCTTTAAGACGAGAAGATCTTGAAGTGCTTTCAACATAGTTAAACGATCCTTAATTCCACTCATGTCATATACCATGAACACATTGCCACAAAATTAGGTGTACTAACAATGCCTAACAGCTGGCAAGAATCTCTCTATTTACTCTCTTCTTAACACAATATAATTGTATGTTAATCTGCATATCGTCTTGTATCATTTCAAGATCAGTTCAATCTGTGCGCAGTAATTCCCGGCATTAAGGACGCTATAACATTTTTCTACAAATATCGGTGGTTTTGCAGTACCAATTAAATCAAGAGGAATCACAACTGCGAAGTCAATTATGGTCTTAATTAAAGATAATTTAATCATCTCTATACTGGTGTCATAAAAATTGTATAGTCCCATATAATATTTTCACAAAAATACGTTTTCCCCACAGCAATAATCGTAGAAAACGAAAAATAATGGGGTCTGAAAAGGTACCTGTATAGTGAGACCAACTGCATATTTTAACTTCAAAATGACAAGAAATTGTGGCTAATATAATCTTCTACGTTTTGCCTAAATATTTTCTAATTAAATACGTAACTTTTTTATTTATGAGAAAAATAAAGAACGCTCTCAAGTTTCTTCATTCATTTTCTACTCGCGGCTTGTCATTCCGCGCTCAGACGCGCCCTAGGAAGCACGGGCGTATCGCTTTTTTGTACGAAATAAATACGATCAGAATAATAATAAAGTGAGTGCCGTTCTGTATACTGTGGTTGAAAAATGTTGATACTTTTCGGGCCAAAATTATGAGTACCAAACTTATTACCAGAACTTGGTTTAGAAATAAATAACTTAAATTCTATTGGGAATTGTAGAGGTAGTGATGATTATGAATATGTATTCATTTACAAGAATTCAACATGGCGGATGATTATTCAATAAAAACTTATATGAACATTTATTTTCAATGTGGTAATTAAATTATGCAAGTGTCGTCCATTTTTGGAACGAAATTCTTTAATATAGCTTGTGGCAAGGGTAAACAAGGGTGCTGAAGCCGATTGTGAGGTCAAAATAAAAAATGGCGGTTGCGAAAATTTTCAAAGTTTTCATCATGGGTGACATTTTCAAGATTTTCGAAGGTGCTGAAGCCGAAATTCCATACAAATTACATTCGGAGTCAAAAAAAGACTAGGAACATACTTCCTGACGGGATATCCCCCGACCCCACAAGATTTTCATTCAAAACGACGAATATTTTAATTTTTTAAATAAAAAGTGGGCATAGCTATCAACTTTGGGTAATTTTAGGATAGTGATTACGAATGTTTCATCCAAATTTGATCCAAATACGGCGGGTATTGTTTTTTATAAAAATATTATTATCATCGATTTTTAATTTAAAATGGCGGATGTACTGTTATGATGAAATGTCGACATGGGTATCAATTTTGGGGGTTATGCTAGTATGTAGTCAAAATATTGGAACGAAGTTCCTTACCGCGCGTTGTGAAAGGGGGCTACACGGAAAAAAATCTTACGAAAAGTTGTCACGACATGCTTTAACCGACTTCAAAAAAAGGACGAGGTTTCTCAATTCGACCGTATATATTTTGTATGTTGTTGTTTTTTTTGTTGTGAGTAGAGAGGGAGAGAGGGAGAGAGTGAGAGAGGGGGAGAGGGGAAAGGGGGAGAGGGGGCAGGAAAAGGGGGAGAGGGGGAGAGGGAGTGGGGGTAGGGGGAGAGGGGGGAGGGGGAGAGGGAGAGAGAGAGGTAGAGAGAGAGGTAGAGAGAAGGAGATAGGGAGAGAGAGAGAATATTTTTGTTGAGTGTATACAGGTATTTTGTACATAATAAATAATTAAAAAATTATAACTATTATGAATCCTGGAAAGGAACTTCGTTCCATCCGGGTGTCCCTTGACACCTCTAAAGTTTTTTTGTTTTTTTTACGTAACTTTCATTATTTACATCAATTGAAAATCATGTAGTTAATCATCATCTCTCAAAAATTTTAAAGTCATTTCGAATAATAAATACATAATAGAGTACAAAAACAGCCTTCATACAAAAATGTATACATTTTCCTATTCATCATTTCAGCCGTAAGACGTCCACTGCTGGACTTAGGCCTCCCCCAATTTGGGGGGCTTTGCCATTATCGCCACGATCTCATGGCGACATGGCGAGTACGATTGTCACAACCCAGCGCCGGGCACGCCAAAATTGCGGCGGTAAGTCCCCTCTTTGAGGAGTGGATAGAGAGGCGCCACGGCGTCCTCACCTTCCGCCTGACGCAGGTTCTCACCGGGCATGGGTGCTTCGGTGGGTTCCTGTTCAGGATAAAGCGGGAGGAAACGCCCGGGTGTTTCCATTGCGAGGATCGTCTGGAGGACACGGTAGAGCACACGGTAGAGATGTTCCCTGCCTGGGTGGAGCACCGCCGTGTCCTCGTGGAGGCGATCGGCGGCGGCGACCTCTCGCGTCCGACCCTGGTGCGAGCCATGGTACGGAGCGAGATGGCATGGAAAGCCGTCACCTCCTTCTGCGAAGCAGTAATGCTCGCGAAGGAGGAGGCGGAGCGCGTGAGGGAGTGGCAGTCTCTGCACCCTCACGTCCCTAGCCGCCACAGGAGGAGACGGGGCGTCGGGGGACTCCCGGCCACCGTAGGCGCGAGCTTGCGGGCGGCGAGCAATGGGTAGCTCGCCGCCCGGTAAGGACCAAGCTCGGGTCGACGGCGCGTAGTATTCCACGCGCGCTTCAAAGAGATGTCAGCAATACTGAAGGGGTCTGCCAGGACCGATGCCTGCCAGGGTCGCGAGATTGTTCGAAAGAGATACCGTGACCCTGACACATGGGCAACTGAAGGAACACGGGTGGGTTTTAGTCAGTAAAAGTCTGCCACGCCCTCCCGCTCCGCCCAGAGCGGGAGAAGTCATTTGATGATTTCCCATCCAGAAAAAAAAAAGGTTCGGGCGTCACACAATTTTTTCTGAGTTTTCTTTAGGAAATATCCTGTATATTTTCAACGATAGTCTATGATCACAATCCGTTATATTTGTTTATTATCAGAAAATATTATTAAAGTTTTTTTATTGTTACACCTCTTTTTTTAATTGACAATTTATACGTTATTCCAAAAATCATAATGATCATGGTAATAAAACTTGTTAATTGTCACCAAATGCAGAAAGTAAAGTTAGTTTACTACTAATTTTACTCAACACTGCTAAAATAAAATAAATAATACCTTCGAGGATCAAGATTAGTTAAGTAATGTTTCAAATCGAGCAGACAATGGTTTCAGTGTGTGCGTGCGCGTAATGTTGTTGTGTGCCGACTGAAATACCTAAACTTGAGCGATTGAAAAATGTTATAGCGTCCTTAACTGTAGAGACGCGAGATAGATGGCATCAGATACATCGCAGTATTTGTTAAAACAAATAGAATTACAAAAAACAAAGCGCAATCTCTTCCAGTAACATTACTTGTTAATAACAGTATTTGAACTTTAGCCTTGTAGTAACAAAGTCCAAAATACTATAATTTTGAATTTTAATATCAATTTCGCTGATCCTGACTTGCATACAAATTTTACTAGATCGAGTTTAAAGGATTTTTAACCTTATTCTGTGAGGATTTTAAATGATTTTAGCCTGTATTGTAAATAAGGCTGTATTCGTATCGTTATCGCATTTATTGGCGACATTGACGTTTTCATGGCTTCATGAAACGCCGGAGGTATGCAAAGAACCAGTTTTTAGTATTCTCGTGTTTAAAATAAGATGTTTAAGAAGTTATTTAAGATTTCCTTAAAATATAGCAGGAAAACATAATTTGGGTAATTTACTTCCTAATTTATGGCTCAATAAAAAATTTAAGAGCTATAAAAACTGTCGAAGATTCGTTTTAAAAACATTTGACATTTCAATTGCATACCAATTTATGAGACGGATTTTGTCATCCAAATATTAACTTTATCCAATTTTCTTTCTATTGCGGATTCGTAACTTGCTTAAATCCGGAAAGGTAAAGAGCCAACCACTTCCGAATATAATTAGGTAAACAACATACTTAACCCACAACACTTAATGCAAACATACTCAAGATGATCGAGATAAATAACTTTCTATCGTAAAGTTCTTTGTGAAAATATAGCACCTTCACAATGCGAGCGCGTTGATGTCTTTTCTTCGATAACATCTAAGATACGCCACTGTCTTCGCATATTCCAAATAGCGTATTTTCAAGTTCATATTTCATTTTAAGTTTCGTTTCGTTCGACTTAACGATCTATTGTCGCTAACGATTTTATCATAGTTTTGATTAATGATCTGTTTTATTAATACAACGCTGATGTGAGAGATTTGTCCGGTTCAACTATTTCGGTTATTTTCGGCGTAGATTCTCTTATTTCCTAATGACTGTTTTTTCTGTATGGAGGTTTTGATGGTGTTTTTTATTATTTATTACGTCTAGTTGTCGGATTTGCTATTCATTTTGTCTCGTAGAGAGGAAAACCAACAGATTTTCCTGTTAAGGAAGTAATATTTCTAAAACTATTCATCTGAAATATGGCGCGGTCCTTCGGTTTTAGACTGTACGAAGTCCTATGGTGCAATGTAAACAATAAAACAAAAAATACTATACCTCGAGCAAATCCAATAATCATCACCGTGAAGCAACACGACAGATGTAACACAATAAAACACAACACTGCACTGTTAGTTCACGAGTACACATTCAAACATTTACGACACAAACCGACGACACACACTTTACACTTTATAGTATCACAACTTTGTTTAAGAAAAATAATATTATTAATAAAAATATTTAGAAACACTCGACGTGACTGTTCTATGCGGAGGTTTCCGTGGACTGACGCGGTGCGGCGCTGCAGACGCGTCGCGCGCGCACCTCTCGTGCTGTCTCTCCCTCTCTTTCCCACCCCTAAGCTCCCTCGTAAGCGGCTGCAACAAACAGACAGGTATGATTAATGTATACAACTTTGATGACGAGCGAAAGCTTTGGTAAAAAAGTTGATTTGTAATTTTATGAAGGTTCGCGATGGAGACAATCGGGTCTTGTAACTTGTCGCTAGTTCCAGTCGTGTGTGTGTCGTATGAGACTCAGAAACACTCGTTTTTTGGTCAAGAATCTATAATTATATGTGCTAATCGATTTTTATTGCAAGTTGAGTTGACAGAAATAGCATGATTCTTATTGCTTTTTCTCAGCAAGGACCTGTAATGATTTCTTTTTTCCCAATAAGTGAAAAAAAAAATCTCGTGAGCAGTGCAGCTTAGGTGCTATAAGACTTTGCTTCAATAAAAGTCAGTAGACCTATTTCAACAAATCAATGGAACTAGGTACCAGGTGTATTTTGATCATTGATACTTTGCCGTAAAGTTTCATTTGGGAAATAATTAAACAAACCTGAAAACACCCAATTCATGAGAACCAAACACCCAAAAGAACCCAGCACAACCCCTACCTAATTACGCCCCGTCACCAACAACAACCATGCTAAGATTAATAGACCATTTGAAAGGCCAGTTGTTAGCAAGAACGGTAATAGCTGCCATCACCTACCAGGCTACCATTACATCGAAGGCGGCAAAAAGCCACCGCAGACTGTTATGATAATGGCCGACTCTGTCACTGCTAAATCACTCAATGGTAAGCAGCTGTGACGGTGTGCACTGTTCGATAGTTTTTTGACTCCTTCTTTGAATAAATTCTTTGGAGTGCAGGTAATTTACGAATAGTTTGGACCTACATAATAGTACTAATACGTTTAAAAGTATGCATATAAGAGTTTATGTTAGAGGTAGGATTAGTCTTCTAAATTGCAGGTCAAGCTGGAAGAACCGGCTTAGTAATATAACAGTACCCTTGTTGTCTAGGAAGGTTAGGCAGTGGTACACCTACAGTACGCACATTAACACGTTAACTGCCATGGGTAAAATCAAAAAAGTCAAAAATATATTATACTTAGTGTCATTTGACTTTAAGTCGATTATTGATTAAAAAGTGTCGGACACATGGTCCGACATGGCAGTTAACGTGTTAATCCAAGTATGTTTAAGTCCCATGTAATACAGGGCGAGCTTATTGCCACAAACATGGCATAAATGTGTGCTGTGCTTTGAGCTGTTACTGAGAAATTCGTGACGGAAAAACCAAATAACAAACATGTATGAAATAAAACCAGTTGTGACAGACAGAGTGAGTCTCACCATAAACACATAGACTCATGGCGTAGCTGTGAAAAATATTATTTTACGGCTTGAGTAGAGAGCAGAGTGGGAAGGGTCATCGGTCCTCCCACAAGATGGACCAATGACCTTGTGAAGGCCGCAGGAATCCTTTGGATGCGAGAAACACAGAACCGGTCAAGATGCTGGAAGTTGGGGTTATTTCGGCTGCAAATGATGATGTGGTATGGATACCTGTAACGTTCTCTGTTGCCACAGGGAACAACGTGCAGGTATCAACCATTTCCCCTTAATACAAGTTATCTTGATAACTTGGCAAGGGTGCTAGTTACGACAACATTCAGTGTGCTTTTTACATTTAAGTCTTATGTATGTAATGTTAAATAGCTGTCCTGTTGATGTGAATAAATACTTATATTATATTATTATATTATTTCGGTTACGACATGGTTCCTAGTTGCACAGGATAGGGTTTGGCAAATGAAACCTTACGATGTGTGTTATGATAATGAAAGCTCGATTTCTTTTTGTAAATGTACCTTTTAATGGGATTTGTAACTACAACCGTCTTTGATATTGACTTCATATGCCATATATGTTGTTCTGATGTTTTATTGGCGCGCACAGAATTGAGTATCGATTCAGTACATGTTGTGAATCGTAATAAGGTATCTTACTTGTGCGTAAGCTTCGGCCTATCGTAGCAACATATCGAATAATCTCTTCGTGGCTTCACTGCACTGCAGTATTTTGAATAGAACTGCATATTTATTTGACTGCTATTGGACTATAATCATTATTATCATTTCAGCCGAAAAACGTCCACTGCTGATCATACAGCTCCCTCAAGCATCATCACTTAGACCGGACTGCAGATGTGGGTAAATCATGAGTATATTTGTGTTTATAAACTAGACAATGTGTCTAACCAATGAAAGTACCTTTTTATTAATTTTACTTTTTATAAAAACATTTGATTTTTTGTATATTTGTTTGGTACGCTTTCTATGCTAAAAACTGCTGGACAGATTTGGATGACTTTAGGCACATAAGTAGACCATAACTTGGATACGGACAAAGAATACTTTTTATCCCGATATTCACACGGAATTGAGACTTATGCGGGTGTAACCGTGAGGCACGGCTAGTCACAAGAAATACCTAATACTCTAATAGGGTTAGAAATAAGACATCAATATTATAAATGTGTAGTGCGCTGTGTGTTTATGGTTCGAGTCAAAAAATAAATTAATTAAATGACAAAAGCATTGAAATATAAATATATTTTTTTACTAAAACAGTGGATCAAATTCATGATTGTAAGTAGTTACAGTGAACAAAAATGTTACGGTCATTGTAACGACCCTATCGCATGGCTTATCTTTATGTAATTTAATTTATGTGAAATTAAACGTATCTTCAAACAAGTAGCACTTTCGTCGACTCTATCGGTGTTCAGTAAAAAGCCTCGCGATAGAGTCGCACGTGCGCGCGCGCTTCGTAAATTATATCAGATAACGACGCTACATAACACCGCGGACTCCTACTAAGTGTTGAATGCATACTAATTTAATTCCTACCAAACAAGGATCGTGTATTTTCTAGGAGATGGTAAAAACATAGAAAAAATGTACACTTGGTAAGGTTTAATTTGTTAGCTGAAAAGTTCTCATGGTGATATGAGACATGACATTTCTGATTGCGGAAAACTCCTGTTTTCTTTATATTTTCTATTCAACTTTTCGGAATGAAAAACTGTACCTACAAGCTTGAAACTACATTAAGAAGTCCTTTAGACTATCTTAGATCTTTGCAGAACCACACAGGCCAGGGCCACAGCCAGTATTTAGTACGAACAACTGTAACAACTATCATGAACCTCTAAGAACTATTTCTACAGAAAAA
Organism: Aporophyla nigra; assembly: GCA_947507805.1. NCBI lineage: Eukaryota > Metazoa > Arthropoda > Insecta > Lepidoptera > Noctuidae > Aporophyla > Aporophyla nigra. The sequence continues at coordinate 22,195,522 of OX382311.1, forward strand.
GCTGAGCTATTTTCGTTCCGCTTTACATTTTATGTAAGGTCTTCGACCACATGCTCAGACCCGTTCACCGATTCTAACCATAAACTCGATGGGAAACGCAGACATTATTACACGATGCGGGCGAAACCGCAGGCCAAGCTAGGTTGTACTTATTTCTAAGTTCTGTATCCATCAATTTTAATACAAGTACAAACAAACGCGTAGTAAAATCGCGAAACGGTAACATACAGACAGAGTAACTTTCCAAATTATAATATTAGAATTGATTGAAATACACCGTGAAGATGTTTTTACATTTTCAAGAATTGCATTCGTTTTTGCAAGCTTTTATTTAATTTGTCACTATTCTTTTATTTTTTCAAAGCATCTTTGTTGGAAAAGTGATAAATGAATATGTATCGTTTTAACAGAGGGGCAATTCTCGTAATTTTAAGAACGTACATTATACATTTCCAGTATAAGCTGATTTCTCATTGCATTGAAAAGCCTATCCAATGCGAGGTCAGGTTAAACTGGAAATGTATAGCTTGATATGTAGCCGTGTGAACACAATTTGATCTCAGTTTCAATCTGTCACCTTCAGTTTCCCTGCATTTTTGACATTTGATTGTCGCTGAGATGTGATTGCGACTAACTACATTTTGTACATTTTTAATTACGATAATTTGACTTCTGGTCTATTTACATTTCTATCTAATTATATTGGTATGGACTTTATCGTAATATTATATCGCACTATTAACATTCGTTCTACAGTAGTATCTGTATTCTGTAACTTCAAATTACAACATGATGCGAGCAAAACCACAAGCTAAGCTATGTTATTCCTAGTACACTTATTAGAAGCTCTCTGTATGCGCAGGAGTCGGGCGGTGCGCTTTCAAGTCTTCTAAGGAAATATTTGAACGTTATTGTTTGAAGTTTTAAACAATAGTTTGTTAGTTTTAATAGTTCCAGGTATTGGAGATTTGGGTGGGAAGGCTTTGATATTTAAATTACCTTGTCACTTGTGCTTGGGGTTAAATGACAGTTGCGGGTCCGTTATCAGCTTGTAATGTTCCCACTGCTGAGAAACAGTCTTCCTCGATGGATGACTTGTACTTGTTTCGGCAGTACGGCTACTGATATTTCGTGCCGAACACAGTTGAATTCTTTGTCGGGGTCTCGTAACGTTTCATTATCTCGGCGCTTTTTTAATTGTAACCACTGTTAGTTCCAATTTCCAGGTTGATGACTGTTGGGTGGGGCAATTAGACTGCTTATTATAGACCTTCTTGTGTTAAGGCATACCAAGCGACCTATAATATTAATGTGAATGACGCAAAAATACGATATAGTCACACGTTGCATTCTGTGTTTTATGCCTAAGCTTGTAACAAAGCTTGTAAAAAAGGCCCTTGATTATTTCAAAATTAAAACATTAATGGTATTTAAAGGTTTTATTACAGATTATAAACGCATGCTGTAGTCATGGCGAATAATTTCTAGACCACGATCTTTAACCTCTTGAAACTAAAACTTTGTAGAACTCAATCAACTATAATTCCTGTCTAGATATAGGCACTAGGCATATGCAGGTATTCGAGACATCTGCCGGTTCACGGCTAGTGGTCGCGCCACTCGGGGGTCGCGCCAATCGTGGCCATTCCACGAACACATGACATGTCTCATTGCCATCGAGTTAACACTGCAAACGCGATGCTTTCCAACGCCTTTTACAGAAATATGTTGCTAGTTATCTAGTTAATGTTCTGTCCTTACTCCTAATAGGGTTTCCATGGGATTTTGAGAAGACTGTGGTGTGGCAACGTGGTGGGTGAAAGAGACAGTTTTACAGGGCAATTGATCATTTATAATCACAGCACAGAAGTAATCTCAAAGGTGGATATAGAGTAAGTCAGTTACAACTAGGTAATCAGATTTGCCAAGGCCAATACGCTTTATTCGAGCATATCCAGATCGCTAATCCATCTGTCGAAACTTGTGCTTTAATTACAATGTCCCCTTTGAAAGACAGCTTTAAGTATATAACATCTTAGGACAACCAACACAACGTTATCTGATCCTAAACTAGGCAGAGCCTGTGCTATGGCAACCAAGCAACTGATAAATATACTTATATATCTCTAAATACATACATATTATAGATAAATTACACCCAGACACAGAACAAATGATTGTGCTCATCACACAAAGATTTGTCCTGGGTGGGATCGAACCCACGACCTCAGTCTTAGCAGTCAGGGTCCCCACTAGACTAATAGGCCAGTTAAGTTTAAAGAAAATGTATTCCTTATAGGAACTTAATAACAGTTCACATAAAATGAGATACAAAGTGCTTACATCTAAATAACAATATTAAACTTGAGGTTGTTGTATTTGCCGGCGGAAATGGTAGTTAATAAAGATTAACAAGAAGAAGTTAAAATCTCGTAAAACAGCAACAACTTTACCTCAACCTATGCATATACAGTCACGATCGTAAACCTTACAGAAACAAACACACAGATACTTGATATTTCATTCACGCATAGATCGATACACGCTCTTTACCCATTTTTTTGTCACGTCGCCATCAGCCACGCTACTTGATCACGTAAGCCGACACACGTGACGATGTCGGTGATACACTATCGGTTAAAGGACTTATATCCTGCACTTGATCAGGCATGTAATATGATCTTATTCGGGTTCCCGTATATTAGAAACTCCTGTCGTATGGAGAAGAGTTGGTTATCTAATGAGTGAAGTTAGTGACTGAATGCCTTGCACTATTCGTCGAGTTTATTTTGTTCTAAGTCTTTTTACTTTATTAGCAATCGGAACTGTTTACATATTGGTATGGTTACAATCATGGAATCTTTTAATTTCGGACTAATGTTGGGACTCATTGAAACGACATCTGTAGAAGGGGTCGGATTATCTCTTACGAGCTAAATAATTACACATAAGAATCACCATAGCTTTAACAAATTGCTTAGTTATGAAATAAACATAAAATTATTAAAATTCTCAAAACTTCCAAATCAATTTCCTCAACATTCTCTGAATAACATCGTAATCCAATCACATATGAAAAAGATCGCACGCCGGGGATACAGCCGCGGTCTCCCGCTGCGCTCTGATCGCGGCTCATAAGCCTACTAATTACATAATTATTAAGAACGTTTAATTAATTCAGACATAATCTGCGTTAGCTCAATTAGTGGAGCCTGCGGTGACTTTGAAGTAAGGCTGGGTTCAGATGGAGCGATTTTATAAGATGCAAATATTATGAATGAAATTATAACTTGTGTTCAAGGGCGGATCCTGGATTTATTTCTGGGAGAGGCACATGAAATAGACAGTTCAAAAGTATCCCCCACATCTAGAATATACTGTTTTTTCTTTGGGGATAGTTATTTTTAATGAAATTAAGGATATAGAAAGAAAAGGAAATAGAAAGAGACACAGAGAGAAAGAAAGAAATATATCCTGGGTTTCAAAAGCGACCGAAGCAAACACGATAAATTTAGCACCTTACCTCGAATTGGTTAGGTAAGTTTTTCTTTTGACCATTTATAGCTTTAGCTAATTTTTTTTTCATGATTTGAAGAAAACTGTATAAACTTTGGACGGTCAGGATCCTCCAACCACTCTATCTTTTTAGTAAGATATGTTGTCCTGGAATCCTCTCGCCGACTCTAGGCCGATGCATTATTGGCATGGCAGACCTCCGTGCCCAATAGTAGGAACTTCTTCAGCGTTTCTCATTGAAGCAACTTCTTAAAGGATATGCATTAAGGTCAGATGATTCGATTTTGTTTTATTTAAAACTTTTGCTGGAGGGCGTGACCCTGTGCCCAACAAGGATCTGCCTTTGGTTGTGTCATTCGAGACGAATTCAGAGAGAATGGCTGTTATGCTTGACATTTATCATAATCGAGAGCTAAGTTTACTAATAATCATATATCAGACTATCACTTAAGTCAGCATAATAATTATGACTTAATATTGTCCATTTATGTGTTGTTCCACTTTTGGCTTAATATGCTATTGTTATTCAGTTGTGCTTACCTACTCCCACGCATTTTTGCAAGTCCTAATGTCGACTAAGAGAAAGGGTTTATGTTGTAATAACTGTAATAACTAGGTCCGACTTAATGATAGGCTAACTTAGACGTTTGTTGGAAGACGTCAGTATGAAGAGTTATGGGTTTTGGTGTTGAGCAATACATAAGCATTAAGTTTTTGGTCATGAGCAAAATTATTATTATTATTATTTTATATTTCTTCGTGCCGCAAGTCACTGCATCTAAACAAAGCCTTATAACTGCTGTGATTTCTTAAACAGCATTATTACTAAGCGGAATTTCATGCTGTTTGTGAAATAAAACATTTCAATTGCTTTGCGAAGTATATTCTTAATTTAATTACAGTATGTTTAAAGCCATGGCGCAGTTATGTTTTGTTGAATAATATACTGGTCTATATGGCATTCCTTTGGGCTGGCGAATTTTGGTTAAAATTGATAGTTTTAGGTTTATTTTTTGAAATGTATCGTTTGACTTATGTTGGTAGTTTTCCAACATAAGCCGTAGAAAGAAAACTATACAGGGTGGCAGGGACTTAGTCGCGCAACCCTAACCATAGATTCTGTACGTAATTTTTTTGTAGGATATTATATGTAAATCGCTGTACCGTGCATGTTGTTCATAGATGAAACAGCAGATTTTTTTTATAACCGTGGTAAAGTTTCTACGATGGGTCCACTGGGGGGTCTAGAATTATGTTCTGAATTCATGGTTCCAGTTTGCACATCGATGTCTTCATCATCATCATCATTACAGCCGAGAAACGTCCACTGCTGGACATAGGCCTCTCCCAAAGGGAGGGCTTTACGATAATCGCCACGCTTGGCAGGTGGGTTGGCAATCGCAGTTTGGTGTTAAAATGCATAATAAACGCTGCTACCCATTCTCTAGTAAGTCCCAAGTCGCCTACTATACCCACAGGAAGAAATGGTATGGTGCTATCTTTACGTCTGGCAACACACAGAACCGTCGATGTCTTTGCCAACCTGTATATTCTTCCAGTCTACAATCCCAATGAACTGTATAAGCTACCGCTATATATTCATCAGTTGCCTATAATGTTCCCACTGCTGGGACACAGGCCTCCTCTCGGTGAGACAGAGTGGGCCATAATCCACCACGGGGGTCCAGTGCGGATTGGTTGATTTCACATATCTTCGAATTTTTGGTTCTAAGTCATGCCTGTTTCCTCACGATGTTTTCTTTCACCGTTTTGGGAGCAATAGTGACGAAATAAATTACACAAAGTCAAGCGATATAAATTAGGCAGCTGGATTTTTATCGCAGCCTTAGCTAAGCATTAAATGCATGTAGCGATGAATACCGTATTATGGAACACTTCCTACGCCTCCGTGTTTCAGTTAACAATTTACAGCCCTATACAAACAGTATCAGGAACAAACGAGCCGAGCCGATTACAGGCAGATCTGAGATATCTACCGATCTGTTATTACTTAACAATTACAACTTCAAGCAACGCGTATATTACACTGCAGTGTATGCAAATTGCAGGGGAACTGATGAAAGGATAGCTGGACACGCCCTCTACATGCGTTGGTCTGCTAACACTGGCCTGGAGTGTATAGAAGTATTGGTGAGGATTATCTAAGAGTGGCGAAATTAAGCAACACTAAGTAACTTAACTTGCTGACTGGTCAATACTTCCACCACGTTATGTGATGTTCTCATATAATACCACCTGTACAAGAGGAGACGGCTAAGCGGAATGAAAAACTAAATGAAAATAACGATGAATAAATTACTTTGAGTGTATTAATAATCATAATCTTTAATTGTTTTAATAAGATGAAAAAAAAAATGTGCATGGAGTCACCCCGCGTGGAAGAAGTGAAACTTCGTAATGTGGAAATGAAAATAGGAAGGTGTAAACGTTTCTGATAACATTAAAATGTTCGATTTTTCAAAAACTCTATCCGTCAAAACATTGGCGTGTGCACGAACACTTTGACAATTATGCTTTCATACCCCCTCCATGGTAGCGTTAAACGTTTAACGCAACCTTGTTGGAAGTCGTAGTAGAAGTTTCACTTCAAAAACACAAATTTAAACATTTACTTAAATAAATGTGAAAAGGAAATACGTTATTATAACGTACTAGCTTTTGCCAGCGGCTTCGCCCGCGTGGAGGTCGGAAAATATCCCGCGGGAACGTACTACCGGGATAAAAAGTAGCCTATGTCCTTTCTCAGGCTCTAAACTATCTGTGTACCAAAATTCATTTAAATCGGTTCAACAGTTTTAGCAGGAAAGCGAGACAGACAGACAGATAGACAGAGTTACTTTTGCATTTATAATATTAGTGTGGATATTTGATTTTTTAACTAAGTACTTACACTAGTTTTATGTGTTGTTGTTGTATTGCTGTAGGTACTAACATTATATGGATTTTAAAGTGTGAATATAAAAGTGTTTTTAAAAGCTAGACATGCTAGAGAAACTCGACTTTACAGTTTTAGGCACAGAATCCAGGGCGTGAATGAAACAGGCAGGTAGAGGACACAAAGGCATCGCATTTTTGGGTTGAAAGTTGTTCCCTTTATAGAGGCTCTGCTTTGACTAATTGATGGGCTACTTCTTTTTATAGTTAAATATTTACTCAACTTTTACGCCTTTCATCACGATTCCCTGAGACCTTAATCTCTGCTTACCTCTAGCTATGCTTATAATTAATTTGACAGCTACTGTCAACAGTGGCACGGGAAGCCCTCGGAATTAAAGGTAACATGAGAGGTGTCTGAGGAGACGCGCCGACCGCCCGGGCGGCCAGATTAGTAACCTGATAACCAAGTTAATGGGTGGCTTATGAACCGTTTTCGGTGATTAGGTGTTCAGATAGTAATTACAATTTTGTACCCAATTTCAAATGGTATGGTATTTTTTATTCGATACTCACCAAATCAAGACGCGATATAAAATTCGAATGTTGTTATAAAGAAAAAGTAAAAAAAATGCTTTATGAGGTAAATTTTAATTCTTATCAAGCACCTTACGCTTTTTTCGTTATTTTTTACTTTTTAGTATGGTTTTCTAAGAAAGCGTGTTTTATGTTTTTTTTTTTAACTACTATTTATTTTTAAGTTCGCTAGCTATAAGACCGGGTATTTCTTTTTTTTTTGCTATCCTGGTTATCCTTGCCAGGATAATGGCACAAATTAATGAAATGTTTATATTGTCATCGGTCCGTTTTGAAAGTGGTGAAAATCACGTTCAACGATCCCTTAAATACATATCAAGCTAATAAAAACGTATTAAAAACGTTTTTTCATAATCAGAGTAGTTACGCACACATACCTCTTTTTTTTACAAACAGAACCGTCGCCGTCGGTTTACATGGCAGGCTTCCTCTTGACCATTTGATCATTTGACAGTTGTATAGTGACGTAACTTTCTAAAGGAAAGTGTTTTATGGTTTTCTTTTACATTTCTTTTTATGGTGCGGTGTTGTCTATGTTCCTAATCTTTATGGTATGTCAGTACATTAATATCTTTTAATTGATCGTTGATTAGTCTTTGATGTTTGTGAAGCCGCACTGGTTAAAGTTTGGACCGGTGAAATAACTAGGAAGATTTATTCGGAAGGCCGATGCTAAGTTATTGGGAGGAAGTGCATCTAAGGGGTGTTACAAACTTGTTCCAGTCGGAAAGATTTGGCACAGGCGAGGGTAGATGCCGAATGGAATTTTCCGACACAAGCCGCATTAAAGACGAATAAGTGTAGAAATTGCTTCAGGTACGCTTTGTGCAGTAATAAGACTTATTGCACTCCTATAATATCAGCATTGCATTTCCATAGGTAGAGTTATAAAACGGATAAGGCCGATCGTATCCGATGGCGACGTGTGACCTAACAAGTTGCAAAGATCAAAGCGTACAACCAAAAACCATGAAATGGTATTTAAAAGTCTGCGTGATTTTCTGTAAAAACGTATTTTTAAAACTTTTAATGATATTTGTCAGAACATTTATATGGTAGGGGGTTTTATATTTAACTGAACGTCAAATCTTTTATCGCCATCTATGAATTTAAATTTATTGCCATTTGACGCCCACCATCCTCAGATATTGTCAATAGAAAATATTTTATTTATGAATGAGAAAGTATCATTATGCTAATGTGAAATTGTGTTTAGCATTAGAATAGGCTTCGATTACGGATAGAAATATGATTTTTTATAGCTACGTGGAAATATTGCAAGCTAATTTGTTTTTTATGTGCTGAATAACAATGAAATCGAAAACTCTGGCGCGACGCGGTCGGTCGAATGGATGGCTGACCATCCATTACCACGTTAAGCCATTGGTTCCGAGTGTCATTCGTAGATCTGACAGTCATTACGGGTTGTCAGAAGCCCAAAAGTCTGATTTCCAGTCTCACCAAGGGCTATCGTGTTAACCGGTAACTAGGTTGTAGGGGTGAGATAAGCAGTAGCTACGTGTTAATTCTATATATGTACCTATATGAAATTCAAAGTCCTGAGTGACTGACTGACTCATATATCAACGCACAGCCTAAACCGCTGGTCCTAGAGACATGAAATTTGGAGGGTGCGTGCTTTGTGAGGAGTAGGTATCCATTAAGAAAGGGTTTTTTGAAATTCCATTCCAAAGAGAGTGAAGTGGGGGATGGAAATTGTGAATTTATCGACATCCACGCGGGCGAAGCCGCGCGTAGAAGCTAGTATAGTATAAATAAAGTATTCAGCTGTATTTAGTAAGACTGGCAGCTGTCCAACGATAGTTGGGAAAAGGCTAGGCAGATTGATCTGTCCATGTTTAGCATAAAAGTAATCCCTACTAGTTACATTTCATTCTAAAGTCATAGACATAGTCATTTATTCATGAACAAGTAGCTTGTATCTGAACTTACATGCAAAAATTACAGTATATTACACACTAAAATACATTTGAGTTTCATAATTTCATCAACCAATTAAAATTAATATATTTTTCATTTCTTCTTTAGTTCGACATATGAATTAAACAATGTGGATAATACCTTAAAATTTAAAATACTTAATAACAATAAAATTATACATTAAACACAAATTAGCATAGATTAATAAATTCAATTAAAAATAATATTATTATGTTTATAATTCAATAAAATTACAGTTCTTCTACAGCATATAGACACTTATTCAATAGGAATTTTTTTAAGATTAATTTTGAAAGCTAAAGAATACACCACAGTGTATTTAAAATGAAAGTCTGCTTTGCCTCTAACATAGTTATTTATAATCCACGTACTCGTATAAACCAAAATGACAAATTGCTGTTTTATTTGAACTTTAAACCTTGTGTGGCTTTTGTGGAGAACACCAAGTTTTTTTAAATCTATACTAATATTATAAAGCTGAATAGTTTGTTTGTTTGTTTGGTTGAATGCAGTAATCTCAGGAACTACTGATTCGAATTGAAAAATTATTTTTGTGTTGGGTAGCCTATTTATTGAGGAAGGCTATAAACTACATAAAATCACGCTACGATCAAAACGAGCGGAGCAGCAACGAAAAATGGTCGAAAACTAGCAGGCAATTCGATGCGACGGGAAGGGACAGAGAAGCAAAAATTTGATGCGAGCGAAGTCGCGGGCAGAAGCTAGTACACTTATAAAGACTGTCAAACGCTGGAGTTTATTCAAGTCGAACACAGACAACACCGAAGTTTAGTGAAACTTAACACTCTGTCATAAAAAGAAATAAAATCAAACATAACAAGTACCCATGTCACACTTATCCCTCTCTTTAACTCAGACATGTCAACACAAAACATTTTATCTCAAGTTTTGCATATGAAAGTGTGCTAATCTCCAAGATGTATGAAGTGAGAGGCTTTTCACACCTGCGCAGGCGCCGCGCGGTGGTCTTATTGATGGCCGGCGTACTTAAAACACTTACAATTAATCGCGACACGATATCACCTCGGGTTTTGGTTCGTTTTATTTATGAGACGATAAAGCTTACGTTTTGGGATGTCTCGGATTCTTTCCATGGTAATTTATACTTTTTGGAGCAGTTGATTTACTCAGCTGTTGCGGAAACGCATCGTGACTCGACATAAACTGTTCCATAAGTAAAGTGGGTGAACAAATAATCATGAACACCGAATAATTGTGAAAAAATCGTGATTTATATTATAACATAACAGCACGACTTGTAATACACCCCATTTCGCCAATTATGTTTAAGTTCCATGTAATCGGCGTATTAACCGGTCATAAAAATGATTGTTATCGTTATCATATACATTTGTGATATTAACATTATATCATCAATGATAGAAACCGATTCTGATAATATTAGGTAAAATTGTATGAAAACTATGCTAAAACATAGCATTAACTGCTACAAGAATATGACATTGAAATTGTTGAGTGGTAAACCTACATGCGCTTTTAAATAAAGGATAAATTTAACCACATCGTCTTTAGATCAAAATCAAAAGTCATTTATTCAAATTAGGCTAAGGATCAGCACTTTTCGAACGTAGCTGTTGGTTCTCCTATGAATAATTAAATAAATAAATAAATAAAATTACAAAGGACAGTCCCCCCAAAACGCCCACCCTTCACCACTTCCTAGTGCTTTAGCTGGGAAGAAGAAGTGGCGCAACAAACTCCCCAGCAGCACAGATAATCTAATAAATACCGAATTGTTTAGCCTCTAGCGGTATAGTTGTCTTGAATAGTCTTGATGACTTTGTATAATTTAAACATTATTTCCTTATCTTTTTCTACGAATTTTATGTATGCTCATGATATACTGCGAGCGATATAAAAGCATGTAACCGCATCGCAAAATAAGTTTATAACTTTTATTGGCAAAGCCAGAATATAAACATAAAACGCTTTTATATTGCAATAGCTCAAAAACCATTAAAATAAATTACCGTTCCGTCCATATATCACGATGCTACATGTCTGCAGTTTAAAGAAATAATAATAAAGTTGACGTCCATGTCCAAATAAAATATATATTGGTGTTTTAGAACTGGTTTTTGGATGGGAAATAAATCTATCAGCGTCTGAGTATTTTTGGCTAAAGTCTCAATTTGTAATCGTTGTATTTGTATCAATTTGTAGTCGGAAATTTGCTGGAATAAATCGACCGACAAAATATTCAAAGCGTTGGCGTTTGCTATAATTTCTACAATGCTTTTCTACAGGATTGACATAAGCTTTGCAGTAGCTTATGTCAATGAATGGACATTATTGACTTTCCACCACCGTTATCGTTGATAAAATTTCACTTTGTCTAGCCAAGGCCTAGGTCACTAAGGTAGTAATTATTCAATCTAGTCATAGGTACAGCTTCTTGTCTCAGACTTACTGTAGTTAAGTCATCTTATTGGTAACTAACTTAAATTCGAAGAAGAAATTTTCAAAGAATTGATTCTAGTCGTCAAACAAAACAAACCCGTACGATACTGCCTTTTGGAAGGAGCGAATAGCCAAAAATCTCCACCAATCTCTTTTAAAAATACATCATTAATTACATCATTATAGGTTGAAACGATGGCCCTAGATTAAAATTACTATACCACAATAGTTAAAAGAATACAAAATAAAGTAAAGCTCGTTTACATTACCAACTTCTCTTTTAGAATTTTTGATTATCTCTGGCACAAACTAAGGTAAATTAAAAAGTAGATGAATGTTTCCAGATAAGGCAGAAACATAGTTTTGTGTCTAGACATTTTGGCAAAACTGTAAATAGATGACCAAACAGGTTTTTGACCATAATTTTTATGTTTAATGGATTCCACCGACACGATGTGATAAATCTTTCGTTCGCATAACCTAATGTTTCGGTCACGCTTTCAAATAGTTGTTGTTATTAAATATTTGTACAATTGTCGTAATACACGTGTGAACATTTGTTGGTCTGTCCAACTGTAAAATCAATTACCATTGTTACTAGAAGTGGCGCCAGCACTTTCTATAATTACTTGTAAAATGTTATGGGAAAATGGAAAATACTGATTTTGCTATTTTACTGGCAACTGAGCTTATATGTTTTACTTGTTAAAGTCTTAAGGCCCTCTTGTAGTTGAAGACGTTTCGGCAAACACTGGCCGGTCGTTGCGAGCGCTTGAGCTGCTAGATTTTGTGTATAATTGTTTCGTGGGGACAAAATGATAAGGAAATTATAAAATATTTTCTCACCATGTCCTAAAAAACAATAAAACCTATCTTTTGGTATAAGTTTTACATGGTTTAATGATGGAATCTCTTCAAGGTACACGTTTTAAACGGCGATTTAGTGTCATCTTTATGATTATTTTTTATCGAGCCAAATGTTTTAATTCACGTTTCTATCTTCACACAGCGCTTAACAGTATGTTCAATTTTCCTAAATATTTTTTTTTTTACCGAAACTATCCACTTTGCTAGATTTACAGAGGTTTAAAAAAGTTAAAAAGTACTGCAACCTCGCCTTAATAGCATTTCTCGCGACAACTTTACTAATAAAATATAAACAATAAATAAACGTCCATAGCACATCCAATTCATCACCGAACCCAAATGGGAAGACTACTACACATATTTTTGCAAATAAATAAATCTGAATTTGAAGGTGTAAGTCATAAAGAGGGGCTACCTCGACAGAACTGCATCAGCAGCACGCAGGATGTTGATGTGGCGCTGTTTTACAAACTGTGCTCCACCTCCTACCTTGCCCGCTGTGCCCCAAAACAAGCAGCTAACAATGATCTCTGCGATGCCACCGATAACGCCGTGTAAATGGCAAAGTTTTGGGCCAAGAGATTTGATAACTGTCCTGCCTGGCAGCGACATGAAGAACAAGAAGAAGTACATCCAATATATCCTTTTATACCTAACTAGGGTTCATCCATATAAAATACTGGTTCTCAGCTGCATCCGGTTAGACTGGAAGCCGACCCCAACATAGTTGGGAAAAGGCTCCACAGATGATGATGATAGAGTTCATCAATCAATCAAACTGGGGAGTTTGTTGCGCCACTTCTTCTTCCCAGCTAAAGCACTAGGAAGTGTCAAAGGGTGGGCGTTTTCGGGGGACTGTCTCATGTAACTTTGACGTTCAAAAAGTGCTGACTCTCAGCCTAGTTTGAATAAATGACTTTTGATTTTGATTTGATTTGACTTTGATTCAATCATTTATATTGTAAAACATAGGTATAGTTACAGATAGTCCATGTCAAAAATATGTGCACTTTGTTTTGCCAATAAATGGCGTACAAAATTAAAACAAACAAGCAATTAAATTAAGGTCGCATGCAAAAAGATTACATAATAAAAAATAAATAGTATTTAATTTAAAATATGACAGTTGGGTAAGGAGTTACTTACAATCTATGATAACTAAAAGCATTTATAAAAAGGCAAAGAAATGAAATCATGAGTGTTTAATTAGTAAGTCGGAACCGTCATATCTCTGTTTATCAGTAGTAAACTCGGTTATGGATTAGTAACATCTATATAAAAGAAAATTAAATAAAGACCTCATAAAAGATCTTAGACAATGTTTACTTCTAATAGCTGCTGCCGCTGCTGGTATATTATCAGCATAGTATCATTGCATATTAGAATAAAACCTGCATAAGGTACAGCTATAATTGTGAGCAGTAAGCACCACAATAGTCAAAATGTGCAAATCAATTTTACGGCGACTTGCCACAATATGTTCGATCCGCGTAACCGCTATTATTTTTCTTTTCCTTTCGCTTGCATTGCAAATAAACACGGAATAACCATCCACATTGGTATTTTACGTTAAATAAACTGCGATGTACTTTACTGAAGTATTACCATTTCCCATAGCATACGAGCACAAAGCATGCGCATTTATCACGACGCAAATAAAACAAAACAGGGTTCGCCATGCAAAACTATAGAGTTGTCAGCCGGACCGTACCGACGCCGAATTTGAATAACCACACACCAACATAACTCCAGCACCACTCTACCTGATAAACTGCCTTATTGTTGGACACATAAGGTCCTTGATGAACGCATCATTATGTCTGTGCTCATACAATGGCATGTTCATGGACTATAACAAGGATTTTTTTGGATTATTCAGGTTTCGACTTTATGATCTGGCAGATAAAGTTAGAAGTTATGTACCAGCTTAAGCATGTGCATAAAGTTATGCATAAGTATGTACTTTTATTCTATCGTAAGTACACATGGGTTATAAGAATTTAGACATTTTAAACTGAGGGTCATATATTACCGGGACGTTGCCTGTCCAGCACGGATGAAGCCCACCCATCTTCAAAAGCAAGCCAGTGAATTTATTACGAAGTAAAGTTACTTCCTCTCACGAGAATGTGAAAATAACAAAATGAGAAACCATTGAATAGCTACGTCAATACTTATCAGTAACTGTCACCTCGCCGAGATACTAAACATTTACGTAGTTCCTGATGGATGGCATCTTCAATCTGTGCATTTTCCTGGTTTTAGAATATCCTACAAACTGGGAGGAATTTCGACGAATATAACGAATTCGGTTGGGCAAAGTGTTATTGGGTTTTATATTTGGAATATCTCACTAGCATCGCGGAGTCTGGATTTGTGCCAGGTCGGTGGCAATAGACTCGCCTCACTGGCCAAATTTAGGTGTAATATAGTTACACCTTTGCCTTGCCCTTTGGGGAATCAAGCCATAATGTTATGTTATGTTGTCTACGCAGAACGAAGATCTTTTCAAAAAATAAAACATATATACAGGATCATTTTTTATCCAGTGCGCAAACTGTAACCATGAATTCAGCATATCATTCTAGACCCCCAGCGTAAAAAATTTTCGCCTGTTATAAAAAAAAAATCAGCTGTTCCATCCATTTTGATCCTGTAGGTATTGCATTTTTCTATGAAACAGCTGATTTTTTTTTGTAAAACCGACGAAAAATTTCTGCGCAAGGGGGTCTAGAATGATATGCTGATTTCATGGTTACAATTTACGCACTGGATAAAAACTTATCCTGTATAGTTAGTGTCCCTAATAAGTAAAGCATCAACAAAGATTTCATGAAAATCTAGGCCGTCTTATTACCAAACATATCGTCATCATTTCAGCCGCAAGACGTTCACTGCTGGACATAGACCTCTCCGAATTTGAGGGTCTCTGCTATAATGGCCACGGTTTGCAGGCGAGTTGGCGATCGCAGTATGATGGTAAAATGGATAGATAACGCTGCTGCCCATTTTAGTAAGTCCCTCCCGTTGCCTTTTACGACACCCACGGGTGGAAATGGGGTAATGATATTCTTAAGCCTAAGCCTTCAAGACAGTTTTTGTGTTTTGAATTTTATACCAACTTTAATTGTTAGTACAAAATTGACAACCAGTTGGTAAGTTTTGTATAAGGATTTGTATTTCGACTGCTCTTAGGTTCTTATTCCAAAAACAGACTAAATGGTTTAAACCACTAGTAAAGAGAAATATTGTATTATAATAAGACTGGGAATTCAAATCGTAGTATTGAACTCATGACCTCTCACAAGCCTGTTCGCGCTTCACTAATTGCCGCTTAGTATGCAGTCTCTGTCATCTTGAACCTCATCTAAACACCATACATCACAGCATCATTACCTGATACGTCAACAGAGTGAATGGAATGTAACGTTAGACCGGCGCGCGCGCAACGCTAACATCGGATCATGTTCAATTAGTTCCGAATTTAACGGATATCGCGCTCACTGGGGAACATACGTCAAAATATTGAGACGGGTAAGATTGCCTTCAAAATATTACTACTTAAATAAAGCAGATATGTATCCAAACTAATATTATCATCATCTTCATCATCATCATTTCAGCCGAAAAACGTTCAGTACTGGACATAGGCCCTATTTGGGAGGTTTTCCATAATCGCCACGCTCGGCAGGCAGGTTGGCGATCGCAGTATGGTGGTAAAATGCATAGAGAACGCTGCTGCCCATTATCTAGTAAGTCCCTTAGTCGCCTCTTACGACATCCACAGGAAGAAATGGTATGGTGCTATTCTTTACCGCCGGCAACACACGTAAATAATATTATAAGGAAGTAAAATTGTTTGTTAAAGGAAATCTTGGGAAGTAGGAACCGATTCCATAACAAAACAACAAAAAATATTTCACTGGTGAGAATCTAGACTATTGCCGAGGGCCATAGAATAGGGTTCATGTAAAATGTTTGCTACTTTTCAGCGTTGAGCAAATACTAATGCTCGCGCTCGTGATTTCAAGACAGATGGTATTATAAGATTCACATGTTCATGAGTTAGAAACTTCATCTGATAAGTTTAAGTATCTATGTTCCTATTGAAAGCATCTGTTCTGTTTTAGAAAAGGTAGCATTAATAGTTATTGGCAATGCAGCTTCTTAAACATTAATCATCAATACATTCAGAAGCGTAGCCGCAACAATGTTCGCTTTTCACAATATTACCTACAGTTTAAGACCAACTCATATATTCATAAGCCCCTAAACGTCACGATTCCAGATCGTGGCCCGTATGTTTCCACAGGTTACCTTTCGAATTCGGCTCAATAACGGTCGGTGCGCGTGCGCCGTTTTTGTTTGCCATCGAACAAGTGCGTGTTTTTTAACATAACTATCATGGCGTGAGGCGTGAAAATGACAGTCAACTTGTGGTCACGATATTGATTTAGAGTAAAACAAAGAACTGGTTAAAAATGTATGTAAATGTTTAATGTGGATATAGCATTATTGGCCTTGTCATTGGTTAAATGAAAGAATGCCTGATGTTTTAATACTCTATGTTGCATGATGAAACGGATTTCTTTCTTTGCTTATCATCAAATAGACAGATATTTCTGGAGCAGTCATATCTCCACGCATTCTTAAGATACTTTGCTACTAGTCACTTTTAAAAAATATTTCATGGTCTACTATGTTAAGAGCATGAGATAGACAACGAACACTCAAATTCCTCGATTGATCTGTTTGTCAATGGTAATATTACTTCATACTACATTATATATGTATATCTACAGCCCAATGTCCTACAGACCGAAGAGTCTAAAATCCACGTACATAATCGTCATATAACTTAATGATCTACGATTGTTTCGTTCCTACAATCTAAGCCCAGTAGTGAAGTTAGGGTCAGAGCTCATAACCGTTAAAGTAGTAAGAAGGCTATCACTGGCAACCATCGCTATAAAAGCGTGCGGCTACTGCAGCCGCAAGCTTTTTGTTACAGAAACAAAACTGGAATATGGAAGTAAGAAGTAATTTTTTGCTAACAAATTGCAATAAAATGGATTAACTAAAAATCCCGAAACAACAAGTTCAGCCGTTTATTTTGCAACGAAAATTAAACGGAAAACTAGGATTTTATTTAAGAAGTCATGCTCCTAAATGGTTTATATTATATGATATGACAACAACAGTTACAAATTGAAATCGTTTTTAAATCATGAATAGCTTAACCAAATGACGACGGTAACAACTATGTTATAAAACCTGCACCGGCGCAGTCGTAGATGTGTCGATATCGATAGCGGGCGCAGTCGATATCGGGAAGTCGCTTTCAAATCGAATTACAGTAGGAATACTCCTTGCAAAAGGGAGCTAAATATGGAGAGCGCGTGGAATATTACGCGCCCCCAACTCGGGTGATAGACGGGTGTCCGTCGCCCCTAGACCCATTTAGAGGGGCCGGAAGAGGGCAATACCTGCTACGGGCTGGGAGAGCACCGAAATCTTCCTCTTCCTTTACGCGCCTCCTTCCTTGACATGACATTTTCGCAAAAGATTACCGCGTCCCACGACGCTGCTCCGCCAACCATAGAACAAATGAATGAGTGAATGAATGAAGCTACAGCTGGCAGCGACAGGTCACTTCCCACTTCCGAAACGAAGGCACGGCGCGGCTCCTCCCAAGCTGCTCATTCTGCGATCCCAGCTTCTAAGTTAATGTGAATGACCTTCTCTATTTTCTACCCGATGCTAAAACGGTAAGATATATAGACAAGCCGCGCACGTCGATCGTGTAACAGATATATGTCGAGCCCTTATCTCGCCAACTGCTTCACTGAAATGTTACTGCTTCCAGTATTTATAGCATAGTAACCATTCCCAGTTGGAATGGAAATTAAACAACGGAAGCGTATAAAACTTGTGTTTTACTAAGGAAGTGAAGGATTAAAGGATAATAAACGTTGGGATATCTTCTTTTGCCCACCGATCGTGACTTCCTGGTTTCGATCCCATCATTCCCATCCTATTTAATATGTGGAAAATTCTACGCAGATACTCTAGTTTTGCATGAGATCTAACGCTTATAAATCGGAAATTATGTGTATCCCTTCCATGGATTACCACCTGGTTACACTCTGGATACCCAATGTCGTAAAGATTACATCTCTTCGTAATAAAAATCCATTCACTCACTAACGTATAAGACACAGCCAGAACCGCTGGCGCTAGTTACAGCATGAAATATTGAACAAGTACTCCTTTACAGGGTGGCAGAAACATTGACACGCCCACTGTAGCCATGATTTCAGAACTGCACACATTCTAGACCCCCTAGTATATACATTTTTCGTCAGTCGTTAAGAGAAAGCGTTTTATAGAATAATTTAAAATAAAAACTTTTTTGCAAAAAAAAAACAACCGACTTCCTTAAAAACACTACAAAGTGAAAAATAACTTTAATTTCGGTAGTCGGTGTCTTAGGATCTGTATTTATGGTTTTTTTGCCACCGACTTCCGAAATTAAAGTTATTTTTCACTTTGTAGTGTTTTTAAGGAAGTCGGTTGTTTTTTTTTTGCAAAAAAGTTTTTATTTTTAACCGACTTCAAAAAGGAGGTGGTTTTCAATTCGGATGTTTATATGTTTTTTTTTTTTTTTTTTTTTTTTTTTATGTATGTTCGGCCATAACTCCGTCATATATAGACGGATTTGCAAAATTCTTTTTTTGTTCGAAAGGGGTTTATTCCGAAATGGTCCCATATAATTTTCATATAGATCTGATGATGAGTTCGGGGGACAGACACCGGAACTCTTTAAAAAATGACAGCAAATCAACCGCGATTTCTGCTATCGCGTAAATATGCATTGTTTGTTTGGAATCAGTGCGAGGTGAATACCACAACTAAAAATTTAAAAATAAAAACTTTTTTACAAAAAAAAAACAACCGACTTCCTTAAAAACACTACAAAGTGAAAAATAACTTTAATTTCGGAAGTCGGTGGCAAAAAAACCATAAATACAGATCCTAAGACACCGACTTCCGAAATTAAAGTTATTTTTCACTTTGTAGTGTTTTTAAGGAAGTCAGTTGTTTTTTTTTTGCAAAAAAGTTTTTATTTTTAAATTTTTAGTTGTGGTATTCACCCTGCACTAATTCCAAACGTCAACCCGATTCAGTTTTTATAAAATTTGACGAAAGAGCATTGCGTGAAATGCAACGATTAAGGCAATTGTAAATTTGTATAAAAATATAATAAATGGCCAGGCCAAAATGATTAAGGCTGCTTTTTTTTTATTAAGCAGACAGTAGAGTGGGTAAGAGCCCACTCTAGTGTCTGCTGAGGAATCAATTCTCGATGTCAACGAGTATGTCTATCTAGGACAAGATATCTTCTAACTCCTGATCGATAAGGAGTTGTACCTTCCATCATCAGCTCAACGGAATATAAGAATACAAGTAACGGTCTAAACGTGCCTATAATATTCAAAGAATTATCCCCTAACCTTCTAACCTTTCACTGTAAGTTCCTATATGTACTGTTCACCGATGAGGAGTTCCATGCGGTATCTTCGAAGACTATAATTAGTTCACCACGGATGGATAGATAGAACCAGCAATTATTTTTGATCTTTAGTACAATATCCAAATCACATTACGTGTACTGTTTGTTTTTGAGGAGTTCCTTCGTTTATCTCCCAAAGTATACATCAAATTTTCACAAAATTAATATGGGACCACCTCAGGAGTATACCCTTACGAATAAAAAAAGAATTTTTCAAAATCGGTTGACAATTGGCGGAGAAATCGGTGAACATACATTAAAAAAAAAAAAAATACATACAGTCGAACATATAACCTCCTCCTTTTTTTGAAGTCGGTTAAAAATGCACAACCTACGCCTTCAAAATGTATCTATAATAGGATTTATTAAGTATATTATATGGATAACAGCTTTAAATTAATAAAGAAAAAAACAATTATAACCTAAATTAACTAAAACTATTAACAAATTAAAAAAAATTGCGTCGAAAAATCATGCACATCGCTGTCGACTGGTAGTGTACCCAAGAGACTGGCGGCATTACCACGTTGTATAGCAATGCTTAGCCTCTGGCCAAGGTAAAAACCAGCTCTTGGGTCGCGAGAAGTGTCCACCAGCCGCTTAGAAATTTCCTTAAATAGGCTAAGAGCACTCGGTCCCCACGACCCGAGCGTTTCAACCCCAAACGGCTCAAAAATATATTGAACAATAAGGTTATTATACTTACGCCGCTTGAGGTTTTCCGCAGCCGCAGCAGCGGCACCAGCACAGCACGCCGTGCCAGGAAGACGACGCACGTTGCATCCCACACTAAAGGCCTACCCAACTTCCATGGAAATAAAGATATACCGTCCGGTCTCTTGCCATCGTCGCGTGCCAAGCCATTGGGTTCTAATACAGCTGGGACGCCGACGGTGACAAGAGCTCGTCGGATTATGTCATTAATGTTTGCGTGCCGCGCTAATCGACTTCGCACTTCGGCTGCAAGACAGGCCGTGGTGTCCTAGACTGGTGACAACTTCGCCACAGTGATAGCGATGAGGAGAACAACACGGAGCTCCCAAACGTAGGGAAACAGCGAGGCGGAAAGTAGTGTCGTCGAACAAGGTGCCTATATTCGACGACGGTAGTTTACCCACAGCCAGCAGGCGCGCACGCTCCGCAGTAGGAGCAGACGTGTTGAGCAAATTGTCTTGTACTACTCTGCAGAGCGGTTTATAATAGTGGTTTTTTACTATACATATTATATCCGATAAAAAATCATATGAACTGAATCAATCGTATCGGTTGCGCGTCGATTTCGGAATGCCACCCTGTATGACGAATGAGACCGCTAAGGAGGACTTTTGATCATACACCTCTAAATGGGTTAAATAGGTGATTAAAGTTTATATGGAACTTTATCACTTTTACCTATGGGAAATCTTGTCAATATAGCCGCACCTAAGGCGCAAAAGCGCTAAGCCCATAGACCACAGCATCTCCTGCCGGGGTCACATGATTCCTGCCGGGGTCGCGTGATTGTTCGAAAGAGATACCGTGACCCTGGCACATGGGCAACTGAAGGAACACGGGTGGGTTTTAGTCAATAAAAGACTGACACGCCCTCCGCCCAGAGCGGGAGAAGTTATTTGACGATTTCCCATCCAAAAAAAAAAATGACCACAGCATCTTATCATTCAGCAGGTTTAATGATTTAACACTTTCGAGCTCGATGGTCGTAATGAAGCCGTGACTGACGCGGTAATGACTAAAACCAACAGAATTACTTTTATTATAACATTTATCACTAATTGGCTGTTTAATGTAATGGCCGTGCCTTTATTGAAGTGTTTCCATTAATGGCGCGGCGCGTTTGTGCTGTGATTGGGAACTGTGAAATAGCTTCGTTATTTGTTTTTGTTGTTTCGTTAATTGTTAAGATTGAATGAATCGTATATTGATTGAAGAAAGAGAAAGATAAAAAATATCTATTTGACATAAAACCAATTCTGTAAATAGAAAAGGAATCTATTATCTATTCTGAGAGACATTAGTCATCAACTCATCATCACTACATAATATAAAACAAAGTCGTTTCCCTCTGTCTGTCCCTATGTATGCTTAGATCTTTAAAACTACACAACGGATTTTGATGCGGTTTTTTTAATATATAGAGTGATTCAAGAGGAAGGTTTATACGTATAATACGCAGACGAAGCCGCCGGCAAAAGCTAGTTGGTCACAATTTAAAAACAAAATTTTAACCGTCTGAATTTAAGTTTAAGTGCGTTTAAGTGCATGAAACATGGGAAGAAACTGATTTGTCTCATGCCTAAAACCTCCAAAATTCTTCTTCAAAACGAAAATAATAATAAATATCTTAGCACAACCAACACACCGTTATCTGATCTCAAACTAGGCAGAGCCTGTACTATGGCAACCAGACAACTGATAAATATACTTATATATTTCTAAATACATACATATTATAGATAAAGTACACCCAGACACAGAACAAATGATTGTGCTCATCACACAAAGATTTGTCCTGGATGGGAATCGAAACCACGACCTCAGTCTTTGCAGTCAGGGTCACTAACCACTAGACTAACAGGTCAGACGATCAAATTATGGACAGAATATAAAGAGTAATTAACCCACACATTATCACTTCCAACCAACATCATCACATGAATTCTCCTCACTCTATCAGCGTAGGTAGACCCGCGTGCCCGCGTCGATACGCACTATACGAATTCATTCAAACCCGAATGGTCCACTATGTTACATTCACATTGTCTGTGCCAGTTCATAAGTACAACTTGCAACTGTTCTGTGCTCCGTTTGTTTGCATTTCAATCAGTGCAGCGGTATTATGTGAAGTGTTCGCACGTTCACGTTAGCCAAGCTACATCAGACAGGTTTGAATTATTTTTGGGCAAAATTATTTGTGTCTAATGTCTTTGAAGAAAGGACTACCCCTGAAGGTTCCTACTTTAAATGTTTAAAATCTATTCGTTTCCATCTCATTGTCGGAGAGACAGACCATGATCTGCGTTAGGACATAGGATACTTCTATCCCGGTGGTACATACATTTCCTTAGTTTAATTTTCGACTTAAATGCACGAAGTTGCGGGCAAAAGCTAGTCAGTATTAAATTACTAATCAATCACGGCTAATTGAAAAGATAATCATTATGTTCATTGATTGAGCTAAACGTTGTCAGGTAACACTAAACTGCATCTATATCCTAGACATATCTTCACAGCATCAATAAAAACCGTAGCATTTTTCCTGCGATACATATCTCAGGTAAATCTAAGTCGTACGCGCATGTAAGCTCGGAGCGGCAATTACGTTGCGCTGGCGCATCGCTCCCCCGAGGGTAGGCAGAATGGTAACATCGTCGGCACGCGAGTTTCTGTACATTTCCACAAATTACGTTTAATGGCACGTTTGTCGAGATGTAGTTCCTCGTTGAAAGTAGAGCTAGAGGTTAATAGTTACAAGATCTAAAATACGGTATTAAATAACTAACGAGGATAAACAGTTCTTTGATTTATTTCAAACCTATAGCAAACTGTCCTGTAAAATTTCCAGGAAACTGGTTTATGGACAGCAACGAAATAAGTGAACTTTTGAAACACATAATGCAATCTACCTGAAAGTCTATGCACCTTAGACCTCACGTGGATATGCAGTTTTGCATAATTATGCAAAATGACTGCATATTTCTGCAGCTAAGCCTTCCTTGTGCTTCCATTTTAAAGAGTTTGATGTTTGGAAAAAGAGTGAGTTAAGCTAAACTATTTATTAAACTTTGTTTTCCAATTCAGTGATGCACTGGCAAACCTGCTGGTGTTAATGCCTGCTCCATTTCCAGCAGTAACCACTTTCCTTGCCAGGGTCGCGAGATTTGTTCGAAAGAGATACCGTGGCCCTGGCATATGAAGGAACACGGGTGAGTTTTAGTCAGTAAAAGTCTGACACGCCCTTCCGCTCCACCCTAGAGCGGGAGTGTCGCTTTTTCGTTTCATTGAGTTTCAAATCACAACCAACGGCGCTAAAGAAGTTTTCACTTCAAAAAAACACTTTCCACCAGTGGCTCGCTTTACTATCCACAGGTAGACATTTTCTTATAGATATTCCACCAACGTTTACAAATATTAATGTAACTAGCTTCTGCCCGCGGCTTCGCCCGCGTGGATGTCGAAAAATATCCCACAGGAACGTACAACCGGGATAAAAAGTACCCTATGTGTTAATCCAGGTAAACAATGTGTTATTGCACTGCTTGCTTTGTGTTATCCAAGGAGCAGCGCTTGGATTGATAAATGATTGTTGTGGGATAATTAATTAATCCTAAAACCTAACAATAGTGACGAAACGGCAAATTACCTACTTGCATGACAAATTTGAAGGCAAGTTTAAAGCGAAAATAAAAATTCTCTTTATTCCCTGGGAATTTCGAAAAAACTTGTTACCTAAATTATTCAAATGAAGATTAAGATTTGTAGTAGTATTACTGGAGCACCCACTATGAAGATAAGTGTGTGAGACGGAGACCAGACGGGTTGAATAAATTTAAGAGCTCCTTAGGATATGTATATAGCATCATCCGTATGAATTCGACACGTATGCATGTAACATAATTAGGACAGATGTTTTTGCCTGTGTTTATTTCATTGGTTTATTTTGAATAGCTTCTGCCCGCGGCTTAACCCGCGTGGCCTACAAGAAATAAATCACCTTTTTTTTTCAGAAACAAACATACGCGCTCTCCGTACCTCTCAATTTAATATACAAACTGACAATATCCCAAACAAAGCAAATAGGACGAAGTTCTCCGTAAAACTAAACTAATCTCTGGGATGAGAGTAGTATAGTTTTAATAAAACTCAAAGCGTGTGTGAAAAGATTAATTTAAGAGACAATCAGAAGTGGATAATGAACAATTAATATTGATTACAACGAAATACTATGCCTACCGCAGAATTTCTTTGTAAACAATATTTTTTGTTTTTACTTCAGGTGCTAGAATCACCAGGCTGCTCCGTGAGCTTATTCTTGAGCAGTCCACGTATAACTGACCGTGTGAAAAGCAGTTCTCCCTTAAGTCTACCCCTGTTAAATTAAGTGTTTTGCCTTGAGATTTATTGATGGTCTTGTCAAAGCAGAGTTTGAGGGGAAACTGCACTGTTTTGAACTCAAAGGGGTAGTTCGATGTCGTTAGTGGCATCCTCGGAATAAACACAGACTCTTCTCAGGAACAACGTGTCAGTATAGTTGCCTCGATGAGATTTCGTTGCAATATTTTCACTCACAACTTGGTGTCTTTACATAATTTTGGCGGATTTAAATTACGCAGCAACATAACTGGGCGCCAACTCTTAATTTTTATATGTTAGTTGGGACACCGAGAGATATTTTTACCGTACCGAGAGGCTTCAACGTGTTAAGAAACTAAACCGGGTAATGTATGGCGTCATCATTGTTTATCACTCGAGTCCACTGATTTATAATATAATTATTTTCAACTCCTTCAAACGATCTCAAAAGAATTTCATTGATGATTGTGGCTTGGTCGTTATGTTTTACTTTAATGCATAAACTAAAGTCGCACTATTGCTCACTGAACGTACAGATTTATATGGTTAGTGCGTAAAGTATTATAGTAGGTATGTGCCCAATTCGTTTTTACTTATAAAGTTGCATAAGTATCTATTAAAGAATAGTTAGTGTAGTTATTTAATTTTATTTAATATAGAAACAAACGCGTTTTTTTACATGTACTTACTAAATCATCATCTGCCTGCCTTTTCCCAACTATGTTGTGGTCGGCTTCCAGTCGAACCGGATGCAGCTGAGTTCCAGTATTTTACATGGAGCGATTGCCTACCTGACCTCCACAACCCAGTTACTGGGTAATACGATACCCCTTGGTAAGACTGGTTGTCAGACTTTCGGACTTCCGACGACCTGTAACGATGGTCTAAGATCTACGACAGATAGCCGGGACCAACAGCTTAACGTGCTTTCCGAGGAACGGAAGGGTCTTTTTATGTAAAGATGGTCACCCATCCACGGACCAACCGCGGCAAACGTAGCTTAACTTGAACGATCGACCCGTGCGGCTGTTATAACTTGCAAATATTCCTACTAATACATATTATAAATGTGAAGGTAAGTTTGTTTGTTACGCTTTCACGCGAAAACTACTTAACCGATCATCATGAAACTTTGCACACATATTTTTGGAGGTATTAGAAGTATTATAAGATACATTTTATGAAAAAAATAAAATATCGAAATATAAAATTTGGTACGGGGTAAGTTTGAACCCCAAGAAAGGACATACGCCTGTTTTTATTCCGAAATTTCGTCTCCATCCACGATAACCGACATTTAAGCGGACGAAGTCGCAGGCAAAAGCTAGTTAGTTCATATTAATATCAGTTACATATTTGATACTTCGTGATACCTTGGTTGAGATTGGACACCGGTGACGACAATGCGCTACCCGGGCTGCCCCGCACGCCATGTGCACTTCTACCATTCCACGTAGGATTTTCGAAACCTAATTTGACTCAGTAAGGGGATGATTTTGGAATACCTAATTGTGATACACGTATCTTATAATTATACTTCAAGAGTATGTGTACCAATTTTTGTGTCAATCGACCCAGAGAATAAAAAGTTTCATAGAAAATTGACCCCCCATTTCACCCTCTTAGGGGAAGAATTTCAAAAAATCCTTTCTTAGTGGATACCTACTCTTCACAAAGAACACACCCTCCAAATTTCATGTCTCTAGGTCCAGTGGTTTAGGCTGTGCGTTGATATATCAGTCAGTCAGTCAGTCAGTCAGTCAGTCACTCAGGACTTTGAATTTTATATAATAGGTTGGGGAAAAAGTTTCTTCGCATTTTTTAAGAAAATTCAAAACATTTTTTAATAAAGTTTATTTACATTTAACTAAAGTATGTAGATACCATTTTGTTCGATAACTTTTTGCCATCTTGTAGGTAGGGACATGATCCCATTGCTATAGAAATTTTGGGACTTCTGGTCAAAATACCGCGACAAGTGGTTTTGGCAGTCCTCTCGTGATGTTAACCTGACACTGCCTAAAGAATTCTGAAGAGACCGAAACAGGTGGAAATCTGAAGGTGCAAGGTCAGGACTATACGGCGGATGCATTAACACCTCCCAGCCAAACTCTCTTAATTTTTGTTGGGTGGCTAAAGATGTGTGAGGTCGTTATCATGATGAAAAACCACACCCCTTCTGTTGATTAATTCCGGCCGCTTTCTCTCAACTTCTTGCTTTAAACTCATCAGTTGTTCTCAGTAGAGTTCAGAATCGATGGTCCTGCCTGGTGGTAACAGCTCATAATGAATAATGCCCTTCCAATCCCACCACACACACAGCATCACCTTGTTGCGAGTTAACTCGGGTTTCGCCACAGTCTGTGAAGCCTGACCGGCCTTTGACCACGACCTTTTTCGCACGTTCTTGTCATACGTGATCTACTTTTCATCACCAGTTATCAGCTTCTTCAAAAATGGTTCGGTTTCATTACGTCGTAATAAAGAATCACAAATGAGTACACGGTTCATTAGGTTTCTTTCAGTGAGCTCGTGAGGTACCCAAATGTCGAGCTTTTTTGTGTACCCAGTTTCTTTGAAATGCGCCAAAACTGTTTTGTGGTCAATTTCCAGTTCTTCAGCTACGTCGTAACTACTGGTATGCCGATCTTGCTCCACTTTTTCAAAAATGGCATCCATTTTATCCGTAATAGGGCGACCAGACCGACGTGCATCTTTGACATCAAAATTTCCGGATTGAAAACGCTTAAACCAAATTTAAGCTACTCTCATAGACACTACACTAGGTCCATAAACATCGCAAATTTTTTTCGCGGCTTGCGTTGCATTTTTACCTTTTTTGTAGTAAAATTTTAAAATGTATCGAATTTCTTCATTAGATTTACTCATCTTGACGGTACGAAAAACAAATGAAAATCACACATTTTCCTAATTTGAATTTGGAATTATGTTCTTAAAAATTTAAACTTTCAATGATACCAAAACCAGCCAGATACAAATAGTATAGCCAAAGAGATTTTATTACAAGTTCATACATACTATAATGCGAAAAGTCTTTTTCCCCAACCTAATATTTAGATTACTTAATAACTTGTAGCCAGATGGCGCCACTGTCGAGTGCAGTCCGCTATCAACTATCAATTAATATGGTAATCGTTAGCCGATTAAGAAAGCAGTGATATAGCATAATTTTATTAATGGCGGCCACGCCTCGCCGCCTTGCGCCTGTGAACAGTATTTACGATGCTTCGCTTACTTACAAATTTACAAGTAAATGTATTTATTTATTCACGTGCATGATGTGAGAGTCAATGAGTATCCCAATAAGACATCCATCAGGTAGGCATTTGCGCTCAAATCATGAGTTATGAATCTGGTCCTACAAATGACTAGTATCTATGAGGGATTCTTTCTGTCTATTGTACAAGTATAGTTTTCTTGGTACATTATATTATATTGCAAACCTTCCACTTTATATGGATGTAGTTAGAAAGAGGTATACCTTCCGCATTTTCATCGATAACATTAATAGTAATATTGAAAATTTATTAGAATTGAAAGGGTGCTTATACATATATCAGGGATGTCTATTATATTCTTAAGATGCGTTAGACTTAGAACGGAATTAGATGAAAAGGCGAAGTTAAAAAAGAACGGTTTATAATTCAAATTACGTTATTTAGCACATACATAAGTGCTCTCACATTATGTTCTAACAAAAAGAAATTGAAATGAGTCCGAAGTCTCATTGGAAAACCTCATTTAATTGAATTATTAACTAAAGTTAACTTCCGGTGTGTTCTACAGTTCTCATATTAGTGTGCATGACTGTCCGATAGTGTGCCCATTCTTCTGCCCAAAGAGGGTATTATTATGTAATTGGGCACAAAATGACGGGTTCAGTTCCCGGCTATTAACTGTGTGATGGTATTAACACTTATTACTGTGGTATGCGGGAACTATTGTTAATAATCTACTTATAGACATGGTATTTCGTGTGGGGTGTTTATTACCGAATTCTTCGGCATTTTTCTTACATAAGTGGTAGAGCTGAGGGATAGCTATAAGAGTAAGGGACGACTCACAAAACGACGGATGGGCTGTGTGAAAGATCATGTAGCTAGAAAGGAAACTACTGAGATGACGGCTACTAGAGAAATTTGGACGTTGATGTTTATTCCATTGTCCATAAGGCCAAATAATGTTGAAGACGAATATAGCGTTATAGTGAAACTTTGAAAATAACAGGCCAACAACACTGCTCACTGCCTTTTTTTAGCGAAGATTCCAACTCAATTACGGATTTACTACTGACTTATGCTTCTTCTGAGAAACTTCCACTGACAGATGAAGTGTAGAGATGCATACTAATCACGCGCAGTTTACGATGGAAATTCTTAATTTGCCACTTGCCGGTTCGGACGATCTTCAGCTTATAGCTTGTCTTGGTTGCTTGCTGGGTGTAGTGGTAGCAAGCGCTACTACCGAGCATGAGGTCTTGGGTACGATTCTCAGATTGGGCAAAGTTTATTCGATTTTCTGTTTGAAATTTCACAGTAGCAGCCCGGAGTCTGAAGTTGTGTCCGGTAATCCGGTTGATGACACCGGCTCACCTTATTAAGTAGGACTTAAACATTTCAAGCGAAATGTGGGTGTGCTATAGGTACAACTCTGTTCAACCCTTCGGGGGAACAAGGCGTGATATTATGGTATGGTATGTAACGGGTTAAAGGGAATTTAATAATCAGAAATGCAGTAAAGTTCTAACAGAATAGCAGCTCAGAGACGGCCGACGTAGCTTTTGCAAATCAACATTAAATAGGACCTCACTGAATTTCAGCCTTGGCGGCCAATCTTAATGGAAACTAGCCATCAACACGAGAGATAATATAGTGCACAAGTGTAAGCGCGGACACAGGTGTACTCTCTCTTCTCTCATTCTCATATCCCAATGAGAGGGCAAACCGACACTCGCGAAGAGCGATCAGGCACAGGATCAACGGCGTAACGTCCTTCTCGAGGCCCGAGTATCACACTATTTAGTAACTCCGAGCTGCTACTGAGAAGTTCTAAATGGAAAAACCCAATAAAACTCGTACTTTGCCCGACCTGGGAATTGAACCCAGGACCCCACCACGAGACCAACGGGGCAGTCAAAACCAACATAATAATGGATGCAACCTGAGTACGTAGATACTACAAATAAAACATCATCAATGTAAATAGAAGTCTACAAACACAGATGCAACCAGTATTCCCACAAGGGAAGGATCACATAATACTCTGCCCGCCATGTATGTTTTGTTTTATTATATTAATAACTTATACAATATTGTATAGAATCAAGTTCTTCTAACTTAACAAACAGCAGTGCTGCTGGGGAGTTTGTTCCGCCACTTTTTCTTCCCAGCTAAAGCACTAGGAAGTGTCGAAGGGTGGGCGTTTTGGGGGGACTGTCAGCCTAGTTTGAGAGATATATCTAGTTCTTATTTACGGAAATCGGTAAGTGTGAACTGGGATTTTTTTAAACACGGCCAGTCTGTACGTGTCCTTAAACTGCGCTTTCACACACACAAACAAACGCAACCGACATTTCTTTCATAGATCCAAAGCTCGCGTGGGGAGCGCGAGTTATTCTGAAAAACAATAAAATTGAAAAATCTAAAATAAAAAGTATTATTGATTATTGACTTGGTATCGTATTGTTATATGATTATTTACGAGTCTCATAACAACCTCCTGAAATGTTTTGCAGGTTCAAAACTGCATCTTGTATATTGAGACTTCAGAGACTTGCGAGAGACTTGTGAGATTCGTATATGAGAACTAGCCAAGTCAGAGTTTAGGCTACAATATATTATCTTAAGTTATAAGAAGAAATTATATTTTATGTAGTTATAAATAAAGACTGACCATTGAACTTGGCACCCATTTAGATCTCACTTCTTTTGTCGTTGAAGTCATTTCACATTTATGTTTTTGATGGGATTCAATTCTACAAATGTTCACTCTGATTTGAACCCAGATTTTTTATTTACAACGACATCTCGTAGGTCAACCTATGAGGTTGTCGACTGCTTAACCGGATTTGCCTGTAGCTACCTTAATAAATTAAGGCTTCCAGCCAGGGCTTAAAAAACTAGAGCGACTACTCGCTAATGGCACCCCTGTGGAGTACGGACCTCGGCTTAGGGCATCGGTGGTAGAGGGCAGCAAGGGACGGGCAGGATCAAAATGAATTTGCCCCCAGACCCTCGTAATGAAATATGAATGCCTATAGGTGCGCAAGCGTCGCGCCATAGCAGTGGAACGCGCCCGCGCCCCGCCGCGTGTGACGTGGCCATAGAAAGTGCCGCCAATTACACGGAAACATTTATCTATGTTGATTTGTCCCATAGAGCTGACCAGCATCCAGCAGGTGACATAAGAGACTAAGATACTGCCGGTAGTGGCGAAGTTAATGGTGCAGTTGCTGCGAGACTTCTTTGGAGAAAATTGAGTGATTACGATCTCTGTATGACTTATAACTTCCTATTTTAAGTCTGGCGAAAACGTGATACAGTTTATTACATATTGCGTATTAATTGGCCGGAACTCCAAGTACCCACGCAGACTAAATACTAATCCTTGACCACACTTTATCTTCTTTTCAGAATTCTTGAAATAGATTTAAATCAAGTTACACAAATGTCATCTACGATGCATAAAAACGCTGCAATAAAAAACATACAGACTTCCCAAACTTTTTGTGGATTCCAGATCCAATCTTACAAAAAGCCTCTCGTCTGCAGGGGCCCTAAATGCGAAAAAACAAGCACCCAAGACACTAAAAAAGTTTTGAAACACAATCGGCGTAGCACATAGCATGACATGACGAGTTGGACGCTCCACCAGCCGGCTATAGAGAATTAATACATTCTTGCGCCGGCGCAGGCCGCGGCTAACCATCGAGAAACATCCCAGGAACGTTCTTAATAAGCTATTACGTGAGTGGTTCAAGGTGCAACTGATAGAGTTTTTGGGAAGAAGAAGCTGTTGTCATGAATGGACAATTCACTGGAAGAAACTAAATGTACTCACTGATATTTTGTTTAAGTAGACAGTATTTTATTTAACCGAAATGTAGTTAACCACGTTTATTTTAAACACATAGATTGGCACACGGCATTTTGTTTTACCAGCTATGATACCGAAAGATTTAATGACAGATTGTATAAATATTTCTACGAAGCTCTGTCAAAAATGAAAACAAGCTCATTTTGTAGAACGAGATAATATCTTTGTAGAGCATGCTACGCGTGCTTGCTTCGTTGACATTGAAGTCAGGTATTGTCTATGAACCAAAATCAAATCTCTGATATTTTATAACTTAGACCACAGCCAATACCTGTCTCAGGTACTTTGGACCAGAGAACGTAGCCTCCGGCTATAACTTGCATCATGACACTCCACAACAACTATGTATTGATCCATTCTCCATACATTGCTCATTACATCTCAACTACACACTCGACGGCCAATACATAACCAGCAATGAATTAACAAATAATAAGTATTTCCGAATAACATTAAAATATATACTCGTTTGGTACCAGTTATATTTCAAGGAAGGAAAGTAAAACAATAGGAGGCTATACAACAGGTTTTTCTTACAAAATGCTTAAATATAGGTAGACTTGTATTAAGTATAAGTGCTCTGGCACACGTCCATGTTTAAGTCGAAGTCGGTCCTCGCAGAAAGCCGATGTTAAAGAGATACATTGCATTAAGATAAGGCATTATCGTTTGCAGCTTTTTATTTTGGCCGAGTGTTGATACGGGAATAAAAGAAGTGTATCAATGTAGATTTTATCAGACGCCCGCCTTTTGTAAAGCCGCTGCTTCACAGCGGTGATCCGAATACAAATATTAACTTTAACGAATGCTGAGTTTTTACTTCTTCCACGTATTAGGGATATGTTCAGACATAAGTAACTGGCTCCGAAAAGAAATTGGCACGCCATTGTCATGTAATAAAACTGTACATCTTTTTAAAATAAACTTGTCAGAATTATTTTCACAGCACAGAATTTATAAAACTATCTTGTATGCTACGTAATTCCTGTTCGCTGCAGTTGAGCAACGCCTTTATAAGTCCCATAGCCCGAAACTAGCTTCGCGGCTAAGAATTTGATATCTACAGTCTTATAGTCACTTCTTTCAACATTATTAAACCTTCGACCCCTATCTCTCGTATCTTCCAAGTGCTGATTGAGTGCAATACCACGTAAATAGCGCTGAAAAAAAAGAAGCCGAGCTTCGGTCCGTGTACCAAGTCACTAATTGCGGTACATTATTACTTAATTAAGTTTTAAATAGGCATACACGCCGGTATGCGACGTCCACTCAATACAGGCTTCTCAGAAATGATCGGAAGACATTTTTCTTCATCACATTTGGAGTTACTACGTTCTTGGCACAATTATTATCATTTTATTTTTGGATGACCGTTGGAGAGGTCTGTGTATAATAGTGTCTGTGTTCAGAGAACGCCCTGTACTCTCTTTCTTCCTTCGGATCGTAAAGAAGAAGTGGTTCCTCTATGTAAAATATTTACCCTGTAATATATTTGGACAATTAAAACCTGAAGAAGTATACCTACCCGAAACCCTGGCAAACCCTAATTTATAATATAATAGTGCATACAGGGACAATACGACACACATTATTATTAGGCACATCATATCTCGTCTAAATCAATTGCAAGTGCGTCAACCCAGAAAGAGTTCAGTAAGACCACATGTACACCCACATAGTTAATTTGTACATAAATAATGAACACGTCAAAGAAATCATTCCTCACTGAAAATCGTAGAAGTAATTACTATAAGATTCAGCGTCAGATATGTAACTGTTCACCCATTACAAGAAAAACTTTAAAATATGAACCATTTTTGGGGTTCTTTTGGCTAATGCGAAAAGAAACCCATAAAATTTCTGCCCGTCTCGTCTCTCCATTGAAATATTTCACAGCCATTTTACTCCGAAGACAATAAGCAATATATCCACCATCCATGTTTGGAAAGCAGGCGTATTCTATGAACCCCTAAACAATAGAAAAAACAATTAAGGGTTCTTATCACTCTTAATACATGTAACTTAAGCTTCTTCGTCTTGAAAAGAGAGAAAATTAGCGGGGGTAATAAATAATGTTGGACCCCATCATTACAAAGATTATGACGTTGACTGTCAACATTTTTATTTATGTGAAAAGATTATAAGATTATGCAATATAAATTATTTTCATTCTTAGACTAAGAATATCATGGAAAAACCTAAGAGAAACCTAAGAGGATCATGGTAAAATGAGCTGCACGCATGAGTCGGTCGAAGGTTAAGCTACGCTTGCCGTGGTCAGTTCGCGGATGGGTGACCATCCTTTATATATCGAGACCCGTGCTTGGAAAACACGTTAAGCCGTTGGTCCCGGCTGTCATTAGTCAGTCCCAAATGTCAGCTGCATTCGGTAACACTGAAAGCTGAACCCTAACATAGTTGGTAAAAGATTAACATTCTGCAACTATGTTAGCATATTGATGGACTTAGTTTCTATGACAAATACTGACATCCCTGCAAACTTAAAACTGTAGATACAATAAATATTGTGCATATAATATGTGTATTCATCCCGATTACGGAACCCTTCTCTGTGAGTGGTCCGACAAGCACTTGGCTGTTTCTTTTTCTCAGATATTATATAATTAAATGATTAACGTTAGCTCAAGATAGACTCTCGACTAGAGCGATAAAACTGGATATCATAATGAAAGATCTTTCTCATAGATAAAGAAACTTTACTCTGCAGTGGGTCGATAATGGCCTGTAATATAAAGTAACTTAGATCATTTTATTGCGCCACGTTCTCTTACGACAGTTTAAGTGGTTTCAGGTTGTTATTCAATAAGCTGCGTATTTTCGCGAAGGCGGAGTGCAGTGACACTCGTTGACGAATTGCACGCGGTCGTCGACCCGCGCCAACCCGCGGCTGCGTCTGTGCACGTCTCGCGCGGCCCATTCAGAGCAAACAGGCCGTAGGTTTATGGGGAATTTGGCTTATGTGTATGTGTTTTAGGTGAAATACTTAAAACTGTCTTCACCTGTGAGACTATTGATATTGTAGGTTGGTTTTTCTTAAAAAATCTAGCAACCAAGTCGTTTGTTTTTAATAAGATTTCTCGACATACCTATTCTGAAGATATTAAGATACCATCGAGATAATTTGATTAACGTGGAGCACAAAAAGTTGATTGGTAATCAACGAAATAGTTTTATAAGCAAGTACGAGAGTACTTCCTCCAAGTAAATTAAGAAAGCTATTACCAGCACACATTCATGTACGTACCGCTTTGCGAGTAGCAGTCAATTAATTAGGAAGTAGATAAAGCTCTTTAATTGGAATGCTGCAAGTCGTTAGATCTAGACTAGACTCAGACCACGCAGTGCTAGTAAAGAATCTGTCTGACACACTTTCTTTGATTCCTAGATCGCGTTGGCAACATGCTGTTGACGACACATTCATCTACGTTCTCTGTAAGGTTAATGACTTCTACAATCAGGGGGCTTATTCCTTAACCTAATTTTAATTCCAATCTAAAGCCAATACGATTCCAATGTTAATTTTGCATACACGTGATTCGGTACTATTGAAAACAATAGTGTCAACATTAGAACAACAACAACGCCCGATCATCTCGATTCCACTTAGTTTTAGTTCTCCAAAATGGAGACTCAATTCAAACACATTTTGGCGCTAGCGTCGAACTCAAGAATACGAAACGTCAAAATTCCAATGTCAATCGATCGGAATTAAAATCAAGAGTAAGCACCCAGGAGTGAGAAATAATAATGGATATTATCTCCCTGGATAGGCAAAATTTTGAAAATTACAGTCGGAAAAATATGGAAAAGTAGTTTGTGGCATAACGCTAAAAACACACTAGAATGTCTTAAGGGGGAAGCGTCAGGGTATTCCCCTAAATTCCAATTCTCTTGCGTTTTTTGCAATTTGTTGGTGTGTGTCAGTTTGTATATATATGAACTAAATATGTTTCGTGACCGCACTAATATTATATTTACAGAATTATAATCATAAAAATCATCAATACAAACATCTAAGTTCACATAATCCCCATTTAATCCCTATTATATTATTTTATTTTATTTATTTAAGGAAAAACAAACAGTAACACAATAAGAGATAGACATATTATCTTAGATATTAAATTTTGAACAATTGTGCTACCCACAACGTTCTCCACAGATTACAATGCAAAGTATTTAAAACTAGCTGGTAACACAGATACAATACCTATACAACAGTAATTGTCCTAGAACTCTGGAATTGGATTTTGAAATTTAAAAAAAAAAGTAAGAAAAAGTAAGTTTGTGTGCATACATGATTAAATTATATTGATACGATTAAATAGTCATAAAACGTAACTGTAAAGCTTTGTTGCGATCGCGAATCAAATGTTAAATCAACATACCTCGAGCTGCAAATTGCAAAAACATGTAAGTTTTGAATTTCGCCAGCTTCCTTAGCACATCACATCACCCTTGACCCTTTAGAACCTGGTCTAAGTATTTAAAAAAAAACAGATTTCTGAAAATCAAAATCTTGATTGGTCACGTTAAGTGTAATGTTAATAAGTACGTAGGTACCTAGAACTACAAATGTTAAAGTACTAGCCATCAACAGTCCAGCTTTTATCAAGCTGGTCACGACTAAATACGAGTTCTTTGGTTATCTGAACGTTTCTGTGCAAAGATAAACGAGACAATTGTCAATGAATAATTTATTACAGACATTACTGTGAGTAACGGATACCTTAATAGCGGCGAGTCTAGATTAGGTTACTGGTCTAGACGAGTGGTTTACCTGCGTCAGTAAGCCGCCAGAGTTTTTTGTCTAGTTATTTACGAGTGGGCGGGTCCTACGACCGTTCTTGGTACAGTCGTTGCGTACAGCGCAGGTACAACAATTTTTTTCTTGTTAGTTTTCGAAATAAGAGGTGCATCTGAGGGTTTCGCAATTACAAGAAATAAGGAAATTGTAAAAGCTGCTTAATAAATGTCTCTCATTATAATTATCAACCTATGCTGCTAATCTCAACGCCTTCTACCGCAAAAGCTCTACATTTATTTTACTAAACCAATAATAAGTATTTTTGAATCATCAAAGGAGTCGGTCAGAAAGATGGAAACTAGTTGCCCAATGCAAAGTTTGTCAAAATATGATAAGTGGTTTAGGAGTTATGAGGAAACAGATGAACATACATTCATACAAACCCACATACGTATACCTACCGATCAAAATCATGTCCCTCCCTTTCACTTCGCTGTAGTCGAGGAAAACTTTAAACAAAGCAAGCATCCAACGCTCTATGTCTTTCAAAGAGCTTTGCGATGAGAAAAACCGATTTGATTACTTACCTTCATGTATTCGAATAGACATGCGGACATACAAGGACCATTGCTAATGTCAACCATTTACAATTCTGTCATATACGTCCTTCTATTGACCTGTCTGGACGTCTAATCATGAGTTTATAGCTTCGGTTCCTAAGTTAACTGTAGTCAGTTGAGTTGCAGTTTAATAAACTGTTGTTAGGAAGTTATACAAGGCTTTGATGATCGCCGATTTATTGCTTTACGGTTCACGGTTATGATGAGGTGGTCTTACAACTTACAAGTGTTGTAAAATACATACTATGTAGTTTTATAAATTGAGAGAGAGACAGCAGTGGTGGCCCAGTGGTAAAGGCCGCCACCTACGAGTTGTAGGTCGTGGGTTCGCACCCAAGCAGTTACTTTATGTAAATTTCATCACCACTGCTCTCAAAAACGGTGAAGGAAAACATCGTGAGAAAAATTCGAAGACATGTGAGATCTACCAACCCACACTGGACCCGCATGGTGGAATACGCCCACTCCCCCTCACTGAGAGGAGGCCTGCGTCCCAGCAGTGGGAATATTATAGGCTGATGATTAATTGGTTTACTAATTTATAGCGATTGTATTCAACCTTTTGTCACCTTAACTGCCGAACGAGTTTGGTTGAAATTGGCACACAGATGGACTTCGACCTGTGTTAGGACATTTTTTATCCCGGTTGCACGACCCTGTGAGAAAAATTTCATACCCCACGCGGTTGGAGCCGCGATTACAAGCTAGTATAGTATTTTATAAGGTGGATAAAGAATGGCATACCAAGAACCATAAACTTTCCTAAATAATTATTTCTTTACCTATCTACCTATTACAATGTTACGCTGTTAGATATAAGTCGGTAAGTTCAAGTAGGTACTAAAGGATTTAATTTGTATTTTTAATTGTATTGCCTGATGATTTAATAACTTTAGTCTCTGCTAACTAAAGGTGAAGAAAAGCCTGGAGTTTGTCTGAGTTCACGAACACACACTAGGCAGCTCACGATGAAGACTGTCTATACTTTCCAATGTTTTGGCTCGTGATATTATACCAACGCTTAAAGGGTCCCGCAGATTGGCGCGATGCGACTCTTGCAGATGAATTTCCATGAAGTTTTCATAGAAAATTTTCTAGAGTGTCGTGGTGCTGTCCAGTCGCGCCTGCCTGTGGGAGCCTTAAATCATCTGGCATAAGAAGAGTCAGTAGAGGGTCAAGATCGCGGGTGTATTTCTCAGAAATGGTCGAATGTATCCCAAAATATAAAGATATGGCTGTAGATTCATTTTTACATTTCTGTAGAATTCCGATAAAATTTCATTTAAATACTTAGGTATGTTTAGACTTAGAGGGGTTCAAATCACATACTAAATATCCATACATGTTGTATATCTAATTTCTCAGGAATCTTGGCTAGACAGAAGTATACATAAACACACACGCCAATCACGCACAATGGTCTTCTTAAAGGACTAAGTGCGGAAACCAAACCTTTCTACGAGTAACATAGAGAACAACCGCCGAGATGTGCGGGTGTTTGAAACCCACCGTGGGAACTAAGTTATTATGATCCCGACACTTGTAAATCACACTTTCGTCCATTTTAAATCGCTAAAGAATAAACGTATGCCCATATCTATTACCACACACGACCAGCCGTATGTAATATCATCCGCTTACCACACTCGGGTGTAGGCAGGCAGGTTCATGTACAAGTGTACGTCAGAACATAATATACTCGATGTTTGCACGGCTTCCCGGATCAAGAGTCTTCGCGGCTTTTAAGAAAATCAATGAGGTTTCGACTGCAGTAGATAAGATTTTAAATTAACGGAACAAGCCTTAAAAGTTTTAAGGTTTTCTAAGCTGATTTATTAAATAAATGTGGGTGTTGGAACGCTTTTTTCAGTGATTTATTTATTGCTCTATGGTTTAATTATCTGTCTGACAAACTGTCAGTGAGAAATGATGAAACGAACTAAGTATTAGCACAGAATGCTTGCAATGTGAGTAATGTGGTTCTTCATTTTAGGATTTTTGGTCGGCATTTCGGGCATACCATGGTATAATATATTTCGTCAGGTATACCACTCCGAGATACAGTCACGAGGAGGGCAGAAGTCTACGTCATCACCGATGTGTTACATGTTCTTTACTTCCAGTAGTGTCTAATAATAACTTCTTTTGTACCTGTGCGAACCCGATCAAATAATGAGGTTAAAATCAACAACTACGTTTAAATTGACAATTTAATTGCGTTATTTAAATTTTTTTTTTTTTTTTTTTTAATCTTAGTACAACCAACACATCGTTATCCGATCCCAAACTAGGCAGAGCCTGTACTATGGTAACCAGACAACTGATAAACATACTTATATATTTCTAAATACATACATATTATAGATAAATTACACCCAGACACAGAACAAATGATTGTGCTCATCACACAAAGATTTGTTCTGGGTGGGAATCGAACCCACGACCTCAGTCTTAGCAGCAATTATTAAAGCTGAATGCTCACTGAAAATGTTTCATAATTTTGTGTTTTGTTGCAATAGTTGGCCACTGGATAGTGACATAAGCATTGTCACTACCGCAACGAAGATTTTATTTTTAAACTATCGGGCATCCTAGCCTAGAATTACAGTTTAGCTGATTTTTACCTGTATGTCATTGCAAACTTAAACGGTACAAACTGTTCGACGCCAGGCCAAGGCCTTGTCCATAGGATTTAAACTAATAATTGTGGAAGCGTGATGATCGTCGGCCTTGGGCAAAAGTGGATCGAACTGTCCGCCGTGCGCGGAGCTGATTAACAAATATTCAATCACTCACCTGGTTGAGGAAAACTCGAGGTCTCAGGTACTGAGCCTACTTGGATTTATGTATGTTAATGAGTGTATATTGTACTGTGTAGTGAATCTGTAAGTATTTCAAGATTCCAAGCCGCTTCAATACGCTAAAGATTTCAAGCACGCGGTTCCATGTCAATATCGCCTCATTTCAATCAAATTCCAAAATAAAACCCGTTCAATATCGCCAAAAGGGGTGCTTACACACAAAACAATCGGATCACAACAAATTGTCCGCAAAACTATAGATTCAACAAGATTAATAATATAAATGCTCGCAAGCCAAATTTTTCAAGATCAAAACAAGTGTCAAAATCAAACTGACAAGTGACAGTTTTCATTCTGTTACACGTCATGATGCGTAGGCGCATAGAGTAAAAAGTCAAACGGTCGTAAGGTCGGTTATCTGTGGTCACGGGACGAAACACAAACATAGGTAGCAAAACATCATACCCAACTCCCCTGATTTAAAATCCCCGCACATCACACAATCTTTAATAACACATCAGTTTTTTCCGAGTGACACGCAGTTTTTATCCGCCATCGCTTCAATTAGCAGAACAAGACGCACGGTTCTAGCCGTGGGTTCGAGTCCCGGCTGAGCTCCGTTTAAGGCGAGCCACGCCCGGTAAGCCGGTTTACCGTAAAAAGGTATTTATTTCCCGATACCGATCGACTTACGAACCGATTTATGTTGGAGTAGATTTATTGGGCGGTGGATACACTGTCGTTTGTTACGCAAGGAGTTTAGCTAAGCTAGTTAACTTAAGTAGGCGACTGATTTTTTAATAGATATAAATAGATATTATGATAGTTAATTAAGTTCTTCATTTTTAATTTACTTAAAGGTACAGGTAGGCAGGTATTTATTTATTTATTAATGGTAATCTGTCAACATCACTGTGAGTAACACTTTTTTTTTGTTTGGCATATTGCATACTGTAGCTGT
Organism: Aporophyla nigra; assembly: GCA_947507805.1. Classification (NCBI taxonomy): domain Eukaryota; kingdom Metazoa; phylum Arthropoda; class Insecta; order Lepidoptera; family Noctuidae; genus Aporophyla; species Aporophyla nigra. The sequence goes on from OX382311.1 coordinate 22,236,710, forward strand.
TTGTTGTTCCTATTTAATAAAATAAGTTAAACACTTGTGCCACACGGTACAGTCTTTCTTACTATGATGACCACATTTTGCAGATTTTTCGGGTCTATTGTATTTACTACCACATCATTAGTTGTGCGAGTGCACAGTCGTGCGAGAGCAATCGCGTTAGCCACCGATGGCACGATGTATCGCATTGTGTCTCTTCCTTCTGTTCTGTATGATCTATTTCGCTCTCACAAAAATGTTCATGCAAACAATAATTAAATTTCCAACAAATAAGTATTTTTTACTGCACTTAAGCGTAAAATTATTATGATTAATTACAAGAAGGCATTTTGATGCGTATGTGTGTACAAAACCTGGAATTTTGAGACTGAGCTGTATATCGACATGCGCTGTTTAGAGGATCGTCCGCGTATAACTAAATGAGCGAGTGTCACTGTGTCCATTTGACTTGGTGCAGTAGGACCGCGCGCTGTGATCAGGTAATAATTAAAACTAAGTACTCTACAAAGTGGATTATTTTATTTGGTAGTAAATATAAAAATACACGTGCTATTTATAAATAAATAATAGTGGACAAGAATCCTGGCGCACTGGCAGTAATTTAAGGGCAGAACGCACTTGCGACTATTAGGCCAATTACACACGTACCGATTGCGCGACTGTCGGCACTGGGAACTGGGAACTGGGCGCCCGCCACTTTTATTTTCTACGAACCCTTTATGGGCTCCTATTTATAGGACATGTTTTCTACTCACTGGTTTTCCTTTTACGAGGGAGCAGAAGTATTTTATTTTCTGATATCTAGGTTTAGGCTCTTCACTTAGGGTTTTAGGTTTTAATTCACTTAGGGTTTTAGGTTTTAATTTGTGTCACAGTGCTGGTAATATACATAGTTCGAGACAATTTTAATGAGAACACAAAAATGCACCTTGACGGCATAAATGGGAAGAGTATCAGTCCTGACTTCAGTAGTAGCAGGAGTTTAATAGTACCAGTACTTCAATAGTACCAGGACTTCAATAGTAGCAGGAATACAATAGTAGCTGGAGTTCGATAAGAATAGGACTTTAATATTAGCCGTACTTCAATAGTAGCAGGAATACAATAGTAATAGATCTTCAATAATATCAGGAATTCAATAGTATCAGTATGTACTTCAACAGTATCAGGACTTCAATTTTAGCATGACTTCAATAGTAGCAGGACTTCAATTAGTATCTGGACTTCGATAATAGTAGGACCTTAATATTAGCCGTACTTCAATAGTAGTAGGCCGTTATTAGTAGCAGAACTTCAGTGGTAGCAGGACTTCAATAGTAGCAGAACTTCAATAGTAGCAGGACTTCAATAGTATCTGGACTTCGATAATAGTAGGACCTTAATATTAGCCGTACTTCAATAGTAGTAGGCCTTTAATAGTAGCAGAACTTCAGTGGTAGCAGGACTTTAATAGTAGCAAAACTTCAGTGGTAGCAGGACTTCAATAGTAGCAGAACTTCAATAGTAGCAGGGGTCAATAGTAGCAGGAGTCAATAGTAGCAAGACTTCAATAGTAGCAGGACTTTAATAGTTGCAGGGGTCAATTGAAAATAACAAAACCACTTCTTAATCCGAACTTATACTAAAACCACTTGTTAGTCTAAGCCTTATTGAAACAATAAAGACATTATATTTCAAGTTCCATTTATTTCATCCGTATACAAACCATTTCAAAAGACATTATTTTCCCATTAACCCGATTTTCGATCCCCTTATAACCTGTATCTTAAAATTTACTAATATCGGTTAATTTGTTTATTTTTAGCCGAACCTCCCGTGGTTAGTGCCACTCCGACAAGGCTATCGCGATCGAAACATTGGTCACGCGACAAACATCGATTATTTTCGTTTCTTTTCGTTTTATTTAGTAAACAGTTAGTTTTGGAACGTGATTTAATCACAATTTAATCTAACTAATATTATAAATGTAAAAGTTTGTAAGTATGGATGTTTGTTACTCTTTCACGCACAAACTACTGAAGGGATTTGGATGAAATTTGGCACACAGATAGTTTATTACCAGGATTTATCTCGGTAGTACGTTCCCGCGGGATAATCTACGACATACACGCGGGTGAAGCCGCTGGAAAAGCTAGTATTTTATATCACTATCACGAAACATAAATACTCCTTAGACCATTAGGACTACTTTAAATGGTTGGTCCTTCGCAGCTCTGCGGGGTAATTGAGTACCACAATAGGAATGGTTTTCATTTTGACAGTTCAACAAAATTCATAGCGTTATTTACATTGTTGAGTAGACAAATTTATCGAACATATGAAGCAATGAATGAGCAAAAATCTTCAAAATGATTAAGATTCTGATAAATATTGATAGGTATCACAGTTAGGGTGCTGGACAGTGATTGGTGGAAAGAAAGTAGGTAGGACTTTGCTCAGTAGTAGGAGAGTAAATCAATAGTAAAGAAATGAAACATACAATTTATTAATAACGTATTTTTTTTTTTTGTTTATTCTATAATGTCCATTGCTGGGCACAGGCCTCCGCCAAATTCTTCCAGAAACTCTTTTCCTGCGATACGTCGAACCAGCCGTCGCGGTTAATAAGGTTTAATAATGTTTTATTAAAAATTGAAGTGAATTGAAAAGGTGTTTTCAATACGAGTCTCATAAATGGGCAAGTGGACACTATTATTAAGAATATAGGCTTTACTTGCGTGTGTCAATTAAGTTAATAATAAAATTATGACATGACACTTGAATGACCCTAACCTTTCGTTTACAAAGGGCGTGGCATGGCATTTACCTACGTTTTGAAAGTTATGTGACCTATGTCCTAACAATAATACTGGCACAGAACCAATAAATTATTAATTTCAAGTGTAGTTAGGTATATCGTTCTCTATTTCACTTCCAGATTGGGCATCAAAGTAGCAGAAAAAACCATATAGGTATTAGGTAACTATACTGGGTACCTTTTCTTTCCCAGTTACACAGAAAAGTAAAATGGTTACCTTATTAAATTAATGTCTTACATCATACCTCAGGTTGGTACCACAGCCCTAATTTAAAGTAGGTATACGCGGGCGGTACAACTCGGTACTGCACGGTACCGGCGATAATAATAAATTGGCGACGCTCACCGCGGGGAGTACGCGAGCCCTGTTGTACGAGCACGCGAAACAGCACGACTGCTGATTTTTATGACGGAATAAGTCAAAAGAATTGCATCGTTCTGAATGGTCTGATTTTATTGTACTGTCAAACTTTTAATGCCAGGGAAGTTATAAAGGGAATCATTATTTTAAGTGGCTGGGGACATGGAGAGCGAGGTCGCCTGTTACGAGAGACATATTAATATTTTCAGCAGTGAATAGCATGTCGACACAATGTCATAACCAGAACATTATCTTCAATGTAGGATAAACTTCATCTTCCTTAATAAGTACTGACTGGCAAACAGGTAAATCTGGTCCTTCTTCTTTACTTGTTCACTAAACAAATACTTCCTTATTTAGAAACCCGAAGAAAATTTAAGCCAATCTGAAACCTCTTAAAACGTATGGTTGAACTGAACTGTAGGAAATTTTATTCTGTGTTTGTAGGGGGTTAATGATTCATTAAACCACACCCATAACCTCCATGTTTATGAAATAACAAAACCCTGAAACAATTAAACAGTTCCCTTTTATAGCTTAACATTTTCCGCCCTGCCAAAACTTTTCGGCATGTATTGCAAAATATCACCGTTAATACCGCGTGTCCCTGTTCCTGGTTAATTTATCGGTACTTATATTAGCACGAGCGGTACTGCGCGGTACCAATGCCATGCCAGTAATAAATTCGCGACGCACGCCATTGCCTTCCGCTCTTCCTCATAAGCTCGACCAATCCTGATGATATAAAGAATGTAGAAGATGTATCTGTTTTAGTGGATTTTCTTTTACTTCTATTCAAGTAAATTTCAGGGTCTAGATTTGTATTTTTTTGATAACAATATGGGAACGTGGATAACGTGAATTTGGCTTCACTTCGTTTGGGTTGGTATTGTGAGAGCTTTATGAGCTCTCAGAGGACCTATGATTTACTAAAAATACATTAAAATTCTTACGTTAATTCCAAGCGTTCGTGTTTATATCATGCGCCTATATTTTCAATGGTTTTTCCAAAACAAAAGAACCTAATAATCAACATTTTAAAACTCAACCGCTGCAACTTTATTGCTGGCTTGCACTACATAAGGTGAACCTTTGCAGACAACCTTTACAGTACCTACGAACTAGGTATATCGCTGACTGTCTACACTTTCTGAGAATACAGGCGTCGTTTTGTGTTATGTAGGTTATGTCAAATAGCTATGGGCATGCACTTATTTAGCCTTGTCTGTACGAAAATAACATAAACTTTACAGTCGGTTAAACCCCTCATAACCCGCTTTGTAAGACAGCTCTCATTGCTCTCTTTGCTAGGAGCAAAGCTAGTTTTCCAATAGCCACCTGTTTTGTACATAAAAGTCAACGGTTTACGTTCTTATAATTATAAATAGTTAACTGAGCCGCTTCCATTTACCTCATTACAAACTATGTATTGACATAGAATCGTTGTCGCATTCTGAACAATTTCTCAACGTCCTGAATGACACACGCAATAGAGCGACGCAGTGCGATGTAAAGATATTGATCAGTAACTAATAACTGAACTACAATAGGTGCATAGCTCTAAGAGGTCTACTCTCTAAGTCCGTCAACAAAGATCCGGCCCCTTTGAAAGTAGTTGATCCGTCAAAACAAATGCCAAATAACAATTTTCGGACGGGGAAAAACACATTTTGGGTAGAGTTGTGCCAAATCATGTTGTCATTTCTGTTTAACTAATCGTATGCCCGTTAGTGATACGGGGAAGGACACACCCGTAACTTCGGACGAAACTACGGACTTCTTAGTTAAGGAGTAGAGGGTCCATTGACGTGGTACGATATTGACCTGCGATATTTAACGGCTTCTGACGACCTGTAACGACTGTCAAAAATCCACAAATGACTGCCGAGCCCAACGGCTTAACGTGCTTTCTAAAGCACGGAGGGATTTTGGTATGTAAAGATGGTCACCCATTCACGGACCAACCGCGGTAAGCGTAGTTATTACTTAACAGCAAGCCCTCTTTTGTACATTTACAGGTTAATTGTGTCATACCGAATCCTTTTAAATAATTCGCATAGCATAGGATAGCATAGCCTCAGCCTGTCATGTAGGACGCTGGCTGACTGAGCGGTGAGCTCCAAATGATGGCTTTCTCCATAATCGATGGACGACACCCGCCATTACAGTCGCCATTGTTCCGGAAAATTACTAACAGTACCCACCGAAGGTAATACTATAGTTTATATACAAATTGTTGAGAAAATGTTCGGAAGTGGGTTAAAAGGCAGCTGTAGGTTTTTGTTTCTACCGTCGGAAGAAGGAGCATAGAGCATTGGTGCCGATTCTGTTGTACAAAATTCTCAAAACTAAACTAAAAATCACTAAAATGTGGTTTATTCCTGTCAAACGACGATTTCCTATTCTGAAATAGACTAAAATGACACAACTTAACTATATTTTAGTTTGACAGCACTAAGATTGCACTGAGTTATTAGTTTAGTGAAAATTACAATTTTGCTATTCTGAGTTTGCCGGTTTTAACCAAAAATTTTGACTATAATAATTTATTTTGACTAAATCTGACTATTTTTAATCGCGATTAAAAAGGTGTGGAATAGAACTACTGGTCATAAACAAAAATTCACACCAAAGCTTCGCCTTCACATGCAAAAACAGTGCTGTATTTTTTATTTTTTCTTTTGCTTAAATCTCGAAAATGACGTGTCCTATCGCAAAAATAATGAAATTTTCGACCCCCTTTATCAAACCCCGGAAGGAACATATAAATCCCAACACGTGGGTATAATATTTTATTTATATTTTTCAAACAAAAACCGAAAAATTCCATACAAAACACGTCCAGGCTGCGCGCGCGCGCCTTCGTCTCTAAAAATTCATTGCGTAGCACACACAAGTACCACGTTGCGAAACCAAAAGAAAAAAAAAACCACGTTGAGTGTCAAATTCGTTTTTAGTCGTGTCAAAATAATTTTTAAATTTAGAGATTTTTTCTTGCAGAATAGCGTTAAAATTCTCATAGCCAAAAGTAAGGAATTTTAGAGATAGTTTAGTTCGTTTAGTTCGGTGTACAACAGAATCGGCATCATTATCACCCTGAGGTAGTCTTCAAAATAATTAAGGTAGCTGTTTGAGATATTTCTAAAGCATAAAACAAAATCAGTTATGAAAATACTGTTACCTACTTCTTAAGCAACAAAAAACTACTAAGTCCAAAAAAGACTAAGTCTAAAAATCAGCTGTTTCATAGAAAAATGCAATACCTACGGAGTCAAAATGTATGGAACAGCTGATTTTTTTTTTGTATAACCGACGAAAATTTTTCGTTGGGGGTCTAGAATGATATGCTGAATTCATGGTTACAATTTATGCACTGGATAAAAACTTATCCTGTATATTGTCCACCTAATGCTAAGCAAAAATTTCTTGAAAGGTGTATTAAAAATGTAATGTCAATTGTCTTCAACTAAGCACCACAGTTTAGGGCACGCCACAATTACGGCGGTAAGTCCCCTCTTTGAGGAGTGGATAGAGAGGCGTCACGGCGTCCTCACCTTCCGCCTGACGCAGGTTCTCACCGGGCATGGTTGCGTCGGTGGGTTCCTGTTCTGGATAAAGCGGGAGGAAACGCCCGGTCATTCCATTGTGAGGATCGTCTAGAGGACACGGTGGAGCATACGGTGGAGGTGTGCCCTGCCTGGGCGGAGCACCGCCGTGTCCTCGTAGAGGCGATCGGCGGCGGCGACCTCTCGCGTCCGGCCCTGATGCGAGTCATGATACGGAGCGAGAGGGCATGGGAAGCCGTCACCTCCTTCTGCGAAGCAGTAATGCTTGCGAAGGAGGAGGTGGGGCGCGTGAGGGAGTGGCAGCCTCTGCGCCCTCGCGTCCCTAGCCGCCGCAGGAGGCGACGCCCCGGGCGTCGGGAGTCGATAGCTGACTCCCGGCCACCGTAGGCGCGAGCTTGCGGGCGGTGAGCAATGGGTAGTTCGCCGCCCGGTAAGGACCAAGCTCGGGTCGACGGCGCGTAGTGTTCCACGCGCGCCTCAAAGAGATGTCAGCAAAACTGAAGGGGTCTGCTAGGACCGATGCCTGCCAGGGTCGCGAGATTGTTCGAAAGAGATACCGTGACCCTGGCACATGGGCAACTGAAGGAACACGGGTGCGTTTTAGTCAGTAAAAGTCTGACATACCCTCCCGCTCCGCCCAGAGCGGAAGAATTCATTTGATGATTCCCATCCAAAAAAAAAAAAGCACCACAGTTTTTCTTGCGTCCCATTAAACTTCAAACCACTTAAGAAGATCACCATTATATAATATAACAGACAACTCATTTAATTTTCTTTAAACAAACACAATCACAATAACGACCGTTCTACCAAACACCTAATTTCGAACGCGTTTAAGGAGCTATAAACAAGCTATAAAATATCGCTCGCCTTAAGATCATAATCCGCGATGATTTCTCAATACCGGCCGAGCTCTCAATACCGGCCGGCCGATAATACGCTTAATGGTTCAAGATCAAGACCACCATAAAACTCTGGAAGTGAAATATCGCATCCGAAGTAACTGCGGCATCCACTAATGAAGCCTTGTGAGATTACTAGACTATTAATGTTTGTTTTTCGTTAAATAATGTTGGGTATCGTGGGATTTTTATAGGAAGAGGTATGTTAAAGGTATGCTGGCTCCTTTGTGTAGCCACTGGGATATCGGTAGTTGTGGAAAATATTATGAGGTTTTAAGACATGTTTTCAGTGTTAAGTATCTTTTTTCGATTCCTTCAAAATGATTCAGATTTTGATTAAATAGTGTGTTTAGCAATTAGGGGTTTCAACTTTTAACATCAAACGCACTCCTCTTTATCCTTGAAATATTATTTTGCATTTGTCTCGTTATTTCACTACATTACTAAGTACCTCAATGTGCAATGACTTTTACTAAGTACCATGTATTTAACACAGCAACAAAGTACCACATGAACGGGTAACGTGTCCGTATCAGTGATTCCTACCATACGTGTAGCGGTTACGCGGTGGCGATGCGCGGGCTTCCCTCGGCAGCCACATTCTGTAACGCCATACCAACGCAATGCGTATACTTACGCAGGTATTATGCAGGTGTGAACACTTATCTTACGTTAATATCTATGTGACTGTGAGCTGGTGTATGGTTGGTGAGTTAGCACAAGTATATCTGGTAACTGATATTCCTAGTACAACCTAGGTATAGGCACATGGTGTCCCTTTTTTGCTTTTGTGGGTGGGAAATCATCAAATGACCTCTGTGAGGGCATCGGCATGTCAGAGTTTTACTGACTAAAACCCACCCGTCTTCCTTCAGTTGCCTTTGCCAGCGCCACGGTAACTCTTTGGAACAAACTCGCAACCTGGCAGGCACCTGGTATCCCTGGGTTGAGAGTAGAGTCACTACATAGGCAGTTAACACAACGTGAATATTACTAATGATTATATTGATTATGTATAATCTCAAATAGCATGGTTGTACGGTTCTTTAACTATCGGTAACGGGAACCCATTACTTTTTCGTTTTTTTTCTTGTTCGAATTTCATTTTACCGAAAACTATTGGCCAACGTCTTTTTTTGCTATATGCATCATTTGACATATTTTTAGATCATCGAAGTATCATGTGTCATAAGTATTATTTTACCGAACTATGTTTCGCCGATTTACAAAATAACTTTTTGCTATTGGCCGAAGTCTCTTTTGAACTTTTTTCATTTGCCAAATGATTTGTTTGCCATATTTTCACCACAAACAAACAAAATTTTAGGGAATATTATTTGGTCACAAATACATAGACTTGGTAGCGTTTTCAATATTATATTAAATATAAATATATTGTGCTACAAAATTTAGTGAGAAACGAATCGCTGTAAAACCGACTTTACGTAGTCTTGTCTGCCCTACCTCTAGAGTGTAATTTAAGCCCGCGTAGGCGCGAAGGGGTAGGGCGGTCTGCGAGCTGAGGAGCAGGTGGTTTGAGGGCCCGCCGCCGCGGTGGTAACCATTGATAACACTAGAGCTACACGAAATTAATTGTGACTCTACCAAAATTATAAATGTGAGTTTTTCTCAATCACGGATTTGAATGAAATTTGGCACACAGATAGATTGTAACCTGGATAAGCACATAGAATACTTTTTATCCCGGTAGTATGTTTCCATTAGCACATAGTTAGAATTCTTTTTATCCCCGTAGTACGTACCCGTGGGATAATTTTTGACCTCCACGCGAGCGAAGCGCTGGCAAAAGCTAGTATAATAAATTCCACTTGAATAACTTAAGGCCCTCTTGTAGTTGAAGACGTTTCGGCGAACATTGGCCGGTCGTTGCGAGCGCTTGAGCTGCTAGATTTTGTGTATAATTGTTTCGTGGAGACAAAATGATAAGGAAATTATAAAATATTTTCTCAGCATGCCCTAAAAAACAATAAAACCTATCTTTTGGTATGAGTTTTACATGGTTTAATGATGGAATCTCTTCAAGGTACACGTTTTAAATGGCGATTTAGTGTCAACTTTATGATTATTTTTTATCGAGCCAATTGTTTTAATTCACGTTTCTATCTTCACACAGCGCTTAACAGTATGTTCAATTTTCCTAAATATTTTTTTTTTACTGAAACTAGCCATTTTGCTAAATTTACAGAGGTTTAAAAAAGTTAAAAAGTACTGCAACCTCGCCCTTGAAAACTGCAGGTACAGGCAACAGGAAAGACTGATGTGCTAATCAAGAGCGCAGTTTAGTGCTACATAGTACTTGAGCTAATTTAAAATAGCAATAGAAATGATCGCCGCATCTCTAAAAGAAATGTGTTCCAATTAAAGTCGTCGCGAAGATCATTGGCACGTCTTCATTGCAGTCTCACTTATCTCAGGGTTGCCAAGCAATAAGATGCAAGTCTTGCTGAATTGTTGTACACTGAAAAACAGCCAGCGGAGGTAGAAATAGCCATTATTGTTTTGCATATAATGTAGGTATATAGATAACATACATTTTTTCAAATCATCATCATCATCAGCAGCCTATAATGTTCCCACTGCTTCCACAGGCCTCCTCTCGGTGAGAGGGAGTGGGCCGTAATCCACCACGCAGGTCCAGTGCGGGTTGGTAGATGTCACATGTCTTCGAATTTTTGGTTCTAAGACATGCCGGTATCCTTACGTTATGTTTTCCTTCACCGTTTTGAGAGCAGTGGTGATGAAATAATTTACACAAAGTAAAACGCCTGCTTAGGTTTGAACTCACGACCTACTACTACTCGTAAGTCGCGGCCATTACAGCTGGGTCACCAGGCGCGGTCCGAGAGGGGGGGTTCTAGGGGTCATGACCCCCCCCAAAGACAGTCATGCTGTCAAAACCCTGAACGATTTGCCTGTCTTACTATCTTCAAATTGTTCTCACTTGAGCCACGGAGACTCCGATGGACATTTGCAAAAAGATTATAACCCGGGACATCATGCTGATCAGTAGCGCTTGCGACTACTAAACCAAAGAGGATGCACCTTCCTAAAAATACTCTTCAGTACTCATGGTGACCCCCCCCAAAATGTTAGGCTGCGACCGCGCCTGTGGGTCACCACTGGTTTTTTCAAATAATAGAATGGAATTAACTAATATTTAATCTCTGACCAAGGTACCTTCACACCAAGCTAGCCCTAATTGCGTAACACACTATTAATCAGAATTTGAATCATTTTGAAGCTTATTTGTCATCCATTATTTCATATGTTCGAAAAAATTGTTTGCTTAGCAACGTAAACAAAGCCATGAATATTGCTGAACTATCAAAATAAAAACCGATTCCTACTCATAGTGTAGTTAGTACGCAATTACTCCTCAGATCCTCGCCGCACCACAAAAGTGCCTTATAGAATTAATTTCAAGAACTTCTCCTAAGTTATTCAGCCTTGTAAGAATGGGGTCATAGTTCAGCGAGGTAAGACTTGAACCCGTGACCTATTGATCCGTAGTCATAACATAGCCAGGCTACTACGGTAAATATTTAGTATAGTAGAAACAAAATAAACTGGTCAGTAAGAATGTGCGAATGATACACAATACTATAAGACCACACAACTGAACTACACAATACTATACTGCCCACCATACACTAAAGTGCAGTAACAGCAAAATCACGATTTCGAGTAAAACGCATTTAAAGTTAAGAATTGATTTAAAAAAATCAACAGAATGTATAAGCAAAAAAATTTGAATGCAGAAAGGTTGTAAAGGCATAGGTTCACACGTTAAAGCAATAAAAAAAAATATATCTTAATAACTGAATTTATTATGGCCATTTATTCTTTTTGGTGCCTATTACTGCATAGCCTTTTTTGTAAAAAATACCATTTTAAACTTAGTAAAATGCAGCAAAAAGCCCTATTACTGCGTTTGGATCAGTTATTTTGTCAAGAAACCCAACTAACATGCAGTAAGGTCAAAAAAATACTGCATTTTAGTTAGTTTTTTAAGAAAAAAGTGTTCAATTTACTAGTGCAGTAAGAAAAATAGCTAGTTCACATTTTAAAGACCGTTTATTTCTTATTATTTAATCACAATAATTCAACTCACTTATGTAAAATTTACATATCAAAAATAAAAAAAAACATCTAATTAATAAAGGACCCTGCGCAGAATGCACAACCTCCTTTGACAGTTTTCTCTTAATATTAACATATATAACATAATGTATGTTTATGTTTAACAATAAAATATAGATAGTAAATGTAGGTGAGTATTATAAAGGTGGACATAAACTTGAGATCAACATTACAGTAAAACAATCATCACACACAAAGCATTACAAGCCTTGGTAAGTCTTAGGTAGGTACATAATTAGTTTCTAAAAGTAATTTTTAACAGTATAACGCGCTTTAAAATAACATTGGTTTAGTTTAGCTTTTGAAGCCTCTTATTATTCTTACTACTAGACATAATCTTGAGATCAACATTAAAGTAAAACAATCATCACACACAAAGCATTACAAGCCTTGGTTATTAGGTAGGTACATAATTAGTTTCTAAAAGTAATTTTTAACAGTATATTAACGCGCTTTAAAAATAACATTGGTTTAGTTTAGCTTTTGAAGCCTCTTATTATTCTTACTACTAGATTTAAAATAATAAAAATGTATGTATCATACAATTATCAAAACAGATCAGAAAAATATTTACTTAGTTCTTTTGTTGTACTTATTAATAATCAGTCTTAAGTTAACTTTAAGGCACATTGTTTCTTAGAATTTGAAGATAAAAAATACAGACTATTAAAAATAAATTCAAAACACATTAACAGTTTAAGATTATTCATCAATATCAAAATTAAATTCTTCTGGTTCTTGTGACGTAGAACCAACAGAAAGATTTTTCCAGAAGATTAATCTATTTGGTGGAATAAGCGGCCCTAATACGTTTAAGATGTTTCGCTTCCTTTCCCTATCAATGCCTTTAGGAACAGTTTTTACAGTAAAATTAGGCAAGTTCTTTGATTTGAGACAATATAGTTCTTTGAATTCTATATCATCAAAGTTCTTTTTGTAAAAGAAACTATGACTTCCCCTTTTTACCATAAGATGTACAATATCTTTGATGTATACCCGGTTTCCATCTATATCTTTGTTTTTTTTATGTGAAATATGAGATTTAAAATTAACAAAATCTATTATTTCCATACTTTTGACTTCTACCTTCCCCGATTTCAATGATGTTTCAACAGCTTCTAAAAAGTCTTGATAATCGTACAGCTTACCCTTTTTGTCCATCGACTGCTCTACAAAATGGTGGAAGGAATCGGCGGACATAAAAGTATGGCCCGGTTCAAAAAACTTGAGTTCAATTGTTGTGGCAGAAATCTCTAAGTTGTTAATTATACTTATCAAGAAAGTAAAAAAACACCAGTTTTTATTTTGTGCCGAGCAATTATCAAGCCATAAAACGATGTGCTCTGCATCACGATTATTTAGTAAGAATGCTTTAAATGTACTAGTGATGTCTTCTTGCTTTCTCCCTGCCACTCCTTCATGCCAAACTGCTGCAAATACGTGACCTTTCTTGAAGTTTCCTAGAGGTACAAAGGTTTCATTGTACGCCACAAGCCTGGGGCAAAACAGAGCTGCTTTAAAGGTATCAATGCGAGGTAACATTATTACTTTTTGGAGGTCCACAGAAACAATTACAGTATTACGCTGACTATTAGCCTTTGTATCTGCATCGTACATCTCTCGGGCTAGTGTATACTTAATTTTATGATGAGCGTAGGTCTTACAAATTTGGCAATCAGTACACGGTTCTTTTACATGATCAAGGTTATGGAGGTTGAAGGTTTCACATGTCTCGCATTGTTCATGGCCGAGCTTAGCAAAAGAAATGTTCATTTTGTTTGTCAAGTGATCTCTGTAAGTTTCAAGACTGCATTTGAATTCGGGGTACTTCTCTTGGAAGTTTCCATACATATCAACAATTGTAAGGTCACTGGGCAAGTATCTCTTATTGGGTGCATGCACTCGTCTATAATGATGCACACATGGATTGAACGATTCAATATGAGCTGTGATCAAAGTACGATCTATAGCATGACAATTTGTCAAATTACGGCCATCCCTATTATCCTTTTGCTCTAAAATTGACTTTTTCAGGACAGAATTTACACGCCTGTCATTTTTTTTGTCATATCCTAAAGTGCCTAAAAAAAATACTTTGCATACCTCATGCGATAGTTCTTCTGTATCTCTTTTTGTTAAACTGTACTTGTAAGTTACGTTTCGTGGTCGTTTCAAATTCTTTGTACTTTTCTTGCAAGCCTCCTCCGTCACAAGATTTTTGATAAATATTCCTTGATGTTCCCAATTCAAAGACCAATAATATTTGTTAATTTTTTTTCTATCTTCTTCAGTAAAATGTATAGTACATAGTTTTTTACATAAATTTTGACAGGGTTCTCGCACCGGATATTTCTGTATGTTTTTGGCATATTGAAGTTCACTTTTACGTTTCCTACATGACTTATTCCGTATTTTCACAACAGGTAATTGTGCTGGCTGGGTATTGACATTGTTGACCTGAATTTCTGCTGGATCGTTTGTGATATCTAAATCTCTTAAACTCGACGATGTTGAAGATGGCTCAGGAACATAGTTTTTATCTTTTACAGAATCATCTGAATCTTCTATGAATGAATCACAGAATGATGTTGAAGGCAGCGTTTCATTACATAAAAGATCAAAGGTCGCTGTATCCACGAGATTACTAATTAAGCTGTCCTGGTGAGCTTCTGGCAGATTTATGGAGTGGTGTTGTGTTGCTTCAGAGATTTTGCTCAAATCAATATTTTGGACGAGAGTCGTTGTTTTTATGCACATCCCTTAATATTGCTTTTGGAGGCGAGTCATTGTTATCGTGATGAGGTAGCTGCGATATCATTCTATCCGGTGGTAAGACGTCATTTTCCAAATTGCTTAGCAGTGACATAATTTGTTTTGATCTCACATTCATATTGATGAACCTGCACAGAAAGATAAACGAGAATTGGTAAGTACTTACTGACTAGTATAGGTACATTAAAACTAATTTTAATTTACATTTATACTAAAGTTTTAAATTATTTTGAAATCGAAAATGGACTGAAACTTGATTAAAATGCTAAAACGGCAAAACGGTATATCAACCAAACATAAATTTGACGCAAGTGTATGGCCGTTAAGTTTGCAATGAGATTGTAGACAGGTACCTAGAATAATTTGAATTTAGAATGAGATCATAGCGACACTGAACTGTATTAATGTATGGTTAGGTGAATACCTACCCTATCTATTTTTAGTCTATTAAAAATATAATCTCAATTCTAACTCAGTTCGTTAAAAGTCAAACCATAGGTTACCATTAGTTACGAGTTACGAGAATAATTGGCCTACTGATTGATATAGGTACATAGATACTACTTTTTAAAGTCAATAAATACTTATAATACATAAATAGAAAACCATCCAAACACAAACAAATGATAGTTATTCAACACACGAAACATTTTATGTAAGGATAGAAAATAACCTATTAGTTAAAGTATCTGTTTAAAGTACGTCTTAATACTATAAAAGTTTTATTAATCATAATAAACTTAAGTAATATAATTATGTAATCTTACCCGCCAAATCCTGTCGCCAAAAAAACGTAAGCAGTGCGAGCGACGCCGACGGGCACGTCCACACTGGCACGGTTCACCTGGAGCGACTGATTAATTAAGTCAAATCGCATGCAATCTAGCAGTAAATCCTTTGCACACTCTGTCTCACAAATAAAGTTTTATCTATTCAAACCGACTAAAATGCAGTATCAGCTTGATACTGCGTTTAAATTAGTTTAATTTATAAACTTGATCCCAATTAAAATGCAGTATTTAAAACATTAACTGCACTTTAGCTAGGAATAATCATATCTGTGTCATTATGCTATCCAAACTAATCTGCAGTAATGCTGTATTTTACTGCGTGTTAGTCAGTTTATAATGATAAAAGAATGTTAAGTATTCACAACTAAAATGCGACAAGCTTTGATTTTACTGCATTTTAGTTGGGAGTTCGTGACAATAAATTGTATTTTCTTAATTTGCAGTAAAAATAGCTTGTATGGCGGTAAATTTTACTGCGTATTAATTTTTTTTTTAATTTTTTTCCAGAAATATAAAACTATCTAAAGAACTGTAAAATTATATTGCTTACTGCATTTTAGTTATGAAACCTTAAAATTTAATCTGCAGTATAATTTATACTGTATTTTAGTTGGGAAATCACGCCAAATTGTTAATTTTTTTCGTTTGCAGTAAGTGAAAACTGTTAAATAAAAACCATTCTAATAGTCTTAGCTTAGAAATAAGTAAGTTAATTCAATAGAAAGCTTAAGAAACCCGCTTTCAGAATCACTAATAAAACGAAAAATCACAAAAGGGCTGTTACTGCTCTTTAGTCTCTGGTGGGCAGTATAAGACATAACACGTTGTACACATAATACTGTAAAACATTTTAAAAAGCTACTGTGGTGGAAGTTTTTGCTCATTCGTCTGAAAATAATTAATTATATTTTCTTGTAAATTTTGCCGTTCAAAATTAAGTAGCTTTGATGGCGTATCTGAAATAAATGATGTAACTTTGACCATGTTTGCATAATGAAAGGTATTTGTTAAATGTATATATGTTAAATGTATACTTTCATAATTTCTATACATAACAAAGATGGTCGTCGAGAGTTTTTGGTGAAAGCTTTGTTTCTACCTGCATAAGTCGAGTATAGTCTCGTACAAAATGTAGTTACCTATTATCAAAATTTTTAGGTAGAAAATGCCACCAAATTATCATCACGTTTCATACCGAAGAAACCAAACAGAAAGTTCCAACACAACGATAGCGGCTTGCACATTTTCAGGGATAGGTACATTGGACGATGGAACCAAAGCCCATTTTACATCAAACGAAACTCAACCAGAGATAAAGTAAGATAACTAAAACTGCATTATTAGAAATTCAAATTATCGCTCTATTCTTATTTAGGCCGCTTTCTAATGATATCGTAGCACACAGCCCTACAGCTGAGATACTGGGGTACTAACCAAGAGATGGAGCACAGCATCCATCTAATTCGCGCCGCGGGCTCATTCAGTACCACTTTGTACGCGTCGGAGCATGGCGCTGCGTCACGCACAGGCATTTGTTTTAAATGAACAAGCGACCGCTGATTTTATGGATCCTTTAGATGCTTATAATAAGTAATTCATTGACTGAAATGAGCTGAAAGTTAGCTATGATGATGTAACTAAATTACGGACTTGCTACCAACTGGCAAAAAGCATTATTGTAAAAAGTTTGTCGATCATGACCATTGCCAGCAAAATATGTTTACCCATCCATATCATTATTTGAGAGCAATGGTGGCCCAGTGGTATTGGCTTCGACTTACGAGTTGTAGGACGTGGATTCGAACCCACGCAGGCGCTTTACGTAGTGTAAATAATATCATCACCACTGTTCTCAAAACAGTGAAGGAAATCATCGTGAGGAAACCGGCATGTCCTAGAATCAAATATTTGATGACAACAACCAACCCGCACTGGGCCCGCGTGGTAGATTACGGCCCACTCCCTCTCACCGAGAGGAGGCCTTTGTTCCAGCAGTGGGAACAATATTGGCTGATCATGATGATCCTCATTTCAAAAGATTCATCTTACTGAGGTTTAGAACTATTTACAGCACAACCCTAATAACCCCAAACTATTGCATCATAACTAAATCCAAAAGTAAATAAAACCAACAAAAATCGATAAAAACGTCTCGATCCTAAGCTAAGCTGAATATATCGACGTAAAGCCCACCTCTATGAAGTATGAATGTCTCAATAATGCTGATATACGACGTCCCTGACAGCGCATCTGTTGTATTTCCCTCGTTTATCTAGCTATAGAGCTTAGAACTGATTACCATAATGCCAATCAGTGCGGTAGTTTAGTCCTATAAGGTTCAAAGCCAGATTGAGCTGAGCATAAAAAACAGTAGGATCTTGGTGACAAAAAATCGCCATCGATAGTAATAGGTAAGAAATATGCCTGATACATGCCAATCTTTAAGTGAGACCTATGTTCTACAAAAGACTTGGATATTACTTACTTCAAAAGTTATTCGGGGAAAAACTATAACTACCGAAAACAAATGCCATGTCAGTAAAAGTTGGGAACTTAATAGCTGGTTTCCAACAGAGTTCCTTTTCAAAAGGGGACTTGAGACTGCGTTGAGGAGTGCTTGTAAAGTAAAGCACTGGTATGTTTAAGTCCTACGCAATAGGAGGCGAGCCTATTGCTATTAACCGGGTAGCCCGGGCTACTACTGAGAAATTCCATACGGAAAAACCCAATGAAACATTGGCCCACCTGGGACTCGAACTTAGTACCTACGAAGTATCTCGGGATCAACAGTAACGTTTGCGACCGCTAGATAAACGAGGCAGTCAATATTCGTGTGAGGATTTATGCAAAGAGATATAGGCCTATTAGATACTTTTCAGTCTTGGTCGTGATAAGCCACAGCTAGGAGACTTATCCTTTTTCAAACCCGTCTGTAAGAGTTACAAGGCCTAAATAAAAGCTTAAGGCATTATTTCCGCCTTTCCACCTTTCTTAGTCAACATTAATTAAAGCTAATAGCTTTGTAGCAGTGTCTATATTCAGGACCAGGTCTGCAGGCGGTAGTCAGAGTTGATGGCCGTTAAATTGGCGGCAGTTACCACGTCCGCGGCTGTTATTGTGGAAATTACTGTTGCATGCAGTACTTATAGGAAGGCAAATAGTTATTAACAAACAGGCTAGATTCACAACTGATGACGTGAATTTATCGGAGAAGAAAGCAGGACAAACGGGAGAAAGTATATTAAATAGATATTGGTCTAGTTTTTATGATTTAAAGCCAGCCTGAGGGCTGTCGACCAAATCAGAGAAGAAATCTGGTTCGCAAAACCCAATGGGTCCGAAGCCTATAGTTGTAGCTAAGTGGAAGAAAGTGAACATAACGCTGTTGAAGACATCCCCTGTACTCTCCACTCCACGTGCCTAACTGTAGTGGATATGAAATGACAATGTAACTTTGTCTTATGTAACTTTGACGTTCAAAAAGTGCTGGCTCTCAGCCTAGTTTGAATAAATGACTTTTGATTTGATTTAATGGATAGAACATTTTAGTTCTAGGTTTAAAATACCGGTACCGAGTTCGTGGTTCAACTGGCTTTTCGTTAGTTAATTTACAGCATGGTATAGTATTATTAACACGTTAAAGATTATAATGATGAGCCATCTTCACTTCTTACGGCAATATTGTTCGTTTTTACCTCGAGTCGGCTCGAAACTCCATCGAAACAATAAAAACCCACTGACACATCACGAACATAACCCTAACCTGCCATTTAAGGTACAATCTCAAATTTTGTGTTCAAATAAAGCTATATACATACCTTCGTGATCAATTTGCGCCCTACATAGACATTCTTGACATTACCGATGTCTGTATCGATCGTGTGCCCTAGGTTTTATAGGCTTCCCCCAGCTTTTCGACTTGAGGTAAGGGGTATTTTATGCACTTCGTTTTTCTAAGTTGAGTAATGACTTCGAAAAGTTACAGATTGCGCCGTGGCTTCTTCTATCTCCTTTTCAACTGAATAAAAAGGACGCCCTATAGCCACAATTTATAGTCTCTACCCTAGATACTATAAGCTCTCTGATAGCTTACTAGGTACTATCATAAATATCTTTATCTTTACGTAATATAAAACAAAGTTGCATTTCGTGTTTGTACGCTTAGATCATTTAAACTACGCAACGGATTTTAATGCGGTTTTTACCAATAGACAGAGTGATTCAAGAGGAAGCATATGACATATAGTTCTTGTAAATTATAAATCTTGATGTTAGTAATTGAAATTATCTCCTCCTTAACTGCTTTTACGTTTAAAAGTTATCTAAACTTTATTAACTTTAAACTCTCTGAACATGTTATTGCGAAAATATATAGTTCAGAATGTTAATTTTCCATCAGCTTCTTCAGCCATAAGGTAAAGTGGTTTCAAGTTGTGTTAACCTTATTTATTATAGACACACAGTAAAATGCATAGGGATACGATACGATATTATTATAAATGGAATGCAAAAGTGCTGCTTTTTTCTTAAGTTTAAAAAAACTTACTTCAACTTTCGTCCAGCCACTATCACCTTCACTAAATAATTTCATACCATCACACCACTGTTACCACAAACACGTCCACTGTTTATTTCTTTCTAAACCGAAAAAACTATACGTGACATTATTTAAAAGGGAATAAAAATACAACGATTTTTTTCACATTCGTAAGCGCTCGTGCGTCTCCGGCGAACACCGCGGGAATACAACCGCGAGGTTCTGCACCGGCGAAACATGCTGTCCTTTTTCTACATCTAGAAATTGCAGTAACCTAGAAAGGGACACGTTATGTATTCTTCAGAACTTGATAGGACTGCAAAAAAAATGCAGCTTTTCGTGTTTCTCAAGCGCTTTTCCCTGAAGTTTTTATTGTTGTTCATTGTGTTTATTAAGATTTAATTGCCGAGATCAATGACTGTTACTTACGGACGCATTCCTTTGGCGTTGCCATGGTTACAAGATAGTAGAAAAACAAAACAATGACGCAATATTTTTGTTATGATTGTAACAAACATATATCAGGACCGTATGTGGGTACTGCAGGAACTTAGGAAAATTAAGCCCGTATTTAGCCAGAGACCACACGCGTTTAAGCTCTAGCACATAGCAATATGTCTCGACTAGTTATTAAGTCATAGAGACTCACGTCATTAGTTCACATTACATTTGATAGTTAAAGCTAACTGATGCCATTAGTTCATAGACAGCAGCTATATTAGGGCCGACTTGTTGACGAGCAGGACTGATCAGGACATGATAGGGAAGGAATACCATTTTTGTTGAGCGAGAGAGGTGACCGAAAATTAACAACCCAATTCTTATTTTATTTTTTATGGTTAACAACAATGAATCTGCGAAAAAGAAAGAAAGCCGCGACAAGGAATGCTAAAAAGAATTAATCGCTTTGTTTTTCACATAAAAGCTAGAGATGTCTATAATACGTCTGGTGTTTGAATGGGTATTACGATGATTTTTTCAATGTTGCTTCTTTGTCTAGATATTTTCATAAGCTGTGCTGAATATTTAACCGATAAATGGCAAACCAGCGTCGTGGAAAATGTGGGAGGTGGTTGAACGACGCTTTACAAAGTTGTCTCGACGTTGACGTGACAGATCAACTAACAAATTGCTCGTTAGTATAAAGTTGTACACGTCAAACGTGATCTGTAGAAAGTTTGTAGACTTTCGAGGTACCTATTTCAAATTCAGTTTAGTGCAACTACGTAACATGTAGGCGCTGGCGGCTTAAGGTACAGATAATACTAGAGAGAGTTAAATAACCCTAATTATTTCCTTATATCCCATAATAATATCCCTTATTATTCCTATTTATTCCCGTGATGGGTGTCGTAAGACGCAACTAAGGGACTTACTTATTAATTTTTACTAGAGAATAGGCAACAACATTTTCTATGCGTTTTACTACTGTGATCGCCAACCCGCCTGCCAAGCGTGGTGATTATAGCAAAACCTACTAATTGGGGGAGGCCTATGTCCAGCAGTGAACGTCTTTGGGCTGAAATGAGGCTGATCATTTCCCAATATAATTTAATATATCAGGTATAGAACTGACAGACAGGCAACGTCTAGGAAGATCTTGGAGTAGAGGTAAGAGTGCCGACTAAAAAAAAACCTTGTGATTTATCAACTAAGGGTGCCATTGGGCACGCGGCAATTGCGGCGGTAAATCCCCTCTTTGAGGAGTGGATAGAGAGGCGCCACGGCGTCCTCACCTTCCGCCTGACGCAGGTTCTTACCGGGCATGGGTGCTTCGGTTCCTGTTCAGGATAAAGCGGGAAGAAACGCCAGAGTGTTTCCATTGGGAGGATCGTCTGGAGGACACGGTGGAGCATACGGTGGAGGTGTACCCTGCCTGGGTGGAGCACCGCCGTGTCCTCGTAGAGGCGATCGGCAGCGGTGACCTCTCGCGTCCGGCCCTGGTGCGAGCCATGGTACGGAGCGAGAGGGCATGGGAAGCCGTCACCTCCTTCTGCGAAGCAGTAATGCTCGCGAAGGACGAGGCGGGGCGCGTGAGGGAGTGGCAGTCTCTGCGCCCTCACGTCCCTTGCCGCCGCAGGAGGAGACACCCCGGGCGCCGGGAGTCGATAGCTGACCCCCGGCCACCGTAGGCGCGAGCTTGCGGGCGGCGAGCAATGGGTAGCTCGCCGCCCGGTAAGAACCAAGCTCGGGTCGACGGCGCGTAGTGTTCCACGCGCGCCTCAAAGAGATGTCAGCAGCACTGAAGGGGTCTGCTAGGACCGATGCCTGCCGGGGTCGCGAGATTGTTCGAAAGAGATACCGTGACCCTCGCACATGGGCGACTGAAGGAACACGGGTGGGTTTTAGTCAGTAAAAGTCTGACACGCCCTCCCGCTCCGCCCAGAGCGGAAGAAGTCATTTGATGATTACCCATCCAAAAAAAAAAGGGTGTCATTTGCTGGGTACAGGCTATTCATTAGGTCTAGTTAACATTAGGCACCTACTAACCTTTAAAAATTTGTGCGAGATGAAAATCAAACAAAACTTAAAAAATAATACCTACGTTCGCATGCACCTTAAAACCTAAAAACCTTTACAAGTGCTCTGACTAGTTATTTCATATTTATTGCACGGCATCATAAATAAAATGCGAGCTGGTGTTTGAAGCCATTACGTTGCCTTCAACGTTGAGCGACAGGTTCTTTATTTTAGGACCATACAACAGCCAATCAGATCATCACTGACAATGAGTGAGATTGCGATAATGCATGTGAGCCCCGTAGCTATAAGCGAGTAATAATAATGAAGATCCATTAATGAAAAATTATTGCATTTAATTAACAGCATAGTTAGTGTAAACGCATTTTCGATAAGTATTTAATTAAAATGACAGTAAATGCAAATAATACAAATAGATATTAAATTTTGATTTATTTTTTGCAGATATTGTACCGAAAAGTATGAAATACCAAATAAATTTGTAGATTCGGTATCGATTAATTTAGCCTGCTGTTAAACACTCGTTATTATTACACCTTAATACAAGCCAAAAATATTATAATAACTCCGATCCAATCCTCAGTGCACAGTGGTAAAGATACTGTCATTGTTACATCTTTGTTCTTTTTACCGATAAATAAAAGAATTGTGAGATCAGCACGATATTGTGCGTTCGACGTTAACATGGGTATTGGCGGCAAAATAAGAGGGCTGCCATCTTGGAAAATGGCCGCCGTCCATCTGATGCACAAAGGAACTAATGAGAAGCGAATCAGGGATGAAGATGTAGGGGGACCATGTTTGAGATGTACAAACCAGACTATACGAAGGGCAATATTTTGAAAGCTCCCACTTCGTTATATTGATATACATTCATAAAAACAGTGATAACCCTGTGGTAACGGCCGAGTCTCATTGTACCTTGTGTATAGTATCTATGGTTCCAACCTAGACAGACGCTTCACGTTGTGTAAATTATTTCATCACCACTGCTCTCAAAACGGTGAAGGAAAACATCGTGAGGAAACCCGCATATCCTAGAACCAAAAAATCTGTAAGTGTACCTATTGTGTACGTGTGTAAAAAGGGGTGATGAGTCATGTAAATAAAACGACTGTTCCGGTGAGCGCTAGTACACGACTAAAATGTGTAATTATTTATTCCACTTATATAATATTTCACCTACATGCAAATTGTTAGCTGACGGGGCGCCACAAATCTAAGGCAAACCAACCCGCACTGGGCCTGCGTGTTCCTTTAAGGCACACTCGCTCTCAGCGAGACGAGGCTTGTGTCCCAGAGCGAGAGGGCATGGGAAGCCGTCACCTCCTTCTGCGAAGCAGTAATGCTCGCGAAGGAGGAGGCGGGGCGCGTGAGGGAGTGGCAGTCTCTGCGCCCTCACGTCCCTAGCCGCCGCAGGAGGAGACGCCCCGGGCGTCGGGAGTCGATAGCGGACTCCCGGTCACCGTAGGCGCGAGCTTGCGGGTGGCGAGCAATGGGTAGCTCACCGCCCAGTAAGGACCAGGCTCGGGTCGACGGCGCGTAGTGTTCCACGCGCGCCTCAAAGAGATGTCAGCAGCACTGAAGGGGTCTGCTAGGACCGATGCCTGTCAGGGTTGCGAGATTGTTCGAAAGAGATACCGTGACCCTGGCACATGGGCAACTGAAGGAACACGGGTGGGTTTTAGTCAGTAAAAGTCTGAAACGCCCTCCCGCTCCGCCCAGAGCGGGAGAACTCATTTGATGATTTCCCATCCAAAAAAAAAAAAAAAGGCTTGTGTCCCAGCAGCGAGTACATATTTGGCTGAATATCTGTCTAAAACTTCTATCACTATAGGCACTTGGCATTATAAGTAAGTAGAAACCTATTTCAACCTCGGGTTAAATCGTCTGATTAGATCTCATGTGGCCTAGTGATGATAAATGATACAAGACAAGAAAGTATTTTTGATATCCTTGCACTACCTTGTAGTCACCCTACAAGGTGTGCCGATGAAACCGTTGCTTTGCATATGCGCAAATGTTTTCATACGAACAGAGCATGGATATATTATATCTGTGTTCACTTTGAGCCTTTACCTACGTCTTACTCAAATACAATGCGTTCATAGATGCATGATATGATGATAGAGCTGATTATAGACCATGATAGATAATTGTATTATATCTTATGTTAGTAACTTTGTTATAACTTGTAGACACCTATATGGGCAGGTAATTACTTAAATGTGAGATAAACTAAATGGACCTAAATAAAAAATATATTCGCCTGTAATTTAATAAAGTTACACACCGCTTTTATTTCTTCAATCGTAGCTCCAGTAACAATTCACACTCGTAGATGTCAGTATCCAGTTAAAATTTTATCAGAGCGCAGGGCGTTGTCTGTGAGGTCGAATTTGATGGCCCGCAAGTTTCGTTGTACCACTGAGGTGAAAACAACATACCTATGTTTAGAGCATATTGTACATCTTTCTACACGAACAGCCTGTGGGTCTCATACACGCGCGGTCAGTATATCACACGGCTTGCGTGTGCAATATAATAATACATTCAGGGTGCTGATGGAGCTGCCCCTATTCTGCAGCGCATCAGGGATGCTCGCCGTATCGGAAATGCAATTTTTTCTATTCTACTATGCGGAAACGATGCACGTCCCTGGTGCGCAGGGTTCGGGCTAGCTCCAGCGGCATCCTGTGCGCTTTCGCGCAGGGTTTCGGTTGTCAGTATCTGAACCATTGCTGTATGGTTCAAATACTGAGCTTATGTGTTTTATATTTTTCTTTTCTTTTTAATTTTGTAATTGTTGTGCCTATGATCCCTTGGTGGTCGAAATAAACGTTTTTATTTTTTATTATAAAGGGCTTTATTTATAGAGTATGTTTAAAAAAAGAAGTTTAAACGTCAAAAATGTTTGGTTAAGCAGTCGCTAATCATTACTCAACTTTAAGCAAGTTTATAAATGAAGCGATAATTATTTTATATTCTATTTTTATCCCAATTAAATCTAACGTCAAGTTTTATCGAATTGTATGTTATGAAATCTAATTTTGTATAATCTTTGAATTGTAGGTATATATTTTTACTTAATTCTGTTATATTTGTAATAACTAGTAATGACCGAAAACGTGTATATCTGATGCGGATTGTACAATACGTTTGAGTTGGTTATTAATAAATAAAAGTTTCCACATCCATAACTTAATCCTTTCAACCTGACACCGCGACAAGTGATGCTAATCCGACAGGCGGTCAAACAGACTCATTGATTAGGTTTGGTAGTTCTAAATACCTTCTAATACTCAGATTAGTGCAGATATGTCAATAGACTTAAGCAATTCTTGCTCGTTTATATATTAGACCAACTTAATGTTAAGAATAATACAGTTCAGTTATAATAAGCCACCGGGTGACGCCACACATGCTTGCGTATAAAAAGTAAGGTCAAAAACTACAACCCGACTACTGAAAAATCTCGCTATAAAAAAGTAAAAAGTATGAAACAAGAAAATGTTCTCATCTGAAAGCCGTGGTCGTATTAATTTGATTGATTTTGGAGTTAGCTAACAATGTAATATATTTTTCAAATTGGATAATTAAGCCTTTTCTAGTTATTAAAAAAAAATTGACTTCACGTCTTAGAGGACATGAAAATTCATTTAATTTGACGACAGATAGATAGCCAGCGGACAGATCAAGTCGTTTATTTGTCAAATTATTATAAGGATGATAGAAGGTATCAGGGAACAGATGAACATACATGCATACCGGTCAAAATCTCTTGTATAACCCTCCTTTTCACTTCACCGTAGTCGCGTAAAATATAAATAAAGTTCTTATCGAATGTCAAGCTGTTCGGTGTACGACAAGCCGCTATGTTTTAGTGTGCAAACTGGGTTTTTAAGAGTAAAAGCCTAATTACTCTTGTTTTCGACTCGGACAGGTCTCTGGTCTCTACCTTCCCATACCTATTGTAATTTTATCTCATACGATTCGACACCCAATACAGCTAAAACCGAAATACATTTACGACCACAACCGCACCTAAAATTGACAAAAACCGCATACCGACGCATAGCAGTAACATCAGTAGGTATATGTAACAATGCATAAATTGGAGGCGGTGCCGTGGGAACTACTACATGAGCCACAAAGATCGGCCATGTCATCATGTCGCGAAGTATCTACCTATACAGGAAGTTCTTAAAACCATCGCGCAAAACCACAAGCATAAAATAATACTAGCATCTACTGTAGTGGGAAAGTCTCCGAGTGGAAATCATTAAAAAGGTGGGAAAGTGCCTAATCTAGATACGTCGTTTGAAGCCGGTATGCACACTTCTTTTTTTTGTGGGTGGTAAATCAACAAATGACGTCTCCTGCTCTGGGCGGAGCGGGAGGGCGTATCCACGGATATCTATGGGCGTATCAGACTTTTACTGACTTAAACCCACCCGTGTTCCTTCAGGTGCCTATATGCCAGTGGTAACTCTAGGTAACTCTTTCGAACAAATATCGTGACCCTGGCAGGAGCCGGTATGCTCCCTGAGGAGAGTATAAAACAGATATTATGACGACGTATTGACCTGTAGGTTATCCCTATCATCATACCTATTCACAAGCGATCGATACATCCCCGTGTCGAATCGAACATCAATGCAGTCAATCAAAAGGAGCGCTCTAAACGCTGTTGACAAATCCAAAACCCGGAAATTTTGTCAGTTTAAATCAATAGCTGACAGCCATTCTTCCGAAATGAAATGTTGAAAATAAGTCACTTTCGACACAACATCATTAGCCTGTCGAATGATTGTACCTACAGATAAAACCAAATCATTCGCCCAAAAATAAAATACCTGTTTCTAAAAACATGCTGTATAGTTGCATGTGAACTGAATTGAACATTGTGATCCTAATTAGATGACGTGATATGCAAATTCGTTTTTGGCTGGTGATTGAAAGCATTGTAAAATTCCGACAAGGTCGTTAGGTAAGGGAATTGACCTTATTTATGTTAAACATTATTAGGTTTTGGTATGGTGCAACTTGGGAGAGTGAGGTGCTACGATCACCAATAGATTGTGATAGGTTTTATTGATAACTGTCTAAGTATATTAACAATCATAAAAAGTGAGTTGTCATGTTAAGCTCACGTTCTTCATTGGAGCAATCAACATGATCTCAAAGTTCGGTCACCTCAAAGCGACATGCCTTGCAAATAACTGTGTAAACGGAAAATAAACAAACCAACCCGACCCATAAATAAGACGGCAACATATTTAAATACAATTATAATTAGATGGCGTTGTCCGGCCACAGAATCAACTTGTCGCATTGCCGACCGCTCTCATACAAGTGTCCGGAGCTCACCGGACAAGAAAATCACCGCGCCCGAGCTGCATTCGATAGCGTAAGATACATTACACGTCCATTTATCTACACTAGCTGTTAATTGGAAAAGTTATTACGTGATAGTTGTTATATACTCGCAAAATTACCTACGGGCTCTCGTTTACAAGGTTGATGACGGCTAATCTATTTCTCTAGGACAAAAAAAGGAACAGTTTCGTCGACAGGTGTGCCAGACCTAGTATTTCTCAATTCGAAGAAACTATCCTCTAAATGCTGTGCTGATGGTATTAACGAAGCACTTTATTTCATTATCGGTTCATCAAGCTGGTTGAAGCACGCTATACAATTGGCTAGAAGTAAATAGCAGTTTATTTTAAGCTTATCTATATTGGTGTTGAAATCTGGGTACATAGCAGAATTCCAAAAAACAAAACCCAGACCATAACTACCGCATGATCCAGGCAAGTCGATATATCCCACATGTATAAAAGAACATGATCAAATCTCATATTACGATGATCCGAAAGTATAAAAGAAACTCGTCTCTATCTAACGCGAAATCTACGCAAAATACGCTCTCAGACGTGGAGTTGCGAACACTAGCCCGTTCTTCCTAGGTATCTTCGTTCCTTTCTTGGTTCCTTTGTTGCGCCACTTCTTCCCAGCTAAAGCACTAGGAAGTGTCGAAGCGCGGGCGTTTTGGGGGTCCCCCCAAAACGCCCGCGCTTCGACACTTTTTTAAAATCACAGACAGACAGTCCTGTCTTATGGAACTTTGACGTTCAAAAAGTGCTGACTCTCAGCCTAGTTTAAATAAATGACTTTTGATTTGATTTATCTACGTTCCTAAATACGCGTGAAAAAAAATATCTTTAGTCCCTGTAGTCACGCAGTCGAGTAAAAAGTGATTTTAAGTCAAAGCTACTTCCCAAACATCTAACGATAGCATTTGATTAAAGTATCGATCAATTCATCTAAAGCAAACGACAAAAGGAGGATCTAATAAATATGGTCACATCAAAGATCGACACAATTAGTCAACAATCTAAATACCTGACACGGTTCCTAATAAAAGTATTCGAATCAGTCTAATGCCGGCCATCACTTACGAGATGCAGCAGTGAATCACCATCAGCGATCAGATAAGAGCCGATATGTAAGAGAGCTGCACACGCGACGTGCACGCTGTCAACTTGCATCTATAAACATTAAGACACGCGATGGGGACATGTGTACTTAACACACATCTACTTGCCATCTCCTAGCTAGTTAGCTAGCTGTTTTTAGTCATTAATGTGCATGGATCCGGAATACAGAATGATTATAATGATAAAAGGTATAGCAGAGATTTATCTTACAAGGAAAAAGAAAACATTAATTTTACTATACATTTATTAATGTGTAACTTCTTATAAAAAACTATTCTCTCTTAAAAAACATACATCTGTACAACTTCTGTCAAGGTGTTCACTAAACTTGTTTTATAGTCACATTCGAAACTAACGGCCATGTTATGACTCTTTAAGACGAGAGAATCATTAGCAAGCAACGCTTTCGACAGCAACCTTATCACTTCACTATCTCTCAACCAGAAACCTACTTTATTCACTAAACTTAACATTTGTTTCTTGGATAAACTTTTGATAGTCCTCTTCGACATAAGACTACATATCTTCACATAATCAGCGGCATCTTCAATTTCTAGGTCATCTAAATGTTTCAGTAAATCGTAGTGTATCACTAAAATTTCTTGTTCCACGTCTTTATTGGTTCTCAATTCTATGAATTCGTTTACTTTTCCATTCTTAGCTGCTATGTTTCTGGAGAAGGCAGCAATATTCATACTGTATATCATATTCTGGATGAGTCTAAAAACTCCTTTGATTAACAGCTTATCATTTGTCTGCCGCACTACCGAGTGTAGCCATGACAACAGACCGTATCCTTCAATTAATATCTCAAAAGCTCTCGGTACCGCTACAACAGAACTCATTACGCCTAGAATTCTTTCCTTGACTTTCCTATCACTCAAAACTGAGGAATAGAAATCCATGATCATTTTCAAGCACATCGTTTTGAACACGACATCTATGTCTGTCATGGTTTTAGTCCCGTCCTTGATGATATCCAGAATCCAAAGTCTTCTATCGATAGATTCAACATCACTGTCGTGGAAGAGGCTGAGGAAGTCAGGAACCAGGGTGCAGTCGACGAAATTTTTGGCTATGAGGAAGTTATTGACTGGTTTGTACAAGGGGTCGAAGGGCGCCGTGGAAACCATGAGAGCTCTGGCAAGGTACAGGGCGTCAATGGCTGGAAGTTTGGGGTTCTTCATGTCTTGGCCATCAAAGTTTTCTGAGCTGGTGATGGCAGATGTGAGACTACGACGCAACGTGTTGATAAAGTCCGTCAGGAATAACTTGTCGTTTTTGTGTCGTCTGGAATGGGAGATTGCTTTTCTTAAAAACAATATTTTATAGCATAATAACCTAAATAGTAATATTTAAGAAAGAACGTAAATTGATTTGACCCAGTGCCTTAAGCACTTAATATACACACAAAAACACAAAAAGATCCGTTATTACAGTATTCTACGCCCTATTTAGTTGAATAATAAAAAAAAGAATAATAAGCGGTAAGGTTAACAAGCTATGCATTCTATTTTTTAATAATTATGACAGTAACTACATAACTGGTTCACAAAATTAAAATAATAGCTTACGTTTCAGTTTCCAGCAGTAAACAGAACCGATGCAGCACGTGGTAGGCCGCCGCCCTCATGGAGGGACAGTGCGAGCTGAGCGCCATCACCGGCACCGACAGCAGCCCGCTCCTCAACATCTTGAAGCACGAGGCCACTGACCCAGGCGCCAACAAGTGACTCAGAAGCGGGAACACGAACACAGGATCATAGATCCCTTCGTCTTGATCCACATTTGACACATGCAGCAAATCCCCTCCAATATATTGCGATATTATACCCTCGTATTTCCCTTTGACTGTCAAATTCCTCACCACCCCTTCACCATCTTTAGTCACGCAAGGCTTCAACACTCCATCTCCAAACATCTCGTTTAACACAGACCTTACTGAATCTGTCACTTCACTCGCAACGCCGATATTCGGTTTCAACTCATAATGGTATTCGAATTTTTGCGACACAGGGAAGTTGCTTACAGTTCGCTCAATAACTTCTTTATCAAATATATTCAGAACTTGATTAGGCGTTGGGTGCGACCACAAGGATGACGATCTGTTCTTGCGGACAGCGTAATAATTTGCGGCTGAATCGCCCCACACGTAAGGTTTGTATTCGTTGACCGGCTGGCCATTTGTCTCGTAGAAATGTAAAATGGCCACAATAAGCCTGTCACATGGACTCCTCGTGGCATGATACGCGCTCAAGTACACAGGAATATGTTGTGTCTTCATTACAGTTTTGTTCTTCAATATTAGCGTGTATAGAAACTCTATCAGTCTAGATTTTATATCCGAACTGTAAAGACTGAGCATCACATTCAAAAACTCCGAATGAGATGTCACCATGTCAAATAATGTGGTTATATCGTCGTGACTGTCTGGATACATCAGTTTGACCAATTCCGTGAGTAAAGCAAGAAGCTTAGGGCCAATTGTGTACCCCTGATCAACGGTTTTCACTTTCAAAGAATCTTTTAACGTTGCCTTGCAGAAATTTTGCCATATTGCGCTCTCGATCATTTTCTTGAAATCATCTTTTAGTTCAATCTCTAACCCTTCGACGACTTTACAAACTTGAATAACGGTATGCATGCTGGTGACGATTTCATTTAACTCATCGACCTTTGTCTCTTTTAGTGCTATCGTTGTCAAATTCAGCATAGACGAGAGATAGTTGATAAGGTGATCTTTTTTCGCAACATTTTCACATATCTTCAAAAATATACTTTGCAATATTTGTATGTGGCTACACTCAACAGCTTCGAATTTGTGGATTTTATTAAATAATTTCAAACAATCTTGTACGTCCATACATTCGATTACCAACTTCCTAATAAAGTGCCAACATGTAACATAGATTTGTCCAGCCTTGTGAGGTTTTTCCAGCATTTTTATAATATTGGATTTATATTCATTATATACAGTTGCTAAGAACTCCTTATTATCTAGCAAGAATTGATTATGATTTATAACTGCATTGCCTAAAGGCAACGTTATTTCTCTTTGGGTTAATATCTCGGGCCTGTCGATTTCTTCTTTAAATATGTTGCAGAATTTTACGTTAAACTTCAATAGTACTGCTGCAAGATTAGCGGTGGATTTCCTTATGTTATTAACGTAAAAGAACTTTTTAAAGTCTTCATCAGATACACGTAATGCTTGATGTGGTTTATTTTCGAAGTATTTCGTTAACGCGGTTTCCAAGTTGGTTAGATTAGGATTCACCTGTTTGTTTGATAGTAAATTCGTGTACAAAGAGATACTCTTCTTCAAAACATTCGGTTGTAGCTCCAAGCTGATTGTTTCTGAATATTTCTCGATTAAGTATCTCAGTAACTCAAGCACTAAACTTGGTTCCTTATCATCTCGTATGCAAGCGTCTGTTTCGGCACTAAAAATAAGATTGAACAACCTCACGTCGTCTTCACTGGACATTCCCACTACTTCTAAAACGTGGACTGTGTATTGACTGTCCACATTCTTCCTCTTATTGATTTTGATAAACGCTTTCAAGATTTCGTTATAATTTTTTTGTTGATAAGATTTCAATAGTTTATGTTTGTTATTTAAATAATGTATCATTTCTTTGTGCTGTGTCAAAACTTGTAGGAGAAATTCCGTGGCGTGTAAACCTGACGAATCTTTGCCCAGATTAAGAGGTTTATAGATCTTAAGGAATTGTGGGTTTTTGAATAGTGTTAATATTATTGTCCGACATACATCTACCAAAAGATGTTTTTTACCGATTTCGATTATACATTGGAAGTAATCTGTTATTTTCTTCTGCTGTTCTTCACTCAACCGTCCCATATTCGTCAACCGTATTGTGCAAAATATCAGGTATTTTGCCCATATCAACATTTCTGAACTGTCGACTATTTTTGTACCGTCGATTTTGTATTGGACATTATTTATTATAATATCACCATCTTCTGTCACCTCTTCTAAAATGGGGAACACGTCCTTCAAAGAAACATCTTCAGTGTCGATTATGGAATTGGATATCGCTTTCAGTACAGTATCTTGACCCACAATCGTGTCAGAGATGGACACTGGCTGTCCAATCCAGCCTCCGACATATTTCCTAGCATCCAGTTTACAATCTCCTATTAACACTTCAGTTAATTCAGGAGTAAAGTTACTGTGAAGTAAATTAGCAATGTATAGAGACAGGAAATGTTTCAAATTGTTCTTAGCATCCTTGTGTGACTGTAAGTACTGCATGCATCCTACAATGAAAGGCGATGGCATCTTACTTTCTAGGAAGACATTATCTTCTGTGTTCTTATTTTCCATCAGGTCATTGAATAGCTTTTTCAAACTGTCCTCAGTGTTTTCTGAAGAAATTTCGAAGTGAACTAACTGATTTCTTACATATTCTGTCAGGTCTGTAATATTTTCGAGTACGTATTCCACAATATCGCTAATTAACGAGGAAGGGTTCACTTTGGCGTTTCTCAAAGTGTACATCATCAAATGTATCTCATCTTCATCTCCTTCGAATATTGATGTGTTTTTGAAGAAAATACACAACGTATCTTTAGCTTCAATCCAAGTATCATCATCGTCACTCATATACACATCTAACATGATAAGGAATAGTTCTTTAAACATATGATTCTTTAGAGATATGGCAGAGCCGTCGAGGGTTAGCCAGAGAGATACGACTTTAAACTTCAAGAGAGCTACATGTCCAGTGTCTAGTGTCTTAGAGAAATCTAGTATCTTTTTCATATCTATACTTCCTTCTAATGTTTCGAAATATGCAGGATGGATGTCATTGTAGAGCAACAGTAAATCAACAAGAGATATCAGAGCATCTGTGTCACTTATTTTAGGAAGTCTGTAATCTTTAGTGGTTTCAGCATCAGGTTTACCTGAAGTCACATTTTCGATCAATGATACTATTGCAGCAGGAGTTGGTAAATGCTTTGGAATGAAATACTCCAGCTTATTTTGCAAATCAGTAATCTGTGCTGTTTCTTTGGTCTCCAAAATCTGTAAGTATCTTTTTAGAGACTGCAACATCTTTACTAGAACCTTGACACAGTACAAAGACACAGTTTGGTCTTTTCCTAGATTCATTTTGATAAACTTTAGTAATGGGACAGGTAATGTAATAAACCTGATAAAGTTTGCAATTTGTACAGGATTGAGTTGAGTCATTCTTGATACCATGTCTTCTGGTTTTAATTTATTCAGCAGCTTGATGGTAAAATCTGTAGTTCTTTCCCAAATTGGAGAATGTTGGGGTTCAAAACTGTGTTCCATCACACTAAATATAGCCCTGTGAAGATCAGGACATTTGTATATAATATTCAAGATAACTTCTCTCTCATGGTCACTCTCCCAGGGTCTCTTCAATGTGAGCAGTGCTTTGTACAGGTTTTGATTCTTATTTGCATCAACGGTTCCTAAAGAGTTGTCTATAAAGTAAAGACCTGTTTTATGAGATGTGAATAATGTTTGTATTATTTCACTCAGTAAATTCAAGACCTCAGGACGCAATTCATTTCTAACTTCCTGGCTCATCTCCGGAGGTCCCTTCCAAGAGAAAACTTTAAACAAATTATGCAGTACTTGATGACTGAAAGTCTTCAATTTGAGACTCTTTGATATCAATGTATTATCAACAACATTTTTCTTCAAAATGTTTAAGAATATCAGTACTGCCTCAGGTTCATCATTGATCAATCCTGGTATAACAAGGGCAAGCAAGCCTTGCTTCTCCAATAGAGCTTTGATCAGAGGCAAGTGTCCTTCAATCAAGAATGATGTCATAAAGTGAACAAATGAAGTCCTCACATTATCTTTTTCTTTAAAGTTAGGCTTCTCAACTACATGCTGCAGATGCTTAGGAGTTAAAGGTGCCTGGTTCAGTACTTCAACTCCTAAATCTGAGTTTAATGTGACCATTGAAGTTAATAGTTTAAGGACTACTTTCCTGTGACGCGGGCCAGAGCTCTCACTGATCATAATCTCAATGGTTGACATGAATGTGTTGAGGAAATAGCGGCATGCTTCTTCTGTGATTGTTATCATGTGTGGTAGAGATGACTGCACTTTGACGATGATCAGGTGGAAGATGTGAAAGACTGGTGTGGCTAGAGTGAGGTTTTTCTTACTCTCCGCAGTGATCTGCCGTAGTATTTCATGGGAGTTGCCACCAGATTTAAGGTACTCCAGCAAGTAGTCTGCAGGGCTGTCAGGGTTTAGACAGACTTGCAGGAACTGTGTGAGAGCTGTGAACACAAACAATGACAAGTTAATAATTTTTTGTTATTAGTTATATGCGAGTTAATTTCATTAACTTCTAAAGATGTTTATCGCAGCCAGAATTACCTTTCCAAAAGTTATGCAAGAAACCTGAGGATGTGATAGTGCCTGTATACCTACTACCAAATGCAAGAGAAGACTAAAAAAAAAATTATACGAAGAGGTTGTTGTTTTTCAATCATACCGAAGTTAATATTCAAAACTTCTTTGCTGGCGAAGAGGTCCCACAGTAACCATTAGCCGTGATTAAAATTTTGTGAGTTGTTAACTGTACTCCAGTCTGACTATGTACACTACAGATTGAAATTGATCAGCTTAGGGCAAGTGTGTAAAAGACTATAAAGTGTTTAAACTTACCCATTGTCTGGCCCTGCTTAGCTGCTAGCTCTTTGCGAAAATATTTAACATCAAAACTATCCTTTTTTGATACAAATGCATGTTTATTGTCGGTATCCACCACATCATTTTGAGGTTGTACTTCGTCCACATTTACGACGTCTTCAGATTCAAACTTCTTGACCTTCTTAGGCGACTTATCTTTTTCGTCGTCAAATTTACGTTTGCCCATGTTTGCTCATGTATTTTTTAATGATTCTCTGTAAATAAACCTCGAAGCACCGCGCACGTGAATTTGTTTTGACATAAACTTTTTTTAATATTTTGACAGTAGACTTGACACTTTTGTAATGATGTTACTCAGAATCTTGTCTTTTGAGAAAATACCGGTTTCGTTACACATTTATTTGTATTGTGGTGTGTTTATTCATACTTGCTCCATTTAAACAAACAAAGCTATAGGAATGACTTTCTTTTTTTTTGTTCTTAGGCCTTTATGAACTTGGAGGGTTGTATTGGTGATTTTGATGATTATAATTCTGTAACTACATACGTCTTACAGGCGCGAATAATATTTTAATCAACATACAACCTAGCACTGGCCTGCAAATTGCAAAAAACGCAAGAAATTTTGAATTTCGCGGGCTGGTTTGGAGCATTCACCTTAAATTTACAAATAGATTATTGAGGCATGTTTTCTAGTTTGACAAATCGCGTGTACGTTGACTCTTAATGGTTGATACTTGAAATTGAAAAATGTACATGGAATTAATATGATTGTCTTTATATTTTTTTCAAAGTAAATCTCACAGTACAATAGAGAAGTTGATAAAGAAGGTGAAAAAAATTTCGGATTTTTTCTACACCTGGAGAAACACCAAAACAGCTGGCGGAAGAAAGAATTAGACGATTTTGATGTGTGCAATTAGACAAAAAGTTCAACACTAAAGAAACAGGCAAGTGTTTTTATTAATGCTATTATCAAATACCACATACCACAGTAAAAAAAGTATAATTTACATTTATTATTTTTCAGGTGCCTATTCTACGTAATATATTACCTATAGTTTGAGGAGACTTGGGTTATAATGGGAGCCGTAAACGTCTAAGAAAGATTTTTACACTATTCAGATTTCATAAATAAGAAATGTAAAACTGACACATCAGTGTTAATGGAAAAATCTATCATAGCACTAAAAGGAATACACGAATCAAATGTTATCTCACGTTTTTCTTTTTAAATAAAACCTAAATTTTAGCGTGTTCTTTAATTTTCATTGTCATGTGGATAGTGATAGTGTTATGTACCCCACATAAACATAACTGACGATTTTTTTTTCTTTTTTTTTGGATGGGATTTCATCAAATTACGTCTCCCGCTCGTTCATGTCAGACTTTTACTGACTAAAACCCACCCGTGTTCCTTCAGTTGCCCAAGTGCCAGGGTCACGGATACGTGACGACTTCATTAGTCAACTGTTCAAGTTTATTCGATATTGCCCGTACCTTTCGAATGCGACATGTTAAAGGTACTCTCCGACTTCCGATTAGTTTCCGACAGTAAGCAGCTGTTAGTCGCCGTCTTGTCGACTATAAACTATCAGCATTAACAGGATTCGTTCATTATCATTCATGTCAAATTTGATACAGGCATACCAACAATCGAATGGTTGTGAATACCCTAGATGGTGGCCGCAAATGCAATGCAATGCAATTGCTGAACATTATTTCTTGTGTATCGGGTTCAATCGGCAATCCCTGATGATCCCTGAGTGTAATTTAATTTATTTTTCGTACCACTTGCTCAAAAAAGTGACATTCTATGCCACAAAAAGCGAACATAACAATAGTCATTACACGCTTTATATTAGCTTCACTTGTATGTTTGTATATTTGTATGTTTGTTTGTAACCGACTCCTTATAGCGCGATTTTGACCCAACCTTTAAACGACCAGATTTCATTCAAACTTTGCACACCTGTCAAGGACCGATGACAATGCAATAATTTCATAAATTTGTGCCATTATCCTTGCCAGGGTTACCAGGACAGCAAAAAATGTCTTCGAAAACTACGCTGACATACGTCACAAATTAATTTGTGCGATTATTCTTGCCAGGGTTACCAGGACAGGAAAAAAAAAGTTTTCGAAAACTACGCTGACATACGTCACAAACTACGCTGACATACGTCTCAAAATTCGAAACACCCTAAAAAATAGAAAATAAATAATAGTTTAAAAAACTAAAAAACACGCTTCCATTGAAAACCAAACTAAAAAGTACAAAATAATGGAAAAAAAGCGTGGGGTACATAAACGTTAAGTTTATTTTAATTTATTTTAAATTGTCATTATTTTTAATAAATGCTTATCTCATATTATTTTTGTGTTCATTTTTTCGCAAATGGTACGAAAAGTATTTTCCTCGGTGATAAAGCTGTCTTTAGTCTTGGGTGAACTTAAATCCCTCCTACACTCAGGACTCGTCTTAAATCCCTCGCTTCGCTCATGATTTAAGTTTTTAACACCCTCGCTACGCTCGGGAGTAAACCTCGATTCCTTCGTTACGCTCCCGATTTAAATCGCGACAGAAGTGCTTTATCCCCTTGGTTAATAATCTACTATTTCATAATGAATAAGTTTTCATTACGTTATTATGATGGCACTCGCGTCTCTTAGATAAAAGGTTATTCTAGCGAAATAATGCGCAAGCTACTAAATACAATGAAAGTAAAAGCCTGTGCGCCTATCAAGTCTTTAAATCTTGACTGTTGAGAATTTCCGGGATCTCGTGTTTGTTGATTAAAACAACAAGTATCTTATCACTTTTAGTCCTAGTATACAGGGTGGCCATACCTGCCAAACAGGCGCCCTAATTTTTTCCAGACTCTTTTTTGCCAAGCTGTACCTGGATTTGTATAGGGACAGGAAGGTGACGATGACGATAACAAGATGTTGTTACCCAAAGATGAATGAAATAAAATAAAACAATTGATTTATAAAAATAAAGATTTATTCAAAATACTCTGTGTGCAATCTTGTCAAAGTCGCATTTAGAATGCATCTTATCTACATAACTATGGAGAGTAATATAATTTCGAAAAATAAGCATATCCAAAAAAATTAAGCTTTGGTTAATTATTTATTAATACGACAGCGTAGACACTAGAGCTTGCGGACTTTGACCGGTATCTATTTAAATCAATAAATATACACATAGCTAACATTAAAAGGCACTGCTTCTGAGGAAAACGTAAGACTTAGAAGTGTCTCCTGGCTTATAATTACAAATTAAACAAGGTCCAGGGATGTTACACGGCCACCCAGAAATCCTTGTGCCGAGATGGCTATAAGCTGGTATTGAAAACGAATAACTAGTACCCCTGTGCTCCGCTGCGGCGCTGCCAATACTGATATATAAATTGTGTCAGAAATCGCATCCTAGGGGAAAATTTTATATTTTAATTTCGTGTACCGTTAATAAGAGAGCAGTAATTATCGAACGCACCGAAAAAATATCACTTTAAATCTTTCTTTCTTTTTGATATGGTATTGCATTTCTGATATAAAATGTAAAATATATTGAAAGACCCTCTAAGCGGGAGAGAAGCTTGTTACCATTACACCACCTTGCATCTAGATAATCATTTGACGGAAAATGGTAACCACTTATCAGACTGCTTGCTATAATAAAGTTTTATATCATAAAGGAAATCTGATTTTTGATTGCATTTTTTTATCCGTAATGCGTATGCATAAATATCTAAATTTTGTCGGTTATTCTGTATTGTCAGTGTATTTTTGTCGGTCAACGGCCAATCTTGGTATTTTTGCATACAAGGACCGAGTAGTCTTGGTACATGGTACGTGACACTGAAAACTAGTATGTATACCAACAAGTTGGTACGTCTGACATCCCTGACAAGCTCACGGTAGTGAACTTTTCCAAGTTATTGTCAGCAACGAAAGTCGAATCAAATATTGAAATTTACACACTGTTATTTTATACTGATTACACAATGTTATTTTATACTGATTACACAATGTTATTTTATACTGAGGTAACAGATGTAGCATTAAAATATCACAAGGCAAAAACTAAACAATCTAAGTAAATGTTGATACTTTTCTTGCTTATCCTACGAACGAAAATCTAAGTAATCTAACTTTTTATTTAAGCGCCTAGCTTCCAGTCTAGCGTAATTTTACGCGAAGGTTTAGATGCAGCTGAAGAGTAGCGATATGCAAGAATATCGACTGCATGGTCTCTATTCAAAGATGACCTCTATATTATTGCTGAAAATTATACGATTTTCTTATTGAATTATTAAACAACAAGCAGTCACATAATCTCTCAAATTAAGCATTAAAATTAATAATGCCCTTATATACAAGTATAAATAAATGTACAAGGTCACGTATTTTATAAGCGATACAGGTTCTATCCATTTTACCCGTTAATGTAACCAACATTATTTATTTAAAGTATGGTGGGATACAATAAGCTAGAGGTTATAGGCTCATCAAAAGAGAGAAAAACTATTGTATACAGGTATGCGCTAAGCACGGACATAAAGTTTTCTAAAAGTGAACAACTGGATACAAATATATTGGATTTTATCCTAATTTTACATACTTAGCAACATTTTTAGATTCAGAAGAATCACGACGTAAATAATCATTTTAATTTCACATAATAAAAAAAATATCTTTACATAAAATCGCTTTGCAGTTTCACCATTTTACTTAAAATATAATCTATTAAAGTCGTCCGCCTGACAATGACTAGGCTTCAAGATACAATCTAACAATATCAATTTAAAAAAAAACTAATACAAAATTGTTTTTCTTTCATTCCCTTACTAAAATTACTACAAACATCAACAAGCTCTAAAAGGTGGTATTTAATATTTTCTTTGTAATTTTGTTCAGTACCCTGTCGTTTATATGGCACATCAAGTTAGCAGAACTGCCGATTAGAGCTCGTAGGAAACACCCATACTTTAGTCATTTTAGTCACTATCTCCTCTGTGCGATTATTTCTTCAAAGTTAGGTTCCAGTTCACGAACTCTGTCCAACAACACATCAGCTAGGTTCAGCTCTCGATCTGTATCTGTAAAAATACAGTATTTAAATTTTTTATGAGGAAGCATAGTGTAGTGTATTGTAGCTTCCGGCTTGTGGCTAAGTTATAACAGCCGCACGGTTGATCGTTCAGGTAAAGCTACGCCTACCACGGTTGGTCCATAGACAGGTATCTTTACATACCAAGACCCTTCCGTGTCTCGGAAAGCACGTTAGCTGTTGGTCCCGGCTGTCTTTCGTAGATCTTAGACAGACGTTACGGGTCGTCAGAAGTCTAAGTCTGACAACCAGTCTTACCAAGGCGTATCGTATTACCCAGTAACTGGGTTGTGGATTGGAAGCTGACCCCAACATAGCTGTGAAAAGGCTAGGCAGATGATGATGACAATGCAATAAGCCATTAAATCGCTTTATCTTTAATAGGAAGGTATCAAAACTACTACTGACACCATCGCTACGTGTCTTGGCATGAGATTGACTGTACCTTCAAGAAGTAACAAAAACCACTTACCATCGAAATAGATGAGCTCACATTTGTCTCTGTATTCTGGACTCTTGGCTATAAACGAGCGCAAAGCTTTAAAAAAGTCAGCCACTATCTCCTCCGGGTTAATACCAGACAATTCTGAAAACAGACAATAATTAAGTTATTAGTAAGTATACAGCCCTTAGACCGCTAGTTCGTGAGCCACAGATACACTAGAGTTGGGAATCAAATGTGGTCTCTAAATAAATGCTATTATTTTACCTTTCTACCACTTTTAGTTTGTTCTTTCCAAAAATAGATTATGATACAATTCGGTAGAGTTTCATATTTGATAGAGGACACACTGCGACATTTTAACCACTTATCTAACTGTCTTGGTTAGCTTAGGACTTTGCTGCATCCTGTTGTGTATGTGTTTGTTATTGTTACTTTTTGTATGTCTTTAAATACAGAAATAAGTGTGTGTGGCGCATAAGAAAAAAAACCGGCCAAGTGCGAGTCGGACTCGCGCACCGAGGGTTCCGTACAAACCTTCAGGTATTCACGGTTTATGCATAAGGTTTATGTTTATGATTTTTTTTTTTTTTTAATTTTTATATTTGAGTTGACTGAATGAAAGGTAAATTGTGGTTTACGATTTATGACGTATTAAAAAAAACTACTTACTAGATCTCGTTCAAATCAATTTTCGGTGGAAGTTTACATGGTAATGTACATCATATATTTTTTTTAGTTTTATCGTTACCTTATTTTAGAAGTTACGGGGGGGGGGGGGGACGCATTTTACCACTTTGGAAGTGTCTCTCGCGCAAACTATTCAGTTTAGAAAAAAATGATATTAGAAACCTCAATATCATTTTTGATATCCATAGATACCCCACACGTATGGGTTTAATGAATTATTTTTTTTGAGTTTCAGTTCCATGTATGGGGAACCCCAAATATTATTGTTTTTTTTTTCTATTTTTGTGTGAAAATCTTAATGCGGTTCACAGAATACATCGACTTACCAAGTTTCAACTGCATAGCTCTTATAGTTTCGGAAAAAAGTGGCTGTGACATACTCGGACAGACAGACAGACAGACGGACAGACAGACATGACGAATCTATAAGGGTTCCGTTTTTTGCCATTTGGCAACGGAACCCTAAAAATCAAGTACACAAGTACAAACCGGGGGAAAATATGCGTCTACACAAGCAAAACTACACTATGCTAGTCAGGGCCATGGCGTTGGTTTCAACCAGTTGTTCGGATGGTTCAAAGTTAATGAACCGCTCACCTTCGCTAAGGTCCCTGTTCTTCAACACCTTGTAGAGCGTGTGCATGGGCGTGCCTCCTACCGCAGGCAGGTACACCGGCAGGCGGTTGGGGCGTAATATCTTGTACGCGAAGTTCCTGTAGACGCGGTTCCTTACGCCTGCCACGTCCTTCTCTATCTCGCTTA
Source organism: Aporophyla nigra (assembly GCA_947507805.1). Lineage (NCBI taxonomy): Eukaryota > Metazoa > Arthropoda > Insecta > Lepidoptera > Noctuidae > Aporophyla > Aporophyla nigra. Next base: position 22,279,258 of record OX382311.1, read on the forward strand.
GTGGCTGAAACGGAATAATTTTGCTGTTACGGACCAATAGTTTGAATATAAATGATAAATTAGTAATACATCATGTACATAGGTACTTACAGTACAAGCCTCCAACTTAGCCACATCATCTCTATCAGGTTTATTCAGGTCTTCGAGCGCGGGAGGACTGTACAGTGACTTGGTGGCCACAATGAACAGCTTTTTGACAGGAAACACAACTCCTTGCACGGCCTCATACACACGGATGTTGTTCTGGAACCCAAAGAACTTGGTGCCGTCTGAAGGCAGGATGTGGACCAGGTAACCCTCGAAGTAACTGCAAGCCATCCCCACCGCATAGTTCACTGGTATTTTCTTTTTTCTCTCTTGAATCTGAGGTAGAGACAATGAATGTAAGTCAATATTTATTTACTTCGATTTTTGGTACTTTTAAATAAGTGGCAATGAGATGTGGTACCTAAATTGGATATTCAGATGTAAAGTGGGCCTTTAAGTACCGGTGTGGGCGCCCTCATTGAGGCTGCACCTAGCGCGCTGGTTGAGTGCGGCCCAATGGGTCACGGCCATCCGGCTAGTCCGGGGATACCGCACGGTCTCCTGCGAGGCGGCGAGCCTCCTTGCCGGAGTGCCGCCATGGGATCTGGAGGCAAAGGTCCTCGCGCACATGTGGGAGTGGCGCGAGGAGGCGAAACGCCTGGGCGAAACTTCGCTGCCGTGACAAATCGCGGCACGGCGGACAGAGCTCCGGTGTGATCTCATGGCGACATGGCGGGTACGATTGTCGCAACCCAGTGCTGGGCACGCCACAATTGCGGCGGTAAGTCCCCTCTTTGAGGACTGGATAGAGAGGCGCCAAGGCGTCCTCACCTTCTGCCTGACGCAGGTTCTCACCGGGCATGGGTGCTTCGGTGGGTTCCTGTTCAGGATAAAGCGGGAGGAAACGCCCGGGTGTTTCCATTGCGAGGATCGTCTGGAGGACACGGTGGAGCATACGGTGGAGGTGTGCCCTGCCTGGGCGGAGCACCGCCGTCTTCACATCCCTAGCCGCCATAGGAGGAGACGCCCCGGGCGTCGGGAGTCAAAAGCATACTCCCGGCCACCGTAGGCGCGGGTTTGCCGGCGGCGTAAGGACCAGGCTCGGGTCGACGGCGCGTAGTGTTCCACGCGCTCCTCAAAGAGATGTCAGCAGAACTGAAGGGGTCTGCTAGGACTAATGCCTGCCAGGGTCGCGAGATTGTTCGAAAGAGATACCGTGACCCTGGCACATGGGCAACTGAAGGAACACGGGTGGGTTTTAGTCAGTAAAAGTCTGACACGCCTTCCCGCTCCGCCCAAGTGCAGGAAACGTCATTTGATGATTGCCCATGCAAAAAAAAAGTGGGCCTTTAAGTTAAATTAAACTAAAATTCATTTATTCGCTTAATTAAGGACGCCATCATAGCGGCGAAGAGATCCTATCTGCTAGTCTTCAGAATTCCGTTGCAGCTGCCACGCACTCTGCAGATCAGGGATACAGTTTTCTTCGGATGACGGCATGACCTCTAAGGCCCTGGACTCCCTCTTAATATCCAGATCGTCTTTATCACCTTCAGTAATTAAATGCCCCAGGTATTTAAATTTCGTAACACGATTAATGCACAATAATATTTTGTGAATACTCGGGGCATCCACCTGATGCCCTCAAGACCATATATACTGTTTTTTTTTTGGACATTGTATTGTATATGAAGGCAGAGGATCATATTGTAAAATAAAAGAGGTTCTTTCAATATTAAGGAACTATTTAATCAATAGACCTTATACGAAACTGCACTTAATCAGTTTCCATAATTATTAATTTAACACCATATTAAAATAGCCATGACACCCAGTAATACAGTTACAGTATTACAGTTCATATAAAAGAGTATCAATGTACAGTGAGGCAGAGTTACAATAATTGAGAGCAATACGACCTGTGCACCGGGCCACGCCTGAACTTAGAATGCCAATTCGCCGCCGTGCGGCGTCTTTTATACGGAAGTATTGTAGGTGGGGCAACGTCGTAGCACGCTACGACGTAGCGCGCTCTAACTCCGCCCACCAGCAATGAGGTGGGAGAATGGCGTAGCGTGCTACGACGCTACGGCGCTATGGCGTAGCCCAATGCACGTGCCGCTCACAATATGACGCCGACACGGCCATACTGACGTGCGGACGTCCTCGTACGCTCAGCTGACAATGTCTCATCTAGAAGTTGAAAAACTGATTAAGTACCGTTTGGTCATCCTGATTGTTTCTGGTCCGGTCTACTTAGACCCTTCAGATATTTAACCACTTGGTCCAGTCTATTATGACTCTTCAAGGGTTATCTCTTGGTCCGGTCAACTTCTGACCCTACAAGATCAGCCTCCTGGTCCGGCAATTGTTTTGCCCTTCAGGTGTATCCCTTCAGTAAAACTGGACCGGATCTAGCTAGGCCGAACAGGTATCGTTCGTTTAGCTTAATTAACAAATAGCTCAATACTTTGGTTGATTTACAAGTGCTTCTGTTACAATATTAACTGATTCAGGGCCAATAGATTCTACTGAAACAGCACGTTAACCACGGTTTCTACAACTTGCACGGGTAGATATAGTGTCACTTTTGGCAGTCATGGTATCATTATTGGCAGAGATAGTACCACTATTAGGAGACTGAATATCATCATTGTTAATCTGTTCCCTAGTCTCGTGGACAAGAACATCTATGTTATTCTTCGCCGACACGTCATCCTTATCATAACATTCTGCGAATTCCAGAAAGAATGACTGACCACGGGGTACTTGTAAGTTTTTTGTGAGAGTATTTGTAGACTACCATTAATGTGTTACAATTCGTACCAATCGTTTTCTTCCAAAATAGCGGAGATTTTAAAGGGGCCTTTGTATTTACGGTCCTGTTTCATTTGGTGTCTTTTTTCGAATTTAACAAAGGCAAAATCACGTACTGAAAAGCATTTTACCATAGCTTTATCCTTGTTAAATGATAAATGACTTTATTTTTGCAAGTAGGTTTGTACAAACACTTTTACACGTCAATCATATTTTTTTTAACTAGATGTGGTCGGCGTTTGCTATCTGACTACTCTGAGAAGAAAGGCCGAAACAAACTCAGAGGTCACAGTCTCTTTTAAAGTCCAGACATAATCTTGGTCACATCATGTGAAGACCATGTGGATTGGTGTCTGAAGTTGTATTTTAAAGAAAGTACCACCCAGATTGAGTGGACCTGTCCAATCAGTGCACGCATTTGTCAGTAAATCGACCTGTGTCGTATTGGACCAGCTTTTTTATACCAACAGAAGAATCGGATAATGGTTTCGAGGTTTAAACTATCTTCATCAGGATGATTAGTAGAAAGTGAAAGGAAGTGTCGAAGGGCGGGCGTTTTGGGGGGGCTGTCTCATGTAACTTTGACGTTCAAAAAAGTGCTGACTCTCAGCCTAGTTTGAATTAATGACTTTTGATTTGAAAAACTCTTGTTATCTCTAATGAACCCAAAATACCAAATATTAATTCCAAGGGCGTGAGCCCTGTTGCTCTACAACGAGTACTATTGAGACTCTAACTACTAATTGGATATTGTCTACATGATCTTACCATAAGCTACCCGAATCTATAGCGAGCATACTTTTTAGGTCCTCATGACACGCTCGACCTGGCCATTGGCCAGGCGAACCAGTGGATATAAATTGTAAATCGATACGATTATCTTTACAAAAATTCTTAAATTCAGTATTGTCATATGACCTACCGCGATCTGCAACTATTCTTTTAGGAGCGCCAAACGAGTTCACTGCATTTTTTTTTTTTTGTGATTGAATAACTAACAAGACGGATTTTGTAAAGCCATCAATAATCACGGAAAAATACTCCTTGCGCTCGCTTTTTAACACGCTTTTTCCTGTGAGTTTACCAGTTAAATCTAAATGAATTATATGCCATGGAACGGCAAATTTAGGGATCGGATGTTGACCGACCTGCTGGGCATACGGGGGACCTTTGGAAGCCTTACAAGCGACGCACGAACCTCCATAGGTTTTGACAAGTATTGACATATTTTGAAACCAATAAAGATTGTATAATTTATCGAAGGTTTTTTTTTATAACCAAGGTGTGTTATTTCGCTGTGTACTCGATTAATCATTTACCATGTTAAAGGGTGTGGCAATATCGGTGACCATTTAGTGGTTTTATAACATTCGATTTTACGATGCCCTGTCTAATATCGATAATGTGCGTGATATTTCAGACAGCAAGTCATTTGAGCGTAATTTGGATATAATGTGTCATATTTCGGAATCACGTTATCTACAGATAACCATATCCTCTCCAGTTCAGACAAATTTACAATTTTAGCTGCCTTATGAATAAAATATGTGTCAGCATGATTACGTGAAAGGAAGTCTAGATGTGCCATATTTTTCCCTCTTTATAGATGATATCAAAGTCATATGACTGCAAAATTGTCCACCTATGTACTCAGGGGTTAGGTCCTTTTTGTACTGAGAGGCCTTTAAGGCGTTACAGTCAATAAAAACCGTAAATTTACGCCCATATAGGTTATATCGAAAATATGTGGCTAGGCCATATAAATTGTTGGTACTGAGCAGCAGTGCTTGGAGGAGGGATATTTTTATCTTATGGGGATTTGGTCTAATTTTTCCAGGGGATATTCCGAAACCCAGATATTCAATTTTCGGCTTAATACATGAACATTTTTTTTTAAAGTTATATCTAGCAATCTATTTAAACGAGACAACTTTTTTGAACGGTCTCTAATGCAGAAGTACGTCATCCATGTAGATCAGTATTTTATCGTCATTTAGAGGTTTAAGTCCAATATTTATAGCTCTTTGAAAAACCTGTGAAGCATTTCATAAACCAAATGGCATAGTGAGGTACTCAGACTGACTCGTTATGGACGCAAATTTGGTGATCGATTCGATCACTAACTAGTAGTAAAGGATAGCTATCTGGTCGAGTATTGCTATTGAGTTCCCGGTAATCAACGCACATACGATCGGTACCGACCCTTTTTTTTTATTAATGATACTCGCGAAAGGCGACGAACTTTCACGAATTATGTTAGCATCTAGTAATTTTTGTACTTTGTCATTAACGATTCGTAACTCGAGATATGAGGAGTATTTAGTGAGTATTTCAATCAAAACTTCATTTTCTTTACCGGTAAGATCTGCGTCAATAGAATTAATGTCAAGAGGCATTTCTAATATAGAGCTAAGATTTGCTTTTTTTTAAGTTAAGGCAGCTTTATTATCCACAACGGATATTGCTTGTCTAAAATGTCGTGACCTATTAATAAGGTAACGTTTTCATTGAAACATTCGTCAGACAATACTTGATATGTAACGTCGAGAAGAAAGTTTTGTAACACGGTTGGGCATTGTATTTGGATTGAGCAATTAACATCATCATCAGGAGAGTCTCATCTGAGTGACTATCGGGAGATACCAGCCTGACGGTACATCTAAATGACCATCTACTTAGATCAGCTTGACGAGAACTGACTTCTCTCGAGAACATTGGACCAATTAACATTATTAAAACTTTTCACCAGTAAGAAGACCACAGTTACCTTCATGAAGATACACTCAGATCCAGAGTCAAATATGAAAGGAATTGCATACCACTTATTTCCAAAACACCACGCGCTGCTCTGCACACAGGTTCACTTCACTTGTTTGCTGGTGTTGCTCGGTGTGGGGATCTCTTTTCTTCTTCCAGCGTTTAAGGCAAGTGGTGACCACGTGGCTAGCCTCACCACATTTGAAGCAGGTTATTCCAGAGTTCGTCTGTGGAGTTTTTGCTAAAACAGATACCTTTTGAAGCAACGTGCCGACATTCCTGCCCTCGTTGACCGACCTTCCCGCAGAAATTGCAGTTTCCCCGAAATTGAGTTGATGGACAAGACTTTTTCGTGTCTGATTCGGACGTGCCCGGTTCTTCGTTTCTTTCACGGTGAATTTTGTCATCGCATCATAATAGGACAGATAGCAGAACCGGTCCGGTAAATTTGCATCAGGAAACTTTTCAACAAGTTTTCCTAACTCGGCTGGGGTTTCTTTGTTATCAATTTATGATTGTGATTAAATTCAAATTATCCTGCATTGTCATGGGTTTGGAAAATTTAGAGACCAGCATTTTCTTAATAGTATCTCATGAACTATTATCTGGATTAATTCTTGTAAAACACATGGCGGCGCGGGTCTTTAGAGAGTGAGCGAGGGCCAAAATAAGGTCTACACCTTCTGGCTTCTTACTGTCGATTACAATCTCACTTAATGCACACCAGTTGATAATGTTGGTTTCAGTTACATCAGGATCGAAAGGAACCAACATCGATTGCATACTGGGTGTCATGTGGCGAGGTGTCAAAGTATCTGCGCTTATTTTTAATTGATTCCATACTACCCAAAAAAAATGACATTTGTTCCCGTATTAGATTGCCAGCAGTCCCAGATAAAGGTGGGAGGGGGTTTCATCCCACTTCTGATGAAAGGCAGAGGATCATATTGTAAAATAAAAGAGGTTCTTTCAATATTAAGGAACTATTTAATCAATAGACCTTATACGAAACTGCACTTAATCAGTTTCCATAATTATTAATTTAACACCATATTAAAATAGCCATGACACCCAGTAATACAGTTACAGTATTACAGTTCATATAAAAGAGTATCAATGTACAGTGAGGCAGAGTTACAATAATTGAGAGCAATACGACCTGTGCACCGGGCCACGCCTGAACTTAGAATGCCAATTCGCCGCCGTGCGGCGTCTTTTATACGGAAGTATTGTAGGTGGGGCAACGTCGTAGCACGCTACGACGTAGCGCGCTCTAACTCCGCCCACCAGCAATGAGGTGGGAGAATGGCGTAGCGTGCTACGACGCTACGGCGCTATGGCGTAGCCCAATGCACGTGCCGCTCACAATATGACGCCGACATATACAAAGCCACGTGCACCAGCATAGGCATCACATACTCTTAACAACTCTCCGAGACCTCTCACCGTCGGGCCCAGCAGCACCATGTCGTCCACGTAGCTAATGTTGTTGACGCAGAAGCGATATATAGAGCAACTGACACGCTTCCTATGGAGCTCGACGAAGCGGTAATTTATGTATAGGTTGAAAAGCTTGGGCGAAGTCAAACCTCCTAACCTCGTCTCACCCCGGTTTCCCACGAATATGCCTCAGAGATTTTATTCCCCCTTACAAAATTTGGGGAGGTCATGGAAACACGCATACACCGGTGTCCTGCGGTCCATATAGTATTGGATAATATGCTTGAGGCCTAAACTGCGCGTCAAGTAATTTAATGCATTTATCTAGGCAGGAATCAAGCATAAAGAAGTGCTTAAAAATATTGACCTTCATTAATATTCTGAAAATTCTGTTTTCATAGTTTTAGGGTGGCCCAGCAGTGGGAACAATATAGGCTGATGATGATGATAGTTTTAGGGTGTTTTTGGTTTCTATGTTAGTAAACGCATTTATCTTTTGTCTTTTTTGTCCAAACATGACCTAAACTTTTTTTATAAAAGTGATGTAAGGTAGGATGATTTGTCAGTGATTACCTAGTCAATAAATAAATAATAGTTTAAAAAAACTAAAAAACACGCTTCCATTGCAAGCCAAACTAAAAAGTACAAAATAATGAAAAAAAAGCGTGGGGTGCTTTTTAAGATATTTTTTATTGATATCAGGCACCCCACTCTTTTTTTCCATTATTTTGTACTTTTTAGTTTGGCTTGCAATGGAAGCGTGTTTTTTAGTTTTTTTAAACTATTATTTATTTTCTATTTTTTAGGGTGTTTCGAATTTTGAGACGTATTTCAGCGTAGTTTGTGACAGTTTTTTTGCTGTCCTGGTAACCCTGGCAAGGATAATGGCACAAATTATTTATGAAATTATTGCATTGTCATCGGTCCTTGACAGGTGTGCAAAGTTTGAATGAAATCTGGTCGTTTAAAGTGGGTCAAAATCGCGCTATAAGGAGTCGGTTACAAACAAAGAGAATAAAACCACTAGAGAGCGTATAGGCCGATTTCTGCTTAGCACACGACTCACCACTGCGGGCCGGGGGACGAGGAAGAACGTGCGGCTGCAATTGGTCAATTCAAGGTCAAGTTGCGTAGGTATGCCCATCGTAGGGCTGCTATACTTCATTAAGGGAAATAGTCGATATCGATAAAATGGATTTTAAAATTGTGATAAATACTCAATTAAAGTCAAAGAAATCATATTTAATCAAAATCGATCACTAATAAAATGAAAACTAGAGAATCCAAGAACAAAACTTTCGCCACTATCATATTCGACGAAATAGCAATCAGAAACGGTGTCGAATATCATCCCCAAGGCAGAAGGTACTATGGCCACGGTAGCTTTGGCGCCAGTTTACAAACGGATTGTCAAGACGAAGCTAAAGAAGCCACAGTATTTCAATTGAATAAAATTTTCATTCATTTTAATTTAAATTTTCGATAAAGACTTTCAGCTATTAAAGGAAACAGCACTAATTTTTACGATAAAAATACAAAGTGAAAGTAAGGGATAGATGCATTAGAATTGTCTAATGAAAGAACGAGACTTTTCCAAAAGACATCAACGCGGGACTCACACAGTGTGCTGGTTTACCCAACCACCATTTTAAATAGACCCCTACGGTGGCTCATAATCTGATTAAATCACAATAATTTTTCGTACTGTTTATTTACTGATGAAAAGTTATGTGATCATTTTTGTAACTAGAAGTCTTGGAATGTTTCTCACACCACTTCACCGCGCATGAAGGTATTTTGATGCGTTATAATTGCAGATTTAGTTATATTATTTGCAATAATTTAGCGTGCACAGAGGTCTAACAATTGGTCACAACTAAAATGGCTACTCGAACCGCAGCCTATGCATAGGCGACAAAATACTAATAGTTTTCGAGCGTCGGGGCACTGTATGCGCAGTCAAGTGGTTATATAGTCTTTGGTTACAAACAAACATACAAATATACAAACATACAAATATACAAACATACAAACATACAAGTGAAGCTAATATAAAGCGTGTAATAAAAAAACATACAAGTGAAGCTAATATAAAGCGTGTAATATATTAATTTTAGCAAATAAGTTCGGCAGACTTACAGTTTTCGGATACTTAGCAATCACGGTCGCAATCAAAATCTTAAAGAAGCTGTTATCGATTAAAGCCAGATCGTTGTATAGTAAGTACGCGATGGTTGCGACAAACATCGCGGCATGGTGTCTGTTGACTCTCTTCAGGAGTTGATTGTCTATGGCCCGCTTATTACGCACCACGTCGTAAGCTAGCTCACAAGCAGCATACATTGCTCGCACAATCAGTATGTACATGACATATCGCGCTGAAAAGAAATATTTTTTCATTTAAATTCTGACATGGTTAAATACAAAACTAATTGTAGTGTCATAGATTTTGCCTACCCTCATGGAAAGCAGGCGTGAATTTATGTAAGCCTATTTTATTTTTGACTAGCTTCTGCCCGCGACTTCATCCGCGTTAAATTTCTTGTTCCCCCGACCCTTCTCGTCGCGCCGAATCGCCTACCCGTGTGATTTTCCCCGTTTTTGCAACATTTTTCATTACTGCTCCGCTCCTCTTGGTTGTAGCGTGAATAGCCTATAGCCTTCCTCGATAAATAGGCTACCCAACACAAAAAGATTTTTTCAATTCAGACCAGGAGATTAGCGCGTTCAATCAAACAAACTCTTCAGCTTTATAATATTACTAGCTTTTGCCCGCGGTTTCGCCCGCGTGGATGTCGTAAATTAACGCAGGAGGACGTACTATCGCGGTAAGAATGTGTTAATCCAGGTAATATAGGTAATAGCTGTTACCCGCGACTTCGTCCGCGTGGTATTTTTAACAAAAAAGTTTTTCGTTCGTTTTTTTTTTTTTCGTGATATTCTATTATTATTTTTCACTTTGTAGTGTTTTTAAGGAAGTCGGTTGTTTTTTTTTTACAAAAAAGTTTTTATTTTTAAATTTTTAGTTGTGGTATCCACCCCGCACTAATTCCAAACAAACAATGCATATTTATGCGATAGCAGAAATCGCGGTTGATTTCCTGTCATTTTTTAAAGAGTTCCGGTGTCTGTCTCCCGAACTCATCATCAGATCTATATGAAAATTATATGGGACCATTTCGGAATAAACCCCTTTCGAACAAAAAAAGAATTTTGCAAATCCGTCTATATATGACGGAGTTATGGCCGAACATACATAAAAAAATAAAAAATAAAAAACATATAAACATCCGAATTGATAACCTCCTCCTTTTTGAAGTCGGTTAAAAAGTAGCCTAAGTTACTACTTGTTGCATCAGCTGCCTGCCAGTGAAAGTCCCGTCAAAATCGGTCCAGCCTTTTCAGAGATTAGCCGGAACAAACAGACAGACAGACAAAAATTGTAAAAAAAAATGTTTTGGTATATGAACCGTGTATACATCCATATACTCTTAGTAAAAAGCGGTTATTTTAATATTACAAACAGACACTCCAATTTATTGGTCTAGATTACAAACAGACACTCCAATTTATTGGTCTAGATTACAAACAGACACTCCAATTTTATTTATTGGTCTAGATTAGGGGTCGCCAACTGGCGGACCGCGGTCCGCATCCGGACCTCCGAACCATTTTGTGCGGACCGCGAGAACACAGCAACTTGCACTACTGAGTACGTAATTTAGTAAAAATGTATCCCCCGCATTATCTTTGTTAGTCGAAGTAACGAGCTAACAAATACCTTTTTTTATTTCCGTAAATACATTTGTTTAATAAATATCTTTTTCTATAAAATGTGGTGCGGACCGCGATGATCATTTCATTTCTTAAAACGGACCCCGAGCAAAATTTATTGGTGATCCCTGGTCTAAATTATAGTATAGATTGCAAACAATTATTATTCCATTATAAGAACTTACAATTATTTTAACAAAAACAACTTAATTAATAATATAACCCACAATACTGTCAATTACTGGTTTAAGAAAAAATATCACAATATGTATGTCATGTATTAAATTCTACTCCTAACTTCTCTGATTTTTAGGAAACCGATTGATTGTCTTGAAGTGCTGTTATCAAAAGAAATAGCCACTCAGAAACAACTGATAAAGAAATTAAAAACCTCACAATTAATTTCCCAACTTTTTTTTCAGGCCTCTAATAAATGATGAGTCTATTATTCTACTACCTACTCAGCAAAAAAATAACAGGAGTTTCTCCTTTCTAAAAATATATTGATTACTTACCTATACTGTACATCAAAATGTCCTTATTATTTATGTCAAAACTCTGGGACCCTGCAACCAACAAGATAATTAGTGTGCTAGGGACTATAACCTTCTTACACGCCAATCACGCCATGCTTGCTTACTATGGGAGCTTGACTTTAAATAAATTTTGCTTTACCACAGTAGGTACACTATAGTACAGTCATCAAAACAGGTATGTTTAAGTACTTTTTGTATGATCTTGTAAATTTCAAAGGTATAATTTGTATTGTAATGTTTAATTTGTTTTGTATTGTATTTTATTTTAATGTTGTAATGAGTTTTATGTATTTGTGATTTTTTTTGTTGGGACTTTGTTTAGTAAATAAATAAATTAATCATTTAAAAAATAATAATAAGTGTATGTCAATTTTCAGTACATAAGTTATCAATGCTATGAAAAACTTATGAACTGAAAATTGACATAAACATTCTGTTTGTTGAGTTCATTCTTAATTCTGTTTACTTCTGATTAGAATTAATATTGGACATTATTTATTTATATCTTTAATTGCCGTAATATTAAGTGAACATCTAGGTAGAACAGTCAAATTAAATAAAAAAATTGTTGGATTTTAACTGTTTTGTTGATTGTATTTCAAGATAATGTGAGTCATTGGCAGTTAGGATATAGATTGTTTATTATTCCAAGATTTGCAGAAACAGTTGAGCTTGTTGTAATCTGAAACCAGTAACTTTGTAAATATTAAGTAGAACAGGGGCTTTGTGCTGCATGCTTTAAAACAAAATTGTACAGACTCTCATTGTACTAATGTGCTACTCCACTTTTTCAGTACTTTTTATTTTTACACGCTTTATATTAGCTTCACTTGTATGTTTGTTTGTAACCGACTCCTAATAGCGCGATTTTGTCCCACTTTAAACGACCAGATTTCATTTAAACTCTGTAGACTTATCGAGGACCGATGACAATACTATAATTTTGTGCCATTATCCTTGCCAGGGTTATCAGAACAGCAAAAAATCTGTCTTCGAAGACTACGCTGACATACATCACAAACTACGCTGACATACGTCTCAAAATTCGAAACACCCTAAAAAATAGAAAATACCTAAATAATAGTTTAAAAAAACTAAAAAACACGCTTCCATAGAAAACTAAAAAGTAGAAAATAATGGAAAAAAAGCGTGGGGTGCCTGATATCAATAAAAAAAAAACTAAAATGTAGAAAATAATGGAAAAAAAGCGTGGGGTGTCTGATATCAATAAAAAAAAACGAAAACGTAAAAAATAACGGAAAAAAGCGTGGGGTGCCTGATATTAATAAAAAAAAAAACCGGCCAAGTGCGAGTCGGACTCGCGCACCGAGGGTTCCGTACAAACCTGTAGTTATAAAGTTTAATTTTTTTAATTTTTTATTTTATTATATGATGTAACTAAAAATTTACGGTTTTCGCAATTTTTCCTTTATCTGTGCTATAAGACGTTGCTTCGTACCAAATTTCAAAATTCTAGTTCGATTGGAAGTACCCTTTAGGTTTTGATTCCCTTGCGAGTTTCGAAAATTTGCGGAAATTTGCAGCATAAACGGCTATATCTTTTGATTGCGTTAGCTTTTAAGTTTGATTTTTTCACAGCTCCAAGAGACAGTATACTTGAGTAATAGATATGAATTTCAGCTTGAAAACCTCCACGCGTTCCTGAGAAAAAGGGTCTTGACAGACGGACGGACGGACGGACGGACGGACAACAAAGTGATCCTATAAGGGTTCCGCTTTTTCCTTTTGAGGTGCGGAACCCTAAAAATACCTTAAAAAGCACCCCACGCTTTTTTTCCATTATTTTCTACTTTTTAGTTTGGTTTTCTATGGTAGCATGTTTTTTAGTTTTTTTTTAACTATTATTTTACTGTTTGTAGTGGTACCAGTATGATACGTAACAACAAAGTAATTTTTAGAGCAATCTTATCTCAATCTTAATTCTTATCGCTTTATTCTTTAAGACTGCTCTAAAAAATTACTTCTGAAGACTTCTGTAATGACCTTATGGCTTTCCATAAGGTCATTACAGAAGTCTGTAGAGCACTTGTGGGGAGAAAATACCAACATACTCAATTCATGCAAGGTTCAATGAATATCAGGCAATTTTTTTGTTTAATAGTAATAATAGCTGTAAATTTTACAATAAATTTTATTTTTAAGTCTAGACTTAATTTAACAATACAATCTGTTCAAGTATGTACCTAATATCTGTACATAGAATGAGTGAATTAGTAATATGTGATTGAATGTAGCTACAATCTAAGCAAATAAACAAAGATGATTATGATAATGTATGTAATGTAATGTATAATAACTTACCAATTAAAATACCACCAACAAGTATAACTCTCAATATGTAGATATGCTGATTTTGATCCATTTTTGGTTTCTGTAAAAGTATTCAATTTGCATTATTTATGCTTGTAGGTATAATAATGTTCTGTAAACAAGGTCAAACTGTGTGCACTAGACTGTATGCTGACAATCAGACACATCTAGTTCTGCCCCTAAGACGACCCACTGACCAGTAAAATTCTGATCTCACTGTAATTCTATCCATCTCTAACTCGCACTCTAAGTCTATAAATTAGGATTTGTTTTCTGTCGCTAGATCAGCTGCTATTGAAAATAACTGTTTAAAAATACAACCTAAAGAATTTAATCTCTATGCTGAACAACCCCGGGATAAATGAAAACATAAAATATACTTTACTAGCTTCTGTCCGCGACTACGTCCACGTCAAATTTTTGCTCAAATCGTTTGGAGTTAACAGATAATTGTGACTGTCAAATAATAAACAAATAATTTGCAATAAAATAATATTGCGACTATAAATTGAGATGTAAGCTATCCTATCTTTCAAGTTGGATCAAACTGCACAAGGTGTGCAAATTTTATTAAAATCGGTTAAGTAGTTTAGGAGTCCATCCCGGACAAACAACGTGACGCGTAATTTTAATATATTAAGATTCGGCCTCTCTTCATTGCTCTATTAAACTTTAATCAGTCTTTCCATGTTTTTTTTTTTTTTTTTGAAGGAACATCTCGTAGTTAATCTGAAAAGATTCTGACTACTTAAACGGATTTTCGCCCGGCGATTTCTAAAAAGTTAAACTTTTTAGACCTCCAGCCGGGCCATAGTAAAAATTAAAAACTAAAGCGAAAGTCCTAAGGGTATCTTTCCATGTGCGCACTTCAAACATGTATTTGTTTTGTGCAAAATATTGAATATGTACTTAGTTAATAAAATTAATGTCCAAACCAAATACTAACCTAGTTTCATTTATTTACTAGTTAATAACAATACATTAGCACTTGCGATGAAGCCGTGGTTTAACCTAAAATGTATCACCTTATGTTCACCAATAAAACAACAAACTTTTTGACTTGGTCTTAGTTAAGTATGATTAAACATTAATTACCAATGTTTAACTAACAAGTGAAACAAAACAGATACAGTTACTTCCGAAGCGCAGTATGTACTAGACTTGTGTAAGTAATGCCAGTGTTGCATTGCACGTCATGTATCTCGACCGAGTAATGTTTCATTACACATGACTCGACTAAATCAAACATGGCACATGACACTCAAACATGACTTCATGACTTGCGGACCGCGGCATGGTTCGACGTTCGTATTTCGTAAACTACGTATTATCTCGGTAATGTTGGCTACGCGTGCAAGTGAGAAAGAGCATGCGCCGGTCGGTTTGCTGCGAAGTGAACTATTATTTAGAACCGTATTGCTCTAACTTTAAGGTATACGTTATATTGACATTGAGGACTGCTTAGGTGATGTTTTTATCATTTCGCGCACTGTATGGCAGTTATGTTTTGCAGCGCTCGCGCGATACAATACAAAACAGTAACACGAAACAAAAACAAATCTGAATGTAGTGTTATTTTTTATGGTAGTTTGATTATTAATTCATGTGTCCGTACCGTGCGAGCGTGTATTTTCAAAAGCGGGTCTGACATAAAATGAAAGACGGATACGTCTTAAGACAAAAAAAAAAAAAACTATCTCAGTTAATATTTATTAGTCGTAATTAACGTATAAATAAAATAAAACAGGTATAAAAAAAACAATCATTGTACATAAAATCGATTTTTAAATACGCCAATAGTCATAGTCATGGTCAATAATCAATATTGCAATCCATGTTTATTACCAGTCCTAAGCCTGGAATGCCCTTTTGATTGAAATATTCCGTAGATTAGGGGTAAAGTATGAAGAAAATCGACTTTATGGATATGAAAACTAAAGCAAATGTACGTTTGGACGGATCTCACATCACATATCATATCATATGCGGTATCTCTTGTAATGATGTATTTCTTCTACAACGCGAGCATTTCATTTCAATAGACATCGCCTATGACGCATCATTTCGTGTCATGTTTGGAGTCATGGTGTAATGAAACATTACTCGGGACGAAAAGTAATGTCATATGACATCACTTTAGAACGCACTGTTTTGCGCATGTCTAGTATGTACATAGTTAATGTCATCAAAAATGTCGTCATAACTTTACAATTTTCAAAAATCGGTTGTAATTCGTAAATAAACACCTTGTTTGTTAAACTTAAAAACCGATTTTGACATCTGTCAAAGTCTCAAGCAAAGTTGAAGGTGCACAGATAAGAATAGAGTTATTCATGGCAGCGACACTGATTTCTAAGAAACCACCTCCTCTACCTTTTTTAGAAGTCAGGGTTTCATTTTCTGTAATTTATTTAAAACCATAATGGGGCCACCCATTATGGTTTTAAATAAATTTTACCACTTACAACTGTTCTATAAGGAATGGGCAGATTTCACGCGTGAGAAAAGCGATTATCTATTTATTAATACGTGAAACATGAACCCCTTTTAACGAAAACTCCGCGGGCGGGAAGTATAAAATTTGGTACAGTTCAAGTTTATCTGGAGAAGAAGTGTAGAGAGCTAAAGTTAGTATCTATACATAAATTATAAAGCTGAAGAGTTTGTTTGTTTGGTTGAACGTGGTAATCTCAGGAACTACTGGTCCGAATTGAAAAAATCTTTTTGTTTTGGGTAGCCTATTTATTGAGGACGGCTATAGGCTATATAAAATTACGCTACCATCAAAATGAGTGGAGCAGCAACGAAAAATGCACGTAAATTGACAGCCAATTCTATGCGACAGGAAGGGTCAAGGGAGCAAAAATTTGACGCGGACGAAGTCATGGGCAGAGGCTAGTGTAATAATACATACGCAAAACTTCACGTTAATAAAAAAAAACATGGTCGAATTTCGACCACTGAGCATTCAACACCACTGAAATAAAAATGAGACCGTCTTCCACTAACATTTGTTTTATCGTAAAATATGTTCTGTTAAAATTAATATTGTATGTACTGTTTTATTTTTATTTAGAATTAATTCTTTTTACGACGGCTGAGTACCAAAATATCAGCATGCCGTTAAAAGTGTAGTCATATTTAAGGGCAGATATCAGGATAGACCATGAAAACTGAAAAACTTTCTCCATGGAAGCAATATAGTAATTATGAGGTATATTGACCATAATATTTCCACGTGAGGCAATTTTCAAGAAGGCCAATAAGTCTGGGTTCGAACCCAGATAGGTTCATATGATAGCATTGAGTAAATAATTTAATCATCAATACTCTTAAAATGGTAATGGAAACCGGCATGTCCTAGAACAAAAAAATCGAAGACTTGTGATATCTACCAACCCGCACTGGGCCTGCGTGGCAGATTACGGCCCACCCCTCCAAACCGAGAGAAGGCTTGTGTCCCAGCAGTGGGAACATTATAGGCTGATTCATCATCATCTGCCTTTTCCCAACTATGTTGAGGTTGGCTTCCAGTCTAACCGAATGCAGCTGAATACCAGGGATTTATAGGTTGATTATGAGGATCAATATCCTAAATCAAACATCTCTGCAATTAAATACACATCAGTTTAATTAATTTTATAAAAATATTATTCTTAGAATAAAACATCGTATAAAAACTAAAACATTTTACGTAGGTATGTACTTATTTACTTAAATAATAAACATTAAGTCATACAAAAATAAAACACTACACAAACTGAAAATGACCATTCGTTTGTACCTACATTTAAAATAACAATTTGCCAACTGCTATAGTTATGTAATGTTTTCGGCATTTTCATAAATTCTCCAGACATGTCCAGCTTTTTGGCCACCGTTTAGACATTGTCCGGCCTGGCCATTTATCAGGATTTTGTTAATGCAAATGTCCGGCTTTTTGTAAGGATTTTTATAATCTATTCTGAGGACTCATAGCCTATATTTAACTTAACACAGCAGGCACAACATGTACCATTTACTTAGCTTACACTGTTTCACTTAAATCATCTATTTGCAACATGATAGCATCAGCTTACAAATGACTGATTCATTATTGTCAAGTTAGACAAAAGAATAGGTTGTTTGTAAGTTTATCTCCTAACACTAATTAACTCTTCAAAGTTAGGTTCCAGTTGCCGAATTCTATCCAGCAACACATCGGCCAGGTTGGATTCCGGGTCTTTATCTGTAATAAAAAATAAACATTAACTTCAATATTTTACTTTTATCAACATTTAATCAAGAAACTTTGCATAGTGTTTAACGACTTTTGTTGCTGACTGTTTTTTTTACATTGCACAAAGAATTGCACAAATATTTACCGATACCCCCTGTCAAAGTCATTTGACCCCCAAAAGATACTTGAAGCAGTGCAAACTTACCATCATAGAAAACTAATTCGACCCTGTCCCTGCATTCAGAGCTCTTAGAGAGGATTTTAGTCAGCGTGGTGCAGAAGTCATGGCATACTTCATCCACATCCACATCAGCTAGGTCTGAAAGTAGATGTGTTTTGTTGATTTGACCGTGTTTTTGTCATGGTAATTGCTATAATTTTGTATAATGAAAACTACAGTAAAAAACCCACATGTGTCTATGATAACCAGTGACGGTGCCTAATCCCCAACTTTCGTGCCCACTCTCTTACTCTCTACTGACCTTCATAAAGCTCCTGATTCTTTATGAACTGGTACAAGGTGTGCAGGGGTGTGGCGCACTCAGCCACGAACGACACGGGCAGGCCGTGCGGCCGGTAGATCCTGTACGCCGAGTTCTTGTAGCTGCGACTCTTCGCCCCGGCGATATCCTTCTCCACGTCATCCAGCGACTGGAACAGATCATCATCAGCAGCCTCACACGGAGTAGGCTCCTGGGAATTAAAGTTTTCTTTCTAAATGAAGTTAATCTTTTAGTGTCATTTTATGGTTGAGCTTTGCGCCAGTGATTTCTTGGTAATAACTAGGGGTCGCAAAACTGCAGGTGTATTAGAAAATTGGTTTGACGATTTTTATTACATCATAAAACCGGTTTTCGGTTTTTTCTGTTATTTCGATTTTCCTTTTAATGTTTTTTTTTTAATTAAACCTATTTTTTGATTCTTTAGTCTTTTTGTCGGCGTCAATCGTTATAAGCTTTATTACTAAATCAGAGTACACTAGAATAAAATAGAAAACTCCTTTAGAGTTTATATATTTAAAAAAAACAACAATTATAGAATCTCAGAATCAACAGAACATCTGGCTAAATTCTGGATTAATTTTACTCCATTCTTATTTTTGTAATTCCACCGTAAAATTGAAAGAATGTCTTCATAGTCCATTGAAATGTTACAATTTGAGGGCCGAATATTTAATTTTTTAGAGGACGCAACATAATTTTTGGGAAATGTGGGGGGGGGGGTCAATAGAAGCTTAATCTCAAGTTTGTGGGGTTGTCGCCCTTGTCCCCCGGCCGCCATCTTGGCAAAAGGGGTTGCATACACATTTTTCACGATATCTCAATAACTATGCGTCTTACAAAAAAGACATAATTTGTAGCAAATTGTTTTGTCTACAAATATGTTTATATTATTTTTTGCCTTAAATTTAAAATTAAAGAAGTTATAAGCAAAAAAGTAAGAAAACTTTTATAATTTTTTTTTTTTGTACCATTTCCAAAAAAATTACCTCAGACCAATCTTGTAGATAGTCTTTTGAGGAAAATTTTTCACTATATATTTTTTCTATTTCATTCATTTAAAACGCTGTTACAGCGCTCCAAAGTTGACCGGATTCTCATGTGCACTGACGAACCCGGTCAACTTTGGAGCGCTGTAAAAGCGTTTTAAATGAATGAAATTGAAAAAAATAATAGTGAAATTTTTTTCTCAAAAGACCATCTACAAGATTGGTTGAGGTAATTTTTTTTGTAAAATGTATAAAAAAAAGTTATAGAGCAAAAAAGAAAATTTTTATAAAAAAATTCTCACTTTTTTGTTTATAACTTCTTTAATTTTAAATTTAGGGCAAAAAGTTTTATAAACATTTGTAGGCAAAACAATTTGCTACAAATTTTCGGTGGCACCACTCATACACAGTCCCGGGACGTCCCTGATGAGTGATGACACTTAACACTAAACAGAACTGTTGAATTATTTTTATTTTTGTTAGAGTTATTATTTAAGTTTGTTAATATTGGTATTATTACTTATTAGGCAACGCCACTGTTGAAATATTTGTTAAGGATGAACGCTCTAATGCATTACATCTTTCTGTCATGTCATGAGAAATATCTTGTAACTTTGTGAGACAAGTTTGGACTACCCATGGCTATGGGAGTGGAGAAGACCAGAGAAACGATGGATAGATTGTGCGAAAGGCGATCTGGGTGAACTAACGTAATAGAGGCAAATCCTGAGATAAAACCAACACGGATGCATGAAATCCTTTATGAAAGGTGACTGATGCACCGACACCAACTATTTTGGGATGAGGGTGGAGGTGGTACGTTTTGGCAGTGGGCGAGACATTTAAGTCAAGACGCGACGAACCTGTGAAAAACCACCGATTCTCACCGAGCAGGCTTCCAATTTCGGGAGGTCGTCTCTGTCTGCTTTGTTGAACAGCTCAAGAGACGGGGGACTGTATATGGACTTGGTGATGACGATGAACAGCTTCTTCACCGGTACTACGACCCCTTCACGCGATTCAAAGGCGTGGATATTATGCACGAAGCCCCCGAACTTGCCGCCGTCCGATGGGATCACGTTCATGAGGTATCCTTCGTAAAAGTTGCAAGCCATTCCCACTCCGTATTTTATGGGTGATACGGATTTGACAAGCTGAAAAGTCGAAAAATAATGAGCCATGATTTGCTTGATCAAATTTCATTCGAATGAGTTATTAATGGGATTTAGGAGTTCCAGAGACTTGAATTAAAAAATGCATGCGTACCGAAAATTGACTTCATCGGAAACTAATAGGAAGGGCAAAAACATACTGGTCTGCCACATATGACATCGAGCTCACAGTTTCAGATAAAAAATAAACTTACAACTTCTGGATATTCCACGATCAAGTAAGCAATAAAAATTAAAGGAAAATCTTCAGCGTAGCACTTCTGGTTATTGCTTATTAGAATGGCTATACATACAAAGTTTACTATTTGAAGCCAGATATTTTTTGGTTGCGTCGTTTTCCATTTTCTGTATAGCATGTTATAACACATTGTGCATAAATCTCTAGAACCTTGTATTGTTAAGATATAAACGATGTATCGCACTGAAAAGAAAATACATTTAATTGAAATCTCAGTTAAGGAGAAGAGTGTTGACTTCAGTATATACATCGATACCTAAAATATGAATAATTTACAGTAGTTCTACAAACTATTACTCACCAAAATTAAACGGCCACTGACACTTATCGTCTAAGTACAAATATGATGACCCTAAAACAAGCGGTAAAGATATAATAAGAGTTACTGTTAATTCAGCCATATTATTAACTAATAACAGACCGGTTGTAAGTTCAGAAGTAAGGATAGTATTTTTAGGTCCGATGTCTGGGTTACCAAGGAGGCCCAAACAATGTCTTGTTTCTTCCCGAGGTAGCCAATTTTATAGTATGTATATAAATACCATAACAAGTTATAGTTCGTCGTCGTTCGTTTCAGCCGAAAGACGAATTGGGGGAGGCTTATGTCCACTGCTGGACATAAGCCTCCCCCAATTTGAGGGGGTTTGCCATAATCGCCACGCTTGGCAGGCGGGTTGGCGATCGCAGTATGGTGGTAATATACATAGAGAACGCTGTTGCTCTAGTAAGAGACACACACATACACACACATGTCAAGTACAAGTCATAGTACGGTCAGCAATATAAACCAATTAAACACAAAACAATTAATTCACTTCTGTAGCTGACCATCATATGTAAATTATAATTTTTGATTTGCCTAACATACACGTCTCGTGAATGCGTACGATCTCCCTCCTAACATAACAGTTACTGTAAAAAAAATAAATTGTTGACTATACTGTAATGTTATTTGAAATCAAGATGCAAACTACATATAATCATAACTATTTCCATTAAATGCAATCACTATTGCTATTACAAAGTTGTATTTATAAGACTTTGTATAAGCAATGTATGTTAAATTCCTTTATGCACTAATGAAAGGGTCTTTCTTAGAAGCAGTTACTAATGCTGTTTATTCTTATTAATTACCACTTTGTAAAATCAAAACTCAATACCTGTCTTGTACCATATTTTACAAGAACACGTATGATGATGTCATGTATCTCTATACTTGTGAAACACGAGTAATGTAACATCTTTATTTCGAAATTACACCTAACTTTGACTTTATTTAGACATCTAGACAAATAAATAAAATTGGAGTGGCTGTTTTTAACCCCCGACGGAAAAAGAGGGGTGTTGCGAGTGTTCTTAGACATGTTTGATGAAAATCGGTTGAGCCGTTTAAAAGTTGTGGGGGGTGAAAGTGGGGAAGAATAACCGAATGTCTACAAATATACTGAAAAAAAAAAGCAAAAATGAAAGCGCACTGAAAGAGAATATTGATGACTTAATCGAGAATGTTCAAGCTTCGCTTGATGAGAAAATTGGTGGTGGGAAAATTGGGACATGGAAATCCGATTGTCACGTGAGAGTATCAATGACTACATCTCAGTCTTTGCAATTCTGCTAAAGATGATTTGTCATGTGGGTTATCAAATAGTTTTCTTTGGTCGAGCTCACAAACTGCTACACCATCCAAGGAAAAGGCCAAGCCTATGTAGCCTGAAGCAGAGTAAAAATACTCTACTTAAGGCTACATAGGCTTGGCCTTTTGCGAAAGTACTTTTACCTAAGTAAACCACAGCTTTTTCAACTGTCGTGCCTTGCAACTTATATGCCGTAATCGCCCAACATAAAATGATAGGAAACATTGTTCTTTCAATATTTCCATATCCTCTAAGACCTTGAAAAGTTACATTTTGTGGCCTTATCAGAATCCATCCATTCTCGTCAACACAACTCCGGCCGATAGTGGCATCATCAAATTGAATTGATATCGTTTTTGGAAGCTTTCCATCTTCCTGTTGGCCACGGCGAAGTTCTATGTATTTACAACTTAACAAAATCTACATTATAATAAGTATACCTATAAAAAGTATAAAATAAAAAATTAAATTAAAAATTTAAAAAACCCCCGACACAAAAACCTAAAATCCCTTTAAAAAGTAAAAAATAATAAAAAAACTCAATCTTAAAGTACCTAACTATGTATTAATAATTCAAAAAAAATACGTCGCGTTGGGGGACCGCTCTGCGAGGGTATCCTAAATGCAATATTTAGAAGTAATTTTATAAAAGTTTTCTTCAGTTAGGTAATAGACTATTTGTAAGTAAATTGTTAGGTTTGGAGCGGTCCCCCAACTCGACGTAAATTTTTTTTTAATTATTCATACATACTTAGGTACTTCAAGATTGAGTTTTTTTATTATTTTTTACTTTTTAAAGGGATTTTAGGTTTTTGTGTCGGGGGTTTTTTTTAATATTAAAATAACCACTTTCTACTAAGTGTATATGGATGTATACACGGTACATATACCAAAACAACTTTTTTTTTTAAATTTTGTCTGTCTGTCTGTTTGTTCCGGCTAATCTCTGAAATGGCTGAATCGATTTTGACGGGACTTTCACTGGCAGATAGCTAATGTCACAAAGAGTAACTTAGGCTACTTTTACTTTAGAAAAAAAAATAGGATGTCACGACAAAAAATAAAACGAATAAAAAACTTTTTTTGTTAAATACCACGCGGACGAAGTCGCGGGTAATCGTGTATAATATGACAAAGTTAGCTTATCAACATTATATTCATAGTTTATTCTCTGTTTATTAGAAGCAAGCAACATTTTTTACACTTTCTATTTTCACGAAGCAAAACTAAAGTTGTCGCAACATTGAAATAGGTGGCGCTGTTTTTATGTCATTTTGAGCAAACGCCATAAGATGGCGCTGTCACACATTTTTTAGTCGTGGTGATTCGTATAAAAAATCATAGATGGCGCTAACGTAGATTTCTATTACACGTTTTTTTTTTATAATTTATTTATTTTATTTTAATAGTTTATTGCAATAGTTGGGATTTGTTGGGTAATTTAAAAGAATATAACGCGTAGTTTCTCAATAATAATCTAGACAATTAATAAAATTGGAGTGTCTGTTTGTAATATTAAAATAACTGCTTTTTACTAAGTGTATATGGATGAATATACCAAAACTACATTTTAACATTTCAACATTTGCCCAACTAAATTCCAGTATCCATCACAACTGCCCAAGTATAAACAGCAGGAATGTAATAAGTGGGATAGACCTCCTCAACCGAAACTACTGGAAATCCGAAATAGAAAATTATATGAAACCGTCATTGATATTATCTACAGTTTCGAATAATTTCAGAGAGGAGCGAAGTTTAAATATGTTATGCAGAATGGTTTTTGGCGGCCGGGCTGACACACAAGTCAGCTCATTCCTTGCATTGCTATTATTTCTATTTCATGCTTAATAACTAGTCAGTTATTGGTGGATTACATTACAATTTAGTATTTACGAGTAGGTAGTATATAAAGTTTTTGTTTGAATAACTAAATTGTTCAGATCTGGGAAAACTGCGTCCTAAGTATTGTTTACACATTTCATATTTTTGGTAATTTTTTCATCAAGCCTTAGAGTAGACTCCGCAGAATGTAAAATGTGGTAATAGCTTTCCACAAAAGGAGGGGGCACTACTTCTCTGAAACTTCATCTTAAATCAAAACTTGTCTTTTTTTTATATAACATAATATAATAAAGTCAAATCATTACAATCAAATGTTTTAAACAGGAATAGTAAAGTTAGTATTTTACTTTTACAATTCCTTAAAAAAACTCTAACTAATGGATAATCTGAAATTATTTAACCTTCCGTAAACCACGTGGGCAAAAGTTACGTCCTGCACTATGTGGGGTTTCCTATACCCCAACATCATTCTATCTATGCATAGAGAATATATTTTTAAAGTTTATTTTATACATATTTATATTGTTTTTGGACTATTAGGGGATAGAAATAAAATAAATTTGTTAAGTAAAATAAACATTTTTAATACCTATCTATAGGCATTGTAACAAAAATAGTACTTTTTTGAGATCGACGATTTTTGTCTCGCTGGGGTTTATTAAACCCCACGTGGTGCACGGAAGGTTAATATTAATAATAATATCGTTTATTTATAAAAAGTGGCACATTTACAAAGTAACTTAATAATTAAAATAGGGCACAGTTGCTCATTTGCCTGAACTAGGTTGAACCTGTGCTTTAGGCTGGTAAGTGCATAAATACTTAATTTAATAAATTAACAATGAGTATAAAGTAAAAACTAAATTAAAACTAAGAAAGTAATAGTAAAATAGCATATTATGTTACTCGTTCTATTTGCGGACAACAAGTAGATCTTCTGTCTGTGCATAATCGATGGTTAGTAAATATTTAAGTATAATTTGTTTACAGCTAAAGTTATTTAATTTAAAGATACTTAGTTTTCTATTTAACCTATTGTACAGGAAAGGGCCTAAGAATGTAAAAAATCTTTCTACAAAAACATGTTTTGAGGTTGCATTAGATGTGCATACTATATCATTCCGCCTTTTGTTAGTATTGTCAGCAGTGTAGGTAAGCATGGTGTGCTGTTTTAATACTAAGTGCATTATGAAAAGTTGGCGCACAGTCAGCACGTTGCAGGATTTATATAGCAAATCTGTGGGAAAGAAAAATGGATGGAAGTTTGCTACCTTTAAAATAGCTCTTTGAGCTCTTTCAAGAGGAAGCAGATTAGTTTTTGGTGCGCCACCCCATGATGTGATGCAGTACTGAATTATTGATTGACATAGGGCCAAATTAACTTGTGTGATTAGTTTTGAATCGGCAAATGTACGTAATTTTTTAAAAACATATATTAATTTGCGCACTCTTTTAACTAGACTTTCGATATGTATTCTAAAAGACAGAGTGGTGCCGATTCCCTTATTCACAAACTAAACTAAATTTAAGTTCAGTGCATCTTTTTCTTTCTATTTCATTAAGAAAAGGACAGAAGATAAATTTTAGTTTAGTCCTGTCAAATTAATCAGCGCCCCATACAAGTTTAGACGTGATTAAAAACTTGCCTACTAAAATTACGTCAATTTACGTCAAGCGCTGATTAATTTGACAGGACGAAACTAAAATTTATCTTCTGTCCTTTTCTTAATGAAATAGAAAGAAAAAGATGCACTGTACTTAAATTTAGTTTAGTTTGTGAATAAGGGAATCGGCACCATTGTCGTCTATTATTACGCCAAGGTATTTTATGTTGCTCGTTTTAAGGATAAAAGGACAGTTACATTTGTTGACTGAACGGTTACCACATTGATGGGCATATAGATGCGGGTTAGCAAACTTAAGTTGGGGCTTGCGCATGGAGAAGTGAATATATTTTGTTTTCTCAGCATTTAATGTTAGTAAATTTCTTTGAAGCCAATTAGTCACAGTTAGGGCTTCCATTACGTAATTACGCAATTACGTAATTGGGCATTTTCACAAAAATGTATACCCCCTGATTTTCCAGTGTCCCTCGAATTTGATTAAATTTTATTCATGAAGTAGTTGCCAGAATTATTTATATTTGTCATCAAAGTGAATAAACGTATACAGTATTTTGATGTTTTAACAAAAACTTTATGATAATCTCAAATTAATTCATTTTAATTAAAAATAACAATTGAAAAATGGGTGATTTTGCGCTGTCCCCTGCGTAGTCTTACGAATACAATAACTTATATCTTAACTTTATTGTAAGAAAGACACCCTCTTTTAAGGTTTTTTTTTAGTCTAAGATAATCAAATATTGTGATACTAAGTAAAATATAAAAACCTATTAACAAAAAAATATTTAAAAAATGAAGAAAGTAAATCGAAAAAATTGTCCTTCCCGGAACATTCAGTTTTGTCACCCATTTTTCTAACAAAATATTTTCTGTAGTTCGAATAGTTTTTCATTACTGACAATATCATAGTTGGCGCTATGCAATTAGTCAGGTTAGAAGCCGTCAGTATCAAAAAAGTGCTTAGAAAGAGGTCACGCGTGTTTGCAAGCCGCAGGGAACGAAATGTTGTCTCAGGTATGTGACCATATTTTGTCTTATTTCCTATAGTATTTATCGTGTAGTTTTTAGTTAATTAGTTTTAAAATATTATGTTAACTAAGTTGAACAAAAGTTTTTATGAATTTAAGTATTGTGGCTATTTTTAAACAGTTTTTATTACTAGAGGATAATTAAATGTGACTTCCGTTGTGTGACTATTTGAGCGGTCACATACATGCTGAACGAAAAATCACAACATGCCTGAACACATAAAGCACAGTTTACATGGCAATTTTCTTGACCTATAAAATATTTTTCTAAGACGTTTTTGACTGAGTAGCAAACCTCGGCAAATATTAGATTTCAAAAGAATTATTATTGAAAAACAACTTGAAATATTTGATGTTGTATGTTTATTTGTTAAATTTTAATGTTACTTGTACGGGTGTACATTTTTATGTTCGTTTATTTGTAGGTTTCATTTTAGTAGTACTAAATTTTGTTTTAGGAATATCAAAATGCCTCTCACCGGGGCTGAAAAAACTAGACGTTCTAGGGAAAAACTCAAACGAGATCGCCCGGAAGAATATAAAGCTCAATGTAAAAAAAAAATTGAAAGAATGAAAATCCAAAAAAAAGAAAATATCAGAAATGACGGAAGAAGAAGCAGAAAAGCAACGCAAAAAATGGAGAGAAGAAAAAAAAGAAGCAATATGCAGAAGAAAAAAAAGCAACTAGAACTAAGAAATGTAGATAATGAACCTTGTATAAAACTACGAAAGATAAAAATGAAACAAACATCAGGAAAAAATGTAAACAATTATTAAGAAAATGCAGAAATTTGTTGACGCAGGATAAAAAAAATTAAACTCAAAGAGAGGCTTACAAAAAACGATACCAACGTCTTAAACAACGTACTACGATAAAGATAGCGGATTTATAAAATGAATTGATGAAGCAAAAATCAAGAGAGGAAGTGCTTGAATTTACATTAAAAAAGACATATCACAGGGCAAAAGCACATAAAGAGAAACAATATTTAAAACAACTTGTAAAAAACACCACAAACAAAAAATATGTACGCAAAATGATGGGCTTAAAAGCAAAAGACAGAAAAAAGAATAAGATCTAATTAAAATTATATCTGAAAGCTACAGATCTCAGTATGTAACTATAGGTTATCCGTTGTAGTTAGATATTTCAAGCCAACAATTGTTATGGTCTAAGGACCGGAATTGATTGTGTTGTTTAAGATTGCTTGCTATTATTAATGTTAATGATAAACGAATCACGAAGACTGATATAAGTGCTATAAAAAAGACTTAATAATCTTGATACTAAATAATTTACCTTTAATAATTAATAATAAAAATGGGATACCTTAGGCAAGAACTGATTGTGATAATTTTGTTAAAACTTAAATAATGTTATTAATTGTGCCTGCGTACTTTTTTTCGCTATGTAAACGCACCCTTTCCCTTTTTAGGTATTCAGTTACGTGACTGTCCCTATATTACGGAGCTGAATTTCTTGATTATTTGAGTAGATTTTACATTTAATGACCTTCAAATTACTCTCTCAAATGGAAAATGAATCTTTAGTATAATATTTGTAGCCTTTTCTTTAAAAAACATATCAAAACATTTGAAAATGTAGATAATTATGACAGTTGAAGTAACAGAAGTCACATACTGAACATATTATATACTTTTAATAAGCTAAGATATAAAAATTGGAAATGGTGAGTGTTTTTTTTAAATTACATGAGCATTTAAAATTCATTAAATAAAAAATATCTAAAAATTCTTATAATTTAAACCGTTTTCTCAGCTACTGAATATAGTCACACAACTGATTTAAATTTGCGAGACTTTCCGTTATGTTCTCATATTTTTTACAGTATTTTCGTTTTAAGCCCATAATATTTTATTTTTCCTTAAAGGATATTGAATTTCCGTTCTAAAGAGACCAAAGACGGTTTAAAATATAATACTATCAAAAAAGCATTATTTTTCAAGGTGGGGGTACATTTTTGTGAAAATGCCCAATTACGAACTCATTTTAAAGTATTTTAAATTCCGTAACTGAAGATGTCAATTCCGTACTTACGTAATTGTTGGTATCATAAATCAATAAAAATAGTCAACCAATAAAAAAGCAATCTACTAAGTACCATTTATAATGCGGCAACACTATACGATATAATATCTACATCAAAACTATACAAACAGCATTCCCCGCAGTTTATTTTATCGTTTGTTAAATCTTGCAAAAAATAATTCTAAGATGTACAGAATAGAGTTCAAATATATCAATTTGGCGAGTCGGTAGGGCCGGGGAGTCCCTGGCGAAAAGTCTCTACGACTACGGGGAACTACTATGCTCTTCACTTTCTTAACTATAATGAAAGTCTAGTTTCATTGCTAAATTGTCGGTTGTTCAGTCCACAACTTCACATCGCTAGACCTTCGACACAGTTGGCACTTGATCAGATTACTTAATTAAAAATTTGTGGTAAATGCGCGAAAATATTAACAATTTGTAGCAGTTAATTGTATCTTTATCGTGGGTGACTTTGAATGTGTGGATTATCTGATCTTATGTGATTATGTGTGGAGTATCTTTGAATGTGTGGACTTTGAATGTGTGGATTATGTGTATTGAAAGATGTAAGTACCTAGATCAAAGCTTTAATCAGTAAAAACCCCGTGGAGCATGCATAGTTCATACAAAATAATTTATTATTCAAACATTTTATTTAATTATGGTGTGCAATAAAGGAATAAATACATACATAATTGTCTTAAAGGGTATTTTTATTCCGATTAGATTTTAGAATATCTAAATTCCCAAATATACCTACAGGGTATCTACCTATAAGAAAATTGAGATATTAACAAAAATTTGAAATTATATAGCTCATCTCTAAATCAGGAATGAATGAACTAAGCATGCTCTATCGTTTGGCTACGAAATTCGTAATACGTTTGACGACACGGTTGGAGTAATTGCTGAGCGATCGACTGCTGCGCAGCGTATCGCGGGTTCGATCCCCGCAGGCCGCACGGACGGAACAAATATTTGTATAATCTGCAAGTAGTTGTTCCAGGTGTTTGTGTTTGAGAGGACAGAAAGAAATTTAGGAATTTCTTCCTGTCCTCACAAACACAAACACCAACGTGCAGCGTAACGTTTTATTAAAAAAAAGAAGAGTGTTTACATTTAGTGTTATATAATGAGTTGGCCACTATGTTTAACCAATATCATTATTATTGACCTAATTTTATTATATATTTTTTTTCAGGTCTTCTTCAAATAAGACTGTATACAAGGAGTTTTTGAACAAACGTACACAAAGTTCTTTCTGGGAACATTCCTTGAGAGCTGATAATGGACAGAGTGTTGAATGTAAGCATTGCAAAAAAAATTTGAAAACTCCTGGTGGCGCAACTGGAGCTTTACACACTCACATGCGTGTCAAGCATATCGGAGAGATGCCGCAGGACTCGCTAAGGCCGAGTACATCAACGTCTAGTAGTGGTCTAATTCAAACACGAAAACGTACAAATGAACCTTCACAAAAGAAAATTAAACTCACTGATTATTTTTCAAATATGGTGGTTCGAATGACGAGAATGGCAGCATTGGATGGGATAACATTGAGCACATTTTGTACTTCAGAAGATCTAAGATAACTTTTTAAAAACTCTGGCTACGATATGCCGAAAACTTCTACGACTATAACAAAAATAATTCTAGATCAGAGTGATAACACAAAAACAAATTGAAAAATCAATTGAAAATTATGAAGTCTGAAAATAAAAGATTTTCAATTACGTTTGATGAGTCGATCGATGAGGACGTCTACCCGAAATAAAAGGTATATGAATATAAATATCCACAATAAAGACTTCGGTATGGCCAAATATAAAAATTTGGGGCTTGTACGGATACAAGGATCAATGCCAGCTGAAGTAGGCACTCAATTATTACAGCAGCATTTGAGTGAATTCGGTTTAAATCTGGAAGACGACATTATTGCTTTCACAACAGATGGAGCAAGTGTAATGGTCAAAATGGGTAGGAATTTTGACGGCCACCACCAATTGTGTTTGGCTCATGGGATACAACTAGCAGTCCTGGAAGTTTTATATAAAACACAAAAATCTCCAGAACCTGAAGTGCAGGAGGATGTCTCAAATACTGGTGCTGAAGAAGCAGAAGAAATTGAAGAAGATGAAGATGCGTTTATTTTAGAATCGACCAGAGTTCCAGAATCGGAGTTTTTATACAATTACACTATAAAAAAATTAAGAGATCTAATAAAATCTTTTAAAAACTCCCCTTTGAAAAACGACTTGTTGCAAAAGTACATTTTAGACGAATATGGTAAAAATATAGATCTAATACTAGACTGTAAAACGAGGTGGAACAGCTTGTCAGATATGGTAGGCCGATTTCTCAAATTAAAATCATGCGTTTTTAAGGCGTTATTAGATTTGAAATCAAATGTAAAATTTACAGACGAAGAGATCCAAGACCTTCACGACATTCATTACAGCTTGGATATAATAAAAACTACAGTTTTGTCATTATGTCGCCGTGATTCAAACTTATTGACGGCCGACGCTGCGCTTCGATTTATGCTCGAGAAACTTGATCTTCAGTCAAACGATCTCAGTAGAAAACTAGCCACATCTCTTAGAAAAAGAATAAAGGAAAGGCGAACAAATGTATTCGGTGTTTTGCAATATTTGCATAACAATGAGGATTTTTTTTAAACTGCTGCCACAGAATATTTCACGAAACCATCGTCGGATGAGATACGAATGTATATATAGTGGAACTGTTGGAACGGTTGAAATATAATTCTACACAAAAATGTGTAAATTCACAACCACAACCGAGTGTATCGGACGCAATTGCCACCAGTGACGATGATGACGAGGAGTTGACAATCGCACAACAGTTAGACAAAGAAATAAACAAAGTGACTGTGAATAAACCAATTTCAACAGTAAACACAGTACTCCATTCCATTATTAGGGTAGAAATGTGCATTTACGACAGCGCTGGCGGCGGTCGCGAAGTTTTTTTGACTGCAGCGTATAATTATTGGCTTTCGATAACGCCTACAAGTGTAGAAGCCGAGCGAGCCTTTTCATCTGCCGGATATTTTTGTAATAAACTAAGAAGTTCCCTGGGTGACAAAACTTTAAATGCCTTGTCATTTATGAGATCATATTTTCAAGAAGAGAGATTATATTCGGAAGGAAAAAAATGGTTTGACTAAACTGATTAAAACTACGATGCTAAAGTTCTTAAATAATTTTTTTTTTTGCTTAATTATTGTGTTTATTTTGATAATACCTTGAATTTGAGATAGTAAAAGATAATTGTAAACTGTAACTACAATATTTACAAAAAATCATAGTCGATTAGGGAAAAATTACGTAATTACGTAATTACGGAATTGAAGAAGAAAGTTGCGTAATTAGTTACGTAATTGATATTTCCGTAATTTTGGAAGCCCTAGTCACAGTATTAAAACCTAGTTGTGCGATTTCGAAGAGTTCGGTACTGGTTTTAGCGCTAAAAATTAACGCCGTGTCGTCTGCATATGATATAATTTTGCCGTCTCTAATATTAAGGTTACACAGGTCATTAATATAAATCAGGAAGAGTGTTGAGGCCAGGACACTTCCCTGAGGAACACCGAAACCCGTACATTTCTGCTCATCGCTCAAGGTTGTATCTATTCTAACGCATTGGTATCGGTCATGTAAATAGTCAGCGAATAGTTTTAGTGGCGTTCCCCTTATTCCTATATTGTGTAATTTATCCAGAAGAACAGAAACAGACACTGTGTCAAAGGCCTTGGCTAAATCAAGGAAGACACCCAGGGTCTGGTTCCCTTTGTCAAGTTCTTTTGAAATGTAATCGGTCAAACTATGTACCGCATCGGCTGTAGATAATTTAGCTCTAAAACCAAATTGCGCAGGGGATAAGAAGTTATTGTGTTCGAGATAGTTCACAAGTCTACTGTTTATAATTTTCTCTAATATTTTTGATATTGAAGGGAGTAATGATATTGGCCTGTAATTATTAACTACATCCTTATTTCCAGATTTAAACACAGGGATTACAACTGCCTTCTTTAGACATCTAGGGAAAATTCCATTGGAAAGACAGATTCGAAATATGTGCGTTAATGGGGGTACCAAAATATGCTTATAAAGTTTAAGAATCTTGTTGCTTATATTATCCCATCCAACAGCACAGTCTTCTTTTAGGCCAGAAATAATTCGGGTTATCTCATCTTCGTCGGTGTCGAGCATAGCAAAAGATTTCAGGCTACATATTTTGCTTAATTTTTGGAAAGGTTGGTCACAATAATGTTTCGGAATCTGTTCGGCAAGAGTTTTCCCAACATTGACAAAAAAGTTATTAACGTTGTTAGCTGACAAGAGTGGCGAACGATTAGTAAGCAGTAAACTCGAATTTGATTCACACCGCTTCGACATATTGGTGACGTTTTTAATATGTTTCCAAAGTTGCTTGCTATTGTTACATGCTTTGCTCAATTCATTTTTATCGTAATTATTCTTTAAATTCTTAAGCAGATTGTTGCAGAAATTCCTGTATCTTTTATAGGTGGTTTGAATTATAAGATTATCAGGATACCTTTTTGTTCTCTGATGGAGTTTATCTCTGTGTCTTATACATCGAATTAATCCAGGCGTAATCCAAGGTTTAATATTATAACGTTTCTTATCCACTATAGAAACAGTGGTGGTACGTAAAATTGCTTGTTGGACATGTTTTATTAAGTACGATAAAGCCAAATTAGCGTCAGCAGTATTGTAAACAAAGCAAAAATCGAGGTTAGTTAAGTGATATTCAAGTTTATTTGTGTTTAATTTGCTTTTGGTCAGGGTACGATTTAGCTTAGGCAGCGTTAAATTTATCGAAAGTACGACAGCGTGATGGTCAGTAATTGTTGCGTTAGTAACAAGCGTAATATATGATAAGCTGGATTTGATCATCATATGATCGAGACAGGAACCGCTTTGATGAGTAGGCAATGTGTGAGCAGGGAGAAAACCATGGTATGAGCAGATATTAAGGTAATTTTGGGAGCTTAACGTTTTAAAAATCTGGTATAAGGAGTTGAGAAAGATATCCATATTTCTAGCGGAAGGAGACCTATACATAGCGATTATCGCTGTAGTTGCACCAATATTTTGATGAGCAAATAATTACTTATACAGTCCGGTAGAGTAGGTTCCTCGACTGTGACCTTTAAACATTCTTTAGCAAAAACGACAACACCATCATTTTGATTGCGGTTTATTGTGGTATGCAATAAGTTATACCCAGGTATTGCTGGGAGGTTATCTAAGCGGTTAGCTAGCCAACACTCAGTTAGTAATATCACAATCAAAATTAAGTCTATGCAGGAAAATTTTAAAGCTATCTATGTTCTTAAAAATACTACGAATGTTTTGGGTTAGTATAATTAGTGACTTCTGATGATCGGAGAGATATTGTCTGCAATCCTCCACGTCACATGTTTTTGAAACTGTTACAAATGAGTTATCTATATCGGTAAATAAGTTATTATCCATACTAAAACTAAAGGAAATAACAATGAAAATTACGTCTAAAATATAAAGAAGGGTGTGGCGCTCTTAGGCGCCTACATAATCAATTGAGTTGATGTACCTGTTTTCGGCTGCTTTTAAAGCGCAAACATGTAGCACATTTAGGTGCTTCGGATTTTTTTGTACAGTCTTGTATAGCGTGTCCTTGTTCACCGCAATGTCCACATGTAGGAATAGCAATTTTGCAAGTTTTGGCTGCATGACCGTACTGCTGACACTTGTAACATCTCGTTACCAGTGTGAAATCTCGTACTGGGCAGGACGTCCAATTGATGAAAACACGGTCTTGGTTAATGAGTCTTGGTTAATGAATGGTCGCGACGGCTGGAACTTCTAAAATATAGTTACAGTTCTCAGCTTCTTTTCTGCCTGATTTGTGGCTTAGCTTTATTGCAGTCAAAAATGTATCTAGGGATAAAGTGGGCAGTTTGTCGGCTAAGTTCTGTTCATAAATACATTTATAAACCTCATTTTCAGCCATTGATGTAGAGACTCCGATAACTATAATGCGAGGTTTGCGCTTTTTAGGTTCGTCAACGGTAAGCCCTGACGAAGCAAGTTGGACAGTTTGTTTGAGCCTGTCTAGGTCATCTTTAGTCTCCGTGCTTATTATAAGGCCTCCTTTTCCAATTTTGCGTAAGCCTCGCACTTTCAACTTCATTTCTCCAGGGCATATTATTTGTTGGACCATGTTCTTGGTGTCGACACTGGTCTTAGAGTTGTCACTGGGATAAATGGCCACGGAACTATAAGTATTAGGACGAACAAAGGTGTTGGACGCCTTCTTGACCATATCTGCAAAAGATGTAGAGGTTTCATCCCGCTTCGTACAGGACTCCTGAATCGTCCGGTTCATCTCCATTAAACAATCGGATAGGTCTCGGGCTTTGGTCATGGTTTTAAGGGAGGTATGGGTTTGAATTGCTTTTTGTTTCAGAGATTGGTACTGAACGGCCATTTGCGAAACTCCATGTCCAACTTTCCCGCAGAGATTGATAATTTCAGCTTCTGATCGGCGTTCAGCTTTCCCTCAGAAGCAATAACAACAACCTCATCTGAATGAACTGGATGGGGTCTATAGAGCAGTGTCTGAACACTGCTCTATAGACCCCATCCAGTTCTGAATTTCTGGAGTGGACACCACTCCAACTGCCTCATCTTGGTCCTGTGCTTGTTGTTTGGGCGGTGTCCTTGCTGGTATTGGTACTGGGGTCGGAGTAGGTGGTGGGCTCCGTCTTATCATCGCACTGCGATTAAAGGGGCTGCTTTCCATATATCAGTTTACAATAATATATTTCGTCAGTCCATTATATTAACTCATAACTATAATGTTTATTGGTATAACACGCTATAATACACTAAAACTGGATCACTGTTTATGCAAACGTTAATTTATTTTTATTGATATTGGTGCCGATTCCCTTATTCACAAACTAAACTAAATTTAAGTTCAGTGCATCTTTTTCTTTCTATTTCATTAAGGAAAGGACAGAAGATAAATTTTAGTTTAGTCCTGTCAAATTAATCAGCGCTTGACGTAAATTGACGTAATTTTAGTAGGCAAGTTTTTAATCACGTCTAAACTTGTATGGAGCGCTGATTAATTTGACAGGACTAAACTGAATTTTTTCTTTTGTCCTCTTCTTAATGAAATACAAAGAAGAAGATGCACTGAACTTAAATTTAGTTTAGTTTGTGAACAAGGGAATCGGCACCATTGTGCATTGATGAACACGTCTGTATGCATTGAATGCAAATAATAATGTGTATTATTTCATATATGTAACTGTAACCAAATCTGATATTATATTATTCATAATTATATCCATATCCACATCCGAAATTGGATATCCATAATATTCCTGCACAAGTAGCATGACCACCGTAGAAATGTGTTTTGTCGACGGAAGAATAGACAAAATTACAGATTGTAGAAAGATTAAAGACAGAATTAAAGATTGTAGATAGATTTGTACCATTTTATGCTGGCGTAGCATGACAATTCTATCTCTATTCTACCAAGAATAGAGAAAGTTTTTTCTATGGTGGTCATGCTACGAGTGCTGGTGTTCATTTAAATGTCTGTGTTAAAATGTTGGATTGACATGGAGAACCAATCCAAAGTGCTTAGAAAAAATCCCTACAAAGTGTTTAGTACTTAGCATGAGATATCAATTTTGTAAGTAGTTAATGAATAAGTAACTACATCCATCAATCTACATGGTCAATTATGACGATCAAAACTTTTACATGAATGAAAGTGTGGAAACAAAAACTTACCGAATGTAACGCTCACAGCGAGTATTACAAACATAAAATAGACGTGGATTTGATACATTTTTTCTATTACCTGGAAGAATATAAGAAACTCAGTAAGTACTTATCCATTTCAATGGGAAATTATCGTAAGGATCTCCTAAGACGACTCACTGACTGATAGATTTATTTGGAATATTCGAATTCTTTTATTTAAATCTTTTTAATAAGTACTAACCTATTTTCAATCACAAATTAACATTAAACTGTAGTTCCTAAAGCTTGGAAACAATAAGTCACGATAGTCTAAAGTTACGGCGGCTAATCCTAAACAACAATACTTCGTTATCGGTACATGACTCAGAAAACGGTTCCAAGATATTAACATATTATAAGCAAAGCAATATCAAGCTTAAAATATAAACAAGTGGATGAAAGAAACAAAACTTGACTTGACAGCAGTTTGTGTTGTGACTTGTGGTCCCACTACTTTAGTACTTATATTCATCTATGGGTCCCACAGACAGAGTACTATTTTATAGCTGAACCCGGTTTTTGAACTAGAGACACAGATGAAGAGATGCTGCATCTGTCTGGCCCTAACTAAGGAAGCAAGAGAGTGATGAAGAGCTAGAAGCAAAGAGCACTAGATATTATTACTGAATATTCTGTAAGATATCGTTTTATTTTTTTTTGCGAGAATCTCCTCTTATTGTCACGATGATAATAAATTGTCTTTCTAAAAATAATTCTGTGCTCTCACTAGTGCTGTGATTTTATCCGGATAAATACTCGAAATGGATAAATACTTGATAAATATCCGTTTTTACTGAGTATTTATCCAAAACAGCGGATAAATACTATCTCAAGTTTCATTATCAAAAATTTTGGTATTTTACAAAGAAAAGGATTGAAAATAATTAAAATTTAAAAAACAATTTGTGTACCGTACTTTAACAGGTAAAAAGCCTACATTTACAATAATTACACTCAATCATGAATAGAGTTCGTCAGTAAAATAATCATTTCAATCATTAATATTTTGTCTTGATTTAACTCGACGCTAAGTTTGTTGTCGAAGCAGATCATCACCATAATCATCGTTCTTTTGTCCTTATCCTAATTTATTTGGGTTCGGCGCAACTTTTCTTTTTCTTCCACACTTCACTACTAGTCGCCATCTTCATACTCTTTCTATCCGTCAGATGGAAATCATGGACGAAGAAAACTATATAATGTTTGTACAATATATTGAGTCCAACATACAGCGATTGGATGTTAAAAGCCAATGCTTGGGAAAGAATATCTCCAGAAATGGGAAAACCTATTTCACCAAATTCTAACACAATGTGTTATATTCGCCTAAGGTACATTTTTCTTTTTTGTTGGTGGAAAATCATCAAATGACGTCTCCCGCTCTTTCATGTCAGACTTTAACTGACTAAAACCCACCCGTGTTCCTTCAGTTGCCCATGTGCCAGGGCCACGGTATCTCTTTCGAACAAATCTCGCGACCCTGGCAGGTGTCTATGGTTCTGCGTCGAATTAAGCTAAGTAGAAAAAAAAAGTAAAATTTTTCCCGCCACAATTCTTCTACCAATACAGTTCTTCTCATTTTATGACATTTTATTTTATTTACATATTCTTCAATGTTCTTCTTCCTCTACCAAAAGGGTGATAATTACTAAGTCCCAATCAACTATATTGAACACGCCTGCCGACGTCGGATTTTGCCATCAAACTGGTTATGCACACCCGCCTGGCAACCCAGAGCATTTTCAACGGAGCTTATTCTTAGAATATATACCTCAGCTTATTAATAGTGCGTGCTTCGCTTCGTAGTTTAAAGGGTCAACATCCTTTACTGATTGCGTTTCTAGCGTGGTCACCAACAACACCAAACTTTTCTTCGCCGTGGTTTTAATGTCTTTTAGATTTTCTTCACGTTTTTTTATTTATTTGTGTGGCGATTCTGTACACTCTCATTAAAGAAAGGTTCTAAAAAAGTATCTAAGTGCATGTTCTATTAGAGACAGTGAGATTTCTGACACAATTACAGCCCTGGCAATTGATGTCGGAACGAAACAATGCAAAAATATAGTATTTTGGAAAGTTCAAACAACAGTACAAAACAGTAAATAATAATGTAAAAGAATCATCCAACGCACAAAAAATATATTTATCCATCATTTTGAGTAAATACTCGATAAAAAATGAGTAAAAACGAGTTTGTAAACCGTTTCGGATAAATACTCGAGTAATTATCCTCCGAGTATTTATCCACTGCGCATCACTAGCGCTAACCAATCGCAACTGTCAATGACTATCACAGTCAATGACACTGACAGTCAGCATTGCCAATTTGTGGGAATTCCTAAACTGCGGGGAATATCAAGTTCGTTAGGGATTTGTTAGGATTATGCGGGGAAAATGTGGAGATATTGATATCTTACCGTTTAGATTATACCGATAGTTTCATGGCTTGGTGATTAAAATTTATTGAAAACCCAAAAATTAAAACATGTGATGCCCTTATTGCTTAGACTGCCGTTTTTGATCGCACCAGTCAAGCGAAAATTGTTTCTCCATAGATAGCACGAATAAAATGTAGAGGGAAATTGTGGGGTATTGGCAGAATTTTATCCCCAAGTTAGGGGAATTTGACTTAGATTATTGGGGAATATATGTATAAATGCATTGGCAACCCTGCCCCACAACACAACTAACAGTCAACAAAATTATTTTTAAATTTTAGGAGATTTAATGAATAAAAATGGTTGTTTGTAAATTTTTCCAGGCAGGATACTGTCGATATGGAAAAAACTGTAGATTTGAACATGTCTATGGGTCCAAGTATTCCTATCACGGTGAGTATAACAACTTTCACTATCTATTTCCTGAAACTTTCGAGGTTTTAATAAAAAATAAAAAAATATGCAGAAAATACATACATTCTCCATATTGTTGCATTCTACATAATGGTGTGGTTTGATTGTTTATTTAAAGATATATTGTTTACTTTTTTATCATAACCTCCGATTAGACAACGAAATTGCCTGATCAGCTATGCATCTGTTATGTTATAATTTAGTACTGTTGTTTTTATGACCTTGTAACTAACAAGGTTTTCACAAATTACTGTTCACACTAAATTTCTAACACAGGTTAAACTAATTAGTACCTTTAGGCAAACTAAATGATTAAAATTGTATTGTGAGCTGCATGATTAACCCTATTTGTTTCAGCTAACCCACAAATTCCACCAACACAACCGGCACCAGACCTTACACAGCCTGCTGCCGTCACTGATGAGCAGCTAGTCAAGCAAGTGCAGTCAGATGTGCAAGCAGCACTCCGAGGAGGCCAGTGGATCCTCTCCTGCTACTCTCCTTTTAAGGAAAAACCAATATTTCCAGGAATAACTGACCTGTCACCAGAGGAAGCCAGACTGTTCATATATGAGGCTAGAAGCACTAATAATATTGAAGTAGCTGTAAGTAAAAATGTAAAAATGTCTAACTAAATATAAGAAAGTGTTTTAACCAATAATATCTATTACAGGTAGTATACATAAACAATCTATTTAAAGAAACAAGACTGAAGTATGAACAACTGCTACAACCAAATGTGAACATTATCAAAGTTTTAAGAAGTCTGTACAAAGGGGAGTTAGTTACCTCACCATTCACAAATGAGCTACAGACTTACTTCAGCAATCCCAACAATGCAGCAGCTTCCATATTCCACAGTGCTGTCCAAACTTCTCCAATATTGAATCAGAATGTTAATAATGCTCAATCAATATTTAGTCAAGCACAGAATAGCATTTTCAATCCTCAAGCTGCAGATCCAGCTAAGCAACTGTTTGGTCAAGCCAATGATCCAGCAAAACAACTGTTTGCTCAAGCCAATAATCCAAATGCATTTGGTCAAAGTCAATCTCAAAACATATTTGCACAACAGAATCAAACTGCTGATGCTAAATCAATCTTTGCTTCAGCAGCTCAGAATAATTATAACCAAACTAACCCATCTGACATATTTGCTACTGCAAATCAAAATATTTTTGCTAGAGAGCCAAGTCAAGGTCAAAATCCTTCCCCATTTGGACAAGGGAACATTTTCCAGCCTGCCCAGAATCCCTCTTCAATTTTTGGGCAAGTGAATTC
The DNA here is from genome assembly GCA_947507805.1 of Aporophyla nigra. Taxonomy (NCBI): domain Eukaryota; kingdom Metazoa; phylum Arthropoda; class Insecta; order Lepidoptera; family Noctuidae; genus Aporophyla; species Aporophyla nigra. Next base: position 22,320,229 of record OX382311.1, read on the forward strand.
CGAACCACAAATAGAAGAAGATCCAAGTGTGTACAGCCAGATGGAAGAGTTGAGTGAGATAGACTTGGAGGCTTTCCAAAGTGATAGTTTTCAATTAGGTTACATTCCTGAACTTCCGCCCCCTCGCCAGTTGTGTTCTGACCAATCAAGAACACAGTTGTTTAATTAGGCTTATAAAAATTTAGAAAATGTATCATAGAAATCTGTTATGTTTTTAATGTTAAAGTGTATTTCCACCCTATGTTCTATTAACTTATTATGACTGGTTGATTGCTTATCCTTAAATACCAAGACAGTTTATAAGTGACATCCTATCACCTTGGTGTGCTAAGAAAAAATAATGCATTACTATTAATTCCCTTTGAAATCATGTAACTCTGTGAAGAATAAACTTATGTTACAGAAATATAATTATTGATGAAGTATTCACCCTTAAAATAAAATTGAACTGACTTTTTCAATACAAACAGTTGAAAGAAAACTTGGTTTGTATTTCTCATTGTGATATTTGGAATAAAATAAAAAGCAGAATTAAATGGTTATTTTATTATCTAAAAAAAAATATCCTATGACTTTTCTTACAAATATTTCTGAAATCTTGTTTAAACATATGTATAAATGGTACAAACATATGTACAAAAAAAAGAATAATCTTTTGGAGAACTGACAGTGATTTCAAGCTTCTGCTGACTCAGTACTACCCCCACTTTTCCACTCAACACATTGCATTCAGTGTCCTAACAGGTAGTTACATTCTTTGATCAATCTTATTTTTACGATAACTAACAAGAAAAAATTGCGTTTTCGGTAAACATAGAAGCTTCCGCACGATGAGTTCTTACATAGTATCATTATATCAGTAATATTTCTAACAAGAGACCAAATTATCCACAGTCACTTCACAGTTCTAACTGTCAATTTCGCCGAGGTAGAGTTGTCTATCACTGGAGGCGGAGAGCACGATGGGCTCCGTGCGATGGAAGTCCACGTCGTTGACTGAACCGTTGTGGCCGGGCAGCTTGTACAACACGCGGCGCGAAGTCGTGTCCCACACGTACAGGAAGCGGTCTGATGATCCTGCTGCCACCTGAGATAAAAACAAGGATCGTAAGAAGCAGAACAATAGACAAGGCAAGCAAGACGTAAGGATTTTGCTTGAAATACATATTTACGTGGGCTCACTATCAACGAAAGCATTGTTTAACTTACATACGTAGTTGAAATGGTACTCAGTGATAAATAGTGGGAACTACTTGTTTACCAGTAGGCTATACAATTTAAATAACTTACATAGGTATACAGGTACATACTTTGGCGCATGATTAATTTATTAGATTACGATCTTTAAAATAAAGGCGCATCTGCACGAAGACCATTTCTCGACTGTCGAGAGGAGAAACTATTTTTTACATTATAGTGAAAATAGGCAAACAGTAAAGTGCAAGGGCAAACATTGCAGTTAGCAAGATTGCGTTTCGAAAAGGGGGGATCCCCTCTTTTCATTTGCTTTCTGGGGGATTCTTTTCGCATAATATTATTTTTCCTAATGTACTTTGGCATACCTATTTTGGCATAATTTGTTTTGCCATAATAATACTTTGCCATATATTTGTTTTGCATACAGTTTACTGTTGGCATAATGATCTTTAAGGCTAATTAGTTTTGGCATAATTTTAATTCGTATAATGTTACTAGGTATAATGACTATTAGCATAATAGTATTTAGGCATACTTTTTATAATTAAATTTTAACCCCAAATTAAAGTTATTGGTGACGATTCTGTTGTACACCGAACTAAACTAACTAAACCTATCTAATATCTCTAAAATTCCTTACTTTTGGCTATGAGAATTTTAACGCTATTCAGCAAGAAAAAATCTCTAAATTTAAAAATTATTTTGACACGACTAAAATCGAATTTGACAATCACTACTCAACGTAATTTTTTTTTTTTGGTTTCACAACGTGGTGCTGTGTGCGCTACGCAATGAATTTTTTTAGAGACGAAGGCGCGCGCAAGGTTGCCGTCTGGACGTCTTTTATATATTATGGAATATTTCACTTTTTGTTTGAAAAATATAAAAAAAATATTACCCATGTGTTGACATTTATATGTGTGGTTTATTAAAGGGGGTCGAAAATTTCATTATTTTTGCGATAGGACACGTCATTTTAGAGATATAAGCAAAAGAAAAAAAAATACAGCACTGTTTTTGCACGTAAAGGCCAGGCGTTGGTGTGCATTTTTGTTCATGACCACTAGTTTTATTCCACACCTTTTTAATCGCGATTAAAAATAGATTTAGTCAAAATTTTTGGTGAAAACCGGCAAACTCAGAATAGCAAAATTGTCATTTTCACTAAACTAATAACTCAGTGCAATCTTAGAGCTGTCAAACTAAAATAAAGTTGTGTCACTTTAGTCTATTTCAGAATAGGAAATCGTCGTTTGACAGGAATAAACTAAATTTTAGTGATTTTTAGTTTAGAGAATTTTGGAAAAAAAAAAAGCGGCACCATTGTCTTATAAATTCAATATGTTGTGCTACAAAATTTAGTGACAGAAACGAATGGCTGCAAAACCGACTGCACGTAGTCTTGTCTGCCCTACCCCTAGAGTATAATTTAAAAGCGCGTAGGTGCGGAGGGGTGAGCCGGCCCGCGAGCTGAGGAGCCGAAGCTGCGGTGGTGAGCGTAAAACACATCTGCGACGATAGGCTCGCGTGGGACCGCTGGAGTACCACAGCGCAGGAGCCGTGACAGAAACCATGCCTGCTGCATGTTGCATGCTTGCTGCATGCTTGTTTGCATGCTGCATGCCTGCTACATGTTTGCTTGCATGCTGTATGCATGGTGAATGAATGTTTACATGTTTATTAGTGCCTAACATTTTAGGAGTTAATTATTATGCTTAATTACTATGCCTTTAAAAAATATGTTTTAATATCATTAATTCATTATGCGTAAATATTTTATGCTTTAGAATGTTATGCTAAATCATTATTATGATTAAAGAAATCATGCTTACAAAAATATTATGCGTACGCTGTTATGCGTAAATAATGTTATGCGAAAAAATAATTAGGAGAAAAAAGTATGCCAAGTTATATTAGGTTTTAAAATTTTATGCAAATGGATAGGGAACCTTCGAAAAGCCATACTTTTCGCATGGCCAGTTTATGTAGCATATTCATGTATGTATGTCCAATGCCCAGAATTTATACGTACTAGCGCCATATAGAAAGAACATAAATTGTGTATAAGAGCGTCCTATATGTAATGTATAATCTGTTCTAAGCCCACGATTGCAATGGCCAAAGAACAAGCAGAGTACAACCCGAATTGACTGTCAAATTCTAAATTAACGCGACCCAAGCCCTGGGAAAATCAAAGTTATTAAATAAAGACCAACTGTGACGCATAAAAGTGCGTCGGCGTTCGGTTTACATTTCTGCAAGGGTGGTCCATCTCGCCTGCGTCTGTTCTGGAGTTTCTAACTGGTCATTCTAATGGCGCTATGCTTGTTCTCTTAGACGGAGCTGTGTTTGAATAGGCGTTTCAGTTGCTCTTACAGCCTTCTGGCTTTCGACTTGTGCTTCTGGCTCCAGACGCAATTGTGTTTCAAAGGGCGTCTCAGTCGATCTCAGAAAAGCTTGGCGGGCTAAACCGCCAGCCAATAACAATAATGTGCCCAGGATTCTCTAATGATTATCTTGGTTTATAAGAGAATCCTTGGAGATTTTTACCCGTTCTTCTCTATAGAGATAAAAGTTTTGGAATAGGCATATGCCACGAGATTCATGCTCCAATACTAATTGTATGTACTAAGAATAATGTTGATGTATTGGAGTTATTCATTTATTATGTCATTTTGTTATAATATATCAAACCTTAGATCCATCGTGAGACCATGAGCACCGCAGTAAATTCTTCTCAAAGTTATGCTGATGGCCACACATAAGCTTGACGCAGCGTTCGGACGGTGCGAACGGGCGCACGTCCCATATACGAAGAGTGTTGTCCATAGAGTTTGAGAGCAGGTATGATCCGTCGTAAGATAACGCCATGCCTGGAAAATGAAGTACAAAGCAAGATAGTTAGCAAGCCTAAAAAGATAGGGTACAGAAATTTGTGAACTTAAAATATGGAATAAAGAAGCTTCATTACTATTTGTTATACTATCATTATGGAGGGATAGGTTAGTGGTTAATTAAGCCAGATTAAGGCAAATACAATAGTCAAAAACTATAACAATTGATGAGTATTTGTGTCCAGCATCCTCTGTGCCCACTGCCAATTACCACCTGGACAATTTCGATTTTCAGAGTACCCTTAAAAACACTAGGGAATTACGATGTATTAGAGCAGCAACATAATTTTATTATTTACCTGTTATAGAATCTGTATGCCCCTTAATTTTGTACGAAATCTGATTATTCCTGATGTCCCACACTTTAACAACATTGTCAATGCCTCCTGAGATGATCTTCTCTGCGGTATCATTGAACAAAACTGACGTGACAGGGTACCCACTGTCGAAGGATGCTATTGGGTTACGCTTTCTTGCATCCCATAGTTTTATGGTGCTGTCATCTGATGCTGATACTAGTAATTCAGGACCTCTTCTTGCACCTGTAAAATAACAATTCAGTATTTGAATGACGTTTCTTTTTAATTATTTTTTAATCAAATGGACCAGCTCTTGGCGAACCTTGTTTTGTTTTAAACATATTCCTTTAACAGTTGAAAGAGATATTTTATTTTTAATGAAAGATGTCAACTGCTGGACATAAGCAAGCACTGTGGTTACTATATTCAGTTTTCTACAAACAGATTTGTTAGAATAGATATAAATAATAAAAACATTCACACCTGAGACTGAATTAACAAAACTAGCATGTCCTTTAAGTTTTTTGATCCTGGTACCAGTGGGTACATCCCACACAGCCACTGAGTTGTCAGTAGCACATGAGTACAGATGTGCACCATCCGGAGAAAAGCACAACTCCATCACAGCACCCGTGTGGCCTTTCATCACCATCACATTCTCACATTGACCGTAGACATTCCATAAGACTAGAAACATAAAGAACAATAGATGTGAGGTGGCAATGGATTTCATATGAATGTTTTGTTGTGTATTACGAACTTTACCAAATTAATTTAGAGTACCTATACTAAACTTGTACCAGAAGCTAATTAAAATAATACACTATTAAAACCGAGTATACTTACATATTTGTCGGTCGAAACCTCCCGAAGCCAAGTGTTTGCCTTCAGGGTGGAACTTTGCCGTGAAGACCTCACCCTGATGGCCCTCCAATAACATTATAGGTGCATAGAGGCTTGAAGTACGAGGCACCTGTAAAATTTATTTGTATGGTTTTGTTTCTGCATCCTTCTGAGAAATTTAATCATAAAACTGAAAATAACTTACGGATGAAGTGACTACTGCTTTCTCTCGAGTACCAACAACGGAAATCTCAGTTCGTGTGCGTTTTGACGGAACTACGGACAAATCGTCCGCTTTTCGTTTAGCTTCTATTTCAGGCATTTTCGGAGTTTTATTTGAAATACCAAAATTTATTTTCTAACCTACAATGTTATTGTTGTCGCTAACTCGCTAGTCTCTCTTATGTTGATATTGATATTACTTTACTCTTTGATGTTGATTTTCTAGTTTTTTTTTTTTTGTTATTTTCCCGTAATCGCAGCTGTAGTTTATGGTTTCTACTTTTAGTTTTACCACTGAAACTATTTTTCTTATTTAATTAAATACTTTTTAATTTTATTTATACCATCGATTTGAATCGCATTAAAAAAAAAACTTTATTTGCCAAATAAAAAAAAAACAACCTACCTAGCACAATTTCAATAAGTAGCAGTACAGGTAGGAAAAAATCTTGTCTGAAGTATCTGGTATCTGTAAGTACATATTACGGTTGTTAGCACTTAGCAAGTTAGCATAGAACTGATTCACTATGTTCCCCGTACTAGTATAAACTGTATTACGGTGGAACAGAACTATTTTTAGTAGGAAATTACTTGAAGATAAAAAAAATAGCACGAGGACCATGCGGGGTTCGGGTATAAAAGAGTTGAGAAGACGAATCCAAACATTGAAGCTGAAAATAACTAAAAACCTTGAAATAACTGCTTAACTATATGCATCGTTTCGCGCCCTTCATTTTCGCTTCACGCCTCAAAAAAGCAGTCTGACGCAGTTGGTGGCATCAACTACTTGAAAAGTGAGCTTGTTTGGAACTTTCTTTGTTGCAGTTGCGTTAAGTGATTATTTTATTATGAATGGATGGATGTAAGCTTTAAACACTATGTTAAAGGAACGATGTTACCGGTACGAACATGAGTGGGATGGTCGTACTGGCAGGGTTAGATTTAGGGACGTTGAAAAATATAGCACAAAAATTTAAAAGGATAGTATTTATTAAAAATTGTAGTACACTTTCATTATTTTTTATTTAACATAAAAACTTTTTAACAAAACATTAAACCGCCGAAAAAACAGAAAAGCAAAAAATAATAAACCTTAAAATTTTGAGTCGTCGCTGAAAAATCAATGAACAAAGATCACTCAAAGCGCCGACTTATAATTTTTAAGGTTTATTATTTTTTGCTTTTCTGTTTTTTCGGCGGTTTAATTTTTTGTTGAAAAGTTTTTGTGGCTTTAATGTACTAATAATACTTGGCAAGGTATATCCTATCCAATGAAAAAAAAAAAGAATTATCAAAATCAGACTACTCTGTACAAAGTTATGCGTGGTTATACATTACAATCAATGAGTGAACAATCAATCATCCCCTGTTTTCCCACCTTTAGGGTTCGATTTTGTTTTCCAAATTTATATAGGACCACCCTCGGAGTATACCCTTTCCAATAAAAAATGAATTATCACAATCGGACTACTATGTAAAAAGTTATGCGTGGTCATAAATAAAAAAAAAGAACAAAAAAAAAATATACGCGTCGAATTGATAACCTCCTCCGTTTTTTTCGTCGGTTAATAATAGTAATTAAAATCAACACAAAATTTTCTCCTCTTCTAAGTTTATTAGTTCTTGAATATTACTGTTAGTTCTATTTTCATCTTTGGCATTTAATCTCATCAACATTATCCTCAGTAGGAATAAAATCAGTACAATTACAATTCCCACTTTCGTTTGCTAATTGCTACCGCTTTTGACAGCCTCACAAGACAATAAAATGGCGTCTATGGATTGTATTAGGCATGAGTTCGATATATCAAAACGTAACTTATATCGGATATGTGTTTAGTAACATATCATATCGATATCTAGATCTACATAACCGATATCACAAAAACTTTATCGAGTCTTAAGTTATATCAAAACTGCAATATTGGGAACGTACGAAGTACGAACAAAACGCAAACTTCACATCACAAGCGATATGAAATCGAAATTGTATTGCCAGTATATAATTTAATGCCTTTGGTTTAGGGATGTTCATAAAAAAAAAGTATCGATATTTTTTTCGATATAATATATCGTAATGTTATATCGATACTTTGTGATATATCGAACAAATATATCGATATTTTAAAAATATCGTAAGAAATTACTTGTATTTAACTAGTCTATAATATTAAATAGGGATCAGGTTAATTATGAGTAAAAACACTTTAAAGAGAAGAAACGAATAAACTTTATTTATAAATGAATTCAAGGCCATACGTACATTAAAGAAAAGAAGTACTGGGAAGTTTAGAGAAAAAGTACTGGGATTTATATACATTATAAATCCCAGTACTTTTTCTCTAAACCTTGCAAAAACAAAATTTTATTAACCCTTTTGGCTTGCAATCTGCTTCTTTGTTGTGTAAGAACTTGTGCGGCTTTTGAGAAAAGTCGTTCAGATGGAACTGAGCTAGCCACCATAGTTAAATATTTAAATGCCACGTTGTATAGCGTTGGGAACTGTATTTTATAGTCTGCCCACACTTCTAATGGGTTTTCGTTGAATCTACTGACTGGAGCCCTCAAATAAAGCGATAACTCATCTGAAACACTTTCATCAGTTTTATTTGTTTTCCAATTCCGCTGTACCAGTTTATGGTGATCACTCCAGAGATCCGATGATAAACTTATTTTGTCTGAATTGTCAGAGTCAGATTCCACAGCCACAGTGGATTCATCTTGCTGATTTTTTTAAATCATCTCTTTAATTTTATTGACGGCATTCGCGCACGCCAAAGCATCTTCAAAATGAAGTTTTTTAAATCTCGGGTCCAATATCGTAGCAATAGCTAATGATGATACCTGTTCAATGGCGCCCATTCGTTTATTAATTTCGATAAAAATGCGTTTATGTACCTCCTTAATTAAAGGTTCTTCAATTACTAGGTTTTTGAGTTTTGATATCATGCAGTGCACTAATGGAATGACTTTGCTACTTGAGCAATATTTATCGCCCGATATTTCTTTAGTCGCTGCTTCTAGTGGGCGCAATATGTTAAGAAGCGATGTTAATATTGTCAATTCCATACCAGTTAACATCGGCGGTGCTGTTTTGTGACGAATTAAAATTTCGCTTACAGCATTTCGTAAATCAAGGAAACGTACAATCATATAGTATGTGCTGTTCCAACGTGTAGGGACATCTTGAATCAATTTTGTGTCAGCTTTAACTGATTTACGCAATTCGTCACTTGCTACACAACTTTGTTTAAAAAAAGTAACAAACTTTTTTTACTTTCGTTAATATTTGCTGTAATTCTGGAAATCCCAAAATATTTTAAGCTACTAAATTAAGCGTATGCGCAAAGCAAGGGATATGCTTTTTTTTTCCAAATGCAATTTCGACAGCCTTCACCATATTTGCAGCATTATCAGTTACTACTGCTGTGACTTTATTAGTATTTAATCCCCACTCTTCACACGTTTTAGTGAGCATTTGTGCAATGTATTCGGAAGTATGCCTTTCATCTAAGTGGTATACACCTAAAGTTATGGAATGAAATTCAATTCCGATGCCAAAATGAGCAGTTACACCTAGATAACTTCTCATTTGTAGATCTGACCAAATGTCACTCGTAAGGGTAAGATCTTCTACACAGCATAATTTATTTTTTATAACTGTTGATAATGCACTGTACTTGTCATCTAACCAGCGTGTTACGGAAGTTCTGCTAGGAATCTTATAGTGAGGTGCCGTTACTTTCAGAAGATTCTTGAAACCTTCATTTTCAACTAATGAAAAAGGTTGATTGTCTTTACAGATCATGAACATTATGGCATTGTTAATTCTTTTAGTTTTGTCACCAGTAGAGGTATACGTTTCTATTTTATTTCTCCAAAACTACTTTCAATTGATTTTTGGCGTTTAAAAGGCAATGCTTTATCATAATCTATCTTTTGATCAGGTTGAGAATTGTTTGTACTTATCTCGCTACTATCCATTGGCGACGACGAAGAATCCATTGGCGATGACGTAGAGGTTGAAGGCAATAGTTGATGTTCGTTGACGGTAGATTCCGATATCGTGAAACTATCTTCTTTTGAAGTACTAGGAATGGGGTTGGACAAATCTGAAATATAATCTTTTATAACAGCAGCAGCACTATTGTTACTTTTGAAAACTTCCAAGTAGAGAGCCTTATGAATATTTTTGATATGTGCCATCGCATTAGAGGTATTGCCAGCCGTTTTAACATTTTTTTGACATAACTTGCATCTGATAGATTTGTCATCATTTTTGTCGTAATATTTCCAAACAATACTTTTTTTAGGGGGTGCCATGTTGAAAGATTTCCTAATTTCTGAAAAAAAAAAAAAAACTGCGTGAGAAAAATTCTAAGTCCTAAAAATTTATGAAATAAAAACAAATCCATCGAAATTAATTTAATCGATCATTTCCCATCTCTAACTCATACTCTTCAAAACCCAAAAAAATGGCCATTGACAACAATTAGTACAAATATCAATGAGCATGAATATGACCGACATGTTTTATTTTTATTTTTGAACTGTAAATTTTTTAGGTTATTGAATTAAAACTTCATTTACTATATTCTTTTATTATTATAAAAAATAATTAGTGTCGGCTATATTCACACTCATAAATACTTAGGCATTCCATTATTTATTGTTTTACACGAATAGTAACAATTGATAGTACTTTTATTAAAAAACACGTTATACTTACTGTATGAATCGTAAACAGAATAAACAAAACAGACAATGATTATCACAGCTTGCTTCTTCTATATAATAAAAGCTGTTTTATATCGTTATTTATACACACTTAACGGTATTTATATTTCGTTAACTATGATAAACAAAACAGATAACTTTTAAAGGTTATATTGCATTGAAAGCGAAACCAACAAAACAATAACGTGACGTCCTGCGTGAGCGATCTAGACGCGAACGCGAAGCGGCGCGGCGTGGCGCGAAAATAACAAACAGTCGAAACCTATTGAAGTGTCCTACGCACATGCGTGCGGTGCGGAGCGGCGCGAAGCGAAGCGAACGCGATCAGTTGGCTTGATATTTTCGCGCGAACTGGATGCGGTGCCGTCGTGTTTTTGTTTATATAATGTCGGAAATAGAAATTTTAATTATTGCTATCCAAGAACGTCCTATATTATGGGATAAAAGGAATAAAAAATATCACAACCGATTAGTATCGTACCGCGAATGGGAGGATTTGGCCAAATTAACTGGGACTTGTGCGAGACGATTCGCGTGCACGTAGGACATGCCGTCGCGTCGCACCGCATCGCGTTGAATTCGCGTGGCACCGCTTCGTAATCGCGTTCGCGTTGAATCGCCCACGTAGGACGCGCGACGTCCTGCGTGAGCGATCTAGACGCGAACGCGAAGCGGCGCGGCGTGGCGCGAAAATAACAAACAGTCGAAACCTATTGAAGTGTCCTACGCACATGCGTGCGGTGCGGAGCGGCGCGAAGCGAAGCGAACGCGATCAGTTGGCTTGATATTTTCGCGCGAACTGGATGCGGTGCCGTCGTGTTTTTGTTTATATAATGTCGGAAATAAAAATTTTAATTATTGCTATCCAAGAACGTCCTATATTATGGGATAAAAGGAATAAAAAATATCACAACCGATTAGTATCGTACCGCGAATGGGAGGATTTGGCCAAATTAACTGGGACTTGTGCGAGACGATTCGCGTGCACGTAGGACATGCCGTCGCGTCGCACCGCATCGCGTTGAATTCGCGTGGCACCGCTTCGTAATCGCGTTCGCGTTGAATCGCCTACGTAGGACGTAGCGTTAGAATATGTCTAAAGAAAGCAAGTGAGTGACCATAGACACCACAGATTATAAAAGTTTTACTACTAGTGCTGCCATTGCGGAGGGTATCTATCTCTCATGTCTGCGTTTCGTTATTTCAAAAGCTAGTTTTCTATAATCCGGGGATTTTCGTTTTATTTTTAATCAAATCAACAATGTTGCAGATTTAAAGGAATAAGTCTTAGAAAATAAATAGATATAAAAAAAAAATTAATGTGACCCGATATTTGGTGTATCGGATGAAAAATATCGATATTACATTCGATACTACATGATTCGATAATATCGTATTAAAGCGATATATCGCGAGCATGTATCGATATTTTTTGAAATATCGATTTATATCGCCCACTACTACTTTGGTTGCCAGTTCGTTCCGTATCTTAGTCTTGGTAAGGTTAACTGTTTTTGTTTCTTTTTCTACCATATCGCCTCTACTCAGACAGACGTCTTTTCTTTGAGGTGGATACTCCCGGTCTATCGTCATTTTCATGAGTATCACTGCCACTTTCCATAATTAAAACACTCATCATTTCAACCGTAAGACATCCACTGCTGGACTTAGGCCTCCCCCAATTTGGGGGGCTTTGCCATAATCGCCACGGTTGGCAGGCGGGTTGGCGATCGCAGTATGGTGGTAAAATGCATAAAGAACGCATTAAAACACTAAAAACGTATTATTTCACACAAAAATACGGAAGCGATTATTACCACTTTGATTGAATTCCGAATGAAGGAAGGAAGGAACGAGATAGTCAGGGAATGTCCAGCCATCGACACAGAAAACATCGCAAGATCAGAATTCGTTCGGATACACGCACGGTCGAAATATTCATAATTATGACGTAAAACTATGCATTCGGGAGCAAACTTTAAATTATAGTATTTTAGCGTACTAGCAGATGTGGATAGTATACAGGGTGTCCAAGAACCTGGCGTCCAACTGGATTCCCACGATGCCCCAAGTTCTAACAGTACTCAGAAAAATATTTTAAAAAATCCACCCCATGTACTTACAGAATTATACTGATTTCAAAAAAAAAGGGGAAATGAGCACCCTGTGACATACTTTTGAATGCTGTGACTGCTAATGCTGATAATTTCGATATTTCTTGGAGGTTTTGTAATCTAGGGTATTGCTGTGTCTAAATAGAATGTAAAAATAAAGTACTTATTGTACCATTTTAAAATAAAATATTATTTTAACTAAAGGTGATATGGAAAACTATTGAATTTCGCAACTTTGACCGACTGTAGTGTAAAAAAAATGTACCAAAATAGTATGGCAAGTGACGTCAAATTTTGACGCGTTTATTCCTCTTTTTAAAAAGGTATAATACTTACACATTAATTTGAAAAAAAAAATTTTTGATAATATTTTTACTCAACAACCCAATTTTTACGATGTCTTACAGAATTCTTAGAAAGAAAAATTTACGACGAATTGAATCTAACCTCTAAAGAATTACTATTGTATGCTCATAAAAATAACAACAGGCCTCTCAAAAAACAGGTTAGACCGTAAGGGACGGTATGTGCATGCATCTCACCATAGTGATTCGTTATTACAACAGGAGGGAGCAAGACAGAAACTATCTTTGCGATTTGCTGGTTCTTCTTTATGGTACCCCATTATTCAGGTAAGAGTGAGGGAGAAAAAGGTTAGAGGTGCGAGTGAGATAGATAGTGACGCTATCTGGGATCGTGCTATTTAGGATAACAGTACGGTCAGTACGCGTCACTGCCTCCTGCCGTTACTACGCACCTCTCTCTTATTGTTACCATTGATCACGTACTACGATTTAAAGCTTTGTTTATTGGACTCGATTACTCTTTGTGCTCTGGACTTTGAAACGAACTCTTTACGACGACCTTTGCCTGTGTTTGGACAGTTTGTGTTTTGTGTGTGCTACCATGGCGACCTACACTCCGCAAGAATACGCAAATATGCACTACATTTATGGAGAATGTAGAGGTAATGGACGAGCTGCAGCGAGACTTTACAGAGAAAGGTATCCGAGGGCTACGCGATATCCCGACCATCGAGTTTTCATTAATGTGCACAGATCACTATGTGACGGGCGGTTCCCCAATCAAGTAGCTGGTGAAGGACGACCCGTAAATGACTTCATACGCGATGAAGTTTTAGAGGCGGTGTCGGCAAATCCAAGCATCTCTGTGCGAGGAATAGAAGCTGATACGGGGATACCGAAGAGCACAGCACACAGTATTCTCCAAAAAGAAGAATATCATCCGTACCACGTACAGCGAGTGCAAAGTCTTTTACCTCGAGACTATCCGAGCCGAGTCGCGTTTTGTGAAACAATCCTGCAAAAACATCGAGAAGACGAAAACTTTATCGACAAAATTTTGTGGTCAGATGAATCAACATTTAAGAAGGATGGCTACATGAACCTACACAACTTGCACGAGTGGCATGTGGAAAATCCGCACTTGATGCGAGAAGATAGATCCCAGTACCGGTTCAAAGTGAACATGTGGACCGGTATTCTCTGTGGGAATATTATTGGTCCATTTGAGATGCCCGAGAATTTGACTGGCGAATCATATTTAAATTTTCTTCAAAATGATTTGCCAAACTTACTAGAAGAGACCCCACCAGATATGTGGTTCCAACACGACGGCTGTCCAGCACATTTTCGCGTATCCGTTAGAGAGTTTTTGGACGAGCAATACCCGAACAGGTGGATTGGGCGATCAGGAACAATCCCGTGGCCAGCCCGCTCACCTGACTTAAATCCGCTGGATTTTTTTTTCTGGGGAACTATGAAGGAGCTCGTTTATGCGAAGCCCATTAATGACATCGCTGACCTTCGTGAGAAGATAACACAAGCAGTGCAGGTGATACGTCAAAAAAGTTACTCGCGAAACATAAAGCGGTCCTTTTTAAGGAGAGTGAGAGCTTGTATTGCCGCGGGTGGTCAACATTTTGAACATTTATTGTAATAAAATATCTTTAAACTAACATTCTTTGCTTTTATTCTACTGGGAACCCATCTACCTGTGTGTATTTCCTTCTTGCTCACTCTTGGAACCGAAGTAAATAATAGTAGTAACATAACAGTTTCTAAGATAAGAAAGGGTCCGACAGTTACCGTTAGTAGGTAGGCACTTCGTAAAAATTGGGTTGTTTAGTAAAAATATTATCAATTTTTTTTTTTCAAATTAATGTGTAAGTATTATACCTTTTTAAAAAGAGGAATAAACGCGTCAAAATTTGACGTCACTTGCCATACTATTTTGGTACATTTTTTTTACACTACAGTCGGTCAAAGTTGCGAAATTCAATAGTTTTCCATATCACCTTTAGTTAAAATAATATTTTATTTTAAAATGGTACAATAAGTACATTATTTTTACATTCTATTTAGACACAGCAATACCCTAGATTACAAAACCTCCAAGAAATATCGAAATTATCAGCATTAGCAGTCACAGCATTCAAAAGTATGTCACAGGGTGCTCATTTCCCCTTTTTTTTTGAAATCAGTATAATTCTGTAAGTACATGGGGTGGATTTTTTAAAATATTTTTCTGAGTACTGTTAGAACTTGGGGCATCGTGGGAATCCAGTTGGACGCCAGGTTCTTGGACACCCTGTATATGTACAAAGGGCGAAATTATAGTACAAATCTATATATATAATTATACAACAAAATCCAACACGGCGTACGTACTGGCAACATTGTTCACATATGTTTTTGACGTTTACAGTGCCTGAGTGCCATTGTATTGATTTGATAGATCACTTTGAAAAAAGGTGAAGGCGGAAGGAACGTTTACATAATTTAAACATAAAAGTTATGACATAAACTGGTAAACATAAGTAAATTTACGCAATGCAGAAGCTGGAACTAACGCTAGCTATAATAAAACCACATGCAGTATCGAACCCGGTAGTGCGATCTTTCATCAGAAACATTTTGAAGCATAAGTTCATTATTTTGAAAACGAAACGGGTTACTTTGGACTCAAATACGGCTTGTAGATTTTATGAGGAACATGTAGGCAAATTTTTCTATAACCGCCTTACTACCTTTATGACTAGGTGAGTATTTTAATTCATAAATAAAACGAGATGTCAAATCCCTTCCAGATTTATTGGTCTGGATAGTGGTGCTGCGAAGCATGCGCGACAACTGAGCACGGGTGCATGATACCCGGGATTAGCAAAGATGAATAGTAGAATTTTCTCCAGTTTATCCATGAAATCAATTTATTTAATCCATGAATCCATAGGTAGCAAAATTCTTTTTTTGGTCTTATAATAATATCTGCTGCTTTGATTATACTGCTGTTTCATAGAAAAGAGCAATACCTACACGGTCAAGTCATATCTAACAACAATAAATAAAATAAGGAACATCACTGGGGCGTGCAGAATTATCTACTGAATTTATGGTTATAGGTTTTACGTCAATGTCCCTGCCACCCTGTATATTATGTGGCAAAATGTGGGTCCTCCACCACCCTTCTGCTCCCTCACAAGGAATATGTGTGTGAACTTAATAATCTTAATAAATACATATCCTTACATGGGTAGTTACCCAGTATCAGTAACATTATTTCCCCATTTCAGTGGCTGTATAGACCTCCATGTCCTGGGTCACATCAATGCCATTCAATTGTGGAGACGGCTCCTAGGACCTACCAGTGTGTACAAAGGACAGTTCCAGGACCCGTACTGTTTGAGAGGCATGTTTGGAATATCAGACACTAGGAATGTAGCACATGGATCAGGTAGTCACAATTTTTGTTTTTATAACTTCAAAACATTTTTTTTTAAATTTCTTTTAATTTAAGACGTTTATTTCAGACAATTGTCCATATTGTTGTTAGTAACACAAAAACCTTATAAAGCTATTGTTAGTACATACAAAAATAAAATAAAAATAAGGATCGCATAGGAGTGCCAGTTTAAGGCAAGCCCTAGACGCGACCACCCGCAATGTGTAGTCACATCCAATGCTGCCACATAGGCGAGTCCCAGTGTCCGACGAACACGCTTAGAAAGCTATTCGAGCTGGCACGCATGCGCTTCATAAGAGAAGCGCTTCGCTTCCGCATGATGGCGTGAAAGCCATTCACGCTTCGCTTCCGCATGATGGCGTGAAAGCCATCCACGCTTCGCTTCCGCATGATGGCGTAAAAGCCATCCACGCTTCGTACCGCAAACATTGCTGAAGCGCTGCAGTGGCGCGGCAACCCGAATAGCACCCTGAACGCGTTATTATACTGGACTCGCAGAGCGCTGTATGTACGCTGCGTGTACTTGGTCCACAGGCTGCAGGTGTAAAAAGGTTGACAAAATGCCTTAAATAAGGCCACCTTGACTTGCTCGTTACACCGTGCAAACCTGCGGGCCAGCATATTACAGCGTACAGACAGCGCCCTGCGCTCCCTCTCCAAATCAGTGTTGTCGCATAAATCCTCTGAGACCCAGTGACCCAGATACTTGAAATTAGAAACTCTGTTTAGGCTGGCACCGCAAAGATACAAGGGAGGCACATTAGCTAAGGATTTATTACCGGCCTTAAACACCATCACTTCACTCTTCTTCACATTGTATCTGAGCCCATGGGTCCGCGCATACTTTTCACAAATAACTAGCAGTCTGCGCATGGCACTGATCGACGGGCTCAGCAGAACCATGTCGTCCGCGTAACTGATATTATTGACGCACTGACCATCTATATGGCACCCTATGCTTGTTCTGCTGAGCTCACCGATCAGCTCGTTCATGTATAAGTTAAAGAGATGAGGAGAGGTTAACCGCCCCTGCCGCATCCCGCACTCCAACTCATACACGTCCGAGTGTGAGCCTGCCCACTGCAGAACATTCCTTTGACTCGAGTACCAATATCGCAACATAGAAACAACATCACGTGGCACACTTGTTTCATTCTTCAGCTTTTGCCACAATACATCATACGAAACCAAATCGAACGCCCTGGACAAGTCCAGGTAACAGGCATAGACCGGCGTATTCCTGGCTGTATAATACTGCACAGTCTGCTTGAGACACAGGATGGCACTCTCGGTCGAAAGGCCAGGTCTGAATCCAAATTGAGCATCATGTAGTTAAATTATGGCATGCCCAAGGGAAGTTACATCCAGCAGTGGACAAGTTTTGGCTGATGATAAATAATTTCTGAAGTGAAGAAATGCCTAATGCATTATTGCAATTGAATGAAATAATTGTCAACCATGTCAGCTCCAGTCAACTCTAAGGCAATAATATTTGTCTCACCTTACGCAATTTCTATGTAGCCTACAAAACCTACTGGTGCATCAGACTAAGGAAATGTTATAACATAAAGAACTTTTTGCTATTTCAGATTCTCAAGACTCGGCTGAAAGGGAGATAAAGTTCTTTTTCCCTGAATTCTCCTTCTACCACTGGCGTTTAGATGATGAGGAATGGTTCAGAAAGGGCCCAATTGTGTTCAATGACCACTTATTCCAACATGTTAAGAAACTAGCTTAACTTAGCCAATATTATGTATTGATGTAGATAAATTCAAGAATATAGACAAAAGTAGATAATTGTGACTATGATATTGTATGGGAACTGAGCATGCAGCGACCTTTATGACTGAAAAGTACAAATAGACCATTTTATAAAAAAATATTCCTAAAAGTTTTTAGGTTGCTCACTACTAGTAGGCGGGTAACAATTACGCAACAACGACGAGCGGTTACTTGCTGGTATGCATATGTACTAAGCGTGATTCTCTGTGAGTGTTTTGCCCACCAAATGAATTTCGCTGACTGGGGACTCCTTTGATACCTCTTGTTGCTTTGAACAAACTAGTGGAAAAATAGTTCTCGCCAGTAGGTAGAACAATCAGCAATCAAGTAACAATATATGTACCTCTCTATGTTTCTTGGCGACATAATCATCACTTCCTGTGAGACATGCGCCATATGTTCTCTTTCACCCATACAGATAATTTTCATATTAACAAGGGGGATAATGCCTATCTGGACACTATGAAGCAGTCTAACAAAGATGTATCAAACAGATGTGGTAGTTATAGTTGCTTAGTCATTCTTATTGTATATATTTGTTTGTTTAATAAATTTATAGTGTTCTGTGATAATATAAACTAGCCATAAATATGACTGATGCCTGCTTAAAGCAGAAAAGTACCTTGGTTATTGTTTATTCCCGATATGTCTTTATGATCTAGACTAGTGTAAGGAGGTCAGTCAACAGACTATAACCCGCGCAGATAGAAAATAGATCTGAAAATGGCGTCCGCTCGCATGCGTTCTCGCTCACTCTCTATCGCTGTCTATACTCACACAGTGAAATACGCGCTACAAAAAAATAGTCAGTCAGGATTCGCTTTCCACGCTTCTTGACGCACTCCGAGTTATTGTTAAATTCGTTCCGTTATTTTGTTATTTTCGTTGATATTCATTGTTGTTTTTGTTGAGTTGATTGTTATTTGTTTGCGTTACGTTTGAAAAACAGAAAAACTAATACCAAATTTGCCTAAAAACTCCATTCTCGTCATGGATAATGCATCCTACCACAGTATGCAGTATCCTACCACAAATCCAGTGTCATATGTACCCTTGCTCCTTATTTATTTTATTAATATTTTTTGACATTATTTCTACTATAATAATAGTTTAATAATTAATAATAGGTATTAAAAAAGAATAATTTATAACAAAAAAAGTCAATAAAAAATAAAATTCGATGTTTGAGAACTTGTTTTGCCAACCGTACCATGCGTACTTGCCGCCATTTTCAGATCTATTCTCTATCTGCGCGGGTTATACCAATGAATTATATTGGTCATCCTCAGTTGCTGGCCCTCCAACCACAACACCTAGGGAAGGTTTTTTATACAGAGAATGCACGAGCATTGCTCAAAACGGATAGTCAATTTTAGATAATTATCAGTCCAGGTTCCCTCATGATGTTTTTCTTTCACTAATGTCCAAGATAAACTCAAATTAAAAATTGAATTAAAGTTACTGACATGACTGCTATACCCAATGTGGAGTTAGTATAATTTTGTGTTATTTAGTGTACTGTTTAGTGTTACATGTTTGTGCCTTTTTAATTAAAAATATTGAGCCTGAACTGTACCGAAATACTACTACTATTCTAGAGTATATGTGTACCAAGTCATAGTAAAATAGGTACCAAAAAGATGACATGTGTCAGGATTCTGTTGTGAAACATGTTAAGTGCCTACCTTAATAAACTGTGTATGATTTAAAATCATAGCTTTAGAGATTAATTTTATTTTTTAAACCAATTAATGATGGCAAAATGTCACCTTGTCAAGTTTGTAAATATAATTCTATTTTCTACAACCTCTTTCATTTTTTAAAGAAATGGACCAAAATCACAAATAATTGTTGTAATTAAATCACCAAAAAAAGTTATAGAAACACTGTAAATCATACAACCGTATCTAATTATATTAGTTACAACAAGGAATAACATACAATAATATAATTAAGACTAACATACGATACCGTCGCGTCGGGTTCACTTAACTGAGCGACCTCACGATAATTTCGACACATACAACAAACATGACATAACGTACAATTTAGATTTGGCTCGGACGGAATCTGACACTGGGCTGGTGCAGTCAGATCTATCAATATTACAACAAGCAAGGATTAAAAACTATACACCTCATATTTGATTTTATGTTCATTGCGTAATGGTTTTTTTCTAATAACATTGGTTTTTAATTGCGCTTTAGAACATATATCAATTAACAACTAAGTGTAGACATAATTTCTATTGCTATATTTTTTTCTTAATTAAAAAAATATTACATACAACACAATCTGCTTAATTGCTTAGCTGTTTCACATTCCTAAACACAGTTTGTTTTTAGGTATTTACAAATCTGACTGCACTATACTGCCCTGCTGATCACCACAAATTTACAAGTAGTAACTCTGAGCAAGTTCCGGCCACTCACTCGCCTATTTTTACAAACACCTTGGGACGGGAAAATACTTTGATGCCTTCTTCAAGCTTTGCTAACTGCTTTTCTAGCTCCATTTTTCTGTTACGCATTTTCAGCGTGTCTGTTTTTACTGGCAATTTGTTTAATTCACTTACTAACTCTGCAAAACCTGAAGACAAACGAGAAGATGTTAATAGTAAGGATATAATAATAAATTAAATAAAAAAAGTGAGGTAAAATTTAATCTAATACCCTACCAAGTGACGGACAACGCGGACCAGCGTTGACAAACAGTGCCCATGACCACCAACAAATGTTGGCATATCGGCGCCGGTTACCATCTCTCTAGAACATGTAGAACGCTAGTCGGCGCTTATCAGCGACGGTTCGCACTGAATTAGCAAAAACTTTGAAAATTGCCTGGAGTAGAAGAACATGGGTCGAGCTAGGAGATAATACAAACTGGATAGACAGATATGACATACCATAATGGCAAGGAAACCAAGACAAACAAAATCGAAATACTAGAAAACTACGGATTATTACCGTGAGCTGTTATTACAACGAATTACTAGAGGTAAATAAACAATCAAATCACAAACGAGAGATAAAGCACCGGGAGAACATGGAACATCCAATGAAATTCTTATATTAACTTCAGTTACCTATTATAATACAAGACACTATGACATAACTATTTAATTAAGTTATAGACACAGAATATATATATCGACGGTTGTAAGGCTATTTGATCTAAGCGACATTTTTTGAAAGTTGCAGGAGAGTGATTCAAAGTATTATTTTACAAAAAAAAAAATCTTTTAAAATAACTATTGAGTGGATTTTGTTAAATATAATTCAGTTTTTCCAAAATCCACTAACTAGTTCTTTTATAATGATTTTGTTTTTCGAAAAATAAAAATTTGAATCACTCTCCTGCAACTTTCAAAAAATGTCGCTTAGATCAAATAGCCTTACAACCGTCGATATAGTCCTCCAGACCGTATTTCGGCCACGGCGGCCAATCTCAACGGAGACTAGCCATCGGCGCGGAGATATTATAGTGCTCAAGTGTGTGCGCAGACACAGGAGCACTCACTCTTCACTCACTCTCATAGCCCGATGGGACGGCAATCCGACACGTCAGGAGAGAGATCAGGCGTAGGACCAACGGCTTACCGTGCTTTCCGAGGCACGGGGGTATCACACCACCAACTTCCAAACTCCGGGCTGCTACTAAGTAATTCCTAATGGCTAACTCATTAACACTGCCCCGGGAACCCGGGAATCGAACCCAGGACCCCACGCTCAACAGTCGCGGTTGCGACCACGAGAACAACGGGGCAGTTATATACAGAATATATACCTCGTCAGTGGACAGCATCATTCATAAATTATAATACTACATTATAAAAAAGGAAATAAAGAACGCATATCCAACTAGAGACCCATCACCCTGATGCTGAATATCCACAAAATATTTTTTTTTAAGTACTGCTAAACCGTTTACCAAAAACTCCGGGTGAGGATCAAACCCGAAAACAAGCGGGTTTTCGCAGCGATTTTTCAACAATTGACAACATACACACCATAAAAAAATATATCCAGAAAAGTGAAAGAATACTGTATCACCTATTATTTGTAATTTGTTGATTTTTATAACAAAGCGTTTGTTGAAAGTTAAAAATAAATAAATAAGATTGATGAAGATCAAATCATACAAGAACATAAAGGCACAAATAAGAACTGCAAGAGTAGGCAAGTACTTCTATGTAAAAAGAAGAGTAAGGCAGGGGAGATCCTCTGTCTTACAAACTTATCTCGGCAGTGCTTGCACACATGTTTAGAGTGGGGCAAATACGGACTAACTATCAACAGTATGCAACATATAAACAATTTAACCCTAAACTCTCAGTTTCCGTGTGGAGTCGGACGTAAAGAATAGGACCATCCCATTTTTTTCCGTGGGTGTCGTAAGAGGCGACTAACGGTCTTACTAGAGAATGGGTACCAGCATTCTCTATGCATTTTGCCACCGTACTGCGATCGCCAACCCGCCTGCCAAGCATGTCGATTATGACAACTCCCCCCAAAATTAGGTGACGATTATGTCCAGCAGTGGACGTTTTTCGGCTGAAATGATGATGATGATACTCTCAAGATCAAAGAAGCCTGCAACAGATGTTAGAACATTTGTGTACGAAATTGAGAGAGAGTAGGGTTCTAAATGAATGCTACAAAGACCAAAATAATGAAAAAACCCTTATCACAGTCAAAGGTAACAATATTAAATATGTCGAAATAAAAATAGGTATATGCACCTTGTACAGATTATATCACCACATGATCTTACAACATAGGAAATAAGCAACAGTCGCCACAGAGGAGTACAGCTGGCATGGAAAAGATATTGCTGCCATAAAGTAGTACCTAGTGAAAAACCCTTAGGTAAAGAACAAAATATTTGATTCACGAATTTTCCCCGTCGTGACGGGATGCCAAACATGGAACCTAAAGATACAAAATATGTGTTAATTTGAATCATGCCAAAACGGTATGGAAAGAAGCATGCTGAACGTCAAAATTAAGGACAGAATAAAACCGGAAACATTTAAGTAACACCGTAACCGTAAAATATTCCAGTTGAAAACAAATGGAGGTGGGCAAGACATTTATGAGGAGCAAGATAGAAGAATGGGCAAACGACGTAAAACTAAATGGTGTGAACGACAAAAAAAAAAAGGAGAACAGGAAGCAGGGTCTAAGATGCGAAGACGGTATCTGGTAAATAGCTAGTGTAACTTGGATAGGAGACCCATGACTGGATAGTGTGGCAAGCTCTAGGGGAGGCCTTTGTAGAAACGTAAACAATCTTAATAGCAGTGTCAAATAAAGTAGTCGTTTGTAGAAACAACCAGTGGTTGTTGGTACCGAGAAACTTTGGGCGCCGGTTACGAGCATCCTATATGAATACATCTTTACATACTTTTAATACTATCTATTCAAATTTATGGGGTATGACTGGAGGGATGTTGCATCCAAAAGAGGTAATTAGAGATCCAATGCTGTTTTTCCTACAGGTTGCTAACTGCTAAAAAGGTTCCATGTAAATATGAAGGTAGTAGTCAAGTATCTTACTATTCCTAAGCATTCGTAATGTTTCCTTGCGCTCTGTGTCTGGCAGGGTGACGTGTCCGTGTGGACACATGGAGTGGTCATCGTCAGCTCTGATGCCCTCTGCCTCCTTTGGCCCTTGTTCCTTGCGCTCACGCAGGTATTTAGGAACCACGCCCTTCTGGTAACCTGGAAATAAAAAAATGGTAGGTTTATGATTAGATTTCAAAAACGAAGAATTATTACTTCAAGCAAACAGTTCAACTTTGCTTGAATACAAAGCCAAAGGAGTGGGTAGTCAAGACAAAGAGTAAGGGATTATTTGTTACCAGCTGCTTACTCCAACCATCAATTCAATGTATTCACAAAATTACTGGGGACTTTTGTGGCCTTAGAAGGCATGAGGCAAAGCCAAGCATGGGACTTGCTTTGCCCAACTTCAATGCAATTTTGGGTTAATGGGGCCCATTTGTTGGTTTTCACCTACCAAGTGGCTATAATTGTTTCCACAACATACATAATGGGAAGGGTTGGGCAGAAGTGTCCCTATATGATGAAAAATGATAAGTAATTATCCAGAAATCTTACAACTTAAAATCTCTACCTAAACCAAGACTACCCAACCAATTTCAGAAGAGGGCCATCAAGTTGATTCTGGTCAGCCAGTGGGCTAGCTAGTAAATAAAACTTGTATGGTAGATACCTAGCTACGAAAATTCAAGAAAACTTTAATGTTATCATCGCGTCTGTTCACTTAGATATTTTAAACTATGCAATAGATTTTAATATGGTTTTCATTAATAGACACGAGTGATTCAAGAGGAAGGTTCATATGTGTAATACGCAGGCGAAGCTGCTGTCAAAAGGTAGTTAGTAATAAAAAACACCACTGATACCCTTTTTAAGGTTTTTATGCAAACAAATTTGAGGTTGATAATGATAATAAAAAAGTCTGGAAATATATTTGACTGTTAGCTAATTGAAAATGGGTTTGTAGCTAAATATTTTTATAATCTAGTTTTAAATTCTGTAATCTGTTGTCAGAAAACTATCCGCCGCTGATAGGTTGTGGCTGAAAGCTTGCGTTGGGTTCATTTTCCAGTCTAGCTGATTGCAGCTGAAAAGTTAAATGAAGTTCGAGATAAATATACAAATTATATTAACCTGATGGTAAGTAGGGGTCCCTGGTGTCTTTTCTCTCTAGGATGGCGTTTAACCGGCTGCGATTTCTATCAATTTCTATTAGATCATCTCCAGCCCGCCGAGGAGCTTGCGATGGAGGTGGACTTCTGTGGAGTCCGGTGTCTCCACTGGCCTTCAAATTAGCTTCAGAATCATCATTCTCTTTCTTAGGATATAACATAGTTAACTTTGTGCTGTCAGCCAGTTTCTGTGAGAGATTAGACTCAATGGTTTGACAAGCAATATCTCTTAGACGACCTGATGACTCTGTTGACTGCACTTCCTCATCAGCACAGTCTTCCACTACTTTTTGTCTCATTTCTTTTCTTTTAAGAAACTCTGCCATGTCACCTTTTTTGATCCTTATGTCTGTTGCTTTTTTGCGAGTGCTGGTAGAACTAGTCTTTGCAACGTTGAGTGCGATCTTCCCACTCTTGTTAGAAGGTGAAGACTTCACTTGGTTGATGGAGCTCCCAGTCGCGACGGGGTTGGTCAACCGCGGCGGGTGGACATTTTTCGTGTTATATTTTGGTTCTTTAGGAGATTTCTGACTCTGTATGTATTTTAGTTGTTTCATGTTTTCTCTGATGAAGTTCTTTTTTTGTTCTTTCTCTAAAAAATAATTTGACATCTTAGAAGCAGTAAAGTCAATGCATTGGCACAGTACAGACAGAAGATATTAGTCATGCAAACTTGAAATACACAAGACAAAATTATATTGTAGCAATTAAGTAAATAAAAGATAAAGATGCACTAGTAAACTGTAAGATCATAGCCTGAACAATTCACAGCTATCAATTCAGATCTTGTAATGTTGACTGATAGCCATGACAGTTTGAGTCAGTCACTCAGTAATTTCCGTAATTCCGTAAAAGTAACATTGGCGACGTCACAACAAATAAAACTGATGGCCATGACAACAGCTCTATGTATTTAGAGTAAAAATCAAATGTAACGGAACTACTTACTTGGTTCGGGGAAGATACCCTTCAAAGTATACATTGTTATTATCAAACGTTAACAAAATCTAAACAAAGAAAATATACACTCATTATTTAGCGTTCGATGTAAAGCACACTTTTATCTAATTGATGTAAATGTTCATCCTTCTGCACTTTATATATTTTCAAGATAAAAATAATTCAATGATTTTTTGTAATTTGCGCTCGGTTTTTGTCACTTTTTCAAACAACTGTCATTTGTATTGTCTATGGTTGAGTTTTGTTTCTGGCCACTTTTTGTTTTCATTTACAATGTGTTTTTAAAAGTAACAATTTCAACATTCACATAAACCGCGAAATCAACTTTATTAAAGTAACCATACCTAAGTTAGCTTATTGCATTACCATGGTAAATAATCCCTTTGTATCATTAAGCCGCTCATACATTAGATAAAGTATGATAAAATAATGATGAATTGTTTAATAAAAGGCTGAATCAAATTTAATTAATAAAGTGCAAATAAATATGATTAAACATTGTGTTTACGAGAGAGGCGGGCAGCGTGTTGGGCAGCAAGCGGAGCGGGCAACGATTTGATCAATCTCAGAAACAGCTAGTGCCACCTATCTCTGTCTCCACTTTCTCAACGAAAGATAGAATTTAAGTATTTTCTTCATAAATTAGGACTCAACTCAACACTCAAATGTCCAAATAGTTTGTTCAAATAAAACAAAAATGATAGACAGTAAAAGAAATATTTTATTATAATTCTGACAACTTCGACATACGTTCAACGTTGATTAGTGGTTTAATATTATTTCGAACGCTTGTTTACATTTTTGATATTTTTCATTTTGGCTAAAGAATCATTATATTAATTGTAACGTAACGACTGACTGAATATTTTAGGCGAATCATGACTTATATGGCACCATTAGTCAGTAAATATAAAATTTCCCGAAGGGGACGCAAGCTTCAAATATCGGATGACCAAAGGACCCTGTTCGCTTTGCCAAAGGATGTTCCTGAACGGACATGGTAATTTTTATACCTATACTTTACTCGTCTTGTGGCTAAGTAAGAACAGCCGCAGTAGGTACCTAACTACGGGTCGATCGATAAAGTTAAGTTTCTCTTACCGCGGTTAGTCCGTGGATGGGTGAAAGTCTTTTGATCTTTAGGTATATACTAATAATACCCGTCCGTGCCTCGGAAAGCACGTTAAGCCTTTGATCCCAACTCATTCGTGCATCTTTGATAGTCGTTAGGGGGCGTCAGAAGTCCGAATTACTGATGATCAGTCTTACGAAGGGTTATCATATTACCCCGTTAAAGGGTTTGGAGGTCCAATAGGCTTCCTGTAAATTACTGGTATCCTGCTGCATCCGGTTTGACTCTAGGCTATGCAGATTATCATACTCGCCTACTCTTATTGGAAATGGTAAGACCCGACTAAGTGATAATGGCCTAAGACTGGTTGGAACATCATGCATTTTGTCTGAATCTCAACATCTTCCACATGAAAATAAACTCAACTTGGTTAGTAATGATGCATTACTATTTGTTGTAGGCATGAATGATGATGAGTGATTGGCTCACGCATGGTCTGAAGTTCTGAACCCTACAGGGCGACAGATAGCCATCGCGCACTAATGTATGTCGAATGTAGGCTGGTGGCTTTAAACGTTAGAAGCTACTTTTTTGTTTCTCTAATAAAGTTGTCTCGTTTTCCTATGAACAAATGTTAATACAAACTCAGATAGAATATCTCATCTCATGTGTGTGAAAGGACACACATCATTCACTTCACCTTAACTGTTTTGTGCACACGGCTACACATCAAGCATGATTTCCAGTTTTAGCTGACCTCGCATTGTATAGGTTTTTCGTAAAGTGAGAAGTCAGCTTATACTGAAAATGTACCTATAGTTTGATTTGTGGTCGGTCGTGTAGGTACAATCTACCTATTTTATTTATTATCTTTGGACGCATATTAATGTAAATTTTCAAAATTTTTGTAATGCAGTGTAGTTGGGCTAGTAGAATTATTAACTTTGCGTAGTGTTTGAGTCACTAACATACAGGCTGTGGTCTAGTTTCGGGGCCCGGTCTTCTGTAAGTGAGAATTTCATACCATGACATATTGATATTACTACTATTTGTATATTTAAGAACCTTTTGTAAGCTAAATAAAATATATTTGAATTTCATGAAACAGGGCGGAAATCCTTCAAAAAGAAGAAAACGACCTGTTGGTGTTTGATATCAGAGAGGAGATCGTTGAGGCTGCGCTAAATATTGGCTACCAGGAATACATGGAAAAGCAGACCACCCTGTTCACTGTGCACTGCGTGACCGAGGCCTGGTTGAAACTTATCGATTGGTAATAGTTTTTACCGTGGTTTATCGTCTTATTTTCCCTGATTACCCGAAGCACTTGTTCAATTATAGAATCAAGAAAAGTTACGAAAGTACTTTTGAGTTAGATTTTTTTGAGTATGTACTTAAGATTTTTAAATGACCAAGACCTCATTCAGATTTTGTTAACAAAAACTACATGTCTGGGTTCTCCCATAGGCACTTCTACCGCCACGATCCTGGCGAGGAAACCAGTGCGTATCCACCCTGTTACATCCCTAAACGCGAGGAATCTTGGATCCCTGATAAGAGGCCCGACTCTTCGCCCAAAGATACGTGGGCAAAGCATAGTCTGAACGTGGTGGAAGACACGCCAGATATCAGCTTGCAGAAGTGGCCAAGTTCTTCGTCTTTGGATATGCCAGTCATTGAAGAAATACCTTCGGAGTATTGGTAAATAATTTATAATCTTTGAAAGGACTATTTATTGTACTTGAACCCGCTGGCTACAGTTTGAGGACATGAATGTGTATGGAGGCCAACAGGGCAAGATATGGGATTACACATTCTACTGTTTTCAATGTTTTGATAATATTTGAGACATGAGTTATAGGATTTTTACTGATTCTACGTCGCACGAATTAGAGACACAAGAATCTAGATAATATCGTGCATTAATGATTTTTAGTGAATAGTGTTTTGTTGTCGACCTTGGGATATGATAGTAGGTAGATATTATACATAGTACTGCTGTCCTTACGAAAAGTGCAAGAACTCGAGTTTTGTGCCGAATTGAGATAAGTACATATTTGGAATTTGCAGAACGAGATCTATATATTCTTTTTAGACACTTTTATTTTATTAAGTTTCAATTCGATACCATGTATGGTGTTGGAGATACAAACAAAACAAAAATAAAATCTTTATGCGCGTTTTTCTCGAAATCAGGGTTAACCTAGTTATTGCACTTTTCGTAAGGACGGCAGAGTAATCCTTCGTAGGTTTTGTCATATAGTGGTATCCCAACGACGAAAAAGCTTAGAATTTGTATAAAAAATTACTTTTTCGAAGTTACCCAGTTCAAAGAAAAAGGAATTGGCGACACGCATCGCCCGCCATAGCCGTGTGTTACATATATTTCCATTTAGACCCACTTTTGGATCTCAAACTAATGTCACATAAAAGCAAGAATTTGGTTCTTTTATTTCTTTATTTAAAAGAGCACAGCCACATCACATACATTAAACTTCTGCTAGAAATAATCTTAAGAACTAAAGGACTAATGTTCATGATAATTACGGCGTACGCACGGCGACTTATAAAGCGATGATACCTTTTACAGTTTAAGCTGAGTTCTTATTGTACGAAAAGCCTATATAATGCGAGGTCTGCTTAAACTGGAAATGTATAGCTTGATATGTAGACTTGTGTACATTTTTTTTTATCTAAATGGGTGCTGTTGATAATCCTGAAATTTATTTGTAAGAACATACAATATTCTACTATAAACATAAAACACAATTTAAAGTTTTTTCCGCTATAACAAAAATATATCTTCTTAAATTTGAACATTCGAATTATATGCACAAAGCAGATAACTTAGTATCAATTTGATGCTCAAGATTTGTCTCGGGTAGTTCACTTCACACACATGTTATATTTGGCTAATCAAGTTTATGTTATACGTAAGTTACTATTTTATAGTGTATCTTATTTGGCATCCATTTAGATCTTAATGCTTTTATCGACGAAATCGAAACCAAACGCGTACGCTTATTCACTTGGCTCCCATTTTCATATTCATGTATAAAAATAAATAAAATAAATGTGCTCCTTTAATCAAGGTTCCCTGGCAAGATTAACGTGCCATCCTTCATGCGGCGGGTTAAGAAACGCTACGAGGTAAGTTTAGAACATGGATAATTTTACCTTTACTAGATGTACAGGATCTTAGCAGGTGGCGTTCTGTAGTTTCTGCATACCCTCAAGGGAAAAAGGCGTGATTTTATGTATACATATATGTATAAATAGTACAATTTCTCACAGCGCAGTGAAGTGACTTGTTGCTATTTATACGTAGGAATATTCACTTTCTGCCTTCCTCTTTTATAAAATACTTTCGCATCTGTAAAACTGCCACCTACATGCTAGGATAGATATGCGTCTAAATTAACGGACGCACTCTTATCCCGCGTCCTGACCAAATCTTTTACGCGAATAAACGATCGTTGCGTTCACATGTCACACATGAATTTGTTCGCAAAACCGGAGGGCCCTCTGTGAAAGGGAACACCAGGGTTCGTCGAAAAAAAAAATGAATGCGACGATCGGTTACTCGTGCGACGATCGTGTTGGTTAGAACGCGGCCATAGGGTGCAATCAGACCGCGGGCATCCACGAAATTGGCTGGCAGGTAACATCTTCTGAGTAGAATTCGGTATTTAGTTGCATGTAGTTAGACTGGAAGCCAACCCAAACCCAACTAGTTTGGATACGGCTGTGCGATTCAAGTTTTATAGTACTGCCTAGTTGGACACTAATATTAAACTTGAAGCTACGCGATGGTGATACGCGCTGAGATTTAAAATGACCATTACTTACAACATTTCCTTAGTTTACTTATTTGGATCAAGCCTCCTCCTCATTACCTAAGATTGTGGTTTTAGCTGATGAGTTGTCTAAATAATCTCGACCAGAGATAAGTCACTAAGACAAAGTAATTATCTTATTTATCTACGTCGAGGTAAATTGGACCGGGCATGGAGTTAAGTGGGATGCAAACTGAGTAGCCAGTGCACTATGCGGGGAACAGCGATTATTTAATCCAGGGAGGTTGGTAGTGGCCAAAAACTGTAATGGTTAATCTTATGGGCAAGGCTGGGTTGTGGGGCTATGTGCAGGACTCGGACAGTGGCAGCCGGGCCACGACGGAAGACCTCAACACCGAGAGTGAAGTGCTGCAGAAGGTCACCGACTACAGCACCGAGGGAGTGTCTGGAAAGGTAATGCTTTTGTTGTTCAATATCTACTTTAAACTCAGTTCTATCCAGTGGCGTGCATTGTTTTTTTTGTATAGGTAGGCGCTAGGGCCCCTGTTCTTGTCTAGGCAGACAAACGAGTTTATTTTAGGTTTGAATCTTTAGTTAGTTTCTTAATAATTTCGGGACATACATTGGAATGTAATTCACAGACTTATGGAAATTTTTCGAGCATTGCACGCCACTGGCTCTATAATCCACTATAACCTATAATACCACTATAAAATAATGAATGATGCGCGGGAGCTATCTACCTTCTTACTGGCGTCCACTAAGGCTGGAAAAGCAAGAGTTCGCATGAGATGAAGTAAATATGGAAACATATTTATCATGCGAATCTATTTATGCATTAGACTTCATTAGAGGCCGACTTCATTTGCAAGACTCATCTATTTTGAAAGAATATTACAAAAATCTTGAATACCTTTGCTATACCAATACTGACCTACTCAATCAGAGTAATAAAATGGTCAAAAACTAACATCGAACAGTTAGAAAGAACAACACAAAACTCCCAAAATAAAACATCGTATCTTAAACTTGCGATCGAACGACTCACCAGCAGAAACAGAACACAATGGAGGAAGAGGCCTAATCGAAACCACAACGCAAAAAGTATTTTTCCACACAAAACCTCGCACAAATAACATAAATAAAGTTATTACCTTAAATTACACTCCGTTTAATTTAAATGAACAAAACATATAAGGCTTAACACTGACCCGCAAAACACATAAAACTTCAGTAAAACTCCGTCACGGAAGACACCGTCATGACCTAGAGCAGTCCCACATAAAAAAAAAATTGGTTGCCTGTAAAGTCGGTATACGGGCGAAAGTTTTACGTGACAACGACTTTGAGTGGTAAAATTCAGGTCTCTCTCGCTCTTAGGCGGGCTAACCATGCCCGAGTGGAAGGGACGCGTGCCTCTCACTCGCTCTCATTGTGAGCGCATAACGTGAGCGGAGCGTAACGCAGTTTCTTGAAGTGTCACCCGGCAAACCAATTTATAAGACGTTGTCACGTCAAAAATATTTATTAGACGCAGGCCCAAAGTTATATTACTTTAAACTAAAGTTACATACACTACCCATTGGTTTTATACATATTTTTTTACCGGTCCTCTAAGTTTGTCCAATAGTGTATAAACTGTCATATTAACACGTTAACTGCCATGGTGAAAATCAAAAAAAGTCAAAAAATATACTTATTGTTATTTCACTTTAAGCCGCCTGGCACCAACGACATGTTTAGATTTTGTGTGTGTTGTCTGTCATATAGTCCGACAAGGCCTGAATGGAACCAAAAGTGTCGGACACATAGTCCGACACGGCAGTTAACCGGTTAACCTGCTCTGCAATCGATTATAGCAGAACCTTGGGTTTGGAAGGGCACAGGCAACTGAAGGAACACGGGTGGGTTTCAGTCAGTAAAAGTCTGATCCCTCCCGCTCCGCCCAGAGCGAGAGACGTCATTTGATGATTTCCCACCCAGAAAAAAGGGTTTGGAATGGCATTTTGCGCAGCACAGCTGTTTGTTGTTGTCTAGGTTAAATATTGTTGTTCTAGGTCTAATATTATTTTGATTTATGTCGTCATGATCTACATCTTTGTTTATCCTGGGGTAATGATTTCTGTCAGGAGTCTTCGTCTTCGTACGGCGAGCTGAAGACCACGTCCCCGGCAGATGACGAGTCCCTGCATGGATCCCTGCATGGCGCCGGCGACTCCACGGTTACCGTGCGACCCAAGCGCCGAGACAAGAGCAAGAGCTCCATTAGAGTGATGTAAGAGAGAGAGAGATCAGCCGATTTTTTCTGTTAAAATCTCACCGTGAAAACTTCATTGAAGTGAGCTATCAATAGTGTCAGCCTTCACTCCCTAGCATGAGGTGGAATGACAGCTGACTTCACGTAAGTTTTCACGGTGAGACTTTTACAGAATAAACCAGTAGGCCTTTCTTAGGCATACAGCGGAGTTGTTATGTAAAACAACTAGCGGGTTTGTAAAACAGCGGATTCGACAATCCTCCGACATATACATCGGTAGCCAAAGTATGCAAAGAAAGGATTTATGAAAACTCACGCAGAAGTTCAGTAGAGGATGATTATAGCCCTTACTGCATAATTCTACGACATAACACGCTGACAATGTCAAATTGTTACTACAGTTGTGCAGTTGACCGTAGTCAACCATAACTAAATGCTAAATTCCGGTTGTTCGCTCGACTATTTCTTCCAAGTCCGTGGCAGCAAACAATTTTTGGCTACTTATCAAGGACATAGGTACTTGGTCATAGGATCTTGACAATACTATCATTTTATAAATTGGTGCCATTATCCTTGTGGGGGTTACCAGGATAGCAAAACAAAACTGTCTTCGAAAACTACAATAGTTCCGTTATGTAAAACTACTGGACAACATTTAGCGGTTTTACATAACTGCTGAACTATAACACGCAGCATCGTAGTTATGTTAAACGTTACGCAATTATAATCCACCTGAACGTCGTTCAGCTGTTTTACATAACAGAGCTGTCATGTAAAATAACTAGCGGTTTTGTAAAACAGCAATTTGAGAATCCATTTAAAACATAATTATCATTCATGCTTCCAGACCCAGCGGTATAAGCACATTGCCCACCGCCGATGAGCGAGCGACTAGCTATCAACGAATGTCTCGCTCAAGATTACAGAAGACTTTGTAAGTAAAAGAGTTACAAAAATTAATAGTTCATCACTGACTGTTCACACTGCCGGCGAGTATTCGTTTGTCGCAGTGAAAAGAGCTATCAAAGAGAGTACTCGCCCGCTTTCTGGGCAACTACAGCACTCGCTGAGAGATTCACCTTTGATAGCTAGCAACTTGTAGCTCGCCAACGTGTTTTAGCTGCTAGCTCTACTCGCTTCTCGTTGATCGCCAGCGGTGGGACAGATCTCCGATGTCTTTGAGGGAGTGAGAGTCGCTTAAGGTCTCCATGTAATATAACTATATCGCTTCCTATGCTTGGTTGCAGTGGCAAGTCGAAAGGTTCGCTGCCGCCGATTGAGCTGGGTGACTCGCGTTCTCGAATCAGCATTATATCTGACTGCCGTTTGAGAAACCTCAGGTTAGTAATATTTTGGACTAGGTAGATTGTTCTCAGAACACCTCAGACCTACGTACGACATAGTATTGAATAAAAAAAACTAGAATTCCTCGATAAAACTGTTTGCCTGGGAATCACGCTTGACTCAAGGCTGCAGTGGGGTCCTTATTTAACAGGTCCTGCAAGGTGACTATGTTCAGCAGCATATGCTAAAAAATCTGTCAATTCACTAATGTAGATACCGCGCGAGGCTGTTCTCTCTTTCAGTTACTTTCATAGTATCATGTTCATGTCTTATGGTATTTTACAAAATGTTGTCTCTATTTTATCGAGTTATACGATCATAAATAGATGGAGCTAGAGAGATGGTTTGTTACGCGATTTCAGCGTTAAGGGTTTAACTTATAGCTGTTAACAGTATATAATCAGTAAAATGATTTCACCTTATGAAGTTATGACCTTACCTAATATATTTAATTGTTATGAATTGTCTCAATCTAATCAAAACTGATTCAGATGAAAATTTTAACTGTTTAATGGTCACCATAAACGATGACATCTACTTTCAATTCGCTTGACAATATAGTAAAGCAAAAAAAAAAAAAACGATCACAATGGGGTTTGTATTATCAAGTAAGCGCGTAATTGTTACGTTTGAAATACTTTTAATAGCTTCTATATACCACGACGAGTGAAAATAAAGGGTTGCCATGGGAGAAAGTAGTTGAGTTGCCACGTGCAAAATAACAATGGAGTCGCTGTCAATAGGTTCACGTTTTACAGTGTGATTTTATTCGAAATGGGGGTAACTTGTATGGGCTGTAAACAAGTGTGAGCTACCGTCCTTTTATGCCATTCTTTTATGTTGACCTGGCATGGTACTCGGATTAATGCTTT
Source organism: Aporophyla nigra (assembly GCA_947507805.1). Classification (NCBI taxonomy): domain Eukaryota; kingdom Metazoa; phylum Arthropoda; class Insecta; order Lepidoptera; family Noctuidae; genus Aporophyla; species Aporophyla nigra. Next base: position 22,355,117 of record OX382311.1, read on the forward strand.
ATGTCTTTTGTAGGGGATTTGAATTTGAGTAAATGAGGACGATGATTTTTTGTTCAGAGATTTTATGGAGGACTTTAATAAACATTGCTTAACAAATTGCCAGTCCTAAATAAGATGTAAAAGAGAAAGATTTTTCGTAACTTAAATAAAACCGGTCGAAGTGGCGGAGCTTGGGGGAGGCCTAGGTCCAGCAGTGGACGTGTTTCGGCTGAAATGATGATGATGAAATAAAAACGTAACCATTTAAGTAAAAATAAATATACAAAAATATTAACCACTGGACCTGTATTAGTACACAAAGGCGAAATGTGTGTTTCCGAGGAGAGTAACACACTGTACATGGCAAAGTAGAGTCAAGTCGTTGAACCATCCACCATCGAGCATCGCGCATCGCAAGTCGCACTCCTTTGTGTTGCACAAAGCGGTTCAATTTGAATGACATGAAACGCTTTGAATTAATCCTCGAGGGGAAAACTAGTTGATAATCAAAGCGTTATATTATGAACACGGTTTGTTGATAACTTGGACACTTGTGAACTCTCCATAGGGTTGGCGATTCTGAACTTCGTTTTTTTTTCCTAATTCCCACCAACGAATAAGTTAGAAAACACGCGTTTCCAAGTCAGTAGCCAACGATGTGTGTTGAAAGTCTGCCCCAATTCGCTTGTGTAAATGGCTTCTTATGATCACAAATACGATGTGCTCATTCTTGCCGAAATTACTCACGAATTCGACATTTGGGATGCTGACATTTACATTACAAATCCGAATATTAACTCCATGTCTGTACAGCCCTCGAGTTCTAAAGAGTATTGTTTATCTTCTTTCGGTCTATGACTATATTTCAAATTATAGTTAAACTAGCGTTTGCATGGGTCTTCGCCCGTGCGTCGGTTGGAAATTATCCCAAGGGAAGTACCGCGGCGTACTACTGGGTTAAAAAATCCTCCAGAATCCTGTATTTTAATCCAGGTAATAAACTATCTATGTGCCAATTTTCACCCAAATCCTATTAGTGGGGTAATATAATACTAACGATTGAAATACTATCGTGAATTCAAGCAGGCCTAGTAGGTACTTTTTGCTCGGTTACTCAGAAATTGTGAAGGGCTTGTGGCTTAGTGATAACAGCCGCACGGATGAATCGTTCAGGTTAAGCTACGGTTGCCGCGGTTGGTCCGTGGATGGGTGACCATCTTCAAATACCAAGACCCTTCCGTGCCTCGGAAAGCACGGTAAGCTGTTGGACCCGGCTGTCTTTCGTAGATCTTAGACAGTTGTTACGGGTCGTCAGAAGCCCGAAAGTCTGACAACCAGTCTTACCAAGGGGTACCCAGTAACTGGGTTGTGGAGGTCAGATAGGCAGTCGCTCCATGTAAAATACTGGTACTCAGCTATATCCGGTTAGACTGGAAGCTCACCTTAACATAGTTGGGAAAAGGCTAGGCAGATGATGATGACTCAGAAATTGTGCACAACGTGCCTATGAACAGAATACCCTCTTGTATTCAACATTACTAGCGAGGCAAAAAGTTCTAACGCCGGTTATGATATACCCATATGCCACATTTCATTTAAATCCGTTCAGCCGTTTTACCTTCAAAGCATAGTAAACAAACGAACTAACTTTAGTTAGGTAATACAGATCATCCTCGCTACCATACGACTTCTATAACTATGTATGTAAGTCTAGGGTTCGTGGCTAGCTGAAAATCGTTTAAGCTGACCAAAACTTGCGCAAACTTTCGAAAGTTACGGTTCCTAATTATTTTTTAAAGTTTTTTTTTGAATTTCGTAAAATTTCACTACGAGGTTCCAGTTTATTTATTTCTCTACCTGCAACATCGGCAAGACAATAGCCATAGATATTTTCGGAGGTTTTTATTTATCTGTGTAATTTTTGTGCTGGAAATGTCAGCCCTATTAAAGGGCGAGTGTCCCAGGTGCGCGCGGGTCAACGTTCGCTGCTCACCGCGTTTTGTTATTGCTCTGTATAGCTCCACATCTATGCGTCATGTGCTCGATGCAGTTTATGGCTTATTGTCGTTCACCTTATTTATGTTTTTATGTAGATAGGGCAGGATTAGCGGCCGATTTATTAGCTCGGCTAGGGGTGGACAATGGGACTTAACTCTCCTATTAAGGGCTATTCATAAAATGCGCAGATTTTCTAAACACACCTTATTTGAAGGGCCTACAACTTATTTATTTTGAGTTTCGTATTTTTAGTGACTTATCGTATAGACATAGAAAAATAAAGTTATGTGGCAAAACACTAATTTAGTTCAGAACAATTATATTAATAGGTTTGGGAAAAAGTTTCTTCGCATTTTTTAAGAAAATTCAAAACATTTTTTAATAAAGTTTATTTACATTCAACTAAAGTATGTAGGTACCATTTTGTTCGATAACTTTTTGCCATCTTGTAGGTAGGGACATGATCCCATTGCTATAGAAATTTTGGGACTTGTGGTCAACATACCGCGACAAGTGGTTTTGGCAGTCCTCTTGTGATGTTAACCTGACACTGCCTAAAGAATTCTGAAGAGACCGAAACAGGTGGAAATCTGAAGGTGCAAGGTCAGGACTATACGGCGGATGCATTAACACCTCCCAGCCAAACTCTCTTAATTTTTGTTGGGTGGCTAAAGATGTGTGAGGTCTAGCGTTATCATGATGAAAAACCACACCCCTTCTGTTGATTAATTCCGGCCGCTTTCTCTCAACTTCTTGCTTTAATCTCATCAGTTGTTCGCAGTAGAGTTCAGAATCGATGGTCCTGCCTGGTGGTAACAGCTCATAATGAATAATGCCCTTCCAATCCCACCACACACACAGCATCACCTTGTTGCGAGTTAACCCGGGTTTCACCACAGTCTGTGAAGCCTGACCGGCCTTTGACCACGACCTTTTTCACACTTTCTTGTCATACGTGATCCACTTTTCATCACCAGTTATCAGCTTCTTCAAAAATGGTTCGGTTTCATTACGTCGTAATAAAGAATCACAAATGAGTACACGGTTCATTAGGTTTCTTTCAGTGAGCTTGTGAGGTACCCAAATGTCGAGCTTTTTTGTGTACCCAGTTTTTTTCAAATGCGCCAAAACTGTTTTGTGGTCAATTTCCAGTTCTTCAGCTACGTCGTAACTACTGGTATGCCGATCTTGCTCCACTTTTTCAAAAATGGCATCCATTTTATCCGTAATAGGGCGACCAGAGCGACGTGCATCTTTGACATCAAAATTTCCGGATTGAAAACGCTTTAACCAAATTTGTGCTACTCTCACAGACACTACACTAGGTCCATAAACATCGCAAATTTTTTTCGCGGCTTGCGTTGCGTTTTTACTTTTTTTGTAGTAAAATTTTAAAATGTATCGAATTTCTTCATTAGATTCTTGATCTTGACGGTACGAAAAACAAATGAAAATCACACATTTTCCTAATTTGAATTTGGAATTATGTTCTTTAAAATTTAAACTTTCAATGATACCAAAACCAGCCAGATACAAATAGCTAAAGCTAGCTATAGCCAAAGAGATTTTATTACAAGTTCATACATACTATAATGCGAAAAGACTTTTTCCCCAACCTAATAGATTAGACCCTATACTTACCACACAACTTAACAAGGCTTCAATTCTACATCATTTTTAAATTTTAGAAAAAATAATGTGAGACACAAATTACAAAGTATGAATTACACTTACAATCTACGAATCTTTCGCATTTTTTAACAAACACTAAACATTGCGCTATGTCACGATACCTTAAATAATTGTACGTTTTGTAGAAATCATCATAATCAGCATATATTGTTCCCATTGCTGGGAAACAGGCCTTCTCTCGGTGAGAAGGAGTGGGCCGTAATCTACCACGTGGGCCCAGTGCGGGTTGGTAGAACGCGTTGGTGGTGGAGATATCTTCGAATTTTAGGTTCTAGGACATGCCGGTTTCCTCACGATGTGTTTCTTCACCGTTTTGAGAGCATTAGTGATGAAGTTATTGACACCAAGTAAATCCTGCCTGCCTCGGTTCGAACCCACGACCTATAACTCATAATTCGGTACCACAGGGCCACTACTGCTCTTGAAACTGCTCACTGTAGAAATACCAAGTCCATAATTGGTACAGTTTTTGTAAACTAACGGGTTTGATTCAAACTTGTGTTATATTGAGAGGGTCACTTCTTCTTGTAGTGTGTTTGAGATGTTCACCAATAGTCTAAATAAATATTACTAGCTTCTGACCGCGACTCCGTCTGCGTCAATTTAATTGCTTCCCTGACCCACCCCATCGCATCGAATCGCCTGCCCGAGTGCAAGTATTTTGTAATCGTGATTTTTTCTTTTTGCTCGGCTGCCAAGGGTCATTGCGTGATGTTAGCCTTTAGCCTTCCTCGATAAATGGGCTATCCAACACTAAAATAATTTTCCAATTCGATCTAGTAGTTCCTGATATTAGCGCGTTCAACCAAACAAATTCTTCAGCTACATAATATTATGAAACTATAAATTTCACTGCAGATTTACTAACTGAACATTTCAATAAAAGAGAAGTCAGGTATGATATAATTATGCTAAATTATGTTCTCCTAGGTTGCTTCTGAGTTCTGTATACTTACATGTATTTATAAAGCTGAAGAGTCTGTGTGGTTAAACTTAGACTGTAGAATTATTGTAATCGTAGCTACAGCTAAAATTCTATAAATATGTAGACTAATTACTCCAATTTACAGTAACACAAATCTTATTTTCACAATTCTCAGCTTCTTTGTAAGGATTTTTGGAAAGACAAATGTCTTTGTTTCTCTCTCAAATTTTGCTAACGCTAAATTATAGGATTGTCTCTAGAATTTACATTTAATTTATACGGGTTTTCCGTTACAATTCTGTGGTTTAGACTTTTGTGGTATACGTACACACTTGTAAGATTTACAAATGTGTAAATTGTAACTGTATAGTTTTGTAGGCCCTTGTCAGAACTGAATCTGAACTCCCTGCTGCCAGCCCTTTCACTATTCACGACAGGCTTTCAACCTGCATGCGTAGCATGTCCACCGTAGAAAGGGGTTTTGTCGACGGAAGAATAGACAAAATTACAGATTGTAGAAAGATTAAAGACAGAATTAAAGATTGTAGAAAGATTTATACCGTTTTATGCTGGCGTAGCATGGCAGAACTGTCTCTATACTACCAAGAATAGACAAAGTTCTTTCTGTGGTGGTCATGCTACGCGTGCTGTTAACTATATCAGTTAAATCCTCAAATCATCATCATCTTCATTTCAGCCAAAACACGTCCACTGCTTTACACAGGCCTCCCTCAATTTGGGAGGGTTTGCCATAATCGCCACGCTTGGCGATCGCAGTATGGTGGTAAAATGAATAGAGAACGCTGCTGCCCATTCTCTAATAAGTCCTTTAGTCGCCTCTTACGACACCCACGGGAAGAAATGGGATGGTGCTATTCTTTACGTCCGGCATCACACAGAACATCGAAACCTCAAATATTCCACAATAAACGTCTTCCTAGCTACCTACCGATAGGTATAACCACACTTATCAGTAAACTATAGAGTTGTTAGAATTGTGTCGTAATGAATAAGTGTGAGCTTGACGAGCGCTTTGTAATCATAACTCGATTACCACAGACAATACAGCTCCGACAGCGCTTTGATGTCAGCGCTGGAGCGCTAGCCGGGAGGAATGCTTCACTATTAATTAATTTCTTGTTATTGGACTACTGGTTCGGACAAGGATTTGTGGGATATAGAAGAAAGGTACGGGCAGGGTGATGTGATGGTACAGGAACGTTACTGATTCACTAAAAACAGAATAAATCGTAACCAATAGGATACTGCTACTGAAAGCTACGGGTGTCGACCTCAGGACGACCTGCTCCTCTGTATATTTTCTGTATATTTTAGCTGCTGAGATCAAAACAGTATAAAGGAAACCCTGTATACTGTTATTTTTTTAAATAAAAATGTGGCTGTTATTTTATAGTACCTATAGTTATAAGCTTATGCTGCCAGCGCGCAGCGGCTTGGTCTACGTGAAGGTCGAAAATTATCCAATGGACACGAACTACTGGGATTAAATTATCCTATGTTATAAACGGATTAGGGTGAATTTTGGGAACACTTTGAAATTATGGTGAAACGTATATAGTATATTGAGTAGTATCACTCTCACTGAGCTTCAGTATTACCATTGTAAGTGTAAGTGGTATCAGTTTCTGAGATGGATAACATACCAATAAGTTAGTAGGTATATTTATGTTGATTGATCGTAAATGAAGAGACATGTAAATTCAGTCGTAAGATTCAATAACATTATTGATTTATATCGCTTCCAAGTTTATAGCATCATTAGTAGAAATACTAGAATAGACGGCGTATGATGACATTGATGAAGGATCTAAAAAATATATTATATTGAAGAGTGATCACTGAAAAGTGAGGTACTTGAAAAGGCTTTTCACATATCCTGTTTTAATTTGGTAAACGAAAAGGTTTTGTGAAGAACATGTCAATGAAACTGGATTTACGAAGCGAGTTCAGAATTAAATCATGAATTCCACAGCAATGTCCTTTGTGTGGTGTGTACATAATCTTGATGGGATGTTCCCCCTTAGTTGCCCCCCCCAGCACTCCCACGCAGCTAATACTTTACCAAATCAGGTTACACAACATACTCTTGTTTAAAATTCTCGTGTCCTATAATCTCGTGACAAAATGTGGAGCATGCAATAAGGCTGATTGCACACATGTCGACGCGCGGTCCCGCGCGGCGCGGCGACGCGAACGGCGACGCGGCGCGGCGCGACACGCGACTCGCCCGCTTTGTACAACTAAAAGCTTTTGTTCGTTACTGCCATGATGGATGGCCGACGAGAGACTTTTTTTCATTTGCTAACATGTATCGCGAAATTATTTCTTTTGTTGCTTTTTTCGTTGGCGACAATACGAAATGTGCTTCGAGTGAATTTGTGAGGATTTCGCGAGAGTATTGCAACGTTTTTACATTGATGTTGTAATTCTTTGGTGGAAAAATTGTGTTGTGCTAATCACGTGTTTTGTGGGCGCTATTGCTATTGTTGGGATTCGTTTTGCGAAACAGATTATTTCACTTTGTTCGAACTGAATTGGGTATACCACCATTTTGCAATACTTGATTTTTTTGAGATTTCTGTAAGCGTTGCTATCGAGGAAACAAAAGGCGGCACTCCTTTCGGCAAAATTACATAACCAAGGCTTTCAGATTGTCAGATAAATAGGGGATAAAAATAATAGAAATGAAATAGCTCTTCAATCACGCATATTAAACTGTACGATTGTGTTAAGTAATAAAATTACTGTAATTGTGGTTTGTATGTCATAATTATAATCGTATTTTAATGAATGTTCTATAGAATGCTGAAAACATTACCGTATTTAACTCATTTATTTTAATTTAGCAATTACTTGAGAAACAAAGACGTTCCCAGCGGAACGTCACAAAGGGATGTTTTGTAACACATTGTGACGACGCCGATGGGCTATATTAAATTATCGCTGACAATTCGAGGAGTCCCACAATGCCTCAAGTTCCACTCGAGTCCACGATTGCAAACGCGTTTTAATCAAAAGGGGAAGGCGCGACAATGAAGGCTATTCACTCCCTGCCCTAATTTCCGAATAGCTGCTATCTTGAATACTTCTGAAACTCCATTTTGCTTCATAGACTATAGGCTATAGAGTTGTAAATCGCGTGAGTCTGTCGCAGGCGTAAGTTGGTTGGGTACACGTGCACCATTGGTGTGTTCTTGTGTAAGTTTTGTGGTCGTAGAGCCTATATGGGAATTTGATTGTCGATTTGTATACATCATTATTGGAGCTATTTCTAAGGGGCTTCTTTGATTATTTACGCTGAAGGGTTCATTTGGTAGGGATTAAGGACCTTAACAAAACAAGATAATGAGAACATCGTTTTTCTAAGTTTACTTTTATATTTTCCTGTGTTTTGGTAAAGCCCTCTTTATTGAAACATTCCAACAGCTTATAGCTATTTTTTCCCCATCATAGCAATCAGTTTATCTTCGTCCAATTATGTTAACGTTCACAGGCGCCTGATACTGCCTATCCACATGGAATAAACCCTTAATCGCCGTGCAGCACCCATGGGAAGGGTTGTATATTCATTGTAAATCGTTCAGCATATGATTACGAGGCACATAATAAGTATTTCGTGCAACCCTGCTCCGCCTGATATGGGGAAAGCGTAAGCTATACATATACATGACAATATGTTGTACATGAATTTGTTTTTCGCTTCCTTGAGTCTTAATTTTTTTCCAGCCCGAAGGGAATACGTTGTTGCCATGGTATTAAATATGTGAATGGGCACATTATACAGTCGTGTTTACTTTTATCGGTCGGAGCCTCGTTATTAACATTATTTGAGTCACAAAAGGGCAAAGAGTTTATAATTGTATTTATCCAGTGACGAGACGGAATTATGTTGCTATAGATTTTTTTTTAAACCAAGAGCTTTTTGGGCGGTTTCATTCTTACTCGCTACAACATTGGGAACAGAAAGAAGCAAAAAATAAAAATCTCAGGATTCAGGGGAATGTTGTCTTTAGTGTCTTGCTTATTTGGTCATTCTTAGTAAATTTTCATCTAGCATAATCAGCATATTTTGTTCCTAGTGTTGAAACACAGGCTTACTCTCTTAAAAGCAAAGAGAGTGAATGGAGAAAAGAGAAAAGAAAAAGGAGGAAAGGGAGTGGGCTGTAATCCAGCACGCGGGCCCAGTGCGGGTTGCTAGATGTCATATGTCTTCAAATGAATGGTTGAAGGACATAATTTCTTCACGATGATTTTTTTGGTCCTTCACCGTTATGAGAGCATTGGTGATGAAATTATTTGCACAAGCGCCTGCCTGGGTTAAAATCCTCTACCTACAGACAGGTCGTAAGTCAGGGACGTTACCAGTAGGCCATCATGCTCCTAATCTTTACCTGAAGAAACCTAAGTCGAAAAAAACATTGATTCCGTTGCATTGATTCCTAAATCTACAGCTATATGGGTACCCAATGCCCAGCTACACACAATCTCATGTCTGACGTCAGTCATCTTTTCCTTCCCATCCATTTTAATGTCCATCCATATTAAAACGTCCAGAAGATTACCTTACGAAGTCAATGCCATAGGTGATCGGCCTCTCACCTCGCGGTCCCAGGTTCGACTCCCGTATAAAATGACGAGAATTATACTATAAAAATATGTATATTGGAATGTTTTTTCATGTTCTTGATTCGATGAATTTTAAGGAGTGGTGGTCACTGTCTTCTGAACGGTCGATGGTCCGTCTGTCTGTCCGTCTTGTAGACCGACGGGGGACTGAACTCCTGACCTCTGTAACGCTATATTATAATTGTAATGTTGGAATTCTTTGTGTTCTTTGTCAGATTTTGATGAATGAGATTAGTAACGCTTTTCTGGTAGGTGTTGTAGAGCTAAGTTTGGTTTGAACATCCAAATAAAGAGACGTTGAGGATCCATGATTCACATTACAGCCAATTTGAAATAACATTACTTACTGTTTTTTTTTTTTTGTATTTTTGTTTGTGACGCTTTCACGTACATTTTTGATCGAAGCTTTCACGCTAAAACAGCGTAACGGATTTGGATGAAATTTGGCATAGTAGTCCCCACTTAAGACATTGAATTATCTATCACGATATTCCCACGGGATCGAGACGTATGCGGGTGAAACCCTGGGGCGCAGTTAGTGCTAAAGCGCCTTTTGCTTAATGAGGGTTGAACATTTCTTAAACCTATTTATATTTAGATTGTAAGACAATACAATACATTTTAGTGTGGCTCTCAAAATACTGTAATATCACATTAATATTTAATCACACTTATACAGAAAACAATTCGCCATTAAAGTCAATAAGATCATGACAAAACACAAGTCACTCACAAACGGTTTGTCGGCGCCCTGTTACAAACTTACAAGTAATTCTACTAAACATACACACACTACTCCAAACTACATCACAAATATAGCTTCTATTTCGTTGTATTAAGGTATATTGTCGTGTTCTACACGTATGGAGGTAGACTGTTGAAGGAAAAGGGAATTAAGATAAATATGGCACGTTTTTAGGTTACCAGGGTCTTTACAGTTGACAATACGGTGAAGATCGCCAAAAGCGACTTACTAGGTTAATAATGTTTTTCACCGTCATTCATCATTTCAGCCGAAAGACGTCCACTGCTGGACATTCCGCCATTGCCGGTCATTCAGAATCCCTAAATTTGAGAGGGTTTGCTATAATCGCCACGCATGGCAGGCGGGTTGGCGATCGCAGTATGGTGGTAAAATGCATAGAGAACGCTGCTGCCCATTCTCTAGTAAGTCCTTTAGTCGCTTCTTACGGCACCCACGGGAAGAAATGGGATGGTTCTATTATGTTCGGCTCCACACGGAACACGTATAGTATAATTCGGGTTAATTAGGGTTTCATGTTACTATTTTAACAAACCATTAATGAAGTTGTACCATGTTTTGTCGACTCATGTACTGTACAAATATTCAGGAGTAGATGTTTTTGTATTCCCAAATACCATGTTTACCTACTAACATGAAACAAAAAAAAACGGATGATACAAGCATACCTGCCTGATTTACATTATAATAGGAACATTACATTCCTTGTTATGAATGTAAACATTTCATTTTTATATTTTCCATGTTAGGAAAGTTACTTCGAAAGATTCCTTGAATTGCTGTATTCCTCTTTTAAACGAATTAGAAGGATATTTTTCTAGTGATATGGTTTCGCTGAAACCTAAGTATGTTTATAAAAACAACTAAGAATAAAGCACAAATGTCGTATCGCAGTCGTGTCGTCACCTATAAACAAGCTCCGGTTGTCAGCTCTTTTCCTAAATGTGCTTTTTATTGGATTAAATATCCATTAGCCTACTTGATGTTGTTCTTTCCAAAGAACAATTACAGGCGTATCGTGGCTGCGTCTGAACACGCCCATCCTTGTTGTGCCGTGTCCTCAATGTCGGTGTTATTAGATTAACCGATCATTAGTAGCGTAGAGCAGGAAGACACAGTAGGCGCACTAATGGCGGAGTTTACCAAGAGACTGAACGCGTTCAGCACATCTAACCTGCGTTCAAGATCTGTCAGTGTCAAAATTGTTGTGGAATGATGACACTGACAGCTCTTGGACACGGTCAGTTTTATTGGTCAGATCCGTACTTAGTTGTAGGCTAAAACCACTGAGCATTGAGGGATTTTATTGTATCAAGATTCACAATTAAACAAAGGCCGATTGAGTTTTTTATTTCACGGAATTGTAGCAAATAAATTAGGAAATTTCTGAATTCTTAGGCTTTTTGGACTACCTAGCTGATTCGAGAGATCTTCAGTTAACATCATTTGGATAATAGACGAAGTGGATTCACTCTGTTCATATGAAGTGTCCACAGTGTCACAGTGTCTTGGTGTGTCAGACACTCGACACTGATGGGACGCACCTATTGTTGTTTGGCAACCAAAGGTTAACATTGAGTAAATACTTATAGTTTGTTTTTATCGGAAAAATACCTGACGTCATACCTATTTCAGCATGGGCGTTAGGAAAATTTATCAAATGAAATTGGATTTTATTCATAAGTTTTGTAGTGATTCTTTAGTTCTAAGAGTTTTTCTTATGTTCCAAATTACAAACCAGCTAAGTATGGTTACAGGACAAAAAGAAATTGGCCAAGTACGTGTTAGACCACGCACAATGAAGGCACATTGGTAGTTGGGATGAATTTATCCCAGGCACTAGTAGAAAAAAAAATTACAATATGTATGTAATCGAGAAAAAAAATGCATTTTATATGTCCCAGAAACGGTCGGAGTGGCGGTGCTTGGGGGAGGTCTATGCATAGCATTGGAAGTCTTTCAGCCAAAATGATGACGATACTGATATATGGCTGTATTTCTTATTGCGTTGAATTAGACGCTTGATTTTGTATGTGCTCCAAGGGACCGTACACCTACTTAGTTGATAATTAGCTTCTGCCCGCGACTTCGCCCGCGTTACATTTTTTGCTCCCCACCAACCTTCCCCGTTGCATCGAATCACCTGCCCGTGTGAGGACTTCGTATTCGTGACTTTTTTCTTTTTGCTCGGCTCCTAAGAGTCCTAGGTACCGTGTGGTGCCGGACGTAAAGAATAACACCACCCCATTTCTTCCTGTGGGTGTCGTAAAAGGCGACTAAGGGACTTACTAGAGAATGGGCAGCAGCGTTCTCTATGCATTTTACCACCATACTGCGATCGCCAACCCGCCTGCCAAGCGTGGCGATTATGGCAAAGCCCCCCAAATTGGGGGAGGCCTAAGTCCAGCAGTGGACGTCTTACGGCTGAAATGACGAATGATGAAGGGTCCTAGCGTGATGTTTTATAGTCTATAGCCTTCCTGGAGTAATGGGCTATCCAACACTACACGTAGTTCCTGAGATGATTAGTACGTTCAACCAAACAAGATGATATCTTTCGTGGGGCAATGAATCATCATTTGCCTAGCCTTTTCCACAATTATGTCGGTGTCAGCTTCCACTTAACCGGATGCAACTTAATACCAGTATTTTACATGAAGCGCCTGCCTATATGATCTCCACAATCCAGTAACTGGGGAATACGATACCCCTTGGTACGACTGGTTCTTAGACTTTCGGTTTTCAGACAACCCGCATCGACTTTCAAAGGCGAGACCAACGGCTTAAAGTACTTTCCGAGTCACGAAGGTGTAAAGAGTTAGTCACCCCAGAACAACCGCGACAAGCGTAGCTTAATCTCATGGATCGACCCATGTGACTGTTATTACTTAGCCATCAGCCCCAATAACAAAACCTCAGTACAAAAGATTGATTTTAATTTTGAATTTTAATCTTCTTTGTGTCATAGAAGAACGTTGCCATAAATAATTGTACACCAAAAACTCATTGTGCTCTAGCCTCCCCTCACAAAACATATGAAGGGTGTTCCTATTGGTTACCGAAACTCCCATGACACGCACGACACAAAGATATTCATTTGTCGTAGATATTGACGTGGAATTTTTTGCTAATTGTGGCAATCCTCGGTAATATAGTAGAGAGTATGAGAATCGTCCTGCCACGCGGGAAACCGGTATAATATATCAATATTTTACCAGATTTCGTCATTACTGCACTAGTATTTTTCTTAACAGTTTTCCAAACACATGGACACAAATGTAAGCCTAACAAAACCTCTGAAACATCCATCTATTTATGTATACATACAAGTTTCATGAATAAGCGATGTGTGGGTAGTTTGGAGTATTTTCCTTATAGCCGCATAGAAATGCAGATGTGGGGATTATGCATGCGGATTCCTATCAGCGGCATCTACGAATCACCTTCGAATTTAGCGGTCGTTAACTTGTGTAGACGTGGCCGTACGTACCCCGGATAGAAACGAAGTTAGAAGAATAGATGGTTGGGGTCGGTAGCTTCTTAGGGCAAATTTCAAGAGCTAACACTGTCATCATTGTTAGAGAATATTGACACTGACAGGTTTTGAACTCAGTTTAGATATATGCTTACCACGTTCAGTTTCATTGGTGAAATCAGTCCTTACTAGCTTTTTGTGTATGTGTGAAGATTTTGAATTATTGAGAGAAAAAGGCTTTCTTTTTTCAGGTATCTATAAAGATATATCTGTCAAAGGTTTAAAGAAAGACTGACCTAAAACGTAGCACGCACGTATAAAGATATTTTGCTAGTTGAATTCGCTTTGTCTTGTGTTAGTAAGCAGTTAAAGTGGGTAGCTCAACTAGAGAAAGACTGTTTAGTTTAGGTTACCTATTACTATAGGCTGACTTACTGATGTGTGAGAGAATTTTAGTTATTTCAAGAAAGTTCGAACGTTTTTCTTGAAATAACTGAAAATTTACCTGATTTATTTCCCAGTCCCTATACCAACTACTTTAATACGTGGGATCTTATACGGATCTACAAAAACTACATTGTAAAGCAATTGAAATATTCAGAATAAAACCTATAGGCACTTCATTATCGTTGTTTGTCGTGGAAATCTAGACTTGTATGTACCTGTCTCATAGCTACTCGCCTGGCAACTATTTTACACATGTACACTATGGACATCTATCATTCGCTTTGCAATTCAAATCAAGCTCAAGGATTTTCGGCTTCGGGTCGTTGGCTGCTAAATATTGCCATGCTGGTTTATCTTCGTGGAATTGAAAAGAATCTATTAACGGAGCAATATTTGACGTATTTGGAGATCAGATCAGGTTAGGTCAAATACCCAGATAGAACGAATGCTGCTTCATTAAATATAATATTCGTTATGACTTCGGTATACATTGCAGTGTCAGACTCAAAGTTTTTTTTACTGTGCAATATTTACGTATAACACATAGGCATAGGCTAACAGACATAAAATAATATTATTAGCACATGTACATGTACAAATCTCGTCCGCATTGCGGTCAATGGGAAATGTGCCCAAGATGCTGGCAGCATTGCCACGTTGTATGACGATGTTGATTCTTTGGTCAACAAATAAGTGGTAAACAACTTATAGTTGGCTACTCTGCAGACTTAATTCTCATTGGTGAAGCCTGATCACCTTAAAGTAAAGACGAAACATTATTCCTCTTCTTCAGTAATTGTTAATAATGCAAAAATGAGTTAACTTACTTTATTACTTGTGTTGCTGACTTGATTCACTTAAATGGTGTAGTAGATACATAATCCGGAAAAACTAATATCAAAATCAGAGATGATGACTAATGCATGGTGACGGATTTCTTATCACACCATGAAAAATAATGCGGCCCTTTGACTGATAAGTGATAACTGATAAGCGAATACTTTTATTAATATAAAAATTTTGTTCACAGATTAGAAACTCAGTACGAAATAACATCGGAAAAGGTTGAGGACCCCCATGGGGAGTCTACCAAAAGAAAGTGAATTGTGACTTTGTACGTTTTTTTTTTTACTATGGACACTAATTGTGAAAGTTTTATTGTTCTCAATCATATAATTATCATTGTGTTGTATTGTAGTTTTGTGTTAAATTTATTATTATCACGCGATGAATAAATTTCGTTTGTCTATTTTATATGACGGTTTTATCTTAACACGCGGTAGCGTGTCAAGCCTAGTTCAAGTAACATAACTGGCAGGCAGCACCGTGTGTAATATTACACGAACGATTTGGAGCCACTTTTGACCCCTCATATCTCAAAAACTATTTCACATAAACGTGTCAAATTTGGCTCATATATTAAGAATTGCGAAATACATATGTGCTCCAAATTTCATAAACACGTCTCAAACGGTTATTTAGGTATTAACGTCCAAAAATCGTCATTTTTAGGGTTCCGCACCTCAAAAGGAAAAAGCGGAACCCTTATAGGATCACTTTGTTGTCCGTCCGTCCGTCCATCCGTCCGTCTGTCAAGACCCTTTTTCTCAAGAACGCGTGGAGGTATCAAGATGAAATTTATATCAAATACTCAAGTCTACCGTTCCTTGGAGCTGTGAAAAAATCAAAAGATATAGCCGTTTATGCCGCAAATTTCCGCAAATTTTCGAAACTCGCAAGGGAATCAAAACCTAAAGGGTACTTCCAGTCGATCTAGAATTTTGAAATTTGGTACAAAGCAACGTCTTATAGCACAGATAAAGGAAAAATTGCGAAAACAGTAAATTTTTTGTTACATCATATAATAAAAATATTTTTTTTAATTTTAAACTTTATACCTACAGGTTTGTACGGAACCCTTGGTGCGCGAGTCCGACTCGCACTTGGCCGGTTTTTTTATCACTGACTGACCTATAGATCAAAACTCTAACCCAGTTCCAGATGACCTAGAAAGTTCAAATTTGGCATGCAGATAGGTAATTAGGTGAATACAAAGGAATAAATCAGAAAATGGTAAATTTTTATCATTTTATTATAATTTTTCACTTAATTGATTCTATTAGGAACACTTATATGCTTAGTGCCTTTAATAGCTGTATGTAAAAAACAATGTAAGAAACAGCAAACTAAATTTATGACAGCCGGTCTTTATGTGGATTTTAAGGTCTTCACGTGAATATATAACGAGTTGAATACCACCCTTAATTTTTTTTCCAAATATTTCCGTTTTAGTACTTATAACTAAGAGTATAGTCGACTTTCGTATTTATTACGTTATTAACTGGGATTTAGTATTATTTGTTTCAATATTTAGCGCACATCAAAAATGTAAAATCATTATGTACAAAAAGTAATGATATCCCATCAAAAACATAAATGTGAAATGAGAGCCAAGTTCAATATTATGATATATGCCTTGGTTGTTGACTTCAACGACAAAAGAAGTGAGATCTAAATGGGTGCCAAGTTCAAAGGTCAGTCCTGAATTATATTATAGCCTTCGAAAGTTCTAAACCTGTTACTTGTCGGTTCTTATTTTATTATTCCGAAATTTGGCTAGCTAGTAGAAACTAGCCATCGAACATAATCATTCATATATGAGAACTAGCCAAGTCAGATCTTAGCCTACAATATATTATCCTAAGTTATAAGAAGAAATTATATTTTATGTGGTTATAAATAAATATCAGGACTGACCATTGAACTTGGCACCCATTTAGATCTCACTTCTTTTGTCGTTGAAGTCAATAACCAAGGCATGTATCATAATATTGAACTTGGCCCTTATTTCACATTTATGTTTTTGATATGTCTCTTCATGTTATGGATCAGGTCAAAATAAACATTAAAGATAAACAAAAATCACCAGACGCTAGCCCCACAAGACCTGGACTTAAGTGGTACTGGGCTGGCCGCAGCAGTCGCATGTCGGAGCAACAATATGCCAAATCCACCACTCAGTGGATCCCAAATCTCAAGAAACGACTACGTGGCAGGCCCAGCAAGAGACGGCGGGGTGGAGTCCTTCTTAAGGAATGACCCACAGACGCAGTAGACCGGAGAACGTGGAAAGTTGGCCTTTGTCCTGCAGTGGGACAACACAGGCTTGTAATAATAAAAAATAAAACATTTCTCGATTTTGCATTTATATATTGTTAGTTATATAACGACTTATTGTTTTTATCAACTAGGAACAGTAAGTACCTAAAAAAATACCATTCAATTTAACAAAGGAAATGTAGTGTATTTGTCACTGAAATCCTTCAGTCGCCTCTACCGACTGTCGGGCAGGATCTGATTGATCTTTTAATATCAACGTCACTATGATTAAATATCGTTTGAATGCCATTAATGGCAGCAACCCTTTAAACTACAAAGACATGATTACTTGAAGACTGTCAACAAAGGAGTAGGCTGTGTCCGTTGTCCGTTATTGATCACTGCACCGGCCGGTGTTCGGACAAACCGGCCATCCGTCTTCCTGACGGACAGACGGACGGACGGTATTTTAGGGTAATTCACGCTCGCTGATTTGAAGGGGCTGAGCAGGGGTGGTGGTGCAAGTTAGCTGGTGGATCGTTTATATTGCCATGTAAGGATTTGAGTGCTGCTTCCCAAGGGTGTCGTGGAGTAAGGATTGAGCCATGAGAAGGGGTTCTAGCATTTATCACAACGTAAGTATTGTACGCCTGCAGAGGAGAGATGATTCTTAATGGTAACGAAGATTGACGATGTTGTTATTTCAATTAAGTATTCTTTGACAGGTAAGAATGCAATAAAATGGTTGGAAACCTGTGGTCTACAACGAATTCGAAAGTAAACAAATTCTTTCCGCAATGTAGCACCCAGCAGATCTCTTGGTGTGTCAGTGAATTTCACACCACCTTGAAAAGTTGTAACAGAATATATTTGCAGTCAGATTTACGACAATGTAACTAAAATACTAAACAAACTCGACTAGAAGCTTGTGCTCTCTTTATATGAGTCGGTATATATCTCTCCCTATCTCTAGAGCATGGCAATATAAACTCACGATGACATTCCATATCCATCTGATTGCCCATCCGGGCTATCAGAGCAATAGTTATAATAATTTGTTTTTATGTTCCTGGTAGTTTTATCAGAGCGGACAAATAGGGCCATTGCTGTCGCATGTCTCTGCTGTAGATGCGGTGGTTTGTGCTTAGATAGCATCTTATCTGTCGGTGCCGTTTGGACGTCGCCGTGAGGCATGGAACGTTTACGCGGTAGGATTATGATCGGGTATAAAGTGTAATGTTTATGTTTGTATGTGATATTTGGTTGTCAGTGTTATCATGTTTGTGTAGGGAAAGACTTTGCCATCAAATGAGAAATAATTCTTGCCATCTAATTACAGCTTGCCTGAATTAAAACGTGTACCCAAAAGCAATCTTCAAATTGTTCATATATTTCGAACGCCCTGGCGAAAAGAGATGCAAAAAGATCATACAAAGATCCTATACAGACGATGTCCTGTATCTATGCCTACCCCAAAAGGATAGTGTGAGGATATAGACATGTGCTAGGGTCTGTGAGACGTGCTCATAGCCACCGGCCACGGCCAGGGCAGGGGTACCAGACTGTAACTAATACAAGTTTAATAGACGGGTGCACATGTCAGGGAGGCAGCCACCGAACGCGTCGGAGGTGACGAAACTACCATTTTGTAATAATTCGACCCTTTATGATACATTTTACATTGTCGTAGTTTGCAAAAAGGACAAGGAGAAGTATTGGGAGTTGATGGTCAACCTTCAATGATTGGAGAGGCAGTAGAAGAAGGAGAAGCATAGTTTGCTACAACTTATAAATGTGGATGATGAAATGAAAGATCTGTCACTGGATAGTTACAAGAGAATTATTGTAGAATTCAATGCTTGGAAACGAGTTGGTGATCCGATTTTCTTCTTCTAAGCAGACAGGAGACTACTTGATGCACATTTGATGATCAGAGTTTATGTTATTCTTCTATGTGCCTATGGGCGCCAAATAGTTGCAACCAATCCTCTTTACGCTCCGCGCTCTCACCAAGTCGCCTTATACGACATTCTCACTATTTCTCATTCGCGGATTGTCTGTTAAATGGCATCTTATTTCCTTTGCCAAAAATATACCAACACTTACCTAATTTCTTAATGAATCGAGCCAATTTATAAAGAAATTAGGTAGACGCTGGTACCACTAATCAATACTCTTAATTTGAAACGGACCGTTTATAAAAGTAATTATCATTGGCTCGCTATCAGGCAGCACATCGCTCGCTCGGGCCGCGGGGTGGGCAGAGGCACAGGTATATAAATCGGTAGCACGTTCATAGATAATTGGTTGTTTAGTAATTGCACCGAGTTTTAGGAAAACGCTTGCGGGTACGTGTTTGGGTGCGTGTCCATTGTGGCACGGTATGTTTTGTGGAACAAATCTATTGAAATGACTTTTCAGCTTACTTTCATATTGCATCTTAACTACAAAAACAGTTTCCAGTTTTATTGCTAAGGGCAAACATCTGACTGCAAGCTGTCTGAGTCAAGGGTTTGCTGGTTAAAGGGGAGACCAAATTCCACCTATGAGCTGTAACAGCGAGGTAGGTATCTATTAGGTACTTATTAGCTTTTGATCATCTCCAATCTAAGTAAATTCAGATGACTTTTCAAGAAATTCGTTCAACATATCCTTCATTTTGTCTTGAACAAGATTACCGTGTACGAATGCGAACGTGTTACCATCGTGATAGGCAACAGTAAGCCGGCTGCGATACCGATCGCCTTGCCGGCTCAATTATGGATTATAGACGGGGAGCTCACGACTACCGAGTGCAGGAACAGAGCGTCACTGTGTAAGCTGAACGAGAGATCACTCGGGAGGAAGTGGTTTAGTCATGTTCGCTGGTCTGCGAACAAGTGTCTGTTTAAGCATGTGTATCTTTGCGTTACATCATTGTATTCCTTCTTTTCTTATCTAAAAACATTAAGTTCCGTGTGGTGCCGGACTTAAAGAATAGCACCACCCCATTTCTTCCCGTGGGTGTCGTAAAATGCCACTAAGGGACTTACTAGAGAATGGGCAGCAGCGTTCTCTATGCATTTTACTACCATACTGCGATCACCAACCCGCCTGCCAAGCGTGGCGATAATGGCAAACCCCCTTAAATTGAGGGAGGCCTATGTCCAGCAGTGGACGTCTTTCGGCTGAAATGATGAATTGATGAAAACATTATAAAATGTAGTTAGTAAGTCTTATTTCGTGTCTGTCTGTGTGACTGTTAGGTCTTTCAGATTACTAAGTGGATTTTGATGTTACACCATCATTAATGTAATTAGAGTACCTATTTATTCCAGAACGTTTATTTGTTATACTATAATACATTAATATGATCTTGCCTAGATAGTTCTAGCACAGAAATCGCATGGTTTTGCCTCGCTTTTGTAATGCAAGGGCGCCGGGCGGGTCGCTAGTTGAGTACAGTCAGCGTCAAAAATATCGGGACGCACAGACTGTTCAAAATGATCTCAACAACTAAGGGCTGATTTTTCATAGTCAGATAACTTTCTTTTTTTTTAACGGACGAATAAATGTGACAGTTTGGCATATTTTCTGTACAAGAGCTGTGCAAATCATAATATTTATTCATCAGATAAAAGTTACCTGACTATTGAAAAATCAGTTCTAGGAAAATTAAACTTTATCTCACTTCGATAAATTTCTTCTCAGAATGACAGTTGTCGTGTATCTTTTCAGTCAGAAACATTCCTTGTGTCCCGGAATTAATATTTAATGTTCACAGTTGTTTAGATTATTTTGAATAGTCTGTTCGTCGCGATATTATTGACGCTGACAGTATAACACAATGTTCGGCCTTGTAGAACGTTATCTCTGCCAAGCAAGCATACTCTTGTGTTGTGACAATCTCTTCCCAAGTTTATTTTTAATTATTTTCAAATTATTTATATTTGTTTTAAATTACAGTAGTAGGTCTTGTTATCACAAGGATTGTCCCACTTAATTGAACATCGTTGTTTTGTCGTGAGCTCCTAGACTAATCTTCCAGCCCACTCCTGGAACAACTTATGAGTTCCATACATAACGGACACCATAGACTAACGGGGTTTTATAAGAAAAATGGCGGCCAGGCGACCTGGACAGTCTAGTTCTGTGCTATTAATACAGGTAGCGACCGTTGAAAACTATCTCTGAGAAATAAAAAGTTCTTGGTAACTTTTTAGTTATTTATAAGATTGCTCTTCTTCGCCACATGTGTACTACACATACTAGAAAAAGGCAACAGATTTTGAAATCTTTTTGCCTTAGTTTGAAAAAGAAGTAGTAAAATTTTAATTACATTTTTTGGAAATATCTGGCTTATATTCGCATTGGTGCAATTGTATGGACATGGTGAAATGTCTGAGGAAAATCATTTGTAAGAAGTCTGTCCAAAATGACAATCCGAACCAACACAACGATTCAGGCTTAGATTACATTTTGTGTATCAGATACAGTATTGTTTTGGTTCCTCGGTAAAATACATAAAAATTCTAGTGTCAAAAGTCATAATATATTCAACAACCCATTTAAACAAAACCCTTGAACTCCCAAATCCCTCAGCTGCTCAAGTTGATGCGCAGTACATCAACTTACCCTCCAAATGATAAGCCGGCGCGCTTGTATGACGTCACGTGCCCGCTTGATGGTGGACCGCACGTGACGTCATCCCACACACCTGACTAGGGAACCAACACGACACGGATTATAGAGGACCCGTGAGCTTGAATAAGGTTTGAAATATTTTGGATTTTGAGATAAGTGGTGTAGTAGGATCAAATATTTTTTGTTACTGGTTGACAAGTTGAGCAAAGCTTTCCACAAATACTTCTAGAATCTTAATTTTAACCATAGAAAGTTGATTCTAAAAAAAATCGTGTTCAAAATGAGCTTCGTTAGGCTTAGGTATAGTCAATAAGGTTGGTAGTCAGGCCTAATTCTACTATGTAAAGTTAATTAGATTAGTAGGTAAACTATACAATAGGAAGACCTTTTTGTAATCCTATTGCCTTCAAAGCTCACCTCACTCACGTAGTCTTTGTGGTCCTCGTTGCAAAACGGTAAAATTTCAACATTTAAGATATTTTTTGAAACCGCATCCACGTTTCCGTAAGCCCCCACGTGTGGTTACCCCATACATTTGTCATTGTCGGGCGAAAATCGTCGTTCTTCGGGATATTTGTGAAATGTACGGCGCTTAGAATGGAAGCGCATTACAGGGAGCGGGAAATCTGATGGAACCAGGGTTTCAATATGTCCTCGTATGCATGGCGTACGAATGCGAATCAACATGATTCAGGGGTTCATGCTGTCGATCGAGCCTTGTTGATAGGTTATTTCTATGTAGATTTACGGAATCCCATGCTCCATCTATTTGGATTTTGCGAGAAGTGACTTACAACCCAACAAACCTTTCCCTTGTCTGAATAGAAGTATTTTTATTTCACTAAGAAAATTGGAGTCGTGCTTAATGAAATTCTGACTATGCCTGTAACTCGGCCATCTGCATTCCGATGTCATAGAGTGGTCAGTAACGCGCATACAAAGCGAGGTAATTATAACATGTCTCCCCCTGCAGTAGCTGCAGTTGGTTTTAATTACCGATGTAGGAAGCACGTGTCTTTGATCACGTAATAACGACTGTGTTATTGCATTCATACATATATACAGATATACAGGATGTATCAGAAAGGTATCGTGAAATTTAATCAGATAAAATATAAGTATTTCAATATCTTCTCGACCCGAGAAGACTCGAGAAGAGAGACTAAATGCCTAATGTACTTTTAAATAAACACGAAATATCAACTTAAAAATAGTTGTAATAAATTCCTTTCTAAATAAGAGTATTCAGATAGTTGTCCTTAAAGAAAACTAGTTGAATGTTCTTGGGTCGGAACCATGTTAGACAATATTGTTCATTGTATTGTACATTGGGTGTTTTAGCTCATCATGGGAAACTTAGCTTGGGCTTTACGAGGCTATAGGTAAACAGTGTCAAGCACTTTGGCACCGAATCAAAATCGCCATGAAACTTCACCCATTCTCGTACTGCCTGGTTGGCGCCTTGGCGGCTTGTCGATGAGTTGAGGCGGTGTTAATCCGATGCTGGGCTGAAATGTGTGTGATGAACTGATGACCTTAACGGCTATAAAATGTTTGTCCCGTAAATCCTTGTTATGATATTATGTTTGTCTAAAAGTACCTTCGAACTCACGAAACTGCATCAATTGGCAACATAAAATTAAAATGTAAAAATTACCTAACGTTTTTCTAGCTGACTGTACCATTTTTCTAAAATCTATGAATACAGTTCGCAATTATTCAAGCAGTTAAGGACAGTCTTCTAAGAACGTTTTTCTGTAACTACCACGGTTAAGGTAGCTTACTTTTCTGCCTCGTCTATCTGTATTACACAGATCGGACAAGGAATCAAGAGTCAATCAAACTCTTGAACTAAATCTAAATACCTTTCTAATGCGTATCACTTATTCCTATTAGAGCGGGAACCAACTTCCATTCATTTCGTGGCATCATCCTTTGGACACACCTTTCTGATACACCCTTTATGCAGTGCTTCTGTATAACTATTAAGTATTGTTTATTTCTTAACCAAATATTATTATCTAAGTCGTAGTTTTAAAACAATTGACCACCTCGGGCACGAACATTAAAGTCTGTTGATGACTAACAACTAAACTTTGACAGGCTTTTGATTAGGGTAATGTTACGTTTGCTTTACTATTTCAGTTTGCAAAAGATCCTATTTTTGTGCAACTATCTCCACTTCGGTATTCTTTGTTAAATGTTGTACTTATAAGCTTCCTCTTTTGTTCTATCAGTGATGCAGCTTATGTCTTTGTTGTTATCCCTTTTTCCTACAGCCACCTGGCCCTTTACTACAGTACCTACCATTGTCTATTCTAAGCGGTAGACCACACAAACAGGTGTAAACGCCTTTCATCTCTGAATCAGTGTAAAGAAAATATGACATCAAGACGTTTGATAACAAGAAACGCACAGTGCACGTCCAGGCCGGATATGGAGCGAAAGATATAAATAACGGACGGCGGGTGAACAGAAATAAATAAAATTACAAATAACAGGATGAAACTATGCTTGGATTGAACAAGGGTGGATGGGAGCGCGTCGAGGAGGGCGCGATTTGAAGAGTGCTTATTACGAGATCATGTTTGAAGTGGTCTTTGTGAAATGAGTGGTAAATTCGTGTAAAATTAATTAATGAATTTGCTGTTTACAAACACTTTGCAAACTTGTAGTATCTACTTATGTGAACCATAGACCAAATAAAGTTATCTTCTCGAATTTCACTTTTTTCTATTTATACATATTAGGAAAGGACCAGCCTTTGTGGTGAGTCTTGGTAAATCTGAGTAATGGGGTATAGATGTTCTAAAATTTGTCTAAAACGGATGTAAAAAGAAGCTAATGATGAGTAAAGAGAGCCACATACTGCATGTTATCGTGATATTCTTTTTGTACTGGATCTTAATTCAGAACTTTCTGGTTTCATAAGAGAATTTTATGGATAAGGACCATTCTGATTTTTCAAGATCATCGGCCATTATTAAAAGCCAAAGTTCACACGTTTTCTTACAGTTTTTCACGAAATCAATATTGAAAAATTAAATTTAAGTTTAAATACTACCACAACTCGCTCGCAAGTCGGTCATGAGCTTACCATTGCATATACAACAGCCACAAGCAGCAATCACACCAAAAATAAATGGGCCATTTTATACTCAAGTGGACCGATATCTACAACTTCTCTTCCAGTTTCTCAAATCCAATCCCTCTTTAAGATAGATCAATTTGTTTTGAAGCTGACCCACCTTTGATGACGCTATTCCATAATAAATAGTCGTTTATCCTCCGTACGAGGAAGCGACATGAAAGAAAATGTATTTATTCATCAACGCTGTGCTCGTGAGGAGATTGTACTGCTCTGTTTGTTATAACGACGCCATTTTGGAAGTTGAAGGGCGGTGCCGAAATATGTGTTGTTGTTTTGTTTCTGCTGTACTTCTATAGTATTTTTGTACTCATGTGTATTGTTTTCAAAGTAAATCTAAAGAAAAATCTGTAGGGGAGGTCATAATGCCTCATTGCGCAAGTTCAAGAGGCCTTCCCAGGATACGACCTTGGGAGCGTCGGGGTTATATTCCCCGGCGGTTTATTAGATTTTCCTGTTGGCAAATATTGTTCAATGACCTAGATTTAAAACATGTCAGTAGTTGTACAACTTGTCAAAGGTAACCACACTCGATAACATAAACCAAATATAATCAAAATAGGCACTCACAACACCACTCAGTGATATCTAAAAATAATAGATCCACAAAGAAACCTCGTTTATTTGTAAATCGATAAATAAATATCCATCGAGCGACGCTTTGGGAAACATCTCAAGTGTTTCTCGTTAAAATAAAAGGGAGGAAACGTACCGATTGATAAAGGGCAACATGGAGAAAATGGCGCTCCCTTAGCTACGGCCGCCGCGCGCCGCGCTCCGCCCGTCTCTATGGAGATGAAATTCTATTTGTGGAAGGAGATTTTTCTTTTTCTTTCAAAGCTTTGTTTAGACCTTTTGATGGAATGGACCTTTGGTGTTTATTGACCTTTTTATTGAACATTTTCATGCTAATCTCGGGAGGATGCGATCTTTGCAATTTTCTTTTGCTATAAATCTTTTTTTAACTGAGGTCTGAAAACCTTTATAATTTGTAAACCGTATTGGAGTGTCAAAAATATGAACCACTGCAGAAATCTTAATCTTAAAACTTGGAAATTTACCATTTTTTTATTTTTCGATAGCAGTTTTATTTCTTGGCAGTTAAGGGTCTTTGAAGTGACCCTCTTAAAATGCTTAGGTTGATTCTCAAAGGTATTGGAGTTGACAGAAAAATAGGATACATTGCTTTTGAGCGGCCAAGTGGGGGTCAAAATGGTTGAAAATGTATGGGGAATTTATGTAAAAACAAGAAAAGACAGTATAAAATAAAATTGTACTCACACGTTAAGATTTTTAAGCATAAACTAAAAAATCACAATCTTTTGAGAATTCATTTAATATTTGAATACGTCAAGAAGTTTATCTTTCTCTCTCGAAAAAGTGCCTGTTCTTAAGAGTGTTACTAAGGAACACAAAAAAGAAGGGGAGATAGGGCACGGAAAAGTTGGATGACTTGCGTTGGAAACTTTAATATCTTCTTACATCATTATTTTCAATTTCGTTTGATTATGGGAAATCCCTCTAAGACCCTGTCGTCGCAGCAATTTATTCGGGAAATCAATGTGAAGCAATATCCATTAACAGCGTTATGGATCGAAAACCGGGTCCCAGTAAGAATACAGAATATGGATTCCTGAAAAGAAGCACCTATTGAGTAGGTACATGGCATCGTTAATTCTATTTTTACCTATCCAAAAATAATCCTATTGTAAGTGCTTACTATAGCATCAGGCTTTGGAGGATAAGTATCAGTCAGGTGTCTGAATTGTCAATGCCTCTCTCACAACCTTTGCGTGGGCGACATTTCAATAAAAAATACTTTCAAAAGCATTCGAAGCCAACAAAAACTCGTCCCACGCAGGCCAAAAGTTCCGTAACTACGTCCAGTGTAATTAAAGCGAGCGGCCATTTTGAAGGGCGAGTTATTAAGCGGGGAATGTCATTCATGAATAGAAATATGAGACCCAGCCCTCCGGCCCTGTGGCCCTCCGGGTGATGATGTCCCTCCCGCTAAATAAGTTAGCTGCTCAAATTGCTTTTCAACGTAAGTTATAACGCGTCATTTTTGGGTTATGTTTTGCGTAAAAGGTGTTATTTGCGCCATTATGTGATATAATCTGGGTAAACGCACAACAAAGTTGCTCTACAAAGACAAAGATAAAGTAAGTAAAAAACAGGAATGATGTAACGAATTGATTAAAAAGAGTGTCTGTGCAGGTTTTTGCCCGTTCTTCTACGTAGGAATAGCGACCTACTACGCTTTGGTATGGGCAATTCTTAGCTTCATGTTTCTGGCCCACTCCTTGACAGTTCAAAAGGGCCTGTAACTGGTTTAATTTAGTTAAACGCTCTGAGTTTGAGTCTAAAATAATAGTTTTCAAGACATCTGCTCACCCTTTTGTCTCTGAAGACAAAGGAGTGAGTCGAGGTTCTCGAGCAACTCTCTCGGAGAAGTGATCCTCAAAGCTACGAGGTCACTGACTTATGCACCACGGCGATAAGCCTCGAGTCTAGTCTAGATAAGGCTCAGAAGCTTGGCGTTAGAGAATATTTTCCATCTTAAAGCGTAACGCTCGTGAAAATACCTACGAGATGTTTCCTTGATCGTACATTTTTATTTAGTGGTCCCAGCTTGTTATGATTCAAATATTTTCATATTTGAATCATAGTAACATGCAGTTCATAGAAACATACAGATAAGTGTTAAATACAATAAACCTATATAGTGTGACAGTGGGTTGTAGAGGTCAGATAGGCAGTCGCTCCATGTAAAATACTGGTATGTAGCTGCATCCGGTTAGACTGGAACCTGACCCCATAGCACCCACATAGCTGGGACAAGGTCAGGCAGATGAGATGAGTGCGATATCTCCAAATAAACTCTCCTTGTTTTCATAAACACTCTCTTTTAAAATCTGTTAAAAACAAAGTGGACACAATCTAAGAAACCATCTCTTTATCCAAATAACAAAAACCCGACAAAAAACTTACCAAATTACCAAAACCAGTAAGTAACGGATACTTGGCAAATTGTTATCAACAAATTGTGCCGAAACGTCTAGCAATTAGGGGCGTAATCAAGTAACCTTGAAACTCCTACAAAATACCTAATGCGGAGCCCTGGAGCCCGTGAGGGAAGTAGGAAGCCATTACTAGCCACCTCGGGAAACATTCTGTTACTCGCAGAAGCTCGGGGATTCAAAATTTAATAAATTGTTAACCATTACGTTATATTCGCCCGCCATTTGTCAAATTACACCATAATTTACATCAGTTCCCTGCATTTCCTTTGGTGAGAATTTTCTTTTGTTTGTATTACATTGGCTAGTTGTGTTCTAAGCAGGTTTCATGGTCTCCTATGGATGGAGCAATGGATGTTCAGCAGGAAGTTCTGCGATACAGTCGTGATTGTTGAACGTAATGGAAATGGTAAGCCTGATCGCTTTTAGAAGGAATATACGGGAGATAATTGTGTACAAGCGCGTTTATTATGATACTATAGGTACGCCTCTGCCGCCTAGCCCTTTGGAGATTGCAGGTGTGATATGATGTAATGTTATGTCACAGCATTCGTTTTGCAGCACCAATATTCATGTTTTGAATGTGAAATTATCTCCTATTCATATCTTAATGATCACTTTATATTTTGTTAACTACTTATTAACGGATTCATTCATCAAGTTGATATGATAATAAGCTCCATTGATTCAACTGTGATTATTGAGCCCCAAGTAATTAACCTTTTCAAGTCAGAAAATAAAGTACTTATTTGTTTTGAAACCTTGGTGAATGAATGACACTGATTCATAAGCATTACAATGTAGATAGTTACTATGGAAAACTAATTATCTGTAGGCAATACATGATTGGCATTCTGTCTAAGATATAATGCGCGAAAAAAATCTGCAGCGATTTTATAACTTCAGAAAGACAAAATAATAGTTTAAAAAACAAAAAAAAAAAAAAAAAAATTGAAAATAATGGAAACACGCGTGGCGTGCTTTTTGAGGTATTTTGTATTTGATAGCAAGCATCCCACGCTTTTTTCCACAATTATCTACTTTTTAGTTTGGTTTTCCATAAAAAACTTTTTTACAAAAAAAAAAAAAACAACCGACTTCCTTAAAAACACTACAAAGTGAAAAATAACTTTAATTTCGGAAGACGGTGTCTTAGGATCTGTATTTATGGTTTTTTTGCAACCGACTTCCGAAATTAGAGTTATTTTTCACTTTGTAGTGTTTTTAAGGAAGTCGGTTGTTTTTTTTTTTTTTGTAAAAAAAATTATTTTTAAATTTTTAGTTGTGGTGAATACCACAACTAAAAATTTAAAAATAAAAATTGTATGCATTACATATATATTGCCTAATTATGCGATAGCAGAAATCGCAGTTGATTTGCTGTCATTTTTTAAAGAGTTCCGGTGTCTGTCTCCCGAACTCATCATCAAATCTATATGAAAATTATATGGGACCATTTCGGAATAAACTTCTTTCGAACAAAAAAAGAATTTTGCAAATCCGTCTATATATGACGGAGTTATGGCCGAACATACATAAAAAAAAAAAAAAAACGTATAAACATCCGAATTGAGAACCTCCTACTTTTTGAAGTCGGTTAAAAAGCGAGTTTGTTAGTTGTTTAAATTATTTTCTGTTTTTTAATTCGGTTAGCTACAAAAGGGGGTTTTTAGTGCTTTTTGCTATCCCGGTGATCCAGGCCAGGATAATGGCACAAAATAAAATTATTGTATTGTTATTGGTCCTTGATAAGTGTGCAAAGTTTCAAATAAATCCGACGTTTTGAAAAGGGTGAAAATTACGTTAAAAGATTCCGTTCCATAGATACACACCAAGCTAATACAAGCGTGTTAATAACATGCGGCCGTCCCCGTCCCAACTATCCGCCTGTATATTTCGAGCAGGAGATTCGTGTTATTGGCTAGTTTCTGGTCGGGCTCGTAATTAATAGCGGCTATTATTTAACGTGTAGCCCATATTGTGGCCATTTCTGGCCATTTTCACTCGTAATTTGGCTCAGAATTGAACTCGATTCTTAGTTTAATTAAGCGGTCCGTTGTATGGCACTGCTGGGTATAATTTATTTGTAGTTTAATAACTTACCTAAGACGGGGATTGTGAGTAATTATGAGGTTCTGTAATATTGATGATGTTGTTCGGTTGTTGACGGCCTCTAAGGGTTAGTTAACGAGACTGTTGGGCATGTGCTTATGAGTGGAATCCTTAGGTACATTTCCGTTAGATTTTTGTAGTAGTAATCTGAATTCTGTGCCTGGTAAATGCAGCAAAACAAAAAAAAAAAAAAAAAAGTGTTTATATTGTGTAAAAAAGGGTGCTTTTTAAGGTATTTTTTAAATGACATCAGGCACCCCACGCTTTTTTTCCATTATTTTGTACTTTTTAGTTTGGTTTTCAATGGAAGCGTGTTTTTTAGTTTTTTAAACTATTATTTATTTTCTATTTTTTAGGGTGTTTCGAATTTTGAGACGTATGTCAGCATAGTTTGTGACGTATGTCAGCGTAGTTTTCGAAGACAGTTTTTTTGCTATTCTGGTAACCCTGGCAAGGATAATGGCACAAATCAGTTTGTGACGTATGTCAGCGTAGTTTTCGAAGACAGTTTTTTTGCTGTCCTGGTAACCCTGGCAAGGATAATGGCACAAATTAGTTTGTGACGTATGTTAGCGTAGTTTTCGAAGACAGTTTTTTTGCTGTCCTGGTAACCCTGGCAAGGATAATGGCACACATTTATGAAATTATTGCATTGTCATCGGTCCTTGACAGGTGTGCAAAGTTTGAATTAAATCTGGTCGTTTAAAGTGGGGCAAAATCGCGCTATAAGGAGTCAAACAAACATACATACAAACATACAAGTGAAGCTAATATAAAGCGTGTAAAAATAAAAAAGTTTTCGATTGCCGAATGTAAAAATGCTGATCGATTATAAGTAATATGAGTAATCGATCAGCATTATTATTAAATTTTTCATTGAACATAGGTAAATATTTTTAAGAATTAAAAAAAACCAAAACATAACAGTCGTTTGGTTACCTAACTGGATATCCAAGTAACAGTGTCATTTAAGATTTTAAACAAAGTTGATGATGAACATACTTGTACATTTTTATTTCTTTATTTGTCGATACGGATACCCAACACGTGGGTAAAGCACTTTTTATTTTATTAATTTTAACAAAATTTACAGCTAATTTATTCGAGTAATCAGAAGTAACATGTAGAAAAATGCCAATTACAAGTTTCCACTTATATAAACTTATGTATGAAATTGTCAAAACGGTACAAACAGTGTGAGATTGAAATGTAGACGACAATTGAAGAGAATAAACAAAAATAAAATAAATTACATAAAGTATGTTAGACTTCAAGAATTAAAAAAAAAAATCTGGACATTGTTTGAGAATAGGTCAAGCTCAACATCCTTGTACACCATATTAAACATTCGACATGCTCTCAAGATATATTATGTATTTTGCCTATATTTAGTTAATGTAATCTGTCCCTGGTTTAAAAACATCCTATTCAAATAAGTTACTAATTCTAACTATTTACTTTCTTATCTCATATTTCTAAGTACGAATAACATAAAAATATATTTCAATAACAATATCCGAATCTTCCACGTGTAGTTAATAAATAATATTAGAACAAAAGCATTAATTTTTATACGGCTCAATATTTTAGCCGCTCGTTTAATATGTTTTTTGACCTTGAACCGCCAACAATGGTGTTTGCTATCGTTTTAAACATAGTTTATTACATTAACGTGAAAAAGACAGAAGGGCAACTCCGAACAAATTGTTTTTGCAAACATCGTCCAGCCGTACGAAATAGTGCGGGATAAATGCCATAATTAAAAAGTAAGAAATAAACACTGTTGTGCTAAAAAAAACAACCGACTTCCAAATAAACACTTGAAAGAAGCAAGTGAAAAATAACTTTCTTTTTGTAAGTCGGTTGTTTTTACGGCAAAAAAGTGTTGATTTTTTTAAAAATATGTGCTATTACGATATCATATACCATAGTTAGTTGTGCTTGTGTTATACAATATGCACGCGTAGCATGACCATCATAGACAGAACTTTGTCTATTCTTGGTAGAATAGAGATAGAACTGTCATGCTACGCCAGCATAAAACGGTACAAATCTTTCTACAATCTTTAATTCTGTCTTTAATCTTTCTACAAATTGTAATTTTGTCTATTCTTCCGTCGACAAAACCCCTTTCTACGGTGGTCATGCTACGCATGCTGATCTGGCTTGATTCGTTTTATTTTGTCTTGATTCCTTGCTGGGGAGTTTGTTAAGCCACTTCTTCCTAGGTAAAGTATTAAAGTGGGGAAGGGTGGGCTTTTTTTTGAGTGTCAAAATTACATAAGACATCGCCGCCCACCCTTCCCCACTTTAATTGCTTTACTATTTTGAGTTAAAGACTTCTGATTTTAATTGAATACTGTACTTATGATTGATATCAGTGGGTTGTCCTTGCTTGTTTTGTGCCTGCGTCATTATTATAGTTTATTAGTCTTAGCAGATGTCAGCTTCCATTCTCAGATTTTTCATAATTTTTTAACCGACTTCAAAAAGGAGGAGGTTCTCAATTCGGATGTTTATATATTTTTTTTTTTTATGTATGTTCGGCCATAACTCCGTCATATATAGGCGGATTTGCAAAATTCTTTTTTTGTTTGAAAGGAGTTTATTTCGAAATGGTCCCATATAAATTTCATATAGATCTGATGGTGAGTTCCAGAGATAGACACCGGAACTCTTTAAAAAATGACAGCAAATCAACCGCGATTTCTGCTATCGCATAAATATGCATTGTTTGTTTGGAATTAGTGCGGGGTGGATACCACAACTAAAAATTTAAAAATAAAAACTTTTTTACAAAAAAAAAAAAGAACCGACTTCCTCAAAAACACTACAAAGTGAAAAATAACTTTAATTTCGGAAGTCGGTGGCAAAAAAACCATAAATACAGATCCTAGGACACCGACTTCCGAAATTAAAGTTATTTTTCACTTTGTAGTGTTTTTAAGGAAGTCGGTTGTTTTTTTTTTTTGTAAAAAAGTTTTTTAATTGAATTTTTCTTCAACATTTTTGTAAATATTTAAATGTGTTATGTGTTTCATAATGTTATGGTTCTTCTGCATGTAGCTGGACTATGGTATATCATGGTGCCTTTGTTTCGTGCGTTATTGACTGTATTTTTTATTATATTTCGGCTAGTGGCTCTATTTCTGTACTATTTATCGCTTGCAGAGTAAATAGAGGGCTGAGCTGTGTTTATAAAGTAAAATTTATTATCATTAAAATTGGCCATGAGTATATCAGTATGATGAAGTTTTTAGTCTAGGAAGGAATACTTGATTAATAAGGTCCTTGCTCGTTTTCAAATAGGTCATAGATAGGTTCTTTTTTTACTAAGCTGGTAATTTGTATGTCACAAATTCCATGTGTAATATTTTATAAGAAGCCTCCTGTTGTCTGTCTATAGACAGCTAGAATGGTGGTGAATCCAATACGATCTAGTAATACAAAAAATGCAATCTTCTATCTGCCCAATTTATTGCGATTCCACATATTTGCTAAACGCGCCTAATATTGAACCCAGTCAGTCATGTATAACATGAAGAATGCAATTACCGCCCCCTCGCGGCGAGCAGGCCAAATAAATATATCATTACATGTTCCCCTACTTTCAGGACTTGGATTAATCGCCTGATCAGGTGGATAAGGAACTTTAAATCAAAGAGTGTCCTTATGGGTAATATTATGTTACAGAAACATTAGTTACAATATCTTATTTTTTAGGTAAGAAAAAATTCTTACTGATCTTCAATGAAAGCACTCGTTTGAGCTACTTAATATATATGTAGCTACCTATCTTATCTTTTCCATTCAATTAATTTTTATAGAAGCAATACATTTCAGCATGTTATATCAGGTTATTCCAAGGAGAGCAAAACACGTGTTAAATACTTACGACTAAGTCAACCCTGACCTATATTTCAGGCAATAAGGTCGTTTCTCTCATGGCCGTTGTGAGCACATCCTAACATAAATAAGCCTAGGAAATGACGATACGTACCCAGCTTCGTATGTGATGGTACAGCTTCTATTCCGAACTTTATGAATCTAAGTCACAATCAGACATTAAGCTGTAACTTGTAATGTGCGGGTACATCGTTCAGTGGCGCCCTCTGTGCATTATTGACATATTCCGACATAGTTGCTGTTACAGAGATGATAATATCATCCCTAAATTTAATAATATGAAAACATTTCTTTTTATTGTTGGAAGATATTGGCAAATATTCTGAAGCAAAGAAAACCTCTCTCTTGTGATAAATGCCTTGAAGAACCCTATATTATAAAGCCAAGGTTCACGAAATTTTACTTTCCTTTCCTTTCTTATTATCCTTCACAATTTGAGAGCAGTGATGATGAAATTATTTACACCAAGAAAAGAACCTGTCTGGGTTCGAATTCACGACCTATTCGTTAGTCGGGCCGATACCACTAGGCCACTGCTTTACGTATTCACGTAAAAATTTGCTGCATAAACGAAATAGCTCTCTCTCCTTATCAACTGCAGAATGCAAAGTAACAGACAGACCGACACTGATAGCATTCCATATTACACACGTCACGTCCCATTTAACGTATTTAGAGCTGCAACTAAAAACGTGATCAATACAGACTCAGGCGCAGCTCAATAATTTATATTTCGTGCTAAACACTAATGATCGCTAACTGAAACACGGCTGCGGTCTAGAAATGCCTTGTACCATGTAAAGATAGTATGTGTGTCCATGTGTGTTTGTTCTATGAAAAGTATGTTTTATAAATTACAATTCTTAATTGTTTTTCTACTGTTTTAAGGGTTCAATGTTCAGCTAATAAATAATGACTAAACTTTATTAAAAGCAAAAGCAGCAGCAGCTTTTTAAATTGAAAAAAGTATGATTAGATGGTTTGGTCATGTTGAGAGGATGAATGAAGGTCGGCTCACAACAGGTATTTACAAGGCAGATATGAGTGGAAACACCGGGAGGGGACGCCCTAGGAGGACATATAGGGACCTAATTGGTGATATTCTTCAGAAAGGTCAGGTGCGTAGTACTCGCAACTGGGGCGTGTGTGTATGACCAATTGTATGAACCTAAACGAGGCAAAAGAAGTGTGTAGAGATCGTAGCAGGTGGCGTTCCGTGGTTTCTGCCTACCCCCATGGGAAAAAGGCGTGATTGTATGTATGTGTATGTGTTTATTAAAAGCTAGATAAAATATACAAGTATTTGTAGGTAATATTATTATGACGTGCCTATAAAGACTAACTGCATGTAAAACGTTCATATTATTTATTGCTTTGGCGCTACCGTTTCTAGTAAAAGTCATACTAGGTATCAATACAAATTATTGAACCCTTTATTTGGTCCAAGTACCAAACGAGGCTAACATTCAATGTAAGAATTGAGAACGGGACCAAATAGGTCACCACAATTGATGTATTACTCAAACCTAGCCATTTTGCTACAAAAAGCAACGACCAACTTCTACGAAAATCAATCTTCTCAACGGTATTTGAGAACGAAACCTACGGATTAAAGCTAGTTAACGGATAGTTTTCCTAGGAAAAGAGAGTTGTACCTACGTACCGCCGGCACCAGCTAGTCTTGGTAATCACTTAATTACGAGTCGTATGTAATTTTACGGTTTTCCATAGCGAAATTACTTGTAATCCCCAGCGAGCGGCATCATGGCGGCATGGCGGCAGTCCATGCAATTATGTAGGTGCTTAGTTTTTACGATCACACTCGTAAACGGATAGATTACATAAGTTGGTCAAACTTGGGTTTATTAAGTTTGGTAAACTGTCACTTTGACTATGTTTGGGGACAGTAATATTAAAGCGAAGTGAATGAAAAAGTTTAAATTAAAAATAACTTTTTTAGATAATAATATAATATGATCTCTGGTATTATACAGGGTGGTAGCTCGCAATATCGAAGCGGAAACTGAAACCATGAATTCAGGTATAAACAAACAAATGGGATTCTAGATCCTATTTATTTATATCTAACCGACGAAAT
This sequence comes from Aporophyla nigra, assembly GCA_947507805.1. Lineage (NCBI taxonomy): Eukaryota > Metazoa > Arthropoda > Insecta > Lepidoptera > Noctuidae > Aporophyla > Aporophyla nigra. The sequence goes on from OX382311.1 coordinate 22,391,049, forward strand.
TTTCAAAATCATGTATTGAATCCATATTCCATGGTAACATAGGTTTCGCGTCGCTTTCCCTGCCACCCTATATAACTAATTGACGTTCCTTCTGAGTGTCGAACCTGGATTTTAGAGGTGGAAAACCGAAGTTTATGACCACACAAATTCGGCGACATAATTCCACGTACAGCTAACACAACCTGTATTTTTCCTTAGCTTTTCCAGAAAAACAAAATGAAATTCAATATCCTGTCGTACTTAATAGATGTTCTCGGAATTCTTCCAAATATGTAGGTCACAATAATATAATTACACGCTTATTGTTTGTTCTGCTAGAGAGAGAGAGATATTAGGCTATGTCACATACCCACATGACTGTATTGTTGACGACATGTGTAAGGACTACATTTCTCAAGTTTTTAAGCAATAAAGAAGGGTAGGTAGTCCTACACCCATATTTCGCCAGCTGTTATGTTTAAGTCCAATGTAATAGGAGGCAAGCCTATTTCAACCGGGCACAATTCCAGGCTGCTACTGAGAAAACCCAGAAACCAATAACACTTTGCCTGTCCTGGGTGTTGAACCCAGGACCTCACGCTCAGCGGTAGCGCTAGCAACTATTAGACCAACGAGGCAATCTGGTAGAGGTGGGTGTGTCAGGAATATACCTAATAGTTTTCTCAAAACCTATGCGCCTCGAGAATATAAACGGACAAAAAGATAAGTAGTTTATTGAAACATTTTCCTGATTAAACTTGGTAATTGAACTCTGGTCCCTATGTTGAAGATAAGGTCCGCCCGAGTAACAACTGGTCTTAAATGGCATCTAGAATTACTTTGCCAAAATTCTCAGAAAATCCTGCCAAAGTTCAAAGGAAGTAGGTAAGAACGTTCTTAGTAATATAATGGGAGTCGTTTCATCCCACGCTTAAGAGCCAAAGTATGAATTACTCAGATTTGTTTTGTAAGGAAAAGTGAAGCGATTATATTCTCTCGTGGAAAAACTTTCCGCTATTTATCTTTGTTTGTTGTTTTTGCCAACGATGGAAGATATTTTTTGGAAGATATACGAAGGTATTTTCTTTTGGAACCAATTTATTTATGACATAATACCTGTCCGGAGTTTAAGTAGATTCAGCATTCAATCGAGATAAGTGGGAAATACTAGAACAAGATTGTCATTTGTTAAGAGGTGATAAAACTGTGTTCTTGCTAGATCTCCCGATTTTGGCATTTTATGTGGAAAGGTACTTATGGTATGATTGTAACAGTGTTTCATTAATTACAAAGGACTACCTACTGAACCGAAGATACAAGAGTTTTACTTGGACTTACGTACCCAAAGAGTAGGCACTGACCCTTTTCAACCCAATTATGGTAATGTAAAAATAGATCAATATTTACACCATTCCACGATAATCTAATAATAACCGTTAATATCCCGTTAACGTTTCCCTATCATCCTCAACAAATATTGCCAAGCGTGGGCTAAAACATGTTATTATTGAATCGCATAAATACGTTTTGCTATAACAATTTTATCAGGCGTTCAAACATTTATTCCATTTATTCGGAAAGCTACTTGCTCGGAAGTTGCTCGCTTTTGCGCAGACCGGAACAAACACAATTAGCTGAGCATTTGGGAGGATACATTTTTTTCGTGTACATGGGGTAGGTAGAGCTTCTCGCAGTATTTAGGGGAAAATATATGTACCTACCTACCTACACACCTACCGATTGCGTTACCGTCTACGACAGCCTAGATAAACCTACAATAATTCGTGCGATTTACAGTTCGTTTCAGGACACAAAACATATCGAAAACGGGTCATCCGCATTCATCAAAGCATTAAATGGGGTGCCTTTGACCCAATCCTAACAAGTCCTCAGGCATCGTTGCTCTGTGTCACTAGCCTGAGGCATTTATTTCAGTCAGATCTATTCACGGTTAGAAAAAAGGGAATATAATTTGATCCAATAGGACCGGAATGGACAAAGGCGATAAAATAAACGCAATTGATGTTTTATATGTCAGATTTTAGCATACACGCTTGCACCTGATTTCAAGCCTAATCCGATTTTTTTATCTAGAACCTGTCAGCACACATCTTATAGTGCAAAACCATGTACCTACCTGTTTACATTTGTAATGTACTCATTGATTTATCTCATTAACTATGGAATGCTATGGCACTCAAAATTGCCTCACAAGAGTACATAACACAAAACAGATGCCACGTGGGAGTGGTATAGGTGTTGTGTTTGTATATAATGTACTATCGTAATTAAAGTATTGCTGATAAACTTTTGACTCGTGTTTTTGTAATCGAGACAATATTTACGTTATATCACCGTTTGTCTGGAATTTTAAAACATGGTTGACCCTATTTCGCGTAAATTGACTGCATTAAGATTTTAGATTACATTTTGTAACTATAAACTTATCTGACATTTGCCAGATTCTTTGCACTCAGTACTGCAGAATCTTCAATTAAACTTCTTCTGTTGCACCAGAAGTGGACACTGAAGAAAGAAGATAATATATGATCAAAACTAGCAATATATTAATAGTAAACCTTCACATTAGGTACATTATTATGTGAATTAAATGGCTTTCTTCATTTATTTTTTCTAGACTTTCACTATAAACTGTCCCAAACCATACAAAATACCGCATCCACTCAACCCTGTCTTTAACGTAACGTTAAACCTTCAAAGATCTAGCGAGGCTGGAGTACCTACTGGTACCGGTTGGCAATCACACAGATCTGGAGGGCGCAGCCGTAGGGCGCCGGCTCTAACTGTACCTGCAGCTTGGAAAGGTCACGGCGAGAGTACGTTTCTACACAATGAGTTGTCTTTTTAATTGTGTATTTGTGTGCTGTCCCTGAGCTTTGTCTGTAAAGTAAGAAGATGTCGATCTTATTATGGAACTAACCAATGGCCCTATTTTAACAAGAAAGTACCAGGTTTAGTTGCCAATACGGCGACCATAAGGCTGTTGGTTTATGATCCGTAGGATTTTAGTAGCAACGTGAATTGGGCAATGCCTAGCCTTCGGTAACGAAGCTTTTAGGAAGAGAATGTTGTGCGAAAAGTCGCCTTCTTTCAGCCGCCATTGGTAGTGTTTAACGGATGACCTTTCTTGGCCATTTTTCTTCAGATTGACGATAGCTCCCTTCCACTGTCATACCATAATCAAGAGAAAATCCCATCGCATTCGAAACCTAATTAAACCACAATATAATATCGAAACGCACAATTTACGTGTCGGTGTCGGTCTATCTTGGCGGCTTTCTTCGCGGCGCTGGCGCCAGTCATTAGAAAGGTAGCACTGATGTATTGCCCAACGTCACTCCCCCTTCTCTCCTCTCGTAGCCCCCGGCCCCTTGTGGCGTGCGCCGGCGCAGCGAGAGTTCTGACAGAGATGGACCCAGAAGGTGCAATTCATGGAAAGTTTGCTACGAAAGTTACAATGCTGATTATGTATAATTTTTTTTGTCTCCATGGTGCTGCATGGTTAGATGTAATAGAACAATCCTCATTGTCTGTGTGAGATAACTATGAGCCTACAGCACTTCTCCACATAGCTAAGTCCCTACCAAGGAAGTGAAGACCTCCCTAGAAGGAAGTTCTCAAGTTCAAACTCTTGGTCAATTTCTGGTTTTCGTGGTCCGCAATATTTACCCAAATTCAGAAACGGCTTTCTTATGCAATAATATTCAAATACAATGCTAAGCCTAGTCTGGTGTTACCTTATACTTTATTAAGTGTCCAATGCAGTGGCGCTTCTGCAGCTGCATACCTGTATAGTTGTGTTTCGATATAATCACGTTTATTGATTTGATAATAAGCTTGTCCCTTTTCTTGTCGCATAATGATATACGTGTCGGTTAGGTGAAATACTTCGGAGCCGTTTTCAAATGCGACCTTGTTGGTTGGTTTCGGCAGTTGATTGTAGAATAGCTGGAGCTGCTTTAAAATGATTTAATTTTGTTTCATTCAGTACGTAAACAGTATTTAAAATGTAAAAACTTCAAACATTGAAGTTAAGTATCCCAGTATTACTAGGAAGTTCCATCAGTTTAGACCACTATATGTAGGTATCCTTCATGTTATCACAAAATAATGGTAATAAATACAGTTTAAAATGTATACTTGGCTATGTACCTACCTATTGTATATACACTGATGAAATGATGACGTTAAATTATAACAATATTGCATCAGCTAACGATAAACGATATTGTGGTCACGTGATGTTATTACTATTTAAAGATTTCAATGTTAAATTTATTTCTTTGAAAGTTTCGTAAAAAATAAATTTTAGGGTATCTGAACCTGTAATTGTTCCACTACAGGGTAACTCTCACACAGAGAAGAAACAAGAAATCATTAGGCTAGCACGCTGTGACGCCAATTCCAGACTTGGATTTCTCAAATAACTCACTTAAAAAATAATTTAGAATATCCAGACAAACCCACGCACATTCACAGTTCAGCACCCACCCACATACGCACCCTTTCCCCCCTTATATATAGCATAAACAAGCCATCATAACAAACGGAGGGTAGGCCAACATTTCTCCGAGAAATTAATATACCGTCGAAATAAGTCGTAATATGTTGTTACGTACGATATTAAGTCATGTTCGTTAAGGAAAAGAAAGAAAGAAAGAAGAAATAAAAAAGCTCCTCATAAGTACTTCTGTTATTAAAGAAAAGATAACGTGATATTGCTGCTACTCGAGTATTCATATGCAAAAGTTTTTGCGCTCTGAAATAATTCTTTCCTGGAATTGCCTTCATTATAAATGTGGTTTAGCAACAAGTTAGAGCTGAGGACTTTATTTGCCATACCTATTTAGGTACACTATTTTTCAAATTTCTGTGTTATATAAGGACCATTCCATTTCTTCCGTAGAAGGCGACTAAGAGACTTTCTACAGAACGGGCAGCAGTGTTCTCTATGCATTTTACCAACATACTGCAATCGTCAACCCGCCCGCCAAGCGTGTTCTTTCGGTTGAAATTATGAATATGATTTTTCAGTGATGGTCTACTCTATATAGACGTTTGATCGTGCAGATAATTATCAAATGTAGAAAACTCAATTAAATACACGACAGGAATTAAGCTCTACTACAACCATTTTTTTTCTCCCTTTCTCAGTATAGTTTGTAAGTGCTGATGAAATGTAACTTGTGATGACGGATTCAAGTAAGTACCTAACATATAATCTGTACCTAAATTTCCTAGTGTCTATATATGTTGTGGATTTTTCATTAACAAGCTTTATATGTGTACACATAGACATGGGAGAGGCAGGTCTCTTATTAGGGTATCTCCATACTGAAAGGCATCTCAAATGTATTTGCTCAAACCTGTTGATTACGAATTAAGGAAACTTATAAACTGCTGAACATCACCCGCCCGGGAGAAAGCTTAAAATCGTGTAGAAAAACTTACATTTTAAGTAGAATAAAGAAAAATTAAAAGGCAATATTTAACTTTCCTTAGTACAAAACTGTATTAATCATTGCTAAGTTGGTATATTCCCTTATATTTAACAAAATTACTTAATTATAAGTTTCAAGTGATGCTTAAAGTTAAGTTAGGTGTGTAACACAGATTGGCGTTGAAACATATATTTTATGCCGTCCATATATTTTGGCTGCGTAGATATTGCACTTTTCTATGAAAGAGCTGATTTCTTTTTAATAACTGCAGATTTTTTTTTACGCTAGAGGGTCCTAGAATCATGTGCTAAACTTATGATTATTAGTTAGTTTAAATTTCGATATTCTTGCAAATATTTTTTAATCTTTAGACTATTCATTTATGGACTAAGTTACTAGCAGACACAACAACATTACTCATGCCCCACGATACGAAATGAAGACATGGTCTATGTACATTATTTACATAACAATATGTATATAACAAGTACCTATATTGTATTGTTGTTATTTTAGGACTTAGCAACCGATGTTTCTCGACAGTGTGTTTAACGAATATCTTTAAGAGACAAATATTAAGTATAATGTTTTCTTTGATATTTTCATTATTTATGTTGGAGGACGATTGAAGCTATTTATATACTGATACAGTATCGTATTCTAGGGGTTATTAATTTGGACACAAATACATAATACTACTTAAAACAAACTATTTTACCTATCTATATATATAAACGTGACTGATTGACTGACTGATATATCAACGCACAGCCTAAACCGCTGGTCTTAGAGACTAATATAAACTAGTAATAATAAAAACCACGATATCTCTCTTGATATCTATTAGTCTACAGATAATACTGTGAAGGTATAGGTACCCGAGCGCTTTCTATTTAATAAGACTCATTTGAATAACTTTCAGTTTATTAATAACACGTCATATTTCTCTTACACTTAACATAAATACCCAAGAGCATTTCACAATTTCAGGTGTATAAACTTTTTCTACAACAACTTTGAAACAATCTTCCTTGAAGGATATCCGCAAAGTTATCGAGCGAACACAGTGGCTCCCTCTAGTGCCGCTAAAAAATTACGAACAATAATAAAAATAAACAAGTAAGTGTATAAATTAGGGAGGCCGCACAAAAAAATCGTTTGTTTCTTACAAAGACATAAAAACTTGTGCGGTGTACTTTTCTCCTATTTTTCTTGTAGGGCTGACACTGAGAAAAAGTTAGCCTATTTAAAAAAAATATTTAAGCTCTCTTGTTTTCTACGTGATCATGCACATTTAATATTTAAACCACCCACTCAAACTCCTACCGAATGGTCCCGAGTTGAAAAATCCTCTTCAAAGTCCCTACAGCTTCTAAGGTGCTCTTCTGTTTATCAGTCAACTACGGAACTGTTTTAAATATGTATAAGTAGAACTAGATAACCAAAACACAGCGTTATTCAAATATGTGAGGCACGTATTTTTTCGCCTGACCAGAATCAACCCCTCTCAAATAATGTTAGCGGCCTCACCCTCTTTAGATTCAAAACCCCGTGGCCTCCCTCGGGCTACGGGCTCGCAAACTCAAATTACAAATTCAATAAGTCCGCTTATTTTGCTGGCAAATAATAATAACAAACGTTAGTTGAACTCTTTAGCTGCGCAGATAATAGAATACTTAGAACGCAATCTGTTGTTGTAAATAAGTCGAAACAACCAAAGCTTATTCGATTTACTTGGAAGTTGCAGAAATATTGACGAAACCAGAAAAGAGAATTTCTTGAAATAAAAGTATGTTATTCAATAGCGATCTTCTCGAGCATGTACTTAGCTGAATAGCTGAATAAATTCTCCGGCTATGACGCAGTGGCTTCTTTACACTAACTTCTTTCTTCTTTAACTAATAAAATGAATAGAATGAAAATAATTTTATTTCACCCAAGTAATTTTTACACTAGAAATAGCCTGTGAGAAAGGCTAGAAGATGACTGCCAAATATGCATGGCAGAATGGTCCCACTTACATCATATCGTCCTTCTTAAGGAATTAGCTTTTTATGGCACCCCAGTATGCGTAATAGGGTGGTGCTTGGTGGGGCCTCCTCAGCCTTGCTATAAACCTATTTGCAGGTCTTAGCCTGCCTTGAATCTAAGGCATAAGTAATTCTGCTCTACCCGATGCCAGCCCTGGCAGTTCATTACTTAAAGGCGGTGTAGTCAAAGTCCCCGGAAGGCTAAGTTGGCGTAGTCTCCGGCTGGCTAAGTTGGCGCAGTCTTCGTTTGCTCTCGGCACACCTGACTGATAACCGACTCCGCAGGGAGGGGTGCTGTAATATGGACCTTGTTTGTAGTTTCACATAACGTCGTATGTCTTGTTCGTCTGAGTTTCTTTTATTGGGCGACTTGAATAAAGTAGAGATAATAAAACACAAAAGGTAGAGTGTACGAAAATACATTATGTAACCATGTGTGCTGAGGTCATATCAAGGGTTGAGTAAATAACTAACCAAAATCAAACGTGGTTTTTAAAAGATCCAGATTTTAGTGATAAGACCGCCTGTGTCACCCTATGTAAATTTTATACATATATTAATATTTTTATGGTGGTAGATTTGAAATATTCTATTCTATTCCATTCTAATCAATTGATATTACTGCTGTCATTAATGCCTCATTCAGGAACTACATTAATTATTTGTGAAATGCATGAAATTCAGACGACGCGACGTGATCTCAAGAGGCGTTTCCATTTTGAAACCCTTTCAAGATCTTCTGCTCTCTGGCACGATGTTGCGATTGCATCTAAAAAGTCAGTTTACATCATAACTACGAGCCCATATCTGTACAATATCTCCATAATGATTGACTGCCTCGCACCGGAGGACATAAAGCTATCACAGTGTTTGTTACCACACAACGGAACGTAACTCGATGGAATATTTATTTTCTGACACCATAAAAACATTTCCATAGATGCAGCGACCAACTTGGAGTACACTTGACGACAAAGGTGGGATTATTTATGCCTGCAATATCTTCCTCTAGAATACATCATTTGTTAGGAGATTAATGTTTAGAGTCTAAGATGAAGGCCTGATGCAGCTCTGTGTTTACAAGGATCGTGAGGAATCTGTTTTCTAAAGTTCCAGTAAGTAAAAATGGTATATATTTTACAGACCTTTCCTTATATGAAGTGGTAGGTTTGTTTAATAAGGCATGCTTGTAAATCAGAAATATAATACGTTTTAAAAACAAAAAATACCATAAACGTGTACCACATCAATCAATTCCCTTCAATTAACAATCCACCCTTTATTTCTATCATGATCAAACATAACATAACAAACAGAGAAGCTATCACCCAATGATAAATGACGCAACAAAATCGATTAATAAAATAAAATCAATCACTTGTGTGCCTGAGTGTCCGGCACCTCGCGTCATAACTTTCAGTTGACACGCCCACCCACACATCCCTGTGTTTACACAACCATACACACGCACACACACACACGTACATACACGCGTGCTGGGGTGGTCGACTTGGTAAATATAACCAATTAGGAAACTACTGTTTTTGGGGATTCTCTTTCTTAACGGTTGTTAAAAACAGTTATGGTGGATTATGAAATCATGGAGGTAAAAGATATTTTTGTCTGTTTTCAGCTAAAAATATGGTACCCCATCGTTTTTATCTGTGAGGTAACAGCTTCCGCACGTTCCTGTTGATAAAGTCGTTCTGTGAAATCTGATTTCCCTTTGGGGTTGCTGTTCGAAACGAAAAAGAAACAAATTCTGGATGAAGAAACAATTCCTATGTCAACGACCGATGTTGCTAAGCAGTGCCAAAAATTGTGCTTCTGTAGAAATGCTTGGATGCAAACCGTATGCTTACAAATTGCTAATAACAAAATAGCAAAACATCTTCTGGATAGGTATGTAGGTGTGTATTGTATTCTGTGAATATTCCGTCTTTATTTAGAGACAAAACGGCGAGAAGTTCCCCGAATTTCGGATGAAGAGTTAGGTCCTTAAGCAAAGTAAATCAGTGAACGCTTTAGTTATATGCTCTTTTCCAATGACTTGATGCAAAAAAAAAAAAAAAACAATTAGTAAGAGAACATCAAGCCAGTATTCCCCGAAGATTTAGGTACCACGTAAAGGGGGTGAGAGCCTGTTGCCCTCGTCTGGGCACATATCCAGACTTCACCACTTTGCCACTAAGAAAGTCAGATGGAAAACTCCAATAGCACTTTCCCTTTCCTGGGAATCGAACCCTCATGAGCACCACTAGACCAAAGAGTTTTTCCTTGTCTAAGTGGCACGTGAATGTCCCATGCTTGCCCTGCATGTTATTACTAACTACGTAGTTCCACTACTATTGTAATTCATGCACCATTGTACTGATAAACTGCGCATGATATTATTACGATTCAATTAAGAAATGTGTCATTATTACGATTTAAATAGTCTCCACGTTTATACTTGTGAGATAAACTGACTTATCTACAGAGACTAATCTAGACAGATAGTCTCGTCGAACGGCTCTATCGTTATAACGATGACCTTGAGTATGAGGAAGTGGGTGGCAAAAAAAAACTAAAATATAGAACCAAAGGTATACTACTTGCTAAATAAATAACAGACACCTAAAGTTATCATAACATCAGTATTATGGGTATAAATGGGTATTATTAAAGCTAACTCAAAAACACTAAACAGAACTTGAGCAAATTTATATGGGACCACTCGACAAGCAAAAATCAAAATGGTTTATAAATGATAGTCCTGAGATAACAAAAACATTAAAAAAAATACAACCGTATTGAGAATGTACTCCTTTTTTTGAAGTTGGTGGAAAAAAGAATAATTCCAGTAAAGATGATATTCATCTTTTAGGTGAGAAGATTTAATAGTCAAAATAAAAGTAATAGAGGGCTTTGGGCATACTTTTTATTTTTTTTATTTTTTCTGGATTGTTAATCATCAAATGACTTCTCCCGCTTTGGGCGGAGCGGGAGGGCGTGTCAGACTTTTACTGACTAAAATCCACCCATGTTCCTTCAGTTGCCCATGTGCCAGGGTCACGGTATCTCTTTCGAACAATCTCGCGACCCTGGCAGGCGTCGGTCCTAGCAGACCCCTTGAGTGCTGCTGACATCTCTTTGAGGCGCGCGTGGAAGACTACGCGCCGTCGACCCGAGCCTGGTCCTTACCGGGCGGCGAGCTACCCATTGCTCGCCGCCCGCAAGCTCGCGCCTACGGTGGCCGGGAGTCCGCTATAGACTCCCGACGCCCGGGGCGTCTCCTCCTGCGGCGGCTAGGGACGTGAGGGCGCAGAGACTGCCACTCCCTCACGCGCCCCGCCTCCTCCTTCGCGAGCATTACTGCTTCGCAGAAGGAGGTGACGGCTTCCCATGCCCTCTCGCTCCGTACCATGGCTCGCACCAGGGTCGGACGCGAGAGGTCGCTGCCGCCGATCGCCTCCACGAGGACACGGCGGTGCTCCGCCCAGGCAGGGCACACCTCCACCGTATGCTCTACCGTGTCCTCCAGACGATCCTCGCAGTGGAAACACCCGGGCGTTTCCTCCCGCTTTATCTTGAACAGGAACCCACCGAAGCACCCATGCCCGGTGAGAACCTGCGTCAGGCGGAAGGTGAGGACGCCGTGGCGCCTCTCTATCCACTCCTCAAAGAGGGGACTTACCGCCGCAATTGTGGCGTGCCCGGCGCTGGGTTGCGACAATCGTACTCGCCATGTCGCCATGAGATCCTGCCGGAGCTCTGTCCGCCGTGCCGCGATTTGTCGCGGCAGCGGAGTTTCGCCCCGGCGTTTCGCCTCCTCGCGCCACTCCCACATGTGGGCGAGGACCTTTGCCTCCAGATCCCATGGCGGCACTCCGGCAAGGAGGCTCGCGGCTTTGGGCATACTTCAGATTGCAACTGAGAGATGGGTGCCAGTGAGACAATGGGCTTCAGACACTTGAACTTTTCACTAAAACTTGACAATACAAGTGGCTGAGTTTACGGGTATATGTGTATGTTGTATTGCCCACTGGATGGCAATTGCAACAGCACTGTTTATAAAGTGACAATGAACCCACTACACCCAGGTAAAAATGTTGTTATTTCGATAGCATCCATTTTTCCGCATTGAAAATATTGTACTTTTATTTATGCTTTGACTCTTTCTCCTCTCTTCAGTAATCAAGAGCATAAATAGTCCATAAATAAGTATTATAGTATACATTTGCTTTCCAAGCCAGAGACACTTACAAGCATCATTGATTTTTACAACTTCCTTCGCACCGTGCTGATGCTATGTTGTAGTTCTTCTTCTCAACCGATATTTAGGCACCATTCCGTGGTCACGGAACGATAACTCATTCGTTACTATTTATGTTTATGTAAAGGTATATAATTATGTATAAAGAGGTCAAATTACCGGGCGCCGTACGGTCTCGGTGTGAAGTGCCGTAAATAAAATAAAATAATAAAATAGTGTTTTATTGCAGGCAAAATATCCAAATACAAAATGTATAGTAAAAAACAAAAAATTAAAACATAGACGTACGTATATCCATAGTCTTCAAAAAAATCTCTCATTTTTTGCTCCCGCTTAGGTGAGCAGAAATACAGTGCACAAATGTAAGAATTGCCAAGTTGCCTGAGTAAACCCTCGAAATGCTGTTACTGGAGCGTCTCAACCTTTGCTAAAAAGACGTGACCCTCGACCTCATGATGGCGTAAAAGTCCGAGACTCTCACTTCGGCAAACATGCTCGAGGCACTATAGAATTAAAACGAACCTAAACTACACAATAAAATGAAAGTATTTCCAAGTATTTTTTTTAATACATCTGGCTTCCATAATCAGCATAATTTTTCTGCTGTTACACAGGCCTCCTCTCTGTGAGCAGGGTTGTAATCCACAACGTGGGTCCAGTGATGATTGGTGTGCACTTTGAAATGAATATTATTTCAACATTGCTCATTAAAAGATTAGATCTAATTGACCAAATTATCTTTGTATGTGGTAGTAGTTTCTGCCCACGACTTCGTCCGCAAGAAATTTCTTGTTCTCCCCTCCCTGTCGCATCGCATCGCCTGCTTTATTGCATTACTTCATTTTCGCTCACCGTTCTTTCCGAATTTTTTGTTCTTTTTATCGGTTTGTTTTCCTAACGTGATGTTAAATGAATTGGGTTATAATTTTTTTTTCTTGGTAGTTGACATTCAAACTCTCTAAACGATTGCTTAATCATGGGATTCTGTATTCTCGTGTTGACAGACACAAATAAATATTCCTAAGTAAAACTAAAATATAGCTGAAAAGAAGTGTTCTTTGTCTCTTCATATTTGAGTATAAATAAAATTTTATGACTGTTATCGTTTCCGTAAATAAAGCCTGTTTCTTGTAGCTATAGTTGGTCCAAGGCTATCACTACGGACTCGCCTAGAGGGGTTATCGGCGTCACCTGGCTATCAGCCGGGCCCCCGCCAAACATATCGTTATAGTGTATGTTTGTGTGTGTGTGTATGTGTTGTTTTGAAGAGGTCATCTTAGTCTTCAGTGTTACTGCGATGTTCAGGTTCAGTTCCTTTATGACCGTGTATCATAATATACTACAAAAAAACGAGTGTTTTAATACCTAATTATTTGCTGTTTCATACACTACATTATCTACTTTCATATGTTGGGATTAACCTAGTAAATATAACATTAAAGTCAAAAGTGTAAGAAATAGTTTAATAATGCCATACAAGTGGCGCGCCCCGCATATACATTCCATTTTCTAGAAGAAAAATAATTACATAATAGAAACTCCTTGGTGACATTAAGCTTCTCGGATTTTGCGTACTTGGTAAAAAAAAAACATCATTTAGTTACAGAAAAAGAGTTTTATTATTATTCTATTTTCAAATTTCCATATCGCGTTTGTAAAGTATGTCAATATAAACTCGTTTAAGTTTATAATACGAATTTTACGATATGAGAGTAATTAAAAGATGTTTTTACATGTCTGACGTATAAGAAAATGTATAATAATTTCTGCTTTTCCATAAACCTAATTGTAGGAGAAACGCAGTATTTCCACATGGAATATTCCTCCCCTAAGTAAATCGACTCAGTCAGCAGAAACATAACGCTATAATTACTGACATAAGCAGAACACGTGGCAGCTAATTGATGCGCTGTCGGTCTGTCCGTAACATTGTATGTGTCATGTATGTATGTATGTGTGTGGGGATGATTGTGTTACTACCCGCGGCTATGTCGGCTGAGATCGGTACTCCCGAAGGATTTGCCCAATGTGAAGCGGTGCCATGTTTGCGCTTCGTGTGTTTATTTAGGTTTTGAGAGACATCCTCTGAAGTTCAGAAGTGGGAGTGAGGAGTTAACATAAGCGGCTTCTATCGATTTAATCAGTCCTCATGTCTTATCCTGTGCGGGCAAATTGATCTGGCATTGTAAATTATGGGCTAGTCAGCAAGTCGAGTCTGTGCATTCAGTGCTACCGAACTTTGGGGACAAAAGTTTCTATGCATCGTCATTAATGGAGGTTCTGGCCAGCTCATGTCTGTTGAACTGGAAGTAGACGCCAACATAATTATGTACATAGTTGGAAAACCTAACGGTTTTATTACAAAACATGTTTTTTCGTTGCTCATGGTAAAGAAAAACATGGTTTAATTTAAACCATCGAGCCTGTTTTTGAAATAAGAACGTAACATAAATAATGATACAGTTCCTTAAACAAAACCGGCAACTTAGTCTGGTATCAGGTTGACAATTTTGTATTTAGAATTTCACCAAAATTGGCATGAAGTTCGAAATTCAAAAACTGGCTCAAAGGGATAAAGGTATAAGACGAAATGTGTATGAGTTACAAAATTATTTTTCACATGTCAATGAACAATTGATTTTATTAAACTATCTTCCCATATCTGTAGTTTCCAACATAACCGCTAGCAATAAATAAAAATTTCCAGAACATTCTTCAAAGGACGGGCATTTACAAGGACATGCGCAAACGCACGTGGATTAATAGTAATTGTAGCTATTATCATGTATATACATATGTATTATATAGGTAGTTATCGCTGTGTTGTGTGTCATGTAGTATCTACTTGTTATGTAGTATATAAGTGATATTATATCGTCCAAGGCCGCACGTGTTGGGTTATGTAAGGCACATCTGTGTTACTGTTTGTTTGTGTTCTATTTACACTATTCATTTCAGGATAAGTAGAAGTGGACTTTGGACGTATACCTACTTAGTTATATAACTAAATAAGATATCTTACTATTTGGTATTTTTAGGGTTTAAAGTCTGAGAGAGACGACGACATGACGACTTAAACAAACTTTTTTACAAAAAAAAAAAAAAAAACAACCGACTTCCTTAAAAACACTACAAAGTGAAAAATAACTTTAATTTCGGAAGTCGGTGGCAAAAAAACCATAAATACAGATCCTAAGACACCGACTTCTGAAATTAAAGTTATTTTTCACTTTGTAGTGTTTTTAAGGAAGTCGGTTGTCTTTTTTTTGTAAAAAAGTTTTTATTTTATAATTTTTAGTTGTGGTATCCACCCCGCACTAATTCCAAACAAACAATGCATATTTATGCGATAGCAGAAATCGCGGTTGATTTGCTGTTATTTTTTAAAGAGTTCCGGTGTCTGTCTTCTGAACTCATCATCAGATCTAATATGGGACCATTTTGGAATAAACCCCATTCGAAAAAAAAAAGAATTTTGCAAATCCGTCTATATATGACGGAGTTATGGCCGAACATACATAAAAAAAAAAACATATAAACATCCGAATTGAGAACCTTCTCCTTTTTGAAGTCGGTTAAAAATGAGTTGTACGAACAGTAAATTAATGTAGAAAGTGGACAACATCTGCATGCGTAGCAATTAGCAACGTCGACGTACGGTGGTCATCCGTAGAAATGGGTTTTGTCGACGGAAGAATAGACAAAATTACAGATTGTGGAAATATTAAAGACAGATTAAAGATTGTAGAAAGATTTGTACTGTTTTATGCTGGCGTAGCATGACAATTCTATCTCTATTCTACCAAGAATAGACAAACTTCTTTCTATGGTGGTCATGCTACGCGTGCTGGGGGATTTATTTGTCAGGTTTTTAGGGTTCCGCACCTCAAAAGGAAAAAGCGGAACCCTTATCTATAATATCCCAACCCTTATTATAACCACTTTGTTGTCCGTCCGTCCGTCCGTCCGTCCGTCCGTCCGGCCGTCCGTCCGTCTGTCAAGACCCTTTTTCTCAGGAACGCGTGGAGGTATCAAGCTGAAATTTATATCAAATACTCAAGTCTACTGTCTCTTGAAGCTGTGAAAAAATCTAACTTCTCAGCTAACGCAATCAAAAGATATAGCCGTTTATGCCGCAAATTTCCGCAAATTTTAGAAACTCGCAAGGGAATCAAAACCTAAAGCGTACTTGCAGTCGATCTAGAATTTTGAAATTTGGTACGAAGCGACGTCTTATAGCACAGATAAAGGAAAAATTACGAAAACCATAAATTTTTAGTTACATCATTTAATAAAAATATTTTTAATAATTTTAAAGGTACTACAACGTTTTTACGGAACCCTCGGTGCGTGAGTCCGACTCGCACTTGGCCGGTTTTTATTTGTGTAAGTATATTGCAATTAAATGAAAGGAGGTTTAAAAGTCATATTAAAAGTACACTTTGTAAACGAGCTTATTACAAATTAGAGGACTACATCCAAGATAAGAACGCTTGGAAACATGCTGGTCTCGCTCCATAGGACAGTCTTAGAGTTTATCAAACTAGTTGCTAACTTAATTGTGTAGATAATATTTATTTTTTCTTCTATGACACTGTTTTACATTCTGTAATTACTGTAACTCACACACTGACAGTTTATATGGGTAGTTCATATAATTGTTTTTTTATTTTTTTTTATTTAACTGCTTTTGTTAATTTATTTTTATTTTCTTTTAATTTAATTTGTTGTGTATATGTATCATTTGCATCGTTGTATATGTAAGCGGGCACGCCCTTTATGCCTGGAGGCTTTAGTAAGGTTTTAAGTTCTGTTTACGATTTTGTTTCATTATTCATTTCAGCTTGAGTTTAGTTTTCAATGTTTTGTTGGTATAATGGCGTGTGCTAGCTGACATATGGCGAATAATGTATGTTTTGTTTTATTATATTAATAACTTATACAATATTGTATAGAATCAAGTTCTTCTAACTTAACAGACAGCAGTGCTGCTGGGGAGTTTGTTCCGCCACTTCTTCTTCCCAGCCAAAGCACTAGGAAGTGTCGAGGGGCGGGCGTTTTGGGGGGACTGTCTTATGTGACTTTGACGTTCAAAAAGTGCTAACTCTCAGCCTAGTTTGAATAAATGACTTTTGATTTTGATTTAGGTTTTGTACAAACATTTTATACGTCAGATATATTTTTTTAAACTATATGAGATTGGCGTTTCCTATTAGTCAGATATAGAATAAAGAACTCTGAGAATAAAGGCCGAAACAAACTTAGAGGTCTCTGTCTCTTTCAAAGACCAGACATAATCTTCAGCCGTACCATGTAGACTTATGTCTGAAATGGTATTTTGAGGAAAGAACCATACCTACAGATTTACTAGAACTGTCCAGTCAGTGCACACATTTGTCAGTAATCGTTACAATACCAATGAAAGGACATGAGTAGGTAGTATAAGTTAACAGAGTTTCATGATAATTAATTAATTGTTTTATTGCATTTTCGTGTTAGTACCTGTGAGGAATGGTCAAAATCAAAAAATCAAAAGTCATTTATTCAAACTAGGCTGAGAGTCAGCACTTTTTGAACGTCAAAGTCACATAAGACAGTCCCCCCAAAAACGCCCGCCCTTCGACACTTCCTAGTGCTTTGGCTGGGAAGAAGAAGTGGCGGAACAAACTCCCCAGCAGCACTGCTGTCTGTTAAGTTAGAAGAACTTGATTCTATACAATATTGTATAAGTTATTAATATAATAAAACAAAACATACATTATTCGCCATATGTCAGCTAGCACACGCCATTATACCAACAAAACATTGAAAACTAAACTCAAGCTGTTGGTCCTCCAGTTAGTTAAAAACCTAAAACTTCTGTTATTTCAATTTAAGGAAAGAGCTTTAATAATTGTATTGAGCGTGTGATTTGTGCAGAATAAACAATTTTTCTCTTTTCTTCTTCTTCTTAGCATGGCGATAAGAAGAAGAAGAAGAAGAAGAAAAGAGACTATTTTTTTTGTTTCAGTTTTTCTTACTAAAATAGTCGAACCGTATATAAAAAGAATAAACGTAGATGTTATAAGTAGTATACAAAGCCCACTACTCAGTAATGGCGAGGACGGCGGCATCGTTACACTAATGACGTGAACCCATTCTTAGCATAAAAATATGGAGCTCTGTTTACCCCTCTGTGAAAATAACAACAACAGGAATAATTGCTATGTTGAACCCCACATTGATAGTTATCTTTCTTTTATTAATATCTTATTTTCGTGTGGCTGAAAAGGTTGATGTTAAATATCGTGTTATTATAAAAGTTGGATAATAAAGTTCGAATCATAAATCTTTGACAGTCGTTACAGTCATCAAAAGCCCGAAAGTCTGATTACCAGTCTTACCAAGGGGTATCGTAGTACCCAGTAACTGGGTTGTGGAGATCAGATAGGCAGTCGTTCCTTGTAAAATACTGGTACTCAGTAGCATCGAGTAAGACTGGAAGCTGACCCCAACATAGTTGGCAAAAGACTAGGCAGCTGATGATGAATTAAATTTGAATCAGCTGATGATTTATTCTGTAAAAATCACATCGTGAAATCTAAGGTGTGCTGAGTTTGAACTGAGCGGTCAATAGTGCTAATCCTACCATCAGTGGCCCTAGTGTGAGTTTCTTTTAACCATCTCGACTTCCGCGTTCGGCGCTCCGATTGGGCCTGGATTAGTGCAGGGCCAATCGGAGCGCTGAACGCGGTCCACACGTAAAGTCGAGATGGTTAAAAGAAACTCACACTAGGGCCACATTTGGAATGAGAGCTTACTTCACCCAGGTTTTCACGGTGAGTTTTTTTCACAGAATAGATCGGCTGAAATATTACTTTGATGCATGATAACTTGATAAGTTATTATTGCCTTGTTATTGTTTTGTTGTTAGGGTTCCGCACCTCAAAAGGAAAAAGCGGAACCCTTATAGGATCACTTTGTTGTCCGTCCGTCCGTCCGTCCGTCTGTCAAGACCCTTTTTCTCAGGAACGCGTGGAGGTATCAAGCTGAAATTTATATCAAATCCTCAAATCTACTGCTCCTTGGAGCTGTGAAAAAATCAAACTTCTAAGCTAACGCAATCAAAAGATATAGCCGTTTATACCGCAAATTTCCACAAATTTTCGAAACTCGCAAGGGAATCAAAACCTAAAGGGTACTTCCAGTCGATCTAGAATTTTGAAATTTGGTACGAAGCAACATCTTATAGCACAGATAAAGGAAAAATTGCGAAAACCATACATTTTTAGTTACATCTTATTATAAACAGAACAAAACACAGACAGAAATAAAACCAAGCCAAGAAACAAAACAGAACTACGACTCGATTGTCGTGACGGGTGAACTTTTACTTATATACCTACAGGTTTGTACGGAACCCTCGGTGCGCGAGTCCGACTCGCACTTGGCCGGTTTTTTTTTTGTTAATATGTATTAGTAGGTATATAGTTATTGTTTTTTTATTATTTATGCATTGTGTTTTATGGACCTTAGTTGCCTGAAATAAAAGATGTATTGTTTTTCATATTTTGTAAAGATAAATATAATTATGTGTGTTAAAAACTGAATATGTTACCAACATAAATTCAACCAAATACTAACATGCGTACGTGAGTACGGTTTCAATGACATAACTTCGTGTGTAGTTTTCCTTAATTTAGCTTATTGTCCTAGTTCACCTATTAATAGAAATAAATTAAATCCAAATGTTTTGTTGTGTATTGAAGACAATAAGTCTGGCATCATGAATCACATCGTTTGTCGACAGATAGCGAGCAGAGGGAGTGCCTCTACTGTGTATTATGTACTATTGTATACAACACACGTGTTAAGTACAGTCATGCGGATCAGTATATAAATACTTATTAAAATGTAAAAAAACAGATTTTCTCGTGGAATAACGATGGCAACTTTGAGAAAAGTCCTTTATCATAATAGTAATAGGTTTCAAAATGTTCATGAAAAAATGAAATAACAATTGATACATTGAGAGATGTTGAAAAAAAGTTGCAACATGTTGTCGTGAAGAAATAGATAAATAGATAAATCAACAGCCTATAATGTTCCCACTGCTGGGACACAGGCCTCCCCTCGGTGAGTACAAACCTGTAGGTATTCACGGTTTATGCATACGGTTTATATTTATTAAATTAAATGGTTTCTTTTTAATTTTTATATTTCAGTTGATTGAATGAAAGGTAAATTGCGGTTGACGATTTATGACGTATTAAAAAAAACTACTAACTAGATCTCGTTCAAACCAATTTTCGGTGGAAGTTTACATAGTAATGTACATCATACATTTTTTTTAGTTTTATCATACTCTTATTTTAGAAGTTACAGGGGGGGGGGGGACACACATTTTACCACTTTGGAAGTGTCTCTCGCGCAAACCATTCAGTTTAGAAAAAAATGATATGAGAAACCTCAATATCATTTTTGAAGACCTATTCATAGATACCCCACACGTATGGGTTTGATTAAAAAAAAATAATTGAGTTTCAGTTCTAAGTATGGGGAACCTCAACATTTATTGTTTTTTTTCTATTTTTGTGTGAAAATCTTAATGCGGTTCACAGAATACATCTACTTACCAAGTTTCAACAGCATAGCTCTTATAGTTTCGGAAAAAAATGGCTGTGACATACTCGGACAGACAGACAGACATGACGAATCTATAAGGGTTCCGTTTTTTGCCATTTGGCAACGGAACCCTAAAAATGAAAGAAAAAACAGAAACAACACAGCTGAAAAAATAATATATATCAAATACTTAGAACTTTGTAAATCTAGATGCTAATTTATATGAATAAGTGAAATGTAAATATTATATGTTAAGAAATTAAAAGGCTTTTTATTTATTTATTTGTTTACATAATTATAAGTTGTCGTGACTGTACTGTACATACTGCGTATATATGTCATGTGTATGTAAAGTGATTGTTATGTAAGACGAAGAGGTACGGAGGTGTTGTCAATTGCTTCTTTGTTTGGGATGATTCATTTGGCTCGGTTTACTTCACTTTATGGTGGTTTTGAATAAGTATGCTGATGAAGTAATACAAAGAGCACGGTGGGATATCGTTACGAGAACTTTAACCATGGATTCAGTACAATGACTTGTAGACTCTTCAGCCTTCAAATTTGTTTCCTTCCTTTTTAGGGTTCCGCATTTCAGTCGACAAAAACGGAACCCTTACAGGATCGCTTCACTATCCGTATGTCTGTCTGTCAATATCCTTGATCTCAGGAACGAGTGGAGGTATCAAGCCGAAATGATCAAATACTCAGGTCTGCTACCCCTAAGAGCAATGAAATAACAAACTTCTAAGTGATCGTTATCTAAAGATAAGGCTGTTTATGGCGCATATTTTGACGCTCGCAAGGGAATCAAAACCTATATAGGGTACTTTCCGTTGAACTAGAATCACGAAATTTTACAAGAAGCGATGTAGAAGCTATATAGTAGGTACAAGTAAAGGAAAAATCCGAAAATCATTTTGTAGTAACATCACAAAATAATTACTTTTCTGCGATTATAAACTTATTTCCAGTTGGTATACCTACTAACGGTAACCTATGTCGATGTATGAAGGCAACCGTTTTCCAACGGAAAAGTTAAGTTACAGTAAAAGAAATGTGTTTCTTTGTGTGGTGTAACTTAAATATTGTACAGCGATACGGGACCCTTTGATACGAGCTTCCGTCCACCAGGTATAGAATGAAAAGAGGAATAGGTATTGTTTTTATTATTTATTTGAATTTTTAATTAAACTGCCTGAATGCACGCATGCATGCATGTAACACCCTAGTATCCGATGAGCAATATTCTCGCTAATTAACTCTGTGGTCTATATTTAACGTGCTACGGTTGATACGATTCCAAAAATAAGTTAATGCGCATTTAAAGTAATCAATTAATCCAGTTTATGTCCGGAAGCGGTTCGGTGGCATCCACCGCGGCATCCTGCGCCGGCGACGGTGCCATGGGAGGCAGGAGCCATGAGCCATGAGCCGTGATAGTCGGGTAGGTTGCGGTTTGATCGCAATACTGATGGACAACTTTCTTTTAAAACTTCCCTTGTTAAGAAATCAAAATTGGCACAGTGACGCGCAGTTGGTGATTGAGTTGTAGGAGATGGGTTCTGTTCCTGTATGTTTAGTTTCTTGAGAACAATTCAACAATTTTGACACTAACCACAACGCGCATTCTTTAACTCTTTTTCCATTTTCTCTCCCACTCTATTTTCTCTTTATTGTGCACGTGACAACCTCCTCTACAGTCCTTCGATAACTTATCAATCCGCGGCTAGAACACAGGTCTTGAAAATATGTAAATACCAACGACCTTGCTACTACAAAACGAACTGACGCAAGACCTGGAAGAATATCGTAAAACGAAATAATTAACTGGCCTATCTTACAATTAACATAACTGGTTCCATTGTTACCCGACCGTGTACTGAACACCGACAGCGCCCACATGCACCGCTTATTAAAATAAATATATATACATTTCACACGAGGAATAATTTGTTATTGTAATAACATTGTAAATAACAGGCGAAGGATTTATTGCTAACACTGGAGTTCTTGTGCCTTTTGAGGAAATAAACTTTCAGTTTAAAATTGTTGATTGCATCAAGATGGGTGCAGTAACAATAAGCTAATGCCTCCGGTCGTAGCGTGTGGCTTTTGAGATGAATTATGACGTCTTGAAAAAGCGCCTATAGATAAACGGTCAGATAAGCAAGTGAGAGATCGCAGATCGAGTCCGAGATGTTGCACGATTTTAAAACGAAGAAATACAAATGATAAGCCTCCTAATGTTAGGAATATTACTACCTACGAAACTACGAAAGTTAGTGAAAAGCTTGAAGAAACTATTCAATTTGGTAGGGTGCCCGGTGCGCAAACTGTAACCATGTATCCAAGTTGCATTGTTTCGTCGGTCATTAACAAAAATTAATGCTGTTTCAAACATTTCCACAGCGTAGGTATTGCAATTTTCTATGAAAAGGCAGATTTTATAAAAATAAACGACGTAAAATTTCTACTCTAGACAGTCTAGAATCATGTGCTGAGTTCTTGGTTACAGTTTGCGCGTCGATGTCCCTGCCACCCTCATCATCATCATTTCAGCCGTAACACGTCCACTGCTGGACATAGGCCTCCCCCTATTTAGGGTGGTTTGCCATAATCATAACGCTTGGCAGAGGCGGCTTGGCGATCGTACTATGGTGGTAAAATGTATAGAGAACGCTGCTGTCCATTCTCTAGTAAGTCGTTTGGTCGCCTCTTTCGACACCCACGGGAAGAAATGGGACGATGCTATTATTTACGTCCGGCACCACACGTCCTTACCACCCTGTATGGTTATAAAAAAGTTTTCATAGTTGAGCAGGGATTCACTTTCAGGTATAAATTTCAGTTCATCATTTTGGCGACAGTTTTCCTAATTTTCTTGCGAAAACACCCTAGAGAAGATGACTCTTGCATCCTTCTTCAAGTTTCTACTAGCACTTAAAACTTCCAATTTCCTTGCTTAAAATATTTTAATTCAGTATAAAATATTCATCAGTTTCCGGAAACTCTCCAACTTCGGACGTTTTCTTA
The DNA here is from genome assembly GCA_947507805.1 of Aporophyla nigra. Lineage (NCBI taxonomy): Eukaryota > Metazoa > Arthropoda > Insecta > Lepidoptera > Noctuidae > Aporophyla > Aporophyla nigra. The sequence continues at coordinate 22,414,412 of OX382311.1, forward strand.
TCAACACGTTGCGTGCACTTTGTTAATGAGCCCGCTCAACAGAGGGCGCCACTTGTCCGCCAAGTAACCACAGCTTGCGCTAAATAATTAATTAATTCGTAAGATAAGCTCGCTAAAGTAAAACAGTTTTGGTATTTCCTTATGGTAACGAAAGTATAAGCACTCAAGCCCGTAATTATGAAATTCGGTGCTCAAAGGATCATTTAAAAACAGATTGTTGTTATTTTGTACCTAGCTAAAAATAGCATCGAAAAACTGCGACAAATTGAGACGACGTTTTCGATAACTTATCTTTGTTTACTGAGGCTTTGTAAATAAATCACTTTGACATGACATTAAGTTCCAATAATAACTAAGTACTTGGTTTATTTATGTAGACAAGCAGATAAAATTGTCTATGAAGCCAGAATATTAATCCAGGAATATTCTCCCTTTTGTAGAACTTTTACAATACACCAATTTCAGTGATATTGATTTAGTGTTGAGTGTTAAGTAAGTCGATCCTTTTATTTGATGAAAGGGTAATTTATTCCACTACTTTCTCCAAAACCAAAAACTAATCTAACCTAAATTAAACCTAGTGATGATATCGCTTAAGGCCAACCCGCTTACTGAACCCCACGGGGCCAGAAGGGGGCCCTTCGCCGTGGTCATCTAATTAATTCAAGTGGTCATCAGGCTCGCAGTTTGATCAACAAACTTCTGAGTGCGTGCAGAAGGAGGGGGGGGGGGCTACAGTAGTGGGAGGGGGGTGCGAATGTTTGCATAGGATGAGATAATGGTTTTTGGAGATAGGGCCGTGATTACTTAATCTAAGATTATAATTACACAGTGCCTATGTGATGGGCTGGTTGGGTGATAAGGAAAGATTAACAGTTTAAGATAATGGTGAGGAAAGAGTTAGCGTCGTAGATGTCTTGTTCTCAGTTTCTACCTGCCATTTCATTTTGAAAAAATATATTTAACTAACTCACCCCGCGGTTTCACCCGCAGTCTTGAAAACATTGAGATAAACAGTATTCAATGCTCTTGTCCAGGTTATGGTATTCCCATATGCCATAATATCAAAAACAGAAAGCCACTCAGTTGTTATAGCGTAAAGGCTTCTCCAGAAAGGCGCAACGCGACACTTGTAGAGCAATTTTTAACCGACGAAAAAAAACGGAGGAGGTTATCAATTCGACGCGTATATTTTTTTTTTGTTTGTTTTTTTTTATGTATGACCACGCATAACTTTTTACATAGTAGTCCGATTGTAATAATTCTTTTTTTATTGGAAAGAGTATACTCTGAGAGTGGTCCCATATAAATTTGGAAAACAAAATCGAACCCTAAGGGTTGGAAAACAGGGGATAATTGATTGTTCACTCATTGATTGTAATGTATAACCACGCATAACTTTGTACAAAGTAGTCCGATTTTGATAATTCTTTTTTCATTGGATAGGGTATACCTTGCCAAGTATTATTAGTACATTAAAGCTACAAAAAATTACAAAATAAAAACTTTTTAACAAAAAATTAAACCGCCGAAAAACACAGAAAAGCAAAAAAGAATAAACCTTAAAATTTTGAGTCGGCGCTGAAAAATCAATGAACAAAGATCACTCAAAGCGCCGACTCAAAATTTTAAGGTTTATTATTTTTTGCTTTTCTGTGTTTTTCGGCGGTTTAATTTTTTGTTAAAAAGTTTTTATTGTTTAGTTTTATAGAAATTGTTCTACGAGAATCGCATCGGACCGTCGCGTCGCGCCTGTCTGATGACGCCTTGAAAGTGTTACAAAAATGTACAAAATTAAAAAAAAATCCTTTTTATTTTAATACTGAGTAAAGCTTAGACGAAATTTGGTGTAAACCACCGTATTTTTGTGAAGCAACATTGTCTTTGCTCAAAGAAAGTAAGTAAGTTTCTTTTCAGAAATTAAATCTATTTATCTAGATTCAGTTCAGTTCAGCTCTGATTACGTAGACCAAAAGGGACTAAAGCGAATAAACAGTCAAATACCAGTTCCTGAGAGAACCTACAACATATCATTTCATGGGTGTATCTCTTAAACAGGTCTCGAGGATCGAGGACTCGCTATCCAATGTCACACACAAGTTACTTATATGCCGGTGACGTGACCAAGATGGCGACTACCCCAATAATAAAAAAGGACAATTAATGTATTTATATCAGCACCAATTAATTCGGCGATGTGTGTATATATATAGGTATCTACCTACATAGTACGTATATAATAGTATAATTTATAGTTGTTGTCATGTACAATCAGGAAGCGTGGCCTCGGAGTATTTGCGAATTTTGTTGTTTATCAACTGACCAGAACTTGAAATTCAACCTTATACAGTCCAAGTCTGAATTCAAATTAGACTGAAGTGGCTGTACGCTTGATTGGTCACAGGAAAATAGCCGTTATACAATTGGATTTAAGAATAAAATTCTAATTTTTAATTTTAAGTCGTTTTTTACAATGGTCGACACGTGTTGCCGATTACCAACTATCATTGTCAGTAATTCATTGAATTTCAATCCTTACTGGTTTGGTATAAGAGTTGTTATGATGGTAAATAATGTGTTGGTGTATGGTGTTATTCAGCGGGGCTCAAGGCCAACTGATATGGGAGCGATCCACATGTTGGTGTAATGTCAATGGTTTATAGTCATTACGGGCTATTTAATGCACCATTGCGCGTGACATGATACCTGATAGTTGTATGGGGTATCCAGTGAGCCATGACTTGTACTCACCATTGTTTTGGTTTATGGACATGCCTTAACGTTAGTAGAAAATGGTGGTTGGTCGTTGGTTCAGATATTGTACCAAACATTGGACAGGCGTGAATTACTTATCGTACTTTAAAATAGCCAATCTATTCTGTGAAACTAAGGTGTAGTGAGCTGTCATTAGTGTCAATCCCTAGAGTCAGGTGAAATGACAACTCTGACATTTTTATAGAATAGATATGCAGGATATTTTTAGGACGGCCAGGTGAAATAAATAAGGCACTGGCTTTATGTAAATAGTTAGTCAGTTATTTAGCAAGTCACGTACCTACTAGATGTAACAACCGGTTTCGCGAATGTTTTTTGAAAACGGCCTTGTATATTTTAAGCTAGAAAAATAAAAATTATGTTGAGTTGAATTTTTTTGACGTTGTACAAAACAATGAGTTTAAAAATTTGCGAGGTATGATTCTAAATAGTAGGTGTGTTACGACTGCCAAAACTAGCTGCACGTAGTGTATAGTAGCATCAGCATACTACGAAAAATCATAGCTCATACCTAGTATTTCGTAGCGTCAGCATACTACGCAAAATCGTAGCACGTCGTGCTTTGTAGCTCTAACAAACTACGAAAAATCGTAGCACGTAGTATTTTGTTGCTTCAACAAACTAAGAAAAATCGTAGTACGAAGTACATATTTTGTAGCTTCAACAAACTTCGAAAAATCGTAGCACGTAGTATTTTGTAGCTTCAACAAACTACGGAAAATCGTAGTACGTAGTATTTTGTAGCTTCAGCAAACTACAAAAAATCGTAGCACGTAGTATTTTGTGGCTTTAACAAACTACGAAAAATCGTAGTACGTAGTATTTGTAGCTTCAACAAATTACGAAAAATCGTAGCACGTAGTATTTTGTAACTTCAACAAACTACGAAAAATCGTAGCACGTAGCGTTTGGTAGCTATAACATACTACCAAAAATGGTAGCTCAAAGTTCTTTGTAGTTTCAGTCTACGAGCAAATACCAGAGCATGTAGCGTTTAGTAGTTTCAGTCTACCATCAAGAATCAGAGCATGTAGCGCTACGTAGCTTCTGTCTACAACAGAGAGACTAAAAGCTGACCTAGCTGGGTAAAAGGTGATGACAACCGGTATAATCGAAGCACGTAGCGTACTGTAGATTCTAAATTGTAGCAAATATTCTTTTTTTTAGTTTTACCGGTAAGAGTGTGATGTTTCACGTTTTTTGTTATTTTTTATTGAGTTAGGCAACATATCCGTATTTACCTACTGACGAAATTCGTAGCATTATCTTGTTGCCAAGTCTAGTACGGCATTGTGACAAATTGCTACACACATTCTAAATTAGTCCCGCATTTGTCGCTTAGCATTCTATTATCACGCCTCATTCCTCACGGAGTAAGCAGAGGTGCAGTGAGGTGTTGTCATTACGGTTATTTGGCAAGAACACGCGTTGTTATTTAGTTATATTGTTATGATTGATTTAACAACTAAAATATTGGTATAAAGGGAAATATAAAGCAAATATAGTAAATAATGTAAAGTATTTTCGTCACCAGGAACTAAAAATTCAAGTGACAAGGTCAAATTATCAGAGTTCTATGACCAGCAACCTCTTCACAAACACATTGATGGATTCTTGAATCGCAAAATGAAAAATTACAATTGCAAAATCGAATTCTGCAAACAACCGCATTTATTACCACGAGTCTAACAAATCCACTTAAAATTGTAAATTACTAATAACAGCGTTATGCAGAACCCACGGCCCGGAGTTTCAACATTAATAAATAATAATGCGCGAAATAATTTGACGTAAACAAATGAGCTGCAATGGCGGCGCGATCTGATTTAAACTAATGTTTAATGTATTTGTTGCTGATTTGCTTTGTTTACACCTAGCTCTGATAGGCTGAGATAATATAATGGAGTGTTTGTACTGGAATGGTTTCTTAACTGCCTGGAATTAAATATGAACTACTTTTGCTCAACCTTCAACTATAGTAACGATGAGAAGTCATGAAGTCTCGTTATAAGGTATGTTGGGGTAAGTTCGGTGCAGGGATAAGACCGTACAAATTTATTTCTCTGCTAAATTGATATAACACAAGGATATTTTAAATACACAATATTGTGGTCTACGCCAGTCTTATCTGCCCCGTCCATCAAAACCAAACAAAACAATAATAATCTAATTATAATTAAATTCGTACTGTCTTAACCCAATGCCGTACTTACCCCAACATACCTTAATTTACCATATGAAGTTAATTAGTTAATTTTCTTCGTACTGAAGGAGTTTTTGTTTTTGGTTGGTGATAAGTAAGATGACGGCTTCCCATGCCCTCTCGCGTCCGGCCCTGGTGCGAGCCATGGTACGGAGCGAGAGGGCATGGGAAGCCGTCACCTCCTTCTGCGAAGCAGTAATGCTCGCGAAGGAGGAGGCAGGGTGCGTGAGAGCCCCGGGCGCCGGGAGTCGATTGCGGACTCCCGGCCACCGTAGGCGCGAGCTTGCGGGTGGCGAGCAATGGGTAGCTCGCCGCCCGGTAAGGACCAAGCTCGAGTCGACGGCGCGTAGTGTTCCACGCGCGCCTCAAAGAGATGTCAGCAGTACTGAAGGGGTCTGCTAGGACCGATGCCTGCCGGGGTCACGTGATTGTTCTAAAGAGATACCGTGACCCTGGCACATGGGCAACTGAAGGAACACGGGTGGGTTTTAGTCAGTAAAAGTCTGACACGCCCTCCCGCTCCGCCCAGAGCGGGAGAAGTCATTTGATGATTTCCCATCCAAAAAAAAAAAAAAAAAAAAAAGGGTGCGTGAGAGAGTGGCAGTCTCTGCGCCCTCACGTCCCTAGCCGCCGCAGGAGGAGATGCCCCGGGCCAGCGGAGTCGATTGCGGACTCCCGGCCACCGTAGGCGCGAGCTTGCGGGTGGCGAGCAATGGGTAGCTCGCCGCCCGGTAAGGACCAAGCTCGGGTCGACGGCGCGTAGTGTTCCACGCGCGCCTCAAAGAGATGTCAGCAGTACTGAAGGGGTCTGCTAGGACCGATGCCTGCCGGGGTCGCGTGATTGTTCGAAAGAGATACCGTGACCCTGGCACATGGGCAAATGAAGGAACACGGGTGGGTTTTAGTCAGTAAAAGTCTGACACGCCCTCCCGCTCCGCCCAGAGCGGGAGAAGTCATTTGATGATTTCCCATCCAAAAAAAAAAAAAAAAGGCTGGTAGGTTCAGACCATGATGAATTTCTTATCAAGGAAGATTAGACGTATATCTTCCTGAGCAAAGTCATATTCATTTTCGCATAAGACATTCTACGAGTACAATAAATATTTTGTCTTTCGTTTCTTCTCCGAATCATCGGTGTTCATGCTACGTGTGTTGGAAGAAAATGGATTGAATGGAGTTACTTTTCGTTTTTTATTTCGTACTTTTTAATTCTCCGATAAAATCATGCGAGCGAATTTGTTCTTAGTTTTTTTTTTATTCTACTTATATTTTTTGTAATGTTTACGTGAACTTATTATTTATAGAATAGGGTTAGTTGGCGCACAGTATCAATCTGTCACTGCGCAGTATTAGTACTTTATCAACCGCAGAGTTATCCTGTTTGTGTCAAACGTGTTGGTTCCTAATAATAATAATTCATTGTTATGTTTATTTGATAATGTAACATTTATTTAATTAGCTAAACACTTAATTGGCCCTTAGCCGAAACACAGAAACACCTTACTTCTAATTGTATTTATGGGTCTAAAATTTTCTGCACAAAGCTTAGTAGACGATTGACGTAAGCTTGAGATTTTTTATGCTTTGCTGTTGTTAGTTATTTAATTGTTTAATTTGGCTGAGCGGATATTCTTTAGATACATTCACTGCCATTAAGAATTATGTATGTCATGTAGGTAAAGTCCTATACTCGATAACGTCAAAAGATATGATATTCGCGATAGCTAAAAGCAAAAATCAATGTGGAAATGGGATGAACATCTTATTTTTTTAATGTTTTATTTGAGGAAATATTTTAAAACAAAACAGCAAGATGTTTTCCTCAACATCACGGAAAAAAATGTTTTGACACCGCGATTATTTTTCAATCATTAATTAATGTAAACTCTTTAATCCAAAAATAACGTTAATCACTATCTTTGTAGTTTGTAGTCAGTGTTGTCGCACTGAACATTTATTAGTCGTAAAACCAGCATGGGACACCCGTGGAGTGTCTATTTCCGTGATGTGTGTGGTCGGCATTGCTTTCTGTTCGTGATGTCCCATCACTAGTGCGTAGGGAAAGTAGGGCTGCTACTCAGCTGTTTTATTACTTTGGGCTATTGTTAATACGGAAATCGTGGAAATAGTTTCATCATGCATTTTGTGTTGAGAATGACACTGAAGTAAGTGTCGGGATGGTCTGTTAATAAAACTAAAACACGGACACTGAATGAGCTTTACCTCGCTAATACAGATGTGTCATTTAAGTGACAGAACAAATGAAAACATAAGCTTCTTGGGCATGCAACAGCTTAAAAACTTGAAACAGTAAAAAAAAACTTCAATAATAACTATTTCTAGTAACAATTCATTCGCTTTAACAGCAATTGGTATGTGTTGTCACCACCTAAACCTATACCATTAGTAAGGCAATAAACCTTAACTTCTACACTAAAACGTATCTCTGACATTCCTTCAACGCCATTACAAGAAACTCAACTAAAAATACATTCTACAAGATCGTAAAACGGCCTGTATTCTACTACAAATCAAATGCCAGTACTCCTCACGCGGCTGGCGTCATCAAACTGTCACTCACAAATACTCTTTTAAATCTTCAAGCTTGTAATAGTAGCCGTCAGGGCAGCATTTGTTACCAATAAACATAGATATTTAGTTGACTTCTACACTCGTAAAGGGCTTTCGATCGTTAAACTAAAAGTGTCAAACGTTTCCTTGAAGTCTTTATTACACCCTCCGTTTCATCCCCTACGGGAATAGATTTGGGGAGTTTCAAATCGAGGGTAGCTTTTGGTTTTTTGGGAAAATCGTTCTTATCTTCCAAGGTGGCTAAGTGCGTAATCTTTCTGCGTTCTATTCAATGTGCTATATGTTATACAAATAAAAATTTAATAAGTTCTTCTGGTTCCTGAAGTCCTTTAACAGCCAATTCATAAGTATCTTCAACCAAGTTAGTGCATAAAATCTCAGATACTTGGAACATCTTTCAAGTAGTATTTCTCGTTCACCCCACTGTGGTCGAGTGGAAAGAAAAATGACTTCATTTCCCTCAGCTGACCCTCCGCCTCCCACTTAATAACTCAGCAGGGAACTTGTTTAACTCATTTAATTAAATTTCTCTTAATTAACACCACGCCGCGTCTCGCTACAAGTTGTTACTTCAAGTGCGAATTTTAAATAAATCAATAACTGCAGTATTTCCATTCCTTTAAGTGGAGTCTACATTATGACACTATTGTCGTGAGACAGCTGTTTGACTGTTCTGTATAATTGGGACTCAAGTAAAGTCAGAACTTAACACAATTTAGGTGAAGAGGTTGTGAGAACTTGGAAATTATTGCGACAATAGTGACACATAAGTGACATTTGTTTTAATATGGTAGATAGAATGAGATCAAGATTAGAAGAAGTTATAGAAAGTGAGAAACTAGTATCCTGAGACAGCTGCTTGACTGTTCTGTTTCGGGTTACATTCACGAATTAACACCTGGTTTTTTAAAAGCTGTCAAATTCGACTAGCAACTGTCATGACTCATGAATATAGAGAAATAATCATTCTTATTTCACCCAGCAAAGTAGTTGCCAGCCCAGTTGTAGTAAGCGAGCTGATGTGAAGTGGGCCGACTATTTTGTGTAGAAGGACCGATGGCCGGTAGAGCAGACGAGTGCCTGGAGTGGAGAACGCGTATCGGCAAGCGTATTGTGGGACGCCCCCCTGCCAGATGGACCGAAGGCCTCAAAAAGGTGGCTGGGCTTAGACTGAATGAGGAAAGCGGAGGACAGGGTCTTGTAGCGCAGTGTGGGAGAGGCCTACGTCCAGCCGTGAACTGCGATAGGCTGAATTGATTTGAGCCGAGTAATCTGAGCAGTTAACATGAGATATGAATTTATCAGCTTTTTTTTAAAACTGGGTGTCATTTAGCTATTTCCCGAAATAACAGTCAAACTGCTGTTTTACGACATTAGTCCCATAATGTAAACCCGTCTTTAGTTACTTTTTATTTATAATTGAAACTGTTTTATCTGTCGGATGTTTGTGTTGAGATCACTCGGTTCACTAAAGTGGTTCGGTTTGAATATTAAGTTTTAATATCATTTAAATGCGTGTTGAAAGCTTATTTATATAAAAGTTGATAAAATATCCAGTATTTTCTGGTTTGCTATATTATTACCTACTTTTTAACTCGCGTTGCACGCAGTTTTGTTTGCTTTTCCAATTGTTTTTTCTACTTACTGGCTCAACGCCCCAGAATATGTTTTGTCTAACCAAATACTGGATAATGCGATACGCCTTTTGTAAGACTGGTCAGCTTTTGGGATCCAGACTACTCGTAACGACTGTCAAAGATGTACCTACAAATAACAGCCAACAATTTAATGTGATTTCCGAAGCACGGAGGTGTCTCGGTAGGTTATTGATGGTTACCCATCCCCGAACCAACCGAACGACCTGTGCGGCTGTTATTATTTAGCAAAAGCAGGATCTTTTGCTAAATAATAACACTACTACTAGGAGGACCTAGTCCTTACATAAAATAAGGTCCACTTGTGTACTACCCTACATGCTAGTGGTACCTATTTCAGCCGTACTTATTTGAAAGGATTCAAACGTTTCGAAGTGGGTAAAATTGCCTTTAACCTACAAACCAAGTTATTCACTTACTAACCTATATTTATTAGTTTGCCTAGAAAAAATATTCTAGGTAATGAAAAGTGTTCATTACGGGTGCATCCATTGTCAGCGAATATCACCACTAAAAGCGAGATCGTTAGAACTTAGAACAGAAATGAAATTCATCTCTTTTTCTCGTACATACACACAAACTGCCTCCAACTCTATATTAAAGTATGATAATGATATTAATGTGTGTAACCGGCTTGGCAAGTGGTAGCACGTGATCGACTTCACATGTGCTTGATATAATTATCATAATATGGCGAATATCCATATGCAAGCGATATCGCGGCAAAAAATAGACGCTGACCATCACACCGAGCTGAAGCGTCACGTGCAATTAATCTTTTTATGCGATCAGCTTTTTTCTTGAAGTTAATTATTGATTTACTTATATAAATTTCTATTAAAGAATTTTTATAAGTTTCTTTAATCAAACGCTTAATGTGTGAAAAGGTTGTGGCATTTTTGAGTTCAAATATGGGAATTGTTGGTTATTTGTTGGCATTAATCTGGGCACATAATTCCTCGTATTTGTCTAGTGGTCTTAAGCGCTACTGCTGAGCGTGATGTACTGGGTTCGATTCTCGTATGTTAGGTCGGGCAAAGTGTGATTCGGTTTTTCTATTTGAAATTACTCAGTAGCAGCCCGGGGTACGGATTTGTACCCTATTTGTTGATGGCATGGCGTGATGTTATGTTATAACCTCTTTGAAATATTGTTACAAAAATAAATGGTTTTGAAAAAGTAACTATGGTTCCGATTCCAAGGCTCAGAGAACCGCAGTTACATTCCGCAAAAGTAATAAGAACAGTATCAGAATCGTTATAATTAAAACTCCGCACGACACACCTCAACAACTCTTTTAACTCCAACTTCCACAGTGCCACATATCCACACATTAATATTTCGTCGCCAGACAGAATACAAACATGCCCGTAATTAAACAACTTAAACGAGATAACGCTTCAAAACTTTTAACTCCTTCCGAATATCCGAGAAGAGAGCGAGAGAGAGAGGGATCTACCATTTACGTGCCAAGTTACCCGTGTTTGTAACATGCGGTGCCAAATGAGCCGCGCGGTACGCTTCGGTGTGAGTGACAGCCGGTCGCGGGTGCTGATAAAAACTCGGTTCGTTTAGCAAAGCTGTTGACTACTGCAACTGGATTCGGCTGGTTTAGTGTTCATGTAGTTTCGTATGTATTAGAAGTTGCTGGGCGCGGCGGAACCGCTTTTTCTCCTATGCCAAGTGGGTTTATGTTTGCAACTGGTGATGACATTTTCCGTTGAAAAACACTGTATACGTACTGGTAATTCCTTTTTTGGTAGACTGAGCATCCTTATGTGAATGAGGTGTGAGGCTGCTAAGGTGGTTAATCAGTATGATGAGACGCCTTTTACAGACTTTACGAACATCGACGATAAACAACCTCAGATTTTATGTTTCTAAAACAAGAACTTCCGTGAAAGCTCTTTTCAAATTTTCGTTTAATAATAATATAATTATTTATTTATTTTCACTTCAAGACGCAAAATTCAGTGTAGCCCAGGCTCTTGTACTAGGAGTTCAGGTATCACACGAGCCAATAATAAATACAAAATATCCTCCTTTGGAACCCTTATTTATACCCCTCCCCGATACCTTTCACCACACACCACTCACAGTATAACTTTCGCCGAATCATAATTCGTAATAAATGCTGAGACATTTCTCTAAACACTGGTACTTTCCACCAATGTACTCGGTACCGACCTCCACTGGTACTTTCTACCCAGTACCTACCGACCCCCGGCGGTACTTCCAACCCAGTACGTAATTGAGGCAACTTTGGCTGCCGTATCGAATGTGTTTGGAATCCAAGATGGCGCACAAACTATAAGTGAAGGTAGCAGCTTAATTTGGTTATGTTATTACCTTAAGTTTAGTGGGTGATGTGAATTTAAATTACCTTATTGGTTGGTACAATATGCTTCCTAGCACCGAATGTTTAAATGTGTTAGACATTTACCCTACGTTTCAGGGGTATTCAGGTTGGATTTCAAATTAGACAATTTAATACGTTGTTTTTTTCTTTTGTTTTGTTTGGAAAATGTAAATCTACATAACCAAAATCTTAAATTCATTGACAGGTAGAATCATGAAATTTTGCACGAGTTCCTTTTGTGGCAAATGCGAAAGATTTTTGAAAATTCACCCCCTATAGGGGTTAAATAGTGGATGGAAGTTTGTAAGATAGTTCATTATTTTTGTCGATGCACACAATTCCATTCGGCACACGGTTTGTAAAAATATCGAATGGTTCTAGACTAAGTAGTACCTCCTCTTCTTACCATAAAATGTTTATTTATACATTGTATCTGCTGCAATTTGTCTCAAGAATACGCCCAGATTACATTTAGCATATCTCTTTGTAGATAACAGCCAGTACCCGGCCCCATAGGCCTAGCATTACCGTCATTCAGAGATAGTAAACCTCAATATGAAACGGAGGCCCTTTCCCCTTCAGTGAAATCTAAGTAAGAGCTTACTTAACTTAGCTGTATCTTTACACTTTCACAGAATCGCCAATAAAAAGTTATTTTTATGTGGCACTAGGAAGTGTGGTTCTAACTTGTCGACTACTTGCAATGCATGTGGTTCCACTTGTGAGAATTAATATAGTTTCTCCTGGATGAATGAAACTTGAGGTATTTTTAGGGTTCCGTTGCCAAATGGCAAAAAACGGAACCCTTATAGATTCGTCATGTCTGTCTGTCTGTCTGTCCGAGTATGTCACAGCCACTTTTTTCCGAAACTATAAGAGCTATGCTGTTGAAACTTGGTGGATGTATTCTTTGAACCGCATTAAGATTTTCACACAAAAATAGAAAAAAAAAAACAATAATATTTGGGGTTCCCCATACATAGAACTGAAACTAAAGAAATTTTTTTTTCATCAAACCCATACGTGTGGGGTTCTATCTATGGATAGGTCTTCAAAAATGATATTGAGGTTTCTAATATAATTTTTTTCTAAACTGAATAGTTTGAGCGAGAGACACTTCCAAAGTGGTAAAATGTGTGTCCCCCCCCGTAACTTCTAAAATAAGGGAATGATAAACTAAAAAAAATATATGATGTACATTACCATGTAAACTTCCACCGAAAATTGGTTTGAACGAGATCTAGTGAGTAGTTTTTTTTTAATACGTCATAAATCGTAAACCACAATTTACCTTTCATTCAGTCAACTCAAATACAAAAATTAAAAAAAAAACTTTTAATTTCATAAACATAAGCCTTATGCATAAACCGTGAACCTGCAGGTTTGTACGGAACCCTCGGTGCGCGAGTCCGACTCGCACTTGGCCGGTTTTTTAACCTAATATTCTTTAAGCAGGTTAATATTCAGGGGGAAGCGTCAGGCTAGCACGCCAAATTGAATTTACTTTCGTTTGTTGCAATTTGCAGGTCAGAGTCACGTTGTATTTTGATTTTTAAATAAACCTACCTCAGGCACCAATCTCTCCTGCCGGGGTCGCGTGATTGTTCGAAAGAGATACCGTGGCCCCGGCACATGGGCAACTGAAGGAACACAGGTGGGTTTTAGTCAGTAAAAGTCTGACACGCCCTCCCGCTTCGCCCAGAGCGGAAGAAGTCATTTGATGATTTCCCATCCAAAAAAAAAAAAAAAAAAGGCACCAATCTCTCACAAAGCTAGCTCCTTTTACGTGCACTACTAATTGTTTTTGTGAAAATACATTACATTGTGCATTGGTGCAGTGTTTCGTTTTACGGAATAAGTACAGATACTGTAGAAAATACTGGTTCCATTTTTTTAAATTCTGTCTTTGCTCGACTGGAAGAAGGGATATCTGGAAAACTCCTTATAAAAAAAATAAAAGACATCAACAGCCTATAATGTTCCCACTGTTGGGATCACTGGACCATCACTGCTCCTGCTCCTATAAAATATAAAAGGCTTATTGATTTTTTTAAATTTTAACAAACGAGGCATAACAATGCAGTCAGTTTATACCAAGTCACCCCTTATCAATCGTCAAACCTCTTCCAAAAGAGTAAACCTTCAACCTACCCTCAAAAAAGAATTTAATTTACACAAGCGGCGCCCTCTGCCGGCCTGTTCAAACATCAACATCGTACAGGAAATTAAATTTGCCTGTCTTCAACGTAAGAAAGGGAAGGACTTGTGACTTTAACGGACCTAATTAAAAGTTCGCAGTATAAAACAGACCTATGGGAAATGAATTTTTAAGTGGTGTTCTTTTAAGTATTTTTTATTTTTTACGCTCTAGCCTGAGGGCTGGAGAGCTTTACGGTATTAGCTTTTGAATTGAAATTGATACCGTGTCCTATAAATTACAAACTGTAGCGCAATATAAATGTTTTAATATTGCAGAAATCAAACCATTTATCATTACAGTTCTGGTAGGTAATTGACCGATGTTTTATTAGTTGGAGAGGCATAAGAAAGTCACAGAAAAGGTATTTATAGTATTTCATTATCTCTTGAAAAGAAGGTCACCTAAAGGACTCGTACAATTCCCAAATTACTTTTTCACTCCCAAAAAGTAACAAAACATCAAAGTCCAATTTCGAAGCAGTACAAAATCGAAATCAAAATCCAACAAAAAGCTATTTTCATTTCAATAACACAATGAGTGAGTTCTATAAAAAGACTCAGTAACCACTTACAATTTAACCGACAGGTAACAATAAAAATAATCGTCAGGTTGTGTGTCAGTAGTATATCTGTACATACCTACCAACAAACAAAGGATATGATAGTGAGGATACTTCCAAAACGGGTTCCTTCGAACAGCTATGTTCGGAGCAAGGCCGCTCGGTTCAAAACAAGTCGACTATCAAGTAAAGTAAGACAAACATGTCGGATCGTGACTCAAATTAAGGAAGCCACAGAATTAGGATAAATAGCTACGTTCTATTAATTATTTATAATTAACTAGCTTTGCGAACCGTCTGCGTGGAGCTTTTAATTTTTTCACAGTGGGGATCCAAACACAGCTATAAAAAAAATGTTATTTGTTACATAATGATAATTATTCGTTTTGTTTGTAAAGTCAACGTTTTCTCGAAATTGTTCTGAAAGTAATTTAAGTACCTATTTCTATGGCGAACGAATTTATTTGTACGACTAAATTCGTACGAATGAGCGGAACCATCTAGAAAAACTATAAAATACTAGCTTCTGCCCGCGACTTCGTCCGCGTCAAATTTTGATCCCCTGACCCTTCCCGTTGCATCGAATTGCCTGCCAGTTTTTGTCCATTTTTCGTTGCTACTCCTCTCTTTTTGATTGTAGCGTGATCTTATATAGCCTTTAGCCTTCCTCAATTAATAGGCTACTCAACACAAAAATATTTTTTTAAATTCGGACCAGTAGTTCCTGAGATTACCGCGTTCAACCAAACAATCAAACTCTTCAGCTGTATAATATTAAGTATATAGATAACTTTCTGTAGGTGATTCGCACAAAGTTAATTTTATTTGTGGGTGAATCGTTAAATCTAGAAATACGTATTAGGCAGATATATGCCACGTTTTGCCAATGGAAATGTATTTCTCTTATCAGATAAAAGGAGAAAATCGAAATAATGCTATAAATGAAAATTAAACAATTATTTATCGAACGATATGAAAAAACTTTAAAATACCATATCAATTGTAGATAGGCTACTGGTACTGAGTGTAAACTTTTGTAACTATTATAATAAAGTAGGTAATAACAACTCTATGCGTCTATGTGCCTATGGCGTATACCCAATGAAGCATGTATAAACTTTTTGTCTATGCAAAAAAACTTACTTGGAGCAAAAAGAGTCACTAAAGTTTTATATACCCAGCTGGATTGCTGACCTTGGCATAAATTCAGAATTTATGACATAAGGCGATAGAAATAACCATTTCTGCCATAATATTATTATGTTAGTTTAGCTCACAGCAACTGTATACATATATATGTTCTATGGTTTATATTTAAATGGTGACACTTAATATTACTTTAATTGCGGTAGGCGTCAAGGTTGAACCGAAAATATTTAGATAAATTGAGTTTACGTGATTCGTATTTGGATTTTACCTTTGTTTAAATTAAGTATGTTGATATAGCCCCCATTATTCAAAAGTTATTTAAACAATTTTGAGTCATATTATATCTGAAAAACAACATGCTAAATTTTTGGGCGGCCTTGAGCATAACAACCAAATTGTTATTTAGTCCTGTTCAGTCAACGAAACAATCTTATGTTTCAGTCGTCGTTGGTGCCAGAATAATAGAAGTGCTGATTGTCCGTTCTTATCATTAACACTTCAACAGAAAGACATCACTTTTATAAAAACGTAAATAAAACAGTATATTTAGCTAACAGTAGTAAAATTCTCATACAAATAATTGTATGGGAATTTTAGGAAGTGATTACAAAGAAAGTGACTAAAAATAAATTAAAACTTAAATATTTTTATTACAAGTGCTAGTAATGATGTTTCGGAACTAGAATGGTAGGTAGCGACCCGCCCGATCTAGGTTTACTCAAACCTGTGTTTCAGGTTCAGGTCATCACTTTAAATTTTAATTAAATTTAAATAAAACCGAAATAAAAATAATCTATTAACAACTATGAGAAAAAACAAATTGGTAGGTATTTTTATACCTAAAACTAAGCCTATTTAAATAGTTAGGAGGGAATAAATTATCATCATGACGAAATTTCTAGAAGTTTTTCTTGTTTTTCATTAAGTATCGCTACTTATTCTGATGAAATTATACTACGTATTTTCAAGCTTACCTACACCATAGAAGTTTTGTCACTATGAATCTATTATGTAGAAAAGATCCTAAAAACACTACTTGACGTAAGCCTCTAAAGTGTCGCGATTTTTGGTTATTACACCCCAAACTAGAATACAATTAGATCATTTTCCACTGCATTATCAACATAACTATACTATACAATTCCCAGTAATTATATTCTTCCGCTACCCACACTGGTTATCAATAATGTATACAATCACCAATTCAATTTTTCACCAAAACCGTATTTCGCGAGTCGGAAGGGGAAACCCGGAACCCAATATGATATACAACCATGAGCGTTTCGGATTTCCCATATGAAGGCATTAGGTATCTCATAAAATTCTATGCAGTAATTTGTATAATTTCGCCTCGTCCGCGCGGGGTAGGCAGGGAATATGGCGCATTAATTCGCGTGTTATTTCCCTGGGATTGTGTTATTTATATGGTAATTGATTGTAATCGGTTTATTTTCGTACTAATACGGGGTTTTCATTTGGAAAATGTTTGTTTGGTAGCTTTTTCGTTATTTGGTTATTTACATGCGCATGTTATGGTATGTGGATAATGTAGAACGTACTTAAACATAGTTTCTCCGAGTGGGAGGTAATATGTAGGGAAATATTGTTTTCGCTGCATATTAGGGGTGGCAGGGACATCGAGGCGCAATCTGTAATTATGATTCCAGCACAAGTATGATTCTAAAACCCCCTTTTTTCTGGGTTTGAAATCATTAAATGATGTCTCCCGGCGAAGCGGGATGTCAGTCTTTTACTGGCTAAAACCTACCCGTGTTCCTTCAGTTGCCTATATGCCAGGGCCACGGTAACTCTTTCGTACAAATCTCGTGACCCTGGCAGATTCTGAAACCCCTAAATTGAAATTGTTCGCTAGGTATTTAAAAAAATGCTTATCCATACAATCTGATCACGTAGGCAGTTATTGTAGGTACTTTTCTATGAAAACGCAGTTTTTTTGTGATAACCGCCTAGAACTTTCTACACTAGGGGGTTCAGAGTAATTTACTGAATGTATGGTAACAGGTTGCAGCCACCCTGTATTAAAAAGGAATGACCACCACCATTTTCGGTCAACCTTCAGCTGTGTTAAAATTTACTTAGGTAGTGACAACGAGACGCGGTAAATGTGCAACGAAAACTTAAACAAACGTAGAAAAATAAACCAACAAAAGAATTGGCGCCCAAAGGGCCAGTTCACAAAATGTTACGAAAATTGTAAATACAGAAGATGAATACACGTGTACCTATTAAAGGTTGAATTAACGTAGTTAGAGAAGACACACGTGTAATTAATTTAGGTTAAATTAACGTAGAACATACACGTGTGATTAACTAAGGCTTAAGCAACGTTCCTAAGTATTATTATAAGATAACCTTGGCTCTTACAAAGTTTCATTAATATACTACTGAGGCGCCATCTACGAGTTAATTCGGTGCGTTTTTATTTTACTTTAATTTATGCACATACGAGTTCTCCTTTTATGTTTATAGTTTTTTAAGCGTCTATTTTTGATTAATTACTAGTTATCTATTTTGGTAGTTATAATAAAACGAGAGGTAAAAAATTATGCATTATAATTTTATGATATTTTGATTGTAGTTAAACCTGTTTTATAAATCAAACAAGGCATCATTGGAGATACGTTTTTGTTTACAAGCTATGGAGCTGATTTACATAAAAACTGTAGATAAAAAATGTGTAGGTACTTTATACAATTTATACTGAAAGCAAAAAGCAAGAGAATGAATACATTTAATGGATACATTTCGTTAAATTACTATATTAATATCAACCACAAGAAAAGTATGATTCATTAGCTCGTTCTAAAGCAAATGGCTCACAAAGGTCAAAACCATTTTAGGGCCATATTAAATTAAATATGACAGTGTCTGTCAATCACTTATCATGGCTGACATTGATATGCCCAGCCCCAGGGGAATGGCTCACAAACAACCGTAGGTACCTATATTATATACCGATCAAGTTAGTAAGATTGAAGCAGCGATACTCGGAACTCTGCTTACACCCTCTGGGGAAAGTAACTGATACCTTGACGAGCTGAACATGGAAATGTAATCCTGAGTGTTGCCTCGCGGGAGGTACGAGTTACCAATACGTGGAATTGAGCAACTTGAAACTGTACGATGTGTCTTGAACGTTTCGATTTTCATAGTGGAAATGTATTTGATGGCTTGCTTAAATCGTGCAAAAGCATTACGATAACCATAATATTATGGATATACATAGGCACATAAACAAGAAATAAAGTGACGTTATCGTGATTTTATCTAGGGTTCAGCATGCAGAGGATTAAATAGAATAAGTATATATGCTGAAGATGGTTTTTCACAAACCCGAACTGCTAGCAATGCTTTTTCGCAAATCATTCAAACCAAACCGCCCCAAAAAGATAACAACCAGATCATAACTCAATTTCGTTTTAAAAAAACAATTTGGGTGTTCCAGTTAATGCCAGGGTGTAATTAAAAGCATGGTTGTGACCAAACCGCCAGATTTCCCCCGGGCACGCGAAATTCTAACGCAAATGCATTATTTAATGAATGCCCATAAATCTTGGAAATATTTTAACTGAGGGATCTTTTTATGGTGTTTTCACTCAGTTTGGAAAGTTATTCCCCACAGCTCTTCATGTTTTATGGTGCTGCAGCGTTTAGATCGAGTGCTGATGCTGGTTTTATGGTGAAAAACTTGGGAGAGGTATGGAAATTAATAATTTTATAGCTTTTTAATGTTGAAAACCGACAAACTTATTACTTAAACGAGGAAGTTATTAATGGAAATTGAAATGAGAGAGAATGAACAAAACCTGGACGTCCAGTAAACTGTATACGAACGCCCTGGGGGAGATACAATGCTAAATAAAGGGGATAGTGTTGGAAATATAGAAATGAAGGACTGCGGATTACAATAAAATCTAAACCTGTGTTATTCACTAGGATGCATCCATGGAAAGGTATTGAATAGCTTGGCCTAACGACAACAACACAGTTGAAATGTTGAAACCAAAAATACAAACATGAACTTTCGTGGATGTTAAATCATTGAATATGGATGTCATATCGTTTATATGCCAAACCCTAACCTCGAAATACTGTTAAAAATTCATGTACTTTCGCAAAATTATACATGCTCCAAATAAAACATCTTTTGTTTGAATCCAAAATCGTCGCTTGCTTATACAACAGTTAGTGCATACTTATAATGATTACAATTGTTTGGTAATCAGTCAATTTATAAGTAATCCATTGTTTAGCGGCGACCTCACGGCAGCGTCTGCATATTATATTAATTATTATCTTTTAAGTTATTCCTGCAGGCCGCCATTATCGATAGCGTTCGTATGCGATGCGTGCGCGCACTTCATTGTGTGTGGAATATTGAGTTGGACCAGGAGTAGAGATCCTTTTCGTTAGGAAGTTCTGCCCCCCTACAGAGTATAAGCTTATATCTTATTATACTGTATCTAATCCGTATTTTCTTTAACCAGTTCCATCATAACAGCTGTCTTCCCCAAAGAGTTAGGCAGAGGTGCATCTACATAGTCCGTCCACCCACATTTCGCCAGCCATAAAGTCACCAATAGCGTCTTCAAACCTGGCTGCTGGATATGCAGCACTTGTCTATCCCATCCTGGGAGTGACTGTATTCTACCTATCTGCCAGGGTCGCGAGATTTGTTCGAAAGAGTTACCGTGGCCCTGGCATATAGACAACTGAAGGAACACGGGTGGATTTTAGTCAGTAAAAGTCAGACACGACCTCCCGCCCCGCCCAGAGCGGCAAACGTCATTTGATGATTTCCCAACTACAAAAAAAAAAAAAAAAACTCTGTCTATATTCGCTATAATAGTGTAGCAGATATCATTTGATATGGAGCGCCTACCTAGTTGAACTAAAATAGATTTAATTGTCGTTTAAATGAATTTATACTTATAATCTCTTCTTTGTATGTTTTTATACTTGTGGGAGAAAATAAATAAATGTATTCTTATGTATTATTTGTATGGAATATAATCCTATCTTAACGTTTTAAATCCTAGCTCCCGCAGTACCCGATGCTCTACCGCCATTCGCCAGTGCTGTGCGTATGCGCACCGCGCTTGCCGCGCTCATGTCAACAATGGCCGCCATCAATATGGCGCGCACGTCGCCTCCACCTGATCGGTTTATGCAATAACACTCGCTGTTGCCAACGACGCTGCTTCTCTGTTTCAACATGGGATTGGGCTGTCTTTTGGTTGTGTACCTGTCTTCTTTTAGTTCAAGTATTCATTATGATGACTTAGAATAGATATCACAAGTAGTTACCGTTAGGTTTACAATGCACCCAAGACGGTTGACACAACGATATCATACTGAGTGCCTTCTGTGAAGACAATTGTCTGACAGGTTGTCGGTAGATAGGCTGGTGATTTTTATTTTTAGTTATGTCAATATAGGCTAGGTACTAAAGAAATCCATCTCTCCAACTACTCTAAGCTGGGAAGAAGTCGCATTAGACTAGCAACACACACACCATTACTTGAGATCTTTAAAATATAGTAATAGTAATCCTTCAATTGACACAGTAAACCTACTCTCTGATTTGTTTACACAACAGTATTTGTAGATTTGGTTTACAATCATTAAGTTTAGAATGAGGCTGTCATGCCTCTGAAAAAAGCCTTTTTATTAAATGTAAAAATACTACCTCTGAAATGCAGATAAGATAAAACTGTTGAGAGTAAAAAACACAGATATTTGAAAAAGACTTATCGTAAAAGAGACCTAGGCTGTTTTTAAATTGGTTTGGAAATATTCAAAGCAGAGATTTCGGAGCATTAGCATTTTATGCACTTCCAAGTTGCACTTACTTTATTATTTATTCTGCCCACGCCATTCTAAGTAAGCGACACGTATTACAAATATATGCAGTCTAAACAAACCTAATATAGAATTAAGCGACTGAGCTATACTATAGAACAATCATAAGCATGACGACTTGAATATAGTCACTCTATCAGCATACAATACGGATAATGTGGACACATATATAGATAGCAGGGTTGACACTGTGTCTTGTGGAGTCTTAAGTTTGTAATCCAACCTTGTATCGGGAAGAAGAAAGAAAAACTGTTTATTCTACACAAAAAGTACTTAATATACTGAGGGCGAATTGCACCACATTTTGAATTGTTGTTAGTTTTTCTATACTAGAACTGTCAGACGTTAATTTTATTTCGCAGACTAAAAGATATCTGAGTTTGGTAAAATCAGCCTTTATAGAAATTGTCAAAAACCTAGCATTTAACAAAAAAAATATAATACAATCACAAATATAAATAAATTAGGAAAAGGGGAAAAAGAGGGGTAGGGAAAGTAGGTTGTGTTATAACGAAAATAGATGAGTCGCAAATAAATACATCAATCACGAATAGAGACATCCTGTAGACGTAAATAAATTGAATCATAATTTTTATTGTAATAGATAGACCTATATCAGCCACCAAGCCAACAATTATGATCAAGATCTTCCGTTCTTGTGAATCTCTCAAATTTGTGGTCTTCTGGGATTATGTTTAGCAAATATGTTATTTGTATGAGTAGGTACGTATTACTTACATCAATAATGCTACCATCAATAATATTATGATAAACTTAACGTAACTTAGCCATACTTAAACTTCTTCCTTACGACTCATCTTTAAATATCGGTTTATTTATTTAATTAGAATTACTGGTTTTGTATGTCCACCAGCCCTACGGCTCAGCCACACTTTCACGTACACATTAGTATGCTGATCCTCCGCTGAGCGGCGCGCGCGCAGATTAATAAGTCCTATCCGTGCATGGACGCTATAAAATCTGAAAGTGGAGCTGAAAGTTAGAGAGAAAGGTTTTGTTTTATGAGATTTTATTTCATTCTTTACTTGGCATTAAAGCTTTCTATCGTTGGCACCAGAAGACCGGTCAGCGCAAACGATAGTGCGAAAGTCAAAAATTACAGACATACAAGCTACCGTAAAGCTTATGTCAATCTTATTGAGTCATTGAAAGAAAGAAGAAGAGTAGAAGTATAAAATGCTTAAAAAGGGACTGTCACTTGTATAGATCCTAAGGAAAGACTGTTTAAGGAATAACAATCTAGAATAGGGTTCTACATGGTTATTACCTAAACGTAGAGCATCAAAGTACTTCAATTTCAGAGGAGGAGGTATATGGCTTTTATAGTCATGATTCATGATCAATATCTAACGAGTATTTGGGTGGTTGACATGTTTTTTATTATATTCTGAACTCATAGCCATCTTGCAGTACCTGGCTCTGATATTCTCAAGAGTCCATTTCGGTTCTCGTTTTAATAGTTGTACGGTAATTATTGCATTTTACCTTTTAGAACTGCCTTAGTTTCTAAATAATTGTTTGGCGGTCGGAAGCTCAGTAAGTCGCCACCTGCTACTGGTTTCAGTATGGCCATTCAATTTTTATCTATTCTGACGATTGTTTTCTATACTCTATGTAAATTGTAAACGACGGCAAGGATTTTACTTATCATTACTTAATTAACATAAAAAATCTGTCTCAGCAATTTAGTTTTATTATTGAATTATATAACAATAACAGCGATTATCTCATCTCAACATGACAAGCAACTTCTAAGAATTCTGTGCACGATTCTTGGAGCGATCTTATCAGGTGACGTCAGGGTTTGCCGAGTGTGCCCGAGCGTTGGCGAAGATCGCCGAACGCAGCCGAATGTGGACGAACAAAGGCTTGGACAATTAAAACCCAAATTCATAGGACAGAAGGACCACATCAATCAAGTTTTAAAATAAACAAATTTATGTACAATGAAGCTGATGAAACAAAGAAGTCTGTCTTTCGTTTGAATCTAGGTTATTCTCTAAGAAAGAGATAAACTAACGAGGTTATAGCGTAGCACACAAAATGACAATAGTTTGCAGTGACTTTCAATTTGACAATTCCGTCTCGTCCATTGCATTATTTACGTTATTGAACAGACAATATTTCAAATTATGAAGCATTGCATAAGAAATTTCCTTCAAATCCCGGATTTCATTGAAGAGTATTGTTGATTCAGTGGTAACGGCTGTGACAGCTGCTTTCCTTTGTATAAATTATTTCATCTCCACTTCTCTCAAAACGGTGAAGGAAAACATCGTGAGGAAACCGGCATGTCTTAGAACTAAAAATTAAAAGACATGTGACGTGGTAGATTACGGCCCACTCCCTCTCAGAGTGGCTGATTATGTTCTCGGATTGTGATTGAAAGTGTAGGTATCCGCAATTAGGGTGCCGGTTGTTCTACTGTTCGGTCATGCCAATAGTTAATCAGTAAAGATGGTAGTCGCCGCCGTGTACCGTGTGGTGTCGGACGTAAAGAATAACACCACCCCATTTCTTCCCGTGGGTGTCGTAAAAGGCGACTAAGGGACTTACTAGAGAATGGGCAGCAGCGTTCTCTATACATTTTACCACCATACTGCGATCGCCAACCCGCCTGCCAAGCGTGGCGATTATGGCAAAGCCCCCCTAATTGGGGGAGGCCTAAGTCCAGCAGTGGACGTCTTACGGCTGAAATGATGATGATGATGATGATGAAAGATGGTAGAAGGGCAGACTGCTAAACAGCGCCATTTTCCTGTACCTAAGTACTGTGATTTACTACCAAGCTTGTTGCTGGTGGCTACATTTTTTTAAGCACCTCTATATGAAGTTGTGTACCACTAAACTAGGAAAACCCACCAAAAAGAGAGGTAGCTTATACTCAGCAGTGATGATGATGATGTGTGAATGATAAGTGGTATGTTAAGAAATGGTCTAAGGTAGACTTTTCTGTGTGGTGACGGACGTAAAGAATAGCACTATACCGCCCGTCGGTATCGTAAAAGGCGACTAAGGGACTTACTAGAGAATGGTAAGCAGCATTCTTTATACATTTTACCACCAACCTACAATCGGCAACCCGTCTGCAAAACGTGGCAATTATGGCAAGCCCACCCCCTTTAGGGGAGGCCTATGTCCAGCAGTGGACGTCTTTCGGTTGAAATTATGATGATGAAGGTAGACCTTCTGTCCGGTTTGTGATGTGTGAGATCGGTGCGCCCGCGCCTCTGATCGAGCACGCCCACTATACTGGTTTTCTAATTACCATAACGCGTTTAATGTGAGGTTTGGCTCCATTGGTCTTAGACATAGATGATTTAACATATAATTATATCTACATTTAAATTGTTGCCGAAGTAATGTCCAAGAATATCAGGGTGCATCTTTGTAATAATTCGAATTAGCCTATGAGGTACTATTTTACTATTTGAAGTTGTGGGTGACAGTTCATATAAGACCATTGCTTTCTGCAACAATTTTTTTCCGATCCTATGGCGTTTTAGAAAGAGATCTATTATCCGTCATGGACGCTTCTGTATTGGAATGGAAAAAATATATATAATTGATCGTCTTCCAATTTATTTATATCGTTTATATACTAAGTTAGAGTTCTAGAAGCTATTCTCGTAATACATTGTAAACACACACACATTACCAGTTATAATTTGTTTTGTGTGTATCGGATCGTGCGCGAGCGCAGTAAATAATCGAAAGGTCGTAGGTTCGAGTCTGTGCAGTGAAAGCAGCTGTTACAAGCCTTCGATTTTGAACAACACTGTTATTGTTGTATTAATCAAGTCACAATTGTACTTGTAGAATTGATTGTATTGTAGTAATGTTGTTGGAGTTTTGAGATTCGGTGTTCATCCTGTGTGGTCTATCATCAGAAGATAAGTCATGAATAAAGTTCCCTTGGGCGATAAAAGCAATTAAGAGATTAGATCAGACATAAGATGAATTGTTTAAGATTGTATATTCTTTAATAAAAATACGGTCTAAAATCTAAAACTATATTTATGGACATGATGGCTATTAGACATAAAACAAAGAAGAACGCTGCGCTGACCCTAACTAAATTGGGACAAGGGCAGGATTGGTTTAATATGGCTCATCATCATTTGACCCGAAAGACGTACACTGTTGGAAATAGGCCTCCCCAATATGCCATAATCGCCACGCTTGGCAGGCGTCTGGCGATCGCAGTATGGTGGTAAAATGCATAGAGAACGCTGCTGCCCATTCTCTAGTAAGTCCCTTAGTCGCCTTTTACGACACCCACGGAAAGAAATATGATGGTGGTATTCTTTACGTCCGGCACCACACAGGTAGATAAAACTAAAACTATATTTACGTAAATGATGGCCATTCGACATAAAACAAAGAAGAACGTTGCGCTGACCCTGACTAAATTGGGACAAGGGCAGGAATATGATGAACTCTAAACAAAGTTTTATGTGGCTATAACATGTTCTATAATCACATTATGTATTTAAATGAGACTCTGAAAAGTTATATCATCATCATCATCAAATAATGTTCCCACTGCTGGGACACAGGCCTCCTCTCGGTGAGAGGGAGTGGGCCATAATCCACCACACGGACCCGGTGCGGGGTGATAGATGCCACAAGTCTTTCGAAATTTTGATTCTAAGTCATGCCGGTTTCCTCACGATGTTTTCCGTCACCGTTTTGAGAACAGTGGTGATGAAATAATTTACACAAAGCAAAGTGCCTGCTTGGGTTCGACCCCACAACCTACTACTCATAAGCCGCGGCCGTTACCACTGGGCCACCACTTCTCAACGTCAAATCAACCGAAAAAAAGTAATACTTGTTATTCTGATACCAAAGTGTATGTATTATACACAAGCACGACAAGTCTATCAGCTATACAGTCCACTGTTGATCATGTATACCTACCTACATAAAGTATATAAGCATAATGCTAGATACAAGTTGTACAGTCACAACCACCTGTTTTATGCGGGCGACATTATCATTCTGAGCACGGCGATTGAGAAAGAGCGCTTGTATAAGTAATGTTTAAGTGATAAACTTAGAACTTTAGATCTACTTATCCCGATATAGGAAGTATAAGTATCAATCGTCTCTTTTACAGTTAATTGAGAAAGTAACACAAGATTTTTCCACTGGAGAACAATGTATGTCTCACCGACTTATCTGCCTAGCCTTTGGGGCCATCCATAATTTACGTCACACGTTAAGGGGGGAGGGGGTCGACGAATTGTGACATTGTGTGAAAAGGGGGTGCGAGGGGCCCTAAATTTAAAACACGAAATATGAAGTATGAAAGAAAAATGTAAAAAAAAAAATTCAATGTCTAGATGTAAAATTACTGCCTAATATGTGAAGTCAGCTGTGACAAGGACGGGGGGGGGGGGGGGGGGTAAAAAAATCATGAAACTTGTGTGACGTAATGGATGGCCCCTTTTCTGATGCAGCTGAATTTCAGTATTTTCCATGGAGCGATTGCCTATCAGACCTCCACAGTCAAGGTTCAAAAGGTAACATCATACCTCTGGGTAAGATCGGGTTTAGAATTTCGGGCTATTACTGGTTAAAGCTAATGCAATTCACATCTTATAAAATACTAGCTTCTGCCAGCGGCCTCGCCCGCGTAATATACATGGCATAAATCTTCCTCTTGAATCACTCTGTCTATTGATGAAGATGCTTAGATCTTTTGAACTCCACAACGGATAAAATCCGTATCCGTATAGACGCAGGAAGAAACTTTGTTTTATACTATGTAAGATAGAGTAAACAGTGTTCGCTTATGTTTTAGCATAGTATAATTAATTTCAGTCTTGAAGTTTTGTGAAGCTTCTGCAAGTACAAATGCCTTTAAAGTATTATCAAGGATTAAAAAAACGATCTGTTTCGAAAGCGCGTCAACTAAAAGCTTACCACGTTAAAAACGCTCAGCAGAGCTTTTAGCCCTTTTATATTTAGACTTCACTTGATCATCCAAATATTTTTCATCCAAATATTTTCTCTAACACTAACAAATATCAAAAGCTTAGCTTCTGTGGTTACCTCCTAAACACTCCCCACGGGCTACCAATTACTTCGACGTCCATATCTCCATTAACGTCTATATGCGCACACGCATCATACACGATAATTGAAGCATTACTACCACAAACAAACGAACTAATGCATTTCGGTCGTCTTTCAATAGTTATGACGGATTTGGATGCCGAAATTCGTCTGTCTGTGTGTTTTCCATGGTGGTTTGATGTTTTAGAGTAAAAGCTTGTATAGTTGTTATGGTAACGGTTATGGTAAAAGCTATTTCATGCTGATTTGAGATACACGACTAATATTTGTATCTGCTTTTGGATGTCGTGTGAAATTGACTATGAAGTTATTGGTTTTCACGAAACAAGACCTCTCTATAGCGTAGGTGTTGAAAGAAAGTTTTAAAAGACTCTTGTACTAATAATATTGTCTTTAACACATGAAAAAAAACGGAGGAGGTTATCAATTCGACGCGTATATTTTTTTATTTTTTTATGTATGACCACTCATAACTTTTACATAGTAGTCTGATTGTGATAATTCTTTTTTTGTTGGAAAGGGTATACTCCGAGAGTGGTCTCATATACATTTGGAAAACCAAATCGAACCCCAAGGGTCGGAAAACAGGGGATGATTGATTGTTCACTCATTGATTATAATGTATAACCACGCATAACTTTTTACAAAGTAGTCCGATTGTGATAATTCTTTTTTTATTAGAAAGGGTGTACACCGAGAGTAGTCCCATATAAATTTGGAAAACAAAATCGAACCCTAAGGGTCGGAAAACAGGGGATGATTGATTGTTCACTCATTGATTGTAATGTATAACCACGCATAACTTTGTACAGAGTAGTCCGATTTTGATAATTCTTTTTTCATTGGATGGGGTATACCTTGCCAAGTATTATTAGTACATTAAAGTCACAAAAAATACAAAAGAAAAACTTTTTAACAAAAAATCTAAACCGCCGAAAAAACAGAAAAGCAAAGAACAATAAACCTTAAAATTTTGAGTCGGCGCTGAAAAATCAATGAACAAAGATCACTCAAAGCGCCGACTCATAATTTTAAGGTTTATTATTTTTTGCTTTTCTGTTTTTTTCGGCGGTTTAATTTTTTGTTAAAAAGTTTTTTGATATTCTTGAAATCCCTTATGGTTTGCTAGTATGATAGACGGTCTGCGTCAAACAACTACAACATATATAGTATTATTCAATAATTGTTCCTCTCAACCAAAGCACCTGCCATCTAATCTCTTCACCACCCTTGTTTTTTTTTTTGGATGGGAAACCATCAAATGACTTCTCCTGCTCTGGGCGGAGCGGGAGGGCGTGTCAGACTTTTACTGACTAACCCACCCGTGTTCCTTCAGTTGCCCATGTGCCAGGGTCACGGTATCTCTTTCGAACAATCTCGCGACCCTGACAGGCATCGGTCCTAGCAGACCCCTTCAGTGCTGCTGACATCTCTTTGAGGCGCGCGTGGAACACTACGCGCCCCGCCTCCTCCTTCGCGGGCATTACTGCTTCGCAGAAGGAGGTGACGGCTTCCCATGCCCTCTCGCTCCGTACCATGGCTCGCACCAGGGCCGGACGCGAGAGGTCGCCGCCGCCGATCGCGAGGACACGGCCGTGCTCCGCCCAGGCAGGGCACACCTCCACCGTATGCTCCACCGTGTCCTCATCTCTTCACCACCCTTGGTTGACTGGTAGAGAATGCCTAAGGCATTAAGTCCGCCTTTGTACCTTTTTGTGTGCGAGAAGTTTAAATAAATATATACAATAATACAAAAGGTTAACAACATTTTTAGTAGTAATGTTGCAGTCCACTGCATTACCCGCTGATAACATAGGATAACACCAACATTGTACACTTAGTTCGCAATAAACGTTTTTTGACTTTTGACATATTTAAAGATCAGTGGTTGCCACTAGACGAGCATTACCAAGATTAACAAATATTTAGAATTAAATAAATAAGTTACTAAAAAGCGAGCTATAGCTTCAAAACCTAATCGGAGACTTGTCATGGAGATTAAGATTTTAAATATTTCTGCACATAATCCCCCCGAAGACCGGTGCAGAATAAATAATCATTCACGATCAACGGTTGATAATGGATATACGACGATATTTCCATAATCATCTTGGCAGATCGCAGAATGTTGTTTTTGGCCAAAAGAACGACTGTGCCACCAGTCTTATTGGCATCATCTCAAAGTCACCATTATAGACACCAACGATTGAAATCAGCTTATTCTCAGAGACTCTATAAAGGACCAAAATACCAGCGGTATTTTAGAAAACTGTTTTGTCAAGACCTCCTCAGTTGTTTGTATTCTACATCCAGGTAGAGCCGGTCGGAGCAGGTTGTACACTTATACTAGGAATAATAACGTTTCTATTAAATATGCTAACTGTCTTGTTTGCGTCTGTGACGTAGACGCGGCCATCTTTATGTAATATCTTCACATTTCGTGCCCGCTGTCTTGTATTAGCGAATAATGCTATAAGCGATGGTTTACGGTAAATAGGGATCTAAGAAACCGTTAAAAAAAAGGATAGCTGCTGGTTTATTTATGGTGAAGGTCTAAGAGACGAGCAAAAAGTATTGGTAAAATTAGTTAAATAAGTCCATCAGAAGATATTAAGGAAAAAAACCATGGAGTTATCTTAATAATTGAACAGCTGCATATATTTCGGTGCAGTAAAAAAGGGGTCTTAATCAATCACAGCAAATACAAGTTAAAATTCTTCCGTGTGGCTAAGCGAAAAAAAAACGTTTTTATATTATTTAAGGTGGCAGTAATTAATTATTTACTTATTTGCATACCGATAGATATTCGATTGTTTCATATTATTTTGTCGCACTATAACTTCACATATTGCAAGTGTTGGATCAAGGTGGCTCTGGAAAAGAATGCGTGGCGGGATTTGGGAGAGGCCTTTCAAATGGATACCGTAGGCTACTAAAAACACAAAAAATCGCTTCACATAGCATCGCATAGGGCCACTCATATAGGACAACAAATTACTATCTGCTGCAGTTTGAATGTTAATAATATACTACCTGTAGGCTGTAGGGCCTGCCGCCTGCCGCCTGCAGGGTCTGCCGCCTGTAGGGCCTGTCGCCTATAGGGCCATTAGGGCCGTGGGCGTGCGCTGGGGACGTACTCGGGATATAAATGAGGCCACAATCGATCTATTTTGTATTGTATCTAACACTGATGAAATCTTGGTATTTATATTTTAAAAGTATTTTTAATGAGAATTTCAAGTCACCTATTTCAAGATAAATTAAACTGACAAAACCGGTTAGAATTTGTCATGAGTGGCATTGGATTAATTTTTTATGAAAACATAACTTTTTCAACTTTTCTCAGGTTTACAGATTATACCAGAAAAAAAAAACAGAGAATTACATTTT